>CM055116.1:838761397-839361397 GCA_029206835.1 Rana muscosa
GCCCAGGAAGCACCAATTGCCCTGGTAGAATGCGCCGTAACCGGAAAAGGAAGCGCCCGCCCCTTAAGGGCATAGGCCTGTATGACGGTCTGCCTGATCCACCAAGAAATGGTGGCAGACAAAACTGCTTGGCCCTGTTTTGGACCAGACACAGACACAAACAGCGAGTCAGACTTCCGAAACGTAGCCGTAGCAGACTGGTACACCCATAAAGCACGTACCACGTCTAACGTGTGAAGCGCAAACTCTCTGGAATGCGATGGACAAGGACATAAAAACGGAAGCATAGTGTCCTCATTAAGATGGAAGGCCGAGACCACCTTCGGGAGAAACGAAGGCTGCGGGCGTAGCACCGCCTTATCCTTATGGAGGACCAAGTATGGCGGCTTGCAAGACAAGGCTGCCAGAAGTAATGGCTACTAGTAAAGCCACCTTCTGAAATAAAGTTAAGAGAGAAATCTCTCTGATGCTTTCAAAAGGAGGTTTCAAAAGGAGGTTCCTGAAGAACCGAGAGCACCAAATTCAAATCCCAAGGAGGAAGAGGTGGTTTAATAGGGGGGAGCACATGTCGGACCCCCTGTACAAAGGTACTAATAAATGAATGGCCCGCTAGCAGCCGCTGAGAGAAAATAGCCAAAGCCGAAATCTGACCCTTAATGGTGTTTAAAGCAAGCTTTTGGGTCACAGCACGCTGTAAAAACAGCAAGATCCTGGGAACGGAATACGTCCGTGGACGCCAATCCCGCTCCTCGCACATAGCGATGTAGGCCCTCCAGGTACGGTGGTATATCTTCCTGGAAGCAGATTTCTGTGCCCTCAGCATGGTCGAGATGACCGAATCCGAGAGACCCCAGTCTCTCAGCACCTGGCTTTCAATAGCCATGCCGTTAAAGCCAGCGACTATAAAGCAGGATGAAGTATGGGACCTCGAGACAGAAGGTCCTCCCGCACAGGCAGTCGCCATGGAACGTCCGCCACTAGGCGCACAAGATCGGCGTACCAAGGACGCCGAGGCCAATCTGGAGCGATGAGGATTACCGGAATCCCCTCGGCCTCCACCCTGCGAAGGAGTCGAGGAAGCAATTTCAGCGGAGGATAGGCATAAATTAGCCGATACCGACCCCACGGGGCCACCAACGCGTCTGACGCGTCTGCCCAGGGATCCCTGGACCTGGCCACGAATCTCGACACCTTGCGATTGAGTCGAGAGGCCAAGAGGTCCACATCCGGCGTGCCCCACCTCCGGTAAAGGAGGTGAAACACCTCCGGATGCAAGGACCATTCCCCCTGGTCCAACATCTGGCGGCTCAGATAGTCTGCCTACCAGTTGTCTACTCCTGGAATGTAAACGGCCGACAGAGCCGGTACACTTCTTTCCGCCCACCTTAGGATGTGGGCGACCTTATGAGCTCCGAGTTCCCCCCTGATGGTTGACATAGGCGACCGCTGTGGCGTTGTCCGATTGGATCCTGACCGAGCGTCCCTGCAGTCTCCTTGACCACGAGGAGAGGCACAGTCTTATCGCGGGGTGCTGGCAACATGTGAGTTGTAACTTGAATGTATCTTTTACATTTTTTATTAAATGTAAGCCTGGTTGCGCTATGCCTTTTGTTTCTGAGCTATTTATCGGGTGAGAAGCGGAGGTCTGGAGAGAGCTACAGTCTGAGTAAGCGCAAGCTGACCCACAACAAACTGGGTCCTAGAATCTGGTGAGTGGCAGTGTGTGTATAAGGTGGTCTGAATCACAGAAAACACATGTCAACAGCACAATTGTCTGCATGAATTAGAGCACCATTTGGAGGTGGCGACTCACCAGTGGTCACATTGTGGATGTCTTTGCAATGGACTAAAATATGGACAGTTTTGCTTATATATCAATTTAGCACGCTATTTAATTTGTGTTTCATTTATGAACATTTCCTCAGTAAGGAGATACCTAGCATCCAGGCCCGGACTGGGACAAAAAAATAGGCCTGGGCATTTTGGGCTGAGCAGCCCATGACATGTTAACCGGCCCCTTCCCCACTCTCTATCCTGACAGATCTGCTCGGAGAGGGGAGCGAGGAACCTGGCAGAGGTGCGAGGGGGGGCGTAAAGAGCATGGGGGGCCTGTAGAGCACAGGGAGGAAGCAGGAGAACAGGGGTGGGGCGGAGAGCACAGGGGCGGCTGGAGAGAACTAGGGGAGAGGCGAAGAGCACGGGGGGAACCTGAAGAACACTGGGTGGGGCGGAGAGCACAGGGGGCCGGAGAGCACTGGGGAAGGCGGAGAGCATGGGGGGAGTAAAGAGCACAGGGAGAAGAGGAGAGCACAGGAGAGCCTGAGAACATGGGGGGGGGGTCAGAGAGCACGGGGAAGCAAGAGCATGGGGGGGGCAGAGAGCACTGAGGGAGCGAGAGTACGGTGGGGGCCAGAGAGCATGGGGGGGGGGTGGAAAGCACCAGGGGAACCAGAGAACATAGGATAAGGCGGAGAGCACATGGGGGCTGGATAACACTGGGGGGAGGCGGAGAGCATGGGGGGCAGAGAGCACAGAGGAAAGGCAGAGAACATGGGGGGGAGAGGAGAGCATGGGGGGGTCTGAAGACCACTGGGGGGACGGAAGACCACTGGGGGGACGCGGGTGGGCTGGAGAGCATGGGGGGGCTGGAAAGCACAGGGTGGAGGCAGAGAGGACTGGGAGAGGACAGCAGGATAACAGCTGCCGCGCGCCCGTGGGGACGCGCATTGCGGCAATCGGTGGTGCGGCATGTCAGTCTGACACATCGATAAACCGATCTCGGTAAAGAGCCTCTGACGGAGGCTCTTTACCACGTGATCAGCCGCTCCCCTGACAGGGGGGGTCTGTGCTGATTGTTTATCAGGGCAGCCCCCCTCGGATTCCCACCCAGGACCACCAGGATGATGCCAGGACCACCAGGGATTGCCACCACACTGGACCACCAGGAATGCCACCCTAGACCACCAGGGATATGCCAATCAGTGTACATCAGCAATGCCTGCCAGTGCTAGTGCCATCAGTGATTCCTATCAGTGCCGTATATCAGTGCCACGTATCAGTGACGCCTATCAGTGCCACCCATAAGTACCCATCAATGCAGCCTTTCAGTGCCCATCAGTGACACCTATCAGTGCCCACCAGTGCCACCCATGAGTGCCCATCAGTGCCGCCTATCAATGCCCGTCAGTGCCACCTTATCAGTGCCCATCAGTGAAGGAGAAAACGTACTTATTTACAAAATTTTATAACATTTTTGTTTAGCAAAAAATAAAAAACCCAGAGGTGATCAAATACCACCAAAAGAAAGCTCTATTTGTGGGAACAAAATTATAAAAATTCTGTTTGGGTACAGTGTAGCACGACCGCGCAATTGTCATTTAAACAGCGACAGCGCTGAAAATTGGCTTGGGCAGAAAGGGGGAGTAAGTGGCTGGTATTGAAGTGGTTAAACACCAGTAACCAAAATGGCAGTTTGCGGACTTCCGGTTCCGCGGACAACCTGATTGGTTAAATGAAATAAAGAATGGGCATAAATACCTGAAGTAAAATGTCGTCACCAGCTTCCTGATGATGCACAAATGATGCGAAACACGTAGAGGCCGGTGAATAGCATCAATATCACTTCCTGCCACTGACCCGCACCAAACCGAGGCTTGCAACGCACGCCGGTTCCCACAGATAGGACGACGCGCAAAGACTTTACTCGGAACGCTGGATAGAATTGTGCCTGTCTTATAGGCACACTAACATGTGAGCGCATCTATCTACGATTTTTATATAATACACAATAAAGTTAAGAATGTTGCGCAATGATGGCTATTGGATGGAATATTGTGATCATGCTATTAAACCTGTGGTATATCCTATGGAAGGAAAACTAATTCTGGCATAATATTGAGGCGTTTTTACCTTGGAAGGTGGTGGTGAATCACAAACTGGTGGTGTATACAAGCATGAAGTTTTGAGCATAAGGGATACAATACCTATGAAAAAGAGCAGCACTGGTGATATCAATCTCTAATGGATCAGTAGCAAAGTTTCCTCTTTCAGGAGCACTGCCATCTTGGTGAAACACTCAAAGTCCCAAACTTGCAGGAGCTCTATGACCCCTTGGTGAAACTCACAAAATCCCAACACTTGCAGAAAATACCAGCCCACATGGCTGCCTTGAAACCTGTCCCAGAACAAGGGATTTAGGTTAGCTGTGACACTGTCTCATGCTGGATATTGTATAGTCAGTGTTGCGGCTGTTTGGTATCTGTGGTGCAAGTGAGTGCTTCCATGTATGAACATAATATGTGTGTACAGTATATATGTATATAAAAAATATTTCACTTATCTATATATAATATATTCTTCAAATATAAAAATTCTTCCTTTTTCTTCTTGTATGTTTTCTAATGAATATATGTTGTTATTTGAATAGATATATTCAAGCTCCTGAAGAAGCAACTTTTTGGTTGTGAAACACGTCGAGCAGAATTATTTTATACTAGGACGAGTGAAACCCCTAATTGAGAGGTGTATACATGTAAATGCATCAACACTGCACCATTTTTAAAAGTAAAGCAGTGGCGTTCAGTGAGGTCTCGCCTGGTAGCATGCACCTCTTTTTACGTCTCCTCCGCAGCCTCTGACCTCTCCTGTACCATCCGCAGCCTCTGACCTCCCCTGTACCATCCCGTAGCCTCTGACCTCCCCTATACCATGGGCTAGGCCGACTGACTGAGCCCTGCACGGTGCACCTGAGAGGAGGTCAGTGACAGCGCCGCCAGGCCAGTCTGAGGGGGAGTCAATACAATATTGTAAGGGGGCACTGATATAAAGTTTCCCCCTTATATCAGTAAACTCCCTTATCTTAGTGTTTTCTTTCTGCGGAAGGTGGTCTCTGGTCACCAGAGTCCTCCCTACATTCCCAGAGTTCCCCTTTTTATAATAGTCTGCAGGATTCCACCTTACAGTGCAAGGGAGAACTCTGATGCAAAGGGCAATGTTGCAGACCCTGATGTAAGTGGGAACTCTGATGTAAAGGGGAATGCAATGGACTCTGATATAAGTGGGGTGTCTGGTCACCAGTGACACCTTTATATCAGAGTTCCCGCTTAGATCATGATCTCCAATGTTCCCCTTTATGCCAGAGTTCCCTTGCATTGTAAGGGGAAATCCGGCAGACTCCTGATATATGGGGAAACTCTGTGCTGGCTGGGTTATATTAATCTGACCTTCATGTAAATGGAGAAATATTTTTTTTAACTTTTGTTTAAATTAAACACATTGCTAATAGCTTTAGCTACATGTTTATAGCTTCAATATTAATATTTGCACTGAAAACTGCAATTTTAGGCACTTTCTTTGCAGTGTCAGTAAAAAATGTGCCGTTGTCAGCAAATGGCATGATTTTGGGCAGTAAAAAAATTGGCGCTGTTTGAAAATTTCATCTATATTTCATCTTATCTATATATAATATATTCTTCAAATGTGCTTTAAAATGCATGGTTTTCCCCTTTGTGAACAAGAAAATAATTACGTTATGTGGTTGGGCTGGTATTATAATGCTATGGGGTTGGTATGAAATTATTTCCAGGGCTGTTTTTTTTTCCCAGTCCGGCCCTGCCTCTCCCCTCCCAAAGCACCCAGCACATATCCCCTTTCCCCCAAATGAAAAGATGGCGCATCCCTCTCTGTCCTCCTGCGGTGTCCCTCTCTGTCCCCTTCCTGCGGCCTCCCTCTGTCCTCTTCCCGCGGCGTCCCTCTGTCCTCCCATGAAGATGACAGGGCGGATCTTAAAAAGGAAGGGGTGTGGCCTTGACAGGAAGGGGTGGGTCATATTTAAATTTGGGGGGTGTGAGTTTATTCAGGCCTAGGGCAACACAAAACCTAAATACACCACTGCTGTAGACACCATAGTGCCAATCATTTTAGACACTGAAAGGCGTGCAGGTAAGAAGCCCGGGCCAGGAGTATTCAGATCCAAAACATCGGGATCCAGAGCCAAGGCAATGATCCAAGATTATATTGAACTAAGCCCCGAGGCCCACAAGAGACTGAGTGGGCTCCAGGTGTCTCCTCGCCAGAGTCAGCAGCCAGCTGAATTTGAGGAGCATAGAAAAGACCTGAGCTCTGGGCTCCAGCAGCTGCCCTCTGCCTTGGGACATCCACGTAACTAGGCAGGCGTATGCTCCTTGTTTTGATAAAGACTATAACAACCAATAAGACCCTGAAAACACACAGGGCGATGTTGAAAGCCTGAATGGCTGGAGCTGTCTTGACCTACAGAGAACTGAAGGAACTTGCGGAAGTTTCCTACAATGGGCACATGAAGGTAAGCATCTTAAGTCTATTGGAAACAAGCCAGTCACCTGGCTGGACCCCCTATGAATCAGGGACGATGTTTCCACCTTGAACTTCTACTTTGCTGAAAATTGTCTCAGGTGTGCAAGGTCTAAAACCGGCCTCCGAAAGCTGTTCCTCTTCATGACCATAAGAGGGGCGAGCAGTCTCGCATTCAGAGACTGACACAGCAGCACTTTGCAACACCAGCAACTTACGTAATGCATGAGTATATGCTTTCTTTACCTCAGCGTGAGGCAAAATCCATGGAAATGAATCAGAGAAGATGGAGGACTTCTGATGGACCAAGAATGTCCAGAAAGGACCACTTTGACGTTCCAATAGTTTGAAGCCCAACTCAGTAGCTTCTTGGATTCCGAGTTCAAGCTTTTATCATACTTCTGAGGGGATATTAGGTCCCCTCACCAGATCTTCCTAAAATCCCGACCTGGTCTGTAAAAATGTGTGACCCTCACACGTTCTGAACTTTGTTCTCTAGACTGTCCTTTTCTGGCCTAGCCAGTGCTGGTCCTGATGTAGGACCTCAACTTGCCAACTATGGCCCGGGTTACGGTGCTATCCAGCTTTCCAGAAGATGATTAGAGGCGGGAACTGGTGAGAGCATAACCCATGCCACTATGCGGCTGATGTCATTTGGAGCCTTATCATGGAAACCGACACCAGACTTGACTTGACCAGCTCCGACTCCTGAACTACAGAGTTTCTGAAAACGCACCTGAATACTGCGTCCACATTCTTCATCCACATTTCCATCCAACTCTAAGTTGCATAGATTGGAACGGGTGCCATTGAACTTAATGGGCTGTGACCCACCATGCGACCCCGTGTGTCCAAAGTCACATGACAAGTCGCACTAGTGGAAATGGAGCCTAAAGGTGCTTACAGAACTTCCTCTTGCTTTGCTTTGGTTGGGAAAGCTCCAGTTCTTCATGGTCATCCTAGTGGGAGAATATGCCACAATGGCTTTGTGTGTGTGGCTTGTATCCCACTCTTTAAGGGATTCTTGCACCACGTGCCTCACTAGGGATTTTATTTGCTGCAAAGCACCACCACCTGGGCTTACCAAGGCTCACACAGAGACTTGCCCTCTGGGCCCGGAGTCCTGCATTCCCAGCAGGCTCCCTCCTTGGAGCAGCTGACATAGCAGTGGGTATGTAGAGGAGGATTCAGAGCTTCTGCTATGAAAGCTGGACCTTGACAGTGACCTATGACAAATACATCTGAGGAAAAATGTTGTGACCTAATGATGTCTATATTAGGGTTGAGCGGACCCGAACTGAAAAGTTTGGGTCCGTACCGAACTTTGGGGTTTTGGGGTCCCGGACCCGAACCCGAACAATTCACTGTATGTTCGGGTTCGGTGTTCGGCAATATGCATGTAAAGTCACGCTTGTTTCCCATGCTTAGAACTGTCCCTGCACAAAGTTTTATTTCTGAAGGAAAAAAAGTCATTTAAAATTCACCCGCGGCTATAATAAATTGTCGGCTCCCAGCAATACATAGAAAAGTCATTGATAAAAAAAAAAAAGCGTGGGGGTTCCCCCAAATTCAATTACCAGGCCCTTCAGGTCTGGAATGGATATTAAGGGGAACCCTGCCGCAAATTAAAAAAAAAAATGCGTGCGGTTCCCCCAAAATATCCATACCAGGCCCTTCAGATCTGGTATGGACTTTAAGGGGAACTCCACCCCAAATTTAAAAAAAAAATGGCGTGGAGTACCCCCAAAAATCCATACCAGACCCTTATCCAAGCACGCAACCTGGCAGGCCACAGGAAAAGAGGGGGGGACGAGAGAGCGCCCCCCTTCCTCCTGAACCGTACCAGGCCACATGCCCTCAACATGGGGAGGATGTCCCCATGTTGATGGGGACAAGGGCCTCATCCCCACAACCCTTGCCGGTGGTTGTGGGGGTCTGCGGGCGGGAGGCTTATCGGAATCTGGAAGACCCCTTTAACAAAGAGGACCCCCAGATCCTGCCCCCCTATGTGAATTGGTAATGGGGTACATTGTACCCCTACCATTTCACGAAGAAAGTGTCAAAAAATGTAAAAATGACAATAGCCGGTTTTTGAAAATTCCTTTATTAATGTCTTCTCCTTTCTTCCATCTTCTTCCTTCTTCTTCTTCCATCTTCTTCTTTTCTCCATTCGGGTTTCTTCCTCCATCTTGTTCTTCATCTTCATCTTCCTTCTTGCTTCGGTGTTCTCGTCCGCATCTTGCTCCGGCTTCTTCTTCCCTTCTTCTTTCTCCGGCCGCTCCGTTTAAATTGGAGGTGACGCTTCAGTTCTTCAGTTCTCCTCTTGGTCCGCTGCCACCCGGTGACCCCGCCCCCTCTGACGCACATGGATTTCACGGGGACTTTACCCGTGGTGTCAGAGGGGGGCGGGGCCACCGGGTACCAGTGGACCCAGAGGAGAACTGAAGAACTGAAGCGTCACACAGCGGGAACCTCCAATTCAAACGGAGCGGCCGAAGAAAGAAGAATGGGAGAAGAAGCCGGAGCAAGATGCGGACGAGAACACCGAAGCAAGAAGGAAGATGAAGATGAAGAACAAGATGGAGGAAGAAACCCGAATGGAGAAAAGAAGAAGGTGGAAGAAGAAGAAGGAAGAAGATGGAAGAAAGGAGAAGACATTAATAAAGGAATAATTTTGTTACACTTTCTTTGTGAAATGGTAGGGGTACAATGTACCCCATTACCAATTCACATGGGGGGGCCGGGATCTGGGGGTCCCCTTTGTTAAAGGGGTCTTCCAGATTCCGATAAGCCTCCCGCCCGCAGACCCGCACAACCACCGGCAAGGGTGGTGGGGATGAGGCCCTTGTCCCCATCGACATGGGGACATCCTCCCCATGTTGAGGGCATGTGGCCTGGTACGGTTCAGGAGGGAGGGGGGCGCTCTCTCGTCCCCCCCTCTTTTCCTGCGGCCTGCTAGGTTGCGTGCTCGGATAAAGGGTCTGGTCTGGATTTTTGGGGGTACTCCACGCCATTTTTTTTAAAATTTGGGGTGGAGTTCCCCTTAAAATCCATACCAGATCTGAAGGGCCTGGTATGGATATTTGGGGGAACCGCACGCATTTTTTTTAAATTTGCGGCAGAGTTCCCCTTAATATCCACTCCAGACCTGAAGGGCCTGGTAATTGAATTTGGAGGAACCCCCACGCTTTTTTTTTTTTATTAATGACTTTTCTATGTATTGCCGGGAGCCGACAATTCATTAATAGCCGCGAGTGAATTTTAAATGACTTTTTTTCCTTCAGAAATGACACTTTGTGCAGGGACAGTTCTAAGCACAGGAAACAGCGCTAATAGTCCTCCGAAGTTCCCATTGACTTCAATGGGGTTCGGGCTCGGGGTAAAGTTCGGTCCCGAACCCAAACTTTTTTCCGAAGTTCGGCCGAACCCGTCGAACCCGAACATCCAGGTGTCCGCTCAACTCTAGTCTTTATCATCTCGTGCCGTGTATTATCAACCTGACCTAGAAAGACTCACAAAAGCAAAATAGGACAGACAGGAAATGGTTAAAGAACCCAAAAAGAGTACCCAGGTCAGCAAGGAAAGGAAAGGGTTAAACCCACCGTCTCATACCTGCTACACCAGCGCTGGCCACAAGGGGGGGCAGTGATACATCCACAGTGTAAACTGCACAGAAAGGACGACAACCTGCTCAGGTGATCAAATCATAGCAGAATCACACAGAGACAGCATACAAGGGTGTTACTGCAGAGAATAACCTCTAATGATTGCACACAGCACTTTGGGAAACTGCTGCAAGCTGCCTACAGAGAAATCCCTACATCAACAGTACTGACTGCCGATTGATTTCTCCACTGAAATTATGCCACCACCGCCCACAGCGCACATGCGCTGGGCCGTTGGGCAGGAGCAACCCAGGGATGCCCGGCCAAAAGAGAAAGTAGCGGCTTGGAACGCAAATGCTCTCCAGCTGCCATAGACTGGAAGACACTAGAGACAGAGAAGAATCAGACAGATCAGACCGGGCCAGGTAGGTTGATCACATCGGGCTTGGGGCAGATAGGGCCACCCGCTAACAGCTGGGCTATCTGGCCATTGCGCCCCTTGCCTGTCAATGGCCAGGCTTTAGCTCTTTCAGCGCCTCCTTCGCTTGCCCACTCCATATCCTGCTAAAAGCCAAGGCTTATCGGAGTATCTTCAGTTTAGCTCGCTCCATACCCTGCTAATAGCCAGGGCTTATCGGAGTATTGTCTTCCCTGTCTTCCCAGTGCTCACCGTCGGATGGTCTTGATCGCGGAGAAAAAATACTTTAGGTAGACGAATAACCAAACCAGTCCTTAGGAGCAGGACAAAAAAGGAACACGGCTGCTGGCTTGGAGCAAAGATTTATGGGAGAGGGGTCCTACAGGGGAGGAATGGAGGTGGGCTTAACCCACACGTATGCTGCCATGGAGTCTGTCAGGAAAGTAATTTTACTGCTGCATCACCCAACTTCTACTAAGCTTCAGCTGGTAGACAGCCCCCCTGACAGTGAGGTTGATTTACTAAAGCAGGGGTGCCCAACCAGTGGCCCGGGGGCCACATGTGGCCCGCGGAGCCCTCTGATGTGGCCCGCGACCTCCTGCTCTGGGATGAAATATAATATAATACTGTTATTAAAGGTAAGTTTATTACTAAAATCACAGTGTATATATGGGCATATCTGTTCTGCAGTGGTTACTGGGCTGCTTTCAAACTGACCCGCGGGTTACCTGCACTGCACTGAGCCATAGGCCCCTTTGACACAGTCAGTCTGACCCAATCGGACCCTCCATTCACCTCTAACAAGTAGCAGATGTAAATGGACTTGTGTCCGTTTACAAACGCCTACCTCCAATTTGATCCGCAAAAAAAAGTAGAGTGGGCTCTATAGAGTAGAGTGGGCTGCCATCCACCCGCTCCGCTCATTGTGGCCCTCGACCGGTTACCATGTCACTTAGGTGGCCCTCGCTCTTCAAAAGGTTGGGCACCCCTGTACTAAAGGGAAGTCCACTCTGCACTGCAAGTGCACTTGGAAGTGCAGTCGCTGTAGATCTTATCATTCAATCATGTGAAAGCTAAAATGCTGTTTTTTTATTGTCCTTCTTGCATGTCCCCCTCAGAGCTACAGCGACTGCACTTCCAGTGCACTTGTAGTGCAAAGTGGATTTGCCTTCCGTTAAATAAACCCCTTTGTGTAATATATTTTGGTAAACGTTGGAATTAATTTTCCCCCTTGATGATAGCAAGTGGTCCAGGCAACAAAGCAAGCCCAAATCATGTTGTTCCCTCCACGAAACTTCATCGTTGGGATGCCCTTTTTGCACCATACATAGTGCTGAATATTCTTCCTGAACGATTCAACTTTTGCTTTGTCATTCCACAAAACAGTTTCTTAGTAGCGTTCAAGACACAGCAGGTTTTTTTTTTTTTTTTGGTGTTCTGCCATGGACACCCAGTCTGTTTAACTACTTCCAGCCCAGGCCTATTCTGGCACTTCTCTCCTACATGTAAAAAAACATCTTTTTTTTTTTCTAGAAAATTACTCAGAACCCCCAAACATTATATGTTTTTTTTAGCAGAGACCCTAGGGAATAAAATGCCAGCCGTTGCAACTTTTTTATGTCACACGGTCTTTGCACAGCGATTTTTCAAACGCATTTGAAAAGTTAGCTCAATTTTTTTGTATAATGTTAAAGATGATGTTACGTTTCATGTAACTTTGGTACTTAAAAATCTCCATAGGCGGCCCTTAAATACTTTTTTTACAGGTTACTCGTTTATAGAGTTACAGAGGAGGTCTTGGGCTAGAGTTATTGCTCTCGCTCTAACGTTCAAGGCTATACTCACATGTGTGGTTTGAATGTCATTTACATATGCGTACCTATGCGTTCTCTTCTGGGAGGGGTGCTTTAATTTTTTTTTTTTTTTTTATTGTTTCTTTTAGTTTTTACATTTTTACACTTTCCCTTCTCTCCTCCAGGCTGGAAAGCCTGAGATCCCCCAAAAAAGATTTCTCTTTCGTCCATGGACCGACACAGCTTCTCTATTGACATAGTGGGTATTATCCGTTAATTAGGAGTGACTAGGCAGAACATTTTTTAAAAGTGTTGCATCACACCTTCTACAGTACCGCCCAGGGGGCGGACCCTCTGGGTATATCCCCTCAGTCTGCATCTCGCAGATCAGTTTTTTTCTGTCTAGCAAGGAGTAGGACATGGCTCCCTTCGGGCCCATTGGTCGGGGGGAAAAATATATTTTTTTGCTACATTTTTTTGTTTCCTGCGATCTTCAATCAATTGCCAACTGGGTGACAGGCTGGATCCTCGTAGTCTCCCCAGTTTCGGCCATCGAGCGTGTGCCGACCCTAGCTACGCGCTGGGTTTTCCACGACATCCCCGTTGCTCCACGGGTGGCCGGTGAGCCTACGCTCCAGGGCTTGCATCGGACCGCTCAGCTTCGGCTGACCTTACGGCCAAGTCGCAGCAGCCTGGCCGGTGAGCTTACGCTCCAAGGCTTGCATCGGACCGCTCAGCTTCGGCTGACCTTACGGCCGAGTCGCGGCAGCCTGTCTGGTGAGCGCCGCACTCCAGGGCATACATATGATCGTCCCCTTGGGTCTAATCACAGCATGCCTGGCCAACAGTCACCTTCCTTGCGATGATCTGTTTGGAATGTCTTCCAGCAGGATACATGCAGGATAGATAAGTAAACTCCCCTGCCTCGGCTGGGTGATTTGGCTGGACATTCCTGGATAGACCAAGTAAGTGGTTGTGGCCCCTTTCTTCCCTCTCTCCCTGCCTTTCCCTTCTCCCTGGGCTTCTAGCTAAAGGTTGCTGGGTGCTGGGGGACACCTAAGGGGTTCCACTGGAGCGGGGCTGGCTGTAACTAACATTTAAAAGAAATGTTATTTCTGCTTACCTGTATGTGCTTCCTCCTCCATGCTGTCGGCGGCCATTTTGCGGTGGTCCATGCCGGTTTCGGCCTCTAGTGACTGCCCAGCGGCCATCTTCCTGTGGTTTCGGCGCCATTTTTTTGTAGTTCCACACCCACTGGCCTCTATTGACTGATCGGCGGCCATGTTTGTAATGATCCACGCTGTATGTATATATTGCCGTTCGGCGGCCATCTTTTTGTTGTCTACGGCTGCTTTGGCCTCTATCTTCGGCTCGGCGGCCATTTTCTTAGAGCCCACATTATCTTCCATACAGACGTTTGGCGGCCATTTTGCGAGAGTCTCCGGCCTCTAGGGTGCATTACACTGGCGCGAGAATTTCACACAGGAAGCACTGATAAAAGAAGCAGACTGACACTGCAGCGGTGGGACAGCATCACAGGCGCAGCACGGCAGCATAGCGGTACCGATCCAAGGGTGGTGAGTCCTCTGGGTGACCCAGCATCTCTGAAGCACAGGAGGGTGGCCTATTGATATCTTGCCTGGAGCCCTGTGGGTGTCAGCGCATGGTCAGCATGGCATCTGAGCCAGATGTCTTCTCTCCTGAAACACCAGATTTAGCAGCTAAGGTGTCTATGAACGCTATGACGGCAATCCTAGAGGCGTTTGCTGCCAGGGTGGAAGCAGCACACGGGAATACAGGGGGTAGTAAATGCCCCCGTCCCCTGCAAGCTTCTGGGGATAATTCTGATGCAGAACCAGGTCCAGCTACGGCTCATGGCCCAGATTCTGATGCATCAGAGACTGCAGACCGTGACCGGACAGTGAGGATGACTCCAAGTCCAGGTCAGTACGCGAGACGGCTTTGGTATCTGACCTTATTACTGCAGTGCGGGATACGCTAAAGTTGGAAAATACTGCAGAAGCAGCAGAGACTACGGTCCACTTTGGGTTTCATAAACCTGTCCGCACTGCTAAGGTGTTCCCTTGTGTGTCTTATTTTGATAAACTCTTATACAAGGAATGGGAGAACCCACTGAGGGTCTTTACAGCCCCAAAGAGGTTTGCGGTACGGTACCCCTTTGAGGAGAGTTTTCTGAAGAAATGGACCTCTCCCCCTATAGTGGACCCTCCGGTGTCCAGACTTAATAGAGCCACCACAATTCCAGTAGAAGGGGCTCCTGTTTTCAAGGACCCTGTGGATAAGAAGGCTGACGCACTCGCTTGCTACCTATACTCAGTGGTAGGCTCGGCAGTACGCCCGGCATTGGCGGGGGCCCTAGTGTCTCAGACACTTACTGAATGAGCAAGATTGCTACTCCAGAGTTTAAGGAGCGAGATGCTCCTCCTGATGAGATAACATTGGCCGACCAGTTGGTCCAGGGCCTTAGGTTTGTCTGCGAGTCAGACATGGATACTATTCCCCTGCTGTCAAAAACTTCAGTTTATGCAGTAGCAATACGCCGCCTGATCTGGCTAAAGGGCTGGTCTGCGGACCAGACCTCCAAGAAAACCCTGTTGGATCTGCCTTTTAAGGGCGACAGACTTTTTGGGGCTTCTCTGGATGACATCATCAAGGATGCCACAGGAGGTAAAAGCACTTTGCTTCCCCAAACTAGCAAGGGTAAGGGGCCACGCCAAGGGCAAGGGCCCTCCTTTACTGCACGCAAGCGTTTTTTTCGTCCCCCTAGGGCGACAGGGAAAAGACCCCAGGCCAACAAGGCGCCTGCCCAAGGACAAAAGCGTCCTTGGTCCCGCAAACCCAACAAGCCTGCGGACAAATCTGCGTCCGCATGAAGGTCCGCCCCCACCCAGCTTTCGGGTGGGGGGACGTCTTCCAAATTTGCCACTCAGTGGACAGCTCTAGTCTCCGACAGGTGGGTTTGCAAAGTAATCTCCTCAGGCTACAAGATAGAATTTCTCTCTTGTCCACCGGACAGATTCGTCACCTCCAATCTCCAGCTACTACTAACGCGTCGGGAGGCCCTGTATGGGGCGGTCCAGGGTCTGCTGGAACGCGGGGTAGTTATTCCAGTTCCAGAACAGGAACGGGGTCAGGGTTTTTACTCAAATCTGTTCATTGTGCCGAAGAAGGATGGGGTTCGTCCAATCTTGGATCTCGGGGCCCTCAATTGCTTTGTGAAAGTACAAAGATTTCGGATGGAGTCGGTTCGATCTGTAGTCACGGCTCTCCATCCGGGGGACTTTCTGGCCTCCTTGGACATCAAGGACGCATACCTGCATGTCCCCATATACTCCAGATACCAGAGGTTTTTGCGATTTGCAAACGGGAAGAACCACTATCAGTTTGTGGCCCTCCCGTTTGGCCTTGCCTCAGCACCCAGGACGTTCACCAAGGTGCTCGCTCTGATTCTGGCACTTCTAAGACAGCGGGTTATCGCTATCGTGGGCTACTTGGATAACCTTCTTCTGAAGGTCCCTTGAAGCTCAGAATTAGAGGTAAGTGTGTTCATTACCTGTCAGACTCTTAGAGACTGTGGTTGGATACTAAACACGCAAAAGTCAGTATTGGTGCCCACTCAACGCCTAGTGTACCTGGGGTTGATTCTGGATTCCTCAGAGGCAAAGGTATTCCTCCCTGTGGAGAAGTTGCAGACCCTTCGGGCTGCAGTACGGCAGCTGACTTCCAGGAATTGGTCGTCACTCAGTTTTTGCATGCGAGTGTTAGGCCTCATGGTAGCCTCCTTCGAGGCGGTCCCATATGCTCAATACCACACTCGAGTGTTACAGAAGGAAGTTCTGTCCAGGTGGAACAGATGTCCATCATCTCTGGATTATAAAATCCGAGTAAGCCACCTAGTCAGGAGATCCCTGGTATGGTGGCTGACAGCACCGGCTCTGTTGGCCGGGAAGTAATTTCTTCCGGTTTACTGGATAGTGATCACGACGGACGCCAGCCTTACAGGTTGGAGGGGAGTCTGGGGTGTTCAGTCGGTGCAAGGTCCCTGGACCCCAGAGGAATCCCGCCTGCCAATCACTGTCCTGGAAATCCGGGCGATCGGGCTGTGCCTCTTCAAATTTTCTCAGAGGCTGCAAGGGCGTCCAGTCAGGATCCAGTCAGACAACGCCACAGCAGTGGCATATGTCAATCATCAAGGAGGAACAAGAAGCTCAGCTGCAGCATCGGAGGTTGCTCGCATCCTGAAGTGGGCAGAGAGGAGCATACCGGGACTATCGGCCGTGTACATTCCGGGTGTGGAAAACTGGCAGGCGGACTACCTGAGTCGCCAAATGCTGGACCAGGGAGAATGGTCCTTACACCTGGAGGTGTTCCAGCTCCTCTACCAAAGATGGGGCACGCCAGACGTATATATCTTCTGGCTTCCCGACTCAATCAGAAGGTATTGAGGTTTGTGGCCCGGTCAAGGGACCCATGGGCAGATGCAACAGACGCGTTGGTGGCATCGTGGGGTCAGTATCGGCTAATATATGCCTTCCCTCCCTTAAGGCTTCTTCCTCTTCTGCTCCGCAGAGTGGAGGCAGAGGGAATTCCAATGATCCTAATCGCTCCAGATTGGCCTCAGCATCCTTGGTACGCCGATCTAGTACGTCTGGTAGCAGACGTCCCCTGGCGCCTACCACTATGAAAGGACCTGCTATTGCAAGGTCCCATACTCCATCCTGCTTTACGGTCACTGGCTTTAACGGCATGGCTGTGGAGAACCAGGTACTGAGAGACCGGGGCCTATCAGATTTAGTAATCTCTACTATGAGAAGTGCTCGGAAACCGTCCTCTAGGAAGGTTTATCACCGCACTTGGAAGGCCTACATCTCCATGTGTGAGAAAATGAAATGGCATCCGCGTACTTATTTGGTTTCCAGAATCCTGCTGTTTTTACAGCATGGGGTGGACCAAAGGCTTGCCTTAAGTACGATTAAGGGACAGATATCTGCCCTGGCTGTCTTTTTTCAGCAACCCCTGGCGACTCACTCTCTCGTGAGTACATTTGTGCTTGTGCAGGGGGTTCGACATGTGGCTCCTCCGGTCCGTCCCCCGCTACCTCCGTGGGACTTGAACCTGGTCCTCTCAGAACCTGGTCTTCAGAAGGCACCGCTTGAGAATATTAGAGATATTCCCCCGTTGACACTTTCTCAGAAAGTGGTCTTTTTGGTGGCTGTTACGTCAGTTAGACGAGTCTCTGAGCTGGCAGCCTTGTCCTGGAAGGCTCCCTATTTGATTTTCCACAAGGATAAGGTGGTGCTGCGGCCGCAGCCTTCCTTTCTTACGAAAGTCGTTTCGGCTTTTCATCTCAACGAAGACATTGTACTTCCATCCTTGTGTCCTCATCCATCGAATCCTAAGGAGTCGGCGTTGCATTCCTTGGACATTGTCCGAGCTATGAGAGTATACCTATCTGCTACTTCCCTGTTCCGGAAGTCAGACTCACTGTTTGTTTCGGCGGCTGGTCCCAAGAAGGGCCAAGCAGTCTCGTTGGCTACCATCTCTAGGTGGATCCGACAGATAGTAATCCAGGCTTACGCCTTAAAGGGTCAAGCGCCCCCCTTTTCGGTCACGGCGCATTCGACCAGGGCAATAGGTGCCCCTTGGGCTTTCCGACATCAAGCGTCTGTTTCCCAATTATGTAAAGCGGCGACTTGGTCGTCCGCTCACACTTTCACAAAATTCTACAAAGTTGATGTAGGTGCATCTTCAGATGCCTCTTTCGGCCACAAAGTTTTGCAGGCGGCTGTTCAGAGTTGCAACTCCTCCGTTGGAGGAGTGCTGTTTTGTGTTTGGGGTGAAGTTTATTTTTATGCTGTTACCACCCCTTGTTTTTTCTGACACTGCTTTGGGACGTCCCACTATGTCAATAGAGAAGCTGTGTCAGTCCATGGACGAAAGAGAAAATAGGATTTTTTACTCACCGTAAAATCCTTTTCTCTGAGTCCATGGACCGACACAGCACCCACCCCTCCTTTTAAGTTTGTACTGCTTTTTGACGAACTGATCTGCGAGATGCAGACTGAGGGGATATACCCAGAGGGTCCGCCCCCTGGGCGGTACTGTAGAAGGTGTGATGCAACACTTTTTACAAGTTTTCTGCCTAGTCACTTCTAATTAACGGATAATACCCACTATGTCAATAGAGAAGCTGTGTCGGTTCATGGATTTTACGGTGAGTAAAAAATCCTATTTCTCTTACCGTCCATGGACTGACACAGCTGGATACTGTAAACGTGTGGGTATATGTCCCTGCTCGCAGGAGAAGATCTAGGCAGAATGTTAGAAACATACATTCTAGAACAAACTAGAGCTGAACAGCCCCGCCCAGGGGGGCGGTCCCTCCGGACATTACCCTCCCACCTGAAAGTCAGCAGACCTCAGTTTTTTTCTGCCTAGCAGAAGGAGAAGACGTGGCTCTCTCAGGAGCCAGTCTCTTGGAAGATTTTACTTTTAAATTTTATTCCTTTGGGAATTTTATTATTTTATTTTTGAGACCTTCAATCAACTGTCGGCTGGGCAACAGGTTGGGTACACTGGTATCCTCGTAGTCTTCCCTGTCCGACCATCGAGCGTGCTGATCCTCACCTTGTGTGTGTGAGACTCAGTTCACGACATGCCCCATGACTCCAGGGGTGGCCGGGTTGCTTTCATGCTCCCGCGGTCCTCTCAAGATTGAACAGTACCTGACTGACTGTATCTCTTGCGGTGGACTGGGCCGTCAGCTACGCAGTACTGCTCTGTGATAGGGACCCACTGGCTTGTTTCAGACAGACCTAATAGGGATGGGTAAGTAGTCTCTCCTACTGCAGGTGAGTACATGCTGGCTGTGTTTCTTTACATGGGGGGTTTCTCCCTGTCTTCCCCCTGTTATGCTGCTCTCTACACCCTGTACTGGTGCTGTGCTGTGGGGTGCTTGGGGGTCACTCTGGCCTGCTGGGCGCTCATGTCTGTAGTGGGTTCTGGAGAGAGGGGCAGTTTTTTCTGGTGTGTGAGGTGTTTATTGCGTGTGCCATTAGCGTGCATTAGAGCTTGAATTTCGGGCTCGGTGGCCATCTTGGGTGGTTCAATGGCGCAGTTATAGCTGCGGCCGGCGGCCATTTTTTCTTGTGGCTGCCGCGCATTTATTTTCCGTTTCGGCCTCTAGCGGCGGCGCTGCGACGCCAATCTCCTCACAGATTCTTCACTCTCCTCAGGCTCACAGCGCGCTTCAGCAGGACTGAGCGGTCCTTAAGGGTTAGTGGGTCCTCCCGGGTATATCCTCCTCAGCATAGCCAGTGGGTGGACTGTATATTCACTGTATAGTGTATAAGGTCTCAGAGGGTGGCGTTATGGAGTCCGATACCTGCTCTCCACACTTGTCTGGGGCAACTGGCAGTGCTGCACAGTTAAACATGTTCATATGTTTCCTGTACCTGCGGTCCTTATGGACCAGTTGTCGGCAGTCCTGGAATCATTCCTTGTCAGAATGGAAGCGGTGTGCGAGCGAAAGGGGCTATAAGCCCCCTCTCCCCACAAAAATCTTTAGTAAAGGAGTGCTCTGATACAGATATGGGCCTAGCTACTGTGCTCAGGACCCTATATCTGAATATTTAATGTTTATGAACAGGACATTCCCTTGTGAGGAAGACTCCAGTTCTGTATCAGTGAATGACAGGGCGCTTGTAAGTAATCTCATTGATGATGTGAGGAACACTCTCAAGCTGGAATTGCTGTGGCTGAGGTACCTCAGGGACGCTGTTTCCCTTGGTTCCTTCAAGCCTTTCTTTTACACAGCTTCCTCACTGTTTTCCTCACACGCTGCGTCAAGAGCAGCATGGATGATACAGTGGTACACAGTGTTTCCCTCCCCCTGGTCGGTGCAGCATGGTGGGGGGGAGGACTTTATTCATTTATGTCTCTAGTCCCTGTGAGCCTTCTGTGTGATAGTGGCTCCATTCATATGCGCGGTGCGTCTGTGGAGTATGGTTTCGAGCTCATGTCTCAGCTGCCATCTATTTGGAATATCATTGCACTGCAAGTTTTTTTCTACTACACTTGTAAGTAGTATCTATGCTTTTTTAATAAAATCTATCCTAAACGATAATGCACTAGGCTGGTGCACCCTTGTTTCCTTTCTTCCCTTCTGTGTGATATCCTGAGGCAACATTTCCCGCCATTTCCTGGGGAACGCTTTGAGCTCTGATAGACACACAGTCTGAGGGTCAGAGGTTACCTGTTACCTGCATGCTGCTTCGGCAGCACAGTCAAGCAGGTTGGAATGATACAGAGAAGGTTATGCGCCTCTGCGCCATAATTTACACTCATCCTATACCTCTACACTGCATACATTCACAGTGTATGTATGTGTTATTGGTCTCTGTGTCTGCGTGGGTGTCCCCCCACGTTCCAATGCTGTGTTTCAGTGCCATACATGATATAAACGTACAAAATACGTTTATGCACGACTCCAGATACATTCACAGTATATGTATGTATTATACTCTCTGGGTCGGCGCGGGATTCCACCGGGGGCTCCGGTGTCCTCCCGCGCTCTCGTGGTATGTGCGCTTCGGCTCTCTGCACAGTATAGACATGTTCAATATGTTTATTGCACATACTATACATGTTTACAGTATGGGTATACTGTAAGAGAACTACGTATTCTCGTATGGCGCATATGCGTGCGCCAATGCGCATGCACGTGCGCAATGAACGGCGTGCACGCGCGCAATGAACGGCGTGCACGCGCAGGAGCGCGCCCCTAACGCCAGACGGCCTATTTAAAGGGTGCTCTGACTCCCTACAAGTGCTGACTGGTCTTCAGCTTGTCCTGTGAAACTTCCTGCTATCCATATGATTAACCTGATACCCGTTGCTGACTCTGGCTTGCCCTGACGCTTCTCTGGACTCTGATTATTTGCTGACTTATGGTTCCTGATCCCGGCTTCCTTGACCCTGCTACTGCTTTCTCCTTGAACTGCGCTGCCTGCCTGTTGCTGAACCCGGCTACCCTTGACCTCTGTTCCAGTTTGCTACGTTCCAGAATCTGCATGTGGGTTGGAGTTCCCCTTTACACCTGCTCTTCCATAAAAGTGCCTGGAACCTGTCTACCCATCGGGATCTCCAAGTTTCACCTGTCCCTGCAACTTCTGCTAGCAACCTCTACTGGCACTCGTGTTCCTCCTAGCCTTGCCACCATCTGTTCCACCCTCAGTGGGGCTTGGACTGGAGATACAAGAGAGGCCGACCTCGTCATATCAGACTCCTACCAGGTACGTGACATATACTGTTTGCGTGGGGTTCCTCCGGGTACTCCGGTTTCCCCCCACGCTCCAATGGAAATGCACAGCATAAACATGTGCAATATGTTTATTCACATGCTATCATTCCTACACGGTATCTGTGTGCTGTCTGCGTGAAGTTCTTCCGGGTGTTCCGGTTTCCTCCCACACGCTGACGGTATGTGCGCCTTTGGCCTTCTGCACAGTTAAACATGTTCAATGTTTATCATGCATGCTTTAATACCTAGACGGTATGTGTAGGCAGTCTGTGTATTTTTCCTTCGGGTACTCCGGTTCCCTCCCACACTCCATTGGTATGGGCGCTTCGGCGCTATGCACAGTCTAAATTTGTGCGATTGGATATCCACATACTAACATACCTACCCGGTAAGTCTGTGCAGTCTGCGTGGGTTTCCGCCCACGCTACATGTCATGCATGTTTTTGGTGCAATACACGGTGTAAACATACACATTATGTTTATACACTACACTAAACACATTCACAGTAGTTGTAGGTATTGCATTCTCTGAGTATGCGTGGGGTACTTCGGTTCCTCCCACGCGCCAACAGTGTGCGCGCCTTCGTGCTATGCACACATGGGCTTGTGCAAAATGTTTAGCACACACACTATAATACCTACACGGTATGCGTATGCAGTCTGCGTGGGTTTCCGCCCATGCTACATGACATGCATGCCTGTGGTGCAATACACGGTGTAAACATACACATTATGTCTATACACTACACTAAATACATCCGGGTGCTCAGGTTTCTCCCCTGCGTTCCAATGGTGTGCGCATTTTCAGCACAGTATAAACAGGTGCAATTTGTTTATTCGCAGGCTAACATACCTACACGGTTGTGTACGCAATCTGCGTGGCTGGTTTATGTCCAAGCCTCGATGATGTGCGCGCCTTAGTCGCTGGCACAGTATAAACGTGTTTAATAGGTTTATCCACACATACTAAACTACATACGCCGTATGTGGTGGTATTATGCTCTTTGTGGCTGGGTGGGTTTCCTCCCACACTCTATTTTGTATTGCGCGTTTGACGCAATATATAATATAAACTATGTGTTTGTACAATCAGCACTTATCCATGGGTAGCTGCTGGATGGAGCATTGTCACAAGGATCCCTGGTTTCAGGGGTACCACTTTCCACCTGCTTTCAGTGGTGATCAGAAGCGCTGGCTTGGACTGTGTTCACCAGGCTGAGGTTAGCGTTACGCCCATTAGTGGCTGCGTCTCTGGCGTTTTTTGTAGCTCAATGACTGGGCAAAAGCCTCTGCTTCATCCATCAGTCATCTAGCAGGTGCACTGCAACTGTTTTAGCCTTTAGGGTCTCTGTGCCCAGGGTGGGTTTGCCCCACCTGTGGAGGCTGAGGTACTGGTCCTCTGACCGAGTTTCTAGGGAGGCTCTGTAAAGTTGCCTTTATTGGCCAACAGTTGAGGCACCCTGTACACCGGGGCCTCTTTTCTCCTATATATTGCGGAGTCTCTTTGGGATTTTCATACATCTCACTGCAAGACGGTCCTGTCGGCCGTGTGCATTACCGGAGGTGGGGCACCGGAAGTGGACCTTATGGCCTCTCGACTCACTCGCAAGGTGGCAAGATTGTGGTCAGGTCCAGGGACCCCTGGGCGGACACGTCAGACGCGTTGGAAGCCCATGGGGGCAGTATCGCCTGATATATGCTTTCCCTCCGCTACTGTTGTTGCCTTGCCGGCTTCGCAGAGTAGGGGCTGAGGCCATTCCAGTGATCCTCATTGCTCCGGAACGGCGACATTGGTACGCCGATCTACTTCGGCTAGTCGCAGACGTTCCTGGCGACTGCCTATTGGGGTGGACCTTCTGTCTCATGATCCCATACTTCATCCTGCTTTACAGTCCTTGGCTTTAATGGCATGGCTGTTTAAAGCCAGGTGATGTGGGACCGAGTTCTCTCGTATTCGGTCATCTCTTCTATGTTGTTGAGACGGGAATCTTCCTCCAGGAAGATATCTCACCGTACCTGGAAGGCTTACATCGCTATGTGTGAGGAACTTGAGTGGCGTCCTCGGATGTATTCTGTTCCCAGGATTTTGCTGTTCTTACAGCGTGGTGTGACCCAAAAGCTGGCCTTGCATACCTTTTTGAGGGTCGGATTTCGGCCCGGGCTGTCTTTTTCAACGACTGCTACTGGGCCATTCCTTGATAGCACCTTTTGTGCAGGGGGTTCGCCATGTGATCCCCCCTGTCAAGCCTCCTGTCCCTACTTGGGATCTGAATTTGATGCATCTCGGTTCTCCAAGAACATCCCTTTGAGAATATCAGAGAGATTCCTCTCTTGACCTTGTCCCGGAAGGTGGCCTTCTTAGTGGCCATTGCTTCAGTTAGATGGGTGTCTGAGTTGGCGGCCTTGTCCTGCAAGTCGCCTTACTTGGTCCTCCATAAGGATTTGGCGGTGTTGCGCCCACGACCATCCTTCTTTCAAAATATGGTCTCGACCTTTCACCTTAGGAAGGACATTGTTCTTCCGTCCTGGTGTCCTCACCCATCGCATCCCTGAGAGTTTGCGCTTCATACATTAAGATGGGTACAAGCCTTACGAGTGTACCTGTCTGCTACTGTTTCCATTTGGAAGTCTGTGTCTGGTCCAAAACAGGGCCGAGCGGTGTCGTCTGCCACTGTCTCTAGGTGGATCAGGCAGACCGTCATACGGGCCTATGCCCTTGAGGGGCGGGCACCTCCCTTTCCGGTTGCGGCGCAATCCACCAAGGCAATTGGTGCTTCCTGGGCCTTCCGACATCAAGCGTCGGTTGCACAAGTGTGCAAGGCGACGACCTGGTCGTCCGTTCATACCTTTTCAAGATTTTATAAGGTTGATGTGGCTGCATCTTCGGATGCTCCCTTTGGCCGCAAAGCATTGCAGGCCGCTGTTTAATGTTGCAACTCCTCCGTTGAGGAGCTCTGCTTGTTTGGAGTGAAGTTTTGGTTGTTCCTTTACTACTGCTCCCACCCTTCTGATACTGCTTTGGGACGTCCCACACGTTTACAGTATCCAGCTGTGTCAGTCCATGGACGGTAAGAGAAAATAGGATTTTTGTACTCACCGTAAAATCCATTTCTCTGACATCCATGGACTGACACAGCACCCACCCTTCCTTTTAAGGTTTGTACTGCTTTGTTACGAACTGAGGTCTGCTGACTGCAGGTGGGAGGGTAATGTCTGGAGGGACCGCCCCCCGGGGGGGGGGGGCTGTTCAGCTCTGGTTTGTTCTAGAATGTACGTTTCTAACATTCTGCCTAGATCTTCTCCTGCGAGCAGGGACATATACCCACACGTTTATAGTATCCAGCTGTGTCAGTCCATGGATGTCAGAGAAATGGATTTTACGGTGAGTACAAAAATCCTATTTTTTAGGCTTTCCTGCCGAGTCCCCAGCATTGTTTACTTCCTCCGACCCGGACATGACATCATAATGTCGCACCCGGGCCTCCGAGAGTCATACAGACTGCCTGGGACCATCTAGCTCTCTGTTCTCTATGGCTAACTTCTGGCATCAGTGGATTCCTTCTCTGGCTTGCACGGGTGAGCCGGTAGAAGCACCGGAGGGCAGCGGGAGGTATATGACGTACCTTGGGTAGCAAGTGGTTAAAGACTTATGTATAGTAGAGTAATGAACAGGGATATTTGCCAGTTCCAGTGATGTCTTCAAACCTTTCTCTGTTACTTATGGGTTCTTTACTTCATTGAGGATTCTGTGTTGTGCCTTGGGAGCCATCTTGGCTGAGCGTCCACAGTATTAAACTTTCACCATTTATAAACAAAATGTTTGTCAAATGATGGATGATTTCGAGACTGCTGTATATCTCTTTCCAGCCTAATGCGGATCAGCTATTCTTGATCGTACAGTGAGGGGAAAAAAAGTATTTGATCCCCTGCTGATTTTGTACATTTGCCCACTGACAAAGAAATGATCAGTTTATAATTTTAATGGTAGATTTATTTTACCAGTAAAACAGAATAACAAAAATATCCAGAAAAACGCATTTCAGAAAAGTTACAAATTGATTAGCATTTTAATGAGTGAAATAAGTATTTGATTCCCTAATAATCAGCAAGATTTCTGGCTCCCAGGTGTCTTCTATACAGGTAACAAGCTGAGATTAAGAGCACTCTCTTAAAGAAAGTGCTCCTAATCTCAGCTTGTTACCTGCATAAAAATACACCTGTCCACAGAAGCAATCAGATTCCAATCTCTCCACCATGGCCAAGACCAAAGAGATGTCAGGGACAAGATTGTAGACCTACACAAGGCTGGATTGGGATACAAGATCATCGCCAAGCAGCTTGATGAGAGGGTAGCAGTTGGTGCGATTATTCGCAAATGAAATAAACACAAAATAACTGTCAATCTCCCTCGGTCTGGGGCTCCATGCAAGATCTCACCTCATGGAGTTTTTAATTCAGATATTCTTTATTTCTTTTATATAAACATTCTTATACATATAGTACTTTCTTTCCATATACAGCATTGTAAATATCATTTACCACAAGCAATAGAGGAATAAACCCATTCTCCCTTTCCCCACCCCACACATTTTGCTTCCTCTTCCCTCCCTTTCATTCCTCCCTCTCATCCTCGTATTCCTGTCCCCCCTCTCTACCACGCCTCCATCTCTATCCATTGTTTCCATATATTCATGAATTTCTTTCTATTACCCCTCTTATTATATATAAATTCTTCTTTCCTAATAGTGTTGTCTATTACCTTCCTCCATTCTGTTCCTGTTGGGGGGTCTTTTGCTTGCCACATTTGCGCTATAAGTTTCCTACCTTGGAACAAGCATCTTAATATTGCTGTTTGCGTGTCTCCTGGTATTCCCCCTTCTTCCATCAAGCCTAGCACACATAGTCTGGCCTCTGGCTGTAAAGATGTCCCGAATACAAAATTTATTCCATCTATTATTTCTTTCCAATACCAGTACAGCTTGGGACACCTCCAAACCATATGTATCAAGTCTCCTTCCTCATTTCCACATCTCTGGCACTTCGCATCTTGTCTCCTACCAAACTGTAACATTCTTTGGGGTGTATAGTATACTCTATGTATTAGATATAATTGGGAGACTATTTGGGAGGGGGAGAGTGTGACTCTAGGGCCTGCTCCCAATATCTTCTTCCACTGTTCCTGTGTTATTGGACCCACATCTCTTTCCCATTTCCCTTTATTCTTAGTATCAGGCCTCTCTTCCTGGTCCACCTCACTTATACACTTATACATCTCTGAGATTGTCCCTTTAGATGTATCCGCATTTACTAATCTACGGAGCTGGGGCATTTCGTTCCATACTGGTGTCTCCCGCCCAAATTGCGAGTTCAAGGCATGCCTGACATGCAAATATCTGTAGAATGATTTATTGGGGACTGAGTACTCCTCCCTTATCTCCTGGAATGTTTTTATTCTCCCCTCCTTAAAAAGCTGTATCAAAAGGTGTACACCACACATATCCCATTCCTCAATTTTTCCCATAATTTTAAGCTCTTTTAAGTTACTGTTATCCCAGATAGGGGAGAATTCAGAGAATCCACTATACCCCAGTATCCCCTTAACTGTTTCCCAACTTTTTACCATCAGTTTTCCAGTGAGGCTCCTGGAGCGAAAAGTTTCCGCCTCCACTGCCTCCACCTCTGTGTCATGGCTTGTATCATTCAGTGACAGGTTTTTCCCCGGCTCCATGCTTGAGGATAAATTACATCCACTCATATGCTGCATTTGTGCAGCTAAGAAGTAGTGTCTCGGGTTAGGCAATGCCAAACCCCCCTTCTCTCTGGGTTGCTGCAAGGTTGCGGAGGCGAATTCTTGCCGCTCCATTTTTCCATATTAGCTCCCTGAATATACTGTCCAGCTTTTTAAACCAGTACTTTGGAATCCACACTGGGGAGTTATGTAAAACGTACAGGATCTGAGGCATCCACACCATTTTAACCAGGTTACACCGTCCAGCTACTGAGAGTGGGAGCCTCTTCCAAACGCGACACTTCTGTTTTAATTTTGTCATCAATGGCACAAAATTTCCGGCTATATATTGTCCTGGATCTCTTGTTACATTTATTCCCAAATACCTCATCTGGCTTACAACTTTAACTTGGGTTATCTGCTGTGGTATTGGGTCTATCAGTAAAAGTGCAGATTTTTCCCAATTAATCCTCAGCCCTGAAAGTTTGCCATAATCTCCGACTATCCTCATTGCCGCATCCAGCGAGGACTGCGTGCCCCCCAAAAAAAGCAAAACATCGTCTGCATACATGGCGACTTTTTCTTCCCCACACTTCCTCTTAAATCCCTGTACTTCTGGGGATGCCCTTATTGAGAAGGCCAAGGGCTCCATTGCGAGGGCGAAAAGCAGGGGTGACAATGGGCACCCCTGCCTTGTCCCCCTCGCCAACTGGAACCACTCTGAGCACTCACCGTTCACTCTTACTTTAGCCCTTGGACCCTCATACATTATCTTAACCCATTTGATGAACTTTGGACCAAACTGAAACTCTGCCAATATCCTCCACAAGAAGTGCCACTCAAGGCTGTCAAATGCCTTGGCTGCGTTTAAAGACAAAATTGCTCGTCTCTCCTTTTTCTGTTGGCAATTGAATATTTAGGTATGTTCTTCTTATATTAGTGCTTGTGGATCTGTCTGGGATAAATCCAGTCTGGTCCGGGTGCACCAGTTTCGCCACTATTCTATTAAGTCGTGCTGCCAATACTTTGGCCAATATCTTCACGTCCGAACACAGGAGAGATATCGGCCTGTATGATGCTGCATCCACCTGATTTTTCCCCTCTTTTGGGATTACTATAATAGTTGCCTCTGTCATAGACAGTGGCAGCTTCCCTTCCTCAGCTGCCCCATTAAATACTTCCAGGAGTTTTGGAAGCAGCACCTTACTGTAGGTCTTATATATTTCTATTGGCAGACCATCAGGTCCAGGGGCCTTCTGATTCGCCATATCTGCTATTGCCTTTTTTAACTCTTCCAGCGTCAGTGGTGCCTCCAATCCCTCCCTGTCCTCCGCTGATAGTTGGGGGGTCTGTAACCCTTCAAAAAAAATTCCCATCTCTCTTTCTACATTTTCTAATGGTATACTGCTATACAATTTTTGGTAATAATTTTTAAAGACCTCTATTATTTCCGTGGTACCCCTCCTGATCACCCCTTCCTTATCATATATAGCGGGAATGACCGAGGAGGGGACATTAGCTCTAGCAATTAGGGACAACATTCTCCCCACTCTCTCTCCCTCCCCAAAAAAGGTCTGTTTTTGAAATAGGATTTTATTTTCTGCTTTTTTAAGTAGTAGGGCTTTATATTCCTCTTGGCTTTCCATCCATTCTTTGTGTTTATCTATGGTTGGCTTTGTACATATTTTACTTCAGCCTCACTCACCCTTTCCCTTGCTGTAACCTCCTTAGCTCGTGTTTGCCTTTTAACATATGACATTTTTTGTATTAGGGCACCCTGGAGGAAAGCTTTCAGGGTATGCCAGACAACTCCTTTCGGTGCTGATCCTTCATTTAACAATATAAATTCCTCCAGACTGGCACAGATTTCCCCCTCCTCTTTAATTACTTCCAACCAGAATGGGTTTATCTTCCAATCGCCCTTGTTAAAATACCTACTTCAAAAGTTACTGGTGCATGATCCGATATACTTCTCGGTTCATATTTCACCTCCCCTTTCATACTCAGAGCCTCCTCACTACAAAGCACCAAATCTATCCTAGATAGGGTTGCGTGTGTCTTCTAGTGACAAGAGAACTGCTTTTCATCTGGGTGTCTCTCCCTCCACACGTCCACCAGCCCCGTCTCTCCACAAAAATGGAGGAGGGGGCTGCCAGGCGTGCCACCAGAGGAGGCCCCAGGTGGAAACCTATCCACCTTTTTATTCATGGTCATATTAAAATCTCCCGTCACTATGACCGGCACCCCTTCCTTGTCTATAATAAACTCCATCAGCTCCTCCAGAATTTCTGTGCTAAACGGTGGGGGGATGTAAACGTTGGCCAGCATGTATTCTCTCGTCTCTATCTGACAGAGAAGGAATATAAACCGCCCTTTTTCGTCCACCTTACTCTGCCTACAGGAGAACACTATTCCAGAGTTAATCAACACACTCACTCCCCTTGAGTACGAGGTGTGAATGGCATGATATTGCACTTGATATTTTCTATGTTTTAATGTGTTAATAGTTTCCTTTTCTAGGTGCGTCTCCTGCAGACACAGTATCCCAATATTATCCTTCTCTGCCATCGAGTAGATTGTTCTTCTTTTAACTGGATCCCTTACCCCTCGGACGTTCCAGGAACATACCTTAATTCTCCTACTCTGGTTTGGGCGTGCCCCTCTATCCTGCTTATTGGCCATCATTATCTGAACTTATCAGTGTGTTTCCCATATTGTGATTCTGTGCTTCAAACGTGTTTTCTTTTTGATTTTCATATTTTGATTTTCCTTCACAAAGTCATATTTTATATTTAGTGGGTTCACCCATTCATACTCCCCACTCACACCTTCGTCCCTCCCTTCCTCCCTCTCTCCTCCCCCTCCCACCCCCCCTTTCCCTGCCCTCCTTTGGGCCTATATTGAGAGCTTCTAAAGTGACCGTGTCTTCCCTTTAAGGTGCTTAGTACTATCTTATATTTCACCGTGCATCCCCATATTATCAGTTTCATCCATTCACATTTATGTGCTTTCTTTTCCCCTTCCCTCATATTATTCTGTCAAAAACAAAAAAGAAACAAAAACAGATACACATTCAAGTTGACCATATTACAGCACTTCCCCCCGCCACCCACTCCCCCGTGTCCTGGCCGTCCCCAAAAAAAAGGGGGGGAAAGAAAAAAAAAAAGGGGGGGGGGAGAAAAGACGTACAGGATGGTGAGTGGTAATAGGAGCCAAAACATTGTCCTTTGTTTTTTCTTTTTATCCCTCTCCCCCTCCACCCCGATCCCTCCCATCTAACCATAGTGTCACTTCTGCGGGTGTGTTAAAGAAAATATGTTCCCCATTATCTGTTATCCGTAGACGCGCTGGATAGAACATTGCATATTTGAGTTTGTTATGTTGCAGCCTACGTTTGCAATCCGCAAATTTTGCCCTTTGCCTCTGTAGTTCCGGGGAAAAGTCTGGGTAAATTGAAATTCTCACACCCTTATATTGTATCTCCCTCATTTCTCTTGCCTTTCGAAGAATTGTGATCTTATCCCTAAAATGGAGCAGTTTAATGAGGAGGGGCCTAGGCTGGCCTCCAGGGGCAGGGTTCCTGGATGGAACTCTGTGGGCTCGTTCAATTGCAAAGAATTTTGATAGGCAATCTTTACCGAACATTTCTCCAAGCCAGGAGATAAGGGAGGACATGTCAGTGTTAAAACACGATGTTCAGGGGATTGGCGTAAGGGCCTCTACCTTGGAAGAGAGACTTAGCCAGGTCAAAGATGACGTTAGTCCCATGGTAAATGAGATGAGAGTAATGAGAGAACAGCTGAACATGTGTATTAATAAAATCGACAACATAGAAAACAGATTACAAAGGAAAAATATAAGGGTACTAGGTCTCCCCGAGAAAAGTGAAGGTAATCGCCCCACTGAATTTATGGAAGACTGGCTTAAAGGAGTATTTGGCAAGGACTGTCTATCAAAATATTTTTCAATTGAACGGGCCCATAGAGTCCCCTTTAGGGCGCCAGCTGCGGGAGGCCAGCCGAGACCTATTCTCATCAAACTTTTACACTTTACGGATAAAATTACCATTCTCCAAAAAGCAAGAGGGATGAAAAATATACAAGTTAATGGTGCAAGAATTTCAATCTACCCAGATTTCTCCCCTGAATTACAGAGACAAAGGGCTAAATTCACTGAGTGCAAACATAAACTTCAGCAAAAAGGAATTAGATATGCAATGTTCTATCCGACACGTTTGAGGATAACTGTAAATGGGGAAAACATGTTTTTTAATACGCCTGCTGAATTGACAGTTTGGATGAATACAAAAGAAGGGGAGACACAGCAGGGTGGAAATGAGTAGTAAACACTAAAATATTTAGAAGCACCTTTTTCTTCCTCCTCTTCATCCCATTTTTTCTTGGGGGTGAAGAGGGGGGATTTTTTTTTCCTCTCTTTTATTTTTTGTTTTTTGTATAGAGGAATAATTTGTTTCTCTGACATACATGGGAGCAGGGGGGGTGGGAATGGTTGTGAAAGTGTATTCTTTGTATTTTTGGTGGGGAGTGGTACAAAGGTGGAGGGAAAAGAGGATATATTATAATGCATGGATGAGATGTGTAAGAAAGAAGGATACACTTAAAACACTAAAGCACAGATTAATAGGAGTAGAAGGCGGAGTTCTCACTTCAAAAGTAGGATGCGGTCACATTAGAAGCCCTTTATATGGGCCCCAAGAAGGGCAAGGGAGGGGGGTAGGAGGGGAGGTGTGGGTGGGAAAGTATGTTTGAGCAGGGCACTAGAAGAGGGAGATCCACTAAAAACACGTTTTTTTGAGCAAATATTATTAAGGTATATATTTGTAAGGTGGGAAGTATATTGATAAGAGAGAAATTAAAGGGGGTAGATGATGGATAATAGAGAGGATGGGAAGAGAACCCCAAACCTAGGTAAAATCATGAAGGTGTGCTCATGGAATGTTCGGGGGGTAAAAGACCCAATTAAAAGACAGGTGATTTTTTCAACAGCTGAAATTAACAACATAAAAATGCTGTGTCTGCAGGAGACGCATCTGGACTACTAAAATATTAAAGCATAGGAAATATCAAGTACAGTATCATTCTACTCACACCTCTTATTCAAGGGCTGTGAGTGTTTTGATAGATTCGGGTGCGGTGTTCTCCTGCAGACAGAGTAAGATAGATGCCAAGGGACGTTATGTGTTTCTTCATTGCTGGATAGAAACAAAGGAATATGTGGTGGCGAATATATATATATCCCCCCCTCGTTTTGAAACTGAAGTCCTGTGGGAGTTAATGGAGTTCGTCATGGACAGGGCGGGTGTGCCCGTAATAGTGGCGGGGGATTTCAATATGACTATGGATAAAAAAATGGATAGATTCCCGGCGGGTGCCTCCACAGGACATTCGGCTGGCAGCCCTCTCCTCCAATTTTGTGAGGAGGTGGGTTTGACAGACGTGTGGAGGAGGAGACACCCAGGGAAAAAACAATTTTCCTGCCACTCAAGGACGCACATGACCCTGTCCAGGATAGACCTCGTACTCTGTAACGAGGAAGCATTGGGAGTAGACATGTGCAAAAGGAAAAAATTTGTTTTGTTTCGTTTCGTTTTAATTTGTTAATTAATTAATTTCGTTTAGTTAGATTCGTAAAATTTTTTAAATTCGTTTTCGGATTTCGTTTAATTTTCGACCGAATTCGAAAATCGGTCGCATTCGAAAATATTTCAACCGAATTCGAAAATATTTCTACCGGATTCGAAATTATTTCAACATGATTCGAAATTATTTCAACCGCATTTGAAACTATTTCAACCGGATTCGAAAATATTTTGCGACCCGACTTTGGGTCCACGTATCTCAGGGTCACTTAGTGATAGAAACCCCAAAGATGTTGTAGTGCTAGTTCTACTCTGTTTGCATACCAAATGTGGGGTTTCTAGCTACAAGTGGCCCCGAGATATGTGGCCCCAAAGTCGGGTCGCAAAATGTCATTCTCTGCTGCAGAAAAGTGCTTGACATTTTGCGACCCGACTTTGGGTCCACGTATCTCGGGGTCACTTAGGGATAGAAACCCCAAGATTGGTATGCAAACACAGGAGAACTAGCATTACAACATCTCCAAATTTGGGGTTTCTATCACCAAGTAACCCAGAGATACGTGGACCCTAATTTGGGTCGCAAAATATTTTTGAATCTGGTTGAAATAGTTTCAAATGCAGTTGAAATAATTTCGAATCATGTTGATACTATTTCAACCGGATTCGAAAATATTTTGCTACCCGAATTGGGTCCATGTATCTCGGGGTTACTTGGTGATAGAAACCCCAAAATTGGAGATGTTGTAGTGCTAGTTCAACTGTGTTTCCATACCAAATTGTTTTTTTTTAGCTACAAGTGGCCCCGAGATATGTGGCCCCAAATACGGGTCACAAAATGTCATTCTCTGCTGCAGAAAAGTACTTGACATATCGCCCATATCTGGGGGTCACTTGGTGCTAGGAACCCCATAACTTGTGGCAGGTGACAGTGGCAAGTGGACAAATAACCATCTTCCAAAATTTATAATTCAAATAGAAAAGATTAGAACAGAATAGAAAAAATATATAATTTAATAGAATAAAATAGAAAGAATATACAACCATCTTCTGAAATTCGAATAGAATAAATTCGAATAGAATAAATTCGAATGTCGAATAGTATGAATTCAAATTTTTTAATTAATTAATTTTAACTTTGGATAGAAAAGATTATTAGAAAATAGAAAATAGACTAGAAAAACAATAACCCCAAATTTGGGGTTTCTATCACCAAGTAACCCCGAGATACGTGGACCCAAATTCGGGTCGCAAAATATTTTCGAATCCGGTTGAAATAGTTTCAATTGCAGTTGAAATAATTTCCAATCATGTTGATAGTATTTCAACCGGATTCGAAAATATTTTGCGACCCGACTTTGGGTCCATGTATCTCTGGGTTACTTGGTGATAGAAATTTGGAGATGTTGTAGTGCTAGTGTTACTGTGTTTGCATACCAAATTTGGGGTTTCTAGCTATAAGTGGACCCAAGATACGTGGCCCCAAATTCGGGTCATAAAATGTCATTCTCTGCTGCAGAAAAGTACTTGACATATCGCCCATATCTGGGGGTCACTTGGGGTTAGGAACCCCATAACTTGTGGCAGGTGACGTGGCAAGTGGACAAATAACCATCTTCCAAAATGTATAATTCAAATAAAAAAGATTAGAACAGAATAGAAAAAAATATATAATTTAATAGAATAAAATAGAAAGAATATACAACCATCTTCTGAAATTCGAATTTCGAATAGTAGGAATTAAATTTTTTTTATTAATTAATTTTAACTTTGGATAGAAAAGATTATAATAAAATAGAAAATAGACTAGAAAAACAATAGAACAGAATAGAATATATTATATTTTATTATATTCTGTTCTATTGTTTTCTAGTCTATTCTTTTATATTCTATTAAAATCTTTTCTATTAAAATCGAAATCATTATATACTAAATTCGAATTTCGAAAGATGGTTATATATATTTTTTTCCGACATTCGAATTTCGTATAGAATGAATTCAAATTCGAATCGAAAAGATTATAATAGAATAGAAAATATTGGAAAGAATGGAATAGAAAAACAATAGAACAGAATAGAATAAAATACATATATATATATATATTATATTTTATTCTATTCTATTGTTTTTCTAGTCTATATTATATTTATATTCTAATCTTTTTTAATTGGAATTCGAATTCATTCTATACAAAATTCGAGTGTTGGAACATGGTTTTATATATATATATATATATATATATATATATATATATATTTTATTGTTCTATTGTTTTTTTTTATGATATTTTTTTCTATTATTTTAGAATATTTTCTATTCAAATTCGATTTTATTCTATATGAAATTCGAATTTTGGAAAATGGTTATTTATATGTATGTATATATATAAAACCATCTTCCGAAATTCGAATTTAGTATAGAATAAATTCAAATTCGAATAGAAAAGATTAGAATAGAAAAACAATAGAATATAATAAAATATAGAATATATATATATATATATATATATATATATATATATATATATATTATATTTTATTCTATTGTTTTTCTAGTCTTTTTTCTATTTCTATTCTAATCTTTTCTATTCAAATTCATTCTATACGAAATATTTATACATATAACTATCTTCTGAAATTCGAAATTCATACAGAATGAATTCAAATTCGAATAGAAAAGATTAGAATATAATAACTATAGAAAAGAATAGGATAAAAAAAAATAGATGGTCATATTCTATTGTATTTTATTACATTCTATTCGATTCTATTCTCTACTATTCTTTTATTTCTATTCTATTGTTTTTTATTTTTATATTCTATTTTATTGTATTCTTTTTTTAAAAAACGATTTATATTTTTTCTAATTTGATTCAAATTTATTTTCGAATTCGAGTCGAAAATATTTCGAATTCGATTCGAAAATATATCGAATTCGATTTGAATTTCGTCCGCGATTTTTCGATTAGAAAAAATTCAGATTCGGTTAAATTCGTTAGTATGGTCATTCGGATGCATCCGAATGTCCGAATAATGAAAAATTTGTCCGAATTTCGATTCGGAACGAAACGAAATGCACATGTCTAATTGGGAGAGGTGGGGGAGGTGGTATATGAACCAAGAAGCATTTCAGATCATTCCTTAGTAATTTTTTAAATAAAGACGGATAGAGGGTATGGTAAAGGGGACTGGAAGATAAACCCATTTTGGTTGGAAGTAATTGAGGACCCGGGGGGAGCATGTGCTAGCCTGAAGGAATTTGTAACAGCAAACACTGGTTCAGCCTCAACGGGAGTGATTTGGGATACTTTGAAAGCGTTTCTACGGGGAATCTTAATCCAAAAAATATCATTTATCAAAAAACATTCACGTGCCAAGGAAATTGCAGCAAGAGAAAATATGACGAGGTCAGAGATTAACTATACAGGAAATCCAACCACAGAGAACTATAAGGAATGGTCAGAGACACAGGAAGAGTACAAAAAAACAGTAATAAGAAAGGCGGAAAATAAAAAATTATTCCAGAAACAGAATTTCTATGGGGAGGGTGAGAGAGTGGGGAGAATTCTGGCCCTATTAGCTAGGGCTGGGCCCATCTGTGATGAGGAGGGGGAAATTAGGAGAGGTACATCAGAAATAAAAGAGGCCTTCAAAAAATATTATCAGAGTCTGTATAGTAGTACATCAAATGGCAATATAGAGGGGGAGATGGAAGCCTTTTTTTAAGGGCTTGCAGATCCCCCTTTTATCAGCGGAAGACAGGGAGGGTTTGGAGGCACCGCTCACATTGGAGGAGTTACAGATAGCAATAACGGATATGGCAAGCCAAAAGGCTCCTGGGCCGGATGGCTTGCCAATATTAAATATATAAAACCTATAATGAAGTGCTGCTTCCAAGACTCCTGGAGGTATTTAATTGGGCAGCTAAGGAAGGGAAGTTACCCGCATCTAGGACAGAAGCAACAACTATTGTATTATTAAAGGAAGGGAAAGACCAATTGGAGACGTCTTCATACAGACCGATATCTCTTTTATACGCAGATGTAAAAATCCTGGCCAAAACATTGGCAAGGAGGCTAAATAAGATAATCTCAAAGCTGGTACACCCGGACCAGACGGGATTTATCCCAGGTAGGTCTACCAGCTCTAATATAAGAAGAGCATTTCTAAACACTCAGTTGCAAACGGAAGAAGAGGGGTCAAGAGCAATATTATCCTTGGACGCAGCCAAGGCGTTTGATAGCCTTGAATGGCATTACCTTTGGAAAGCCCTGGTAGAGTTTCATTTTGGCCCTAACTTTATTCAATGGATTAAAATATTATACAAAAGTCTCAGGGCGAAGGTAAGGATAAATGGAGAGTGTTCAGAATGGTTCCAATTGGCTAGGGGGACTAGGCAGGGATGTCCATTGTCGCCCCTGCTTTTTGCCCTCGCCATGGAACCACTGGCCATCGCCATAAGGGCATCCCTGGGAATAAAGGGTTTCAAGAGGAGACTGAGGGAGGAGAAGATAGCTATGTATGCGGATGATGTATTGCTTTTTCTGGGGGATACGCAAGCCTCATTGGAAGGGGCAATAGACATAATAGGGGAATTTGGTAAATTCTCGGGGCTAACAATCAATTGGGATAAATCGGCTCTCTTACCAATAGACCCATTGATAGGGCAGATAGATCAAGTGAAAGTGGTGACCCAAATGAGATACTTAGGAATTAACATAACAAATGACCCAGGGCAGTATATAAATGGGAAACTTAGCACCCTTAGTGACAAAACATAGACAAAAATGCCGGGTGTGGAATAGGCTCCCACTCTCAGTGGTTGGTAGGAGCAACTTGATAAAAATGGTATGGATGCCGCAAATTTTATACATTCTTCATAACTCTCCAGTATGGATCCCAAGACAGTGGTTTAAGAAAATAGATAGTGTGTTTAGGGAATTGATCTGCAGGAACGGAGTAGCAAGGATTTGCCTCCGCGCCTTACAACAACCAAAAGAGAAGGGAGGATTGGCCCTCCCGAACCCTAGATATTATTTTCTAGCGGCCCAGGTGCAGCATATGAGAGGTAGTAACCGAATGGCAGGAAGAAAAATAAAGGGGTTAATTCTGAATGATACGTGCCATGACACTGAAGTAGAGGCAGTGGAGGCGGACTCTTTTTGTTCTAAATGTCCCACAGCTCAATTGATGGTAAAATGCTGGAAAGAGGTTAAGAAGATCAAGGGATTTTCTGAGTTCTCTCCCATATGGGATAACAGCAACCTGCAAGAACTCAAAGTTATGGGGAAGGTTGAGGATTGGGACAGATTGGGAATACATCTATTAGCACAACTTTATAAGGCAGGAAGAATAAAATAATTTCAAGAAATAAGGGAGGATTACGCTGTCCTAAATAGATCTTTTTATAGATATCTGCAAATCAGACATGCGCTGGGTGCGCAGTTTGGACAGAGTCCACCGGAATGGAGCGATATGCCCCTTCTTCGTAAATTAGTAAATGCAGAGATTTCCAGAGGGGCAATATCAGGCATATACGAGTCTCTAGAAAGGGCCGATCAGGGGGAGGCAGTGGTCAGTAAAAATAAGGTTAAATGGGAGAGAGATGTGGGGCCCACTTTCGCAGGAGCAATGGGAGCAAATATTAGCTATAGGACCCAGAGTGTCATTGTCATCCTCTCAAATAATGTCCCAACTTTACCTGATATATAGAGTATATTATACACCTCAAAGGATGTTTCAGTTCGGTAGGAGGCCAGACTCGAGATGTCAGAGATGTGGGGACAATAGGGGAGACCTAATGCACATGGTCTGGAGATGTCCCAAGTTATATCAATACTGGAAGCAAATAGTTGAAAGGATAAATACGGTGTTTGGGACATCTCTGCAACCAGAAGCCAGGCTATGTGTATTGGGTCTTCTGGAAGAAGGGGGACTACTAGAGGACGAACGAATAGCAATAACAAGATGTTTGTTTCAAGAAAGGAAAATTATCGCGCAGAAGTGGCAAGCGGAAACCCCCCCACAATGAGAGAATGGAGGAAGGTGATACAGTTGTAAAAGAAGAATTTATATATATGAAGAGAAGAAATAAACACAAATTTAATAATATGTGGAAAAAGTGGATAGAAGTGGAAACACATTTAAGGGTGGGTGACAGATAAGTGAGGAGGATGTATGGGTGTGAGGTTATGTGAACGCGAAGAGGGGATAATGGGTTTTTTTTATGGAATAAATTTATATGTGGATATTGTGGTATACTGAAAATATTGATGTATGTATGTTTTGATATGTGGAAAAAGAAAATAAAGAATATCTGATTAAAAAAAAAAAAAAGGTCCTAGAGCGGCCTAGCCAGTCTCCAAACCTTAATCCCATTGAAAATATGTGGAGGGAGCTGAAGGTCCGATTTACTAAACATCAGCCTTGAAACCTTAATGACTTGGAGAGGATCTGCAAAGAGGAGTGGGACAAAATCCCTCCTGAGACGTGTGCAAACCTGGTGGCCAACTACAAGAGACATCTGACCTCTGATTGCCAACAAGGATTTTGCCACCAAGTACCAAATCACGTTCTGCAAAGGGGTCAAATACTTATTTCACTCATTAAAATGCAATATAATTCATAACTTTTTTTGAAATGTGTTTTTCTGGATTTTTTTGCTGTTATTCTGTCTCTCACTGTTAAAATAAGACTGATTATTCCTGTCAGTGTTCAAACGTACAAAATCAGCAGGGGATCAAACACTTTTTTCCTCACTGTATGTCTTCAGAGAGCTCCTATATGTGAGGCATGGTTCACATCAAATGATGCTTCTTATAAACAGCAATCTAAAAATGTTTGAGGCTGGGTTTACACTTGATTCAGATGTGGCTGACAGCAGGGGTCCGGTGCGTCCCTGTTCTCTGTTTTAGGTCCGAGTGCCCTTTGAGAACGTTACGTGTAATGAAACTAGTCAGGGCGGTGCCACGCAGACGTCACTACCCACCCACGTGCCCCCGGAAGCACGGGCGCACGCTTAGGAATTTTATGCCGGCTTTTTTTTAAATCTTTGTAAACTTTTTTGCTGCTTTGGAAATAAACAATTTAATGCCTTGAGGTAATACACTATCCAAGTCCCCTTCTTTGATTTCCCCATATGCTGTATCGCAATCGGATGAGTGTTTGGCCCCTGCAGAGGCTGGGAGATCTTACTTTTCTACGGACGGAGGAGAGACATCAGAGGCAGAGGGGGTGTTTCTGAACACCGGTGCTGCGACGTCCTGAGGACCATCTCAAGACCCCGCAGAGGGTTGTATCTGCAGGCGCTGTTGACCTTGCCACTAGTGGAGGTCCATCTCATCTGGTAAGGTTACCCATTTTATCTGGCGTTCAACACGGGGAGAAACCTTGCCTGCGGTGTTGGTGGATTCATACCTATCACTTCCTTCCTAATATTTTCCTCAACTCCCCTTCCATCTCCACTAAGCACTTTGGTATTGTACTTTTTCTCATCAGGAATGGACTTTCTATATTCACTTAATTTATTTTATTCTATTTGTTTTCACGTTTCCTTTTTATGATCACTCAGTGTGTTCATATGTGTGATGCTTATGTGAATTCCAGCTATATTATCATATATTTGTTTCTCCATATACAATTGCCAGCCGTGGCACTCACTATCAGATGTTTATTTATTATTCACTTTGATCTTTTTTTCACTTAAGTTTCATTGAATGTTTTCACTTTTGATTATTCATCATATATTTTTCACTGGTGCGATTAATGTGATTTTCTTTATTACATTTTGATTCGTTCACTTTCACTAGTCACTACGGTGATTGGTGTCATCAGATACACTGTGGTTTTTATGATATATCACCTGCTGTTCGGACATCCATTGTGTTTTTACTGGCTACTATCACTAGGGCCCCATTCATTACACCTAGCACGACTTTCCTTTTTTCTTAATGCCACGTACAGACGACAGTTTTTAATGTCATTGAAAAAACCGACGTGATTCTTCTCAAGCCTGCCTTGCCTATACACAAAAAATGCTTGAGCAAAGCGCGGTGACGTACAAAATGTACGATGGCACTATAAAGGGGAAGTTCCATTCGGATGGCGCCACCCTTTGGGCTGCTTTTGCTGATCCTTGTGTTAATAAAGTTTGGTGAGAGACCATTCGCGCTTTTCAGCCTCGTGCTCTTCAGTCCGTTACAGCGTGATGAATGTGCTATCTCCATTACGAACGCTAGATTTACCAGAACGAGCGCTCCCGTCTCATCACTTGCTTCTGAGCATGCTCGGGTTTTTCACGTCGTTAAAGCCTACACACGGCCGTTTTTCATGACGAGAAAAACGACGACGTGAAAGACGACGAGAAAAATTTGAGAATGTTCCAAATTTAATGGCCATTTTTCACATCGTCAAAAATGCTCTGGAGCCCACACACGAGCGTTTTTAATGACCAAATTAAAAAATGGCATTTTTCTCGTCATGAAAAACGGTCTTGTGTACGCGGCATATAGGTTGGAATGTTTGCCTGAATTCGGATCTGAAATGGAGCCAAAGAATCACAAGACCCCTGTGCAATGAACTCCGCAGCTGCCCTGGAGATGTGAGAGCAGGTCATAGTCTCCTGTCATGTGAATTGAATGCGGAGAAATACACGTTCAATTCACATAAGTGTGAACCCAGCCACAGTGTATTTTATCAACACCTCCAAACTCATTTCATTAATTGGGCTTTAGCTGTGGAAACTATTGCCTCCATAGCACTTTCACGGGGTTCACTTTTTCTTCCCCTCGGCACTGTGAACGTGTAATTGGTGTGTTCAATAAAGATATAAGTTTTGTGTGTGTTATCTGACCTAAAGTGATTTTAAAAGACGAATTAAAAAAAAAATTGTCCTACTTACCAGCTCCGTGCAGTGGTTTTGCACCAAGCAGCCCTGATCCTCTTCTCAGGTTCCCAGTGGGTGCTCCGGAGTGCCCCTACAGCAAGCAGATTGCTATTGGGGCACCCGGCAGCCGCTGCTCCGTGTGTCCATTCAAACATGGAGCGCAACTCGGCCCCGCTCTCTTATTGGCTCACTGTCTGTAATTATCATTAGCGGGAGCCAACGGCGAAGAGACCCACTGCTCTCGTGCAGATTGATGGATCAACATTGGGCTCAAGAAAGTATTGGGGAGCTGCCTGCACACAAGTGGGTTTTTTGTTTAACCTTTATGCATAGAATGCATGAAGATAAAAAAATAAAATAAAACCTTGAGCCTTTGCAACTACTAAGCACATTGTGTTTTATCTATTGGGACTTCGGTCCGATCCCGTTCAGGAAAATTACTGCATCTAAGGTCAGGGGTTCACCTACTTTTTCTTGCCACTGTATATGTGAGGTGCTTTTTTACAGGCAGCTAGGCTTTTAGCCATAAGATCTTGCATGTGAAAGGAGACGGACCCAGTCTCAACACAACGTTGTAGGAAATCCAAGCAAAGAACAAGGTAGTTTCTGTAACTGCTGTTAAAGATAAAGGGTCATGATGGTGGTTCATTGCCCTAATCCAGTTAGACATACTGAAATTGCAGCAAGAGTTGGTTGCAGGGTTGGACTTGCAAAGAGTAAAGGAGCCTTTAAAATGATTTGCAGAATCTTTGAAAGCAGGAATGTTAATAGGTAAAGCAAGAATCAACCACAGGGACAGACCACTGCTTTCTGAATACTTTACACAGGATAGTTTGGTAAAGATGAGTAAAACCCAGTCTGGCGTGATCTAGTCAGTCATTCTAGACCACACAGTCTGTCCGTTCATGAACAGGGATGATGGGAGAATACAGCTGCACAACGCTAGTGTTGCAGTAGCAGCCAATAAGCCTTTCCAAGATTAGCAAGCACATTAGGCAACGCTCCCTTGTCAATATAGCAGCATTCTGGGAGAGAAGAATCCACAAACTCAACAAAAGCTGCCTAGTGTCCTCAGTCCCTTATCTGCCCCATCTACAGCAGACATAACAGGATTAGAATCAGATACAGAACTCATAAGAGGCTTGGCATTTGAGCTCTGGACAAAGATGGAGCCCTAATTTTGCAAGGCATTTTGACAGATGTAGAAAATTCTGCTTTTGTTCAATAGGACACTTGTTACTTACCTGAAAGAGCTTGAATGGGATGCAATATCCATCGGGGCCGGCTCTAGGAACACATCACAGACTGTTGTGTGGGGCATTTGCAAACCAAATGGTCACCTGCATTTTTCCAATGGCACCTTCACCTGGTTTCTGGCACGTTACATTATTCAAGAGCATACATGCTCATGAGTAGGTGTCCAAAAAGAACACCTCAAACCAAGTGTAGACCGTTTTGCCACAAGGATTTGCTACAGGACAGTGTGAGAGGAAGCATCTGGAGTACCATATAAAAGGGCTCTAGGCAGAAGTGGCAGTAAAACGTGCAAGCTATGATGGGATGCCACATTTGGACATTCATCCCAAGACTAAGCTCTGAGTGAGTGAAGGAAGGGAGTTACCGCTCCAGGTGAGTATGCTAAGACAATCAATAGTCCCTCAGGAAGCCGTGGGTGCTGGCAATGCACAAGGCAGAAAAAGACAAAAAAAAAAACCTTAACGGTTGCATTTATTGTTAAAAAAAAAAAAATAGGCGCACTACAAATCACAGCAAGACAGGGATAGCAGCTGATGCGTTTCACATTGTAGTCTAGTGCTTACTCATAAGCTCTGAGTGGTTGAGTTTTAGAGCAAAATTTGAAATGGTTACACTGTAATGGTCAGAAGACTAAAAGGTGACCGTCTACATTACTGGATTATATATGAAGTCAAGGCTTTGCCTGCCATTGTGGGAATAACCTCAAAGGGGTTTTCAGGAACCGTTTCATAGGAATGGACCACAGTCCTGGGCCTGTAAAGCACCCAACAGCAGACTTTACACTATGTGCCAAGTTGAACGCCGATGCAGAACCCAAAACATTACAGGCTGTCCCCACATGGGGTCCAGGTATGACTCACATGGTTTACAGAGTTCGCGCTGATCCAGATGCATGGCTTCTATTTGCGGCATTGGAAGGCAGTGGGGAGTTAAAATACAAAGAAAAAGAAAACCAAGGTGGTTACGCTAAGCGATTTCGTCATGAAGGAGATTAGGTCAATCACTTTAGGATACTGGCAAGAGTGGGGTAGGGTTTTAAGAGATGGGTCCAGGGAGCATGTCCTCAATAAGCATTGCAATGTCCAATCACCGGAAGGTATGAGCTTATAATACAAAGTCTGAATATTTTGCCTGTGTCCTGTACAGTATAAATTAGAGCATTACTTGTAACAGACCGAAATTTCTGCAATAACAGTGGCAGCAGGTATGTGCAGACACCTTTAAGTACCTTGTAGGGCATATTGTTAACCACTTCAATACCAGGCACTTCCCACCCAAGCCAATTTTCAGCTTTTAGCGCTGTTTAAATTACAATTGTGCGGTCATGCTACACCGTACCCAAACTAAATTTTGGTCATTTTGTTCCCAAAAATAGAGCCCTCTTTTGGTGGGATTTGATCACCTCTGCGGTTTTTATTTTTGCTACACGAATAATAAAAAAAAAGCCAGAAAATTAAAAGTTTGTTATACAATTGTGTAAATAAGTGTCCTCCTTCACTGATTAGGTAGCACTGGTGGCTGTCACTTTTAACATGCACTGATGGCACTGGCAGGCATTTTGTTTGGCACCGATTGGCATTTTCCTGGTGGTCGGGGGGCATACCTGGTGGTTGCCTTTCCTGTGGTCCTTGGCAGGGAACCGGGGGGGGGGGCTGCGTTGATAAACCTTCAGCACAGATCCCCCCCCAGTCAGGAGAGCAGACAATCGGCTCTCCTCACGTCTGTCAAGACGCGAGTGAGGAAAAGCCAGTATACAGCTCTTCCCATTTACATCATGATCAGCCGTGATTGTCACAGTCTGACACACCACCGATCGTCGCGCGCGCCCCCACGGGAAAGCAGTGGCTGTTACCCTGCTGGACGTCATATGACGCCCAGTCAGGATAACTGAACCACCGCCCGGCCGTCATTCTGCTATAGGGCAGGAAGTGGTTAAACAGACTTAGAGCTGGGCAATTTTCTCCCCCAAAAATCTGCGATTTAAAAAAAAAAAAAAAAAAAAATACTTCGATTCAAACCTTTTTTTTTTTTTTGTATAAACACCACGCCGGTCCGCGGCCTCGCCTAGAAAACTCCTGCCCGCAGCTCCCCATGACTGACGCAGTGTCGGCACCGGTCCTGGTGAAAAAATAAATCGATTTGCTGAAAATCTGAATCGATTTAAGATTCAAATTATATTATGACTAGGGCTGGGGAAAAAATCTATCAGCTATTATAAACTAAAATGACACACCCACTGTTATAATCTACTGTAGCTGCATGCGTTACCTACAAACCACGCTTTGTTCCAGCAGCAGTATAGGCAATGTCCCATCAGCTGCTGTATTTTAGCAACAAACACAAGTTCTTCTCCAAGTAGCCAAGGTGGAAAGGCAGGCATCGGGATTTCCATTTCAGCTTAAAAGGAAAAGCCTTGTATTCATGGTTAAAAAATAGGATTTTTTTTGTACTCACCGTAAAATACTTTTCTCTGTCGTCCATGGACGGACACAGCCTTCTTAATTCTTGACATATGGGTTATGTTCCTGTTCATAGGAGAAGACTAGGCAGACATGTTAGATATTTAAATACATGTTACTTTAAGAGGAGTTGAACAGCCCTGCCCAGGGGAGCGGTCCCTCAAGACATAACCCTCCTCCCTACAGTTAGCAGCTCAGTTAGTAACAAGCAGTACAAACCTAAAAAGGAGGGGTGGGTGCCGTGTCCGTCCATGGACGACAGAAAAGGATTTTACGGTGAGTACAAAAAATCATATTTTCTCTTTTCGTCCATGGACGGACACAGCCTTCTTAATTCTTGACATAAGGGACGTCCCCAAGCAGTGTCAAAAAAACAAGGGGTGGGAATATCAAAAAAACAACTAACTTCACCCCAAGCAAGCAGAGTTCAACGGAGGAGTTGCAACTTTAAACAGCCGCCTGCAAAAACTTGTGGTGGAAGGAAGCATCTGAGGATGCATTCACACCAACCTTGTAAAATTTGGCGACAGTGCGCACGGACGACCAAGTCGCCGCCCTGCACACCTGTGAGACACTTGATGTCGGAAAGCCCAGGAAGCACCAATTGCCCTGGTTGAAAGCACCGTGACTGGAAAAAGGGGGGCGCCCGCCCCTAAAGGGCATAGACCCGCACAACGGTCTTCCTGAACCACCGAGAGACGGTGACTCACGAGACCGATAGGCCCTTTTGTAGACCAGACACTGACACAAACAGTGAATCAGACCTCCGGAACGGAGCCGTAGCAGACAGGTACACCCACAAGGCACGTACCACATCTCAAAGCATGGAGCGCAGTCTCTCTGGGATGCGACGACTGAGGAAACAAGAATGGATACAATGTCCTCATTCAGGTGGAAGGCCGAAACCACCTTCGGAAGAAACGAAGGCTGCGGGCGTAGTACTGCTTAATCCTTATGGAAGACCAAGTATGGTGACTTGCAAGACAAGGCCGAGATTTCAGAAACCAGTCTGACAGACGTAATGGCCACTAGAAAGGCTACCTTCTGAGATAGTGTTAAGAGAGGAACCTCTCTGATGTTCTCAAAAAGGGAGGTTCTCGAAGAACTGAGAGCACCAGGTTCAAAACCCAAGGAGGGAGAGGTGGTCTAATTGGGGAAGCACATGTCGAAACCCCCTGTACAAAAAAAAAGGTACCCACCAGGGAATGGGTCACCAAAAGCTGTTGAAAGAACAGCCAAAGCTGAAATCTGACCCTTAAGGCAAGTTTCTGATCCACTCCACGCTGTAAAAACAGAAGGACCCTGGAACCCGAATGTGTCCGTGGACGCCACTCCATCTCTGCACACATAGATATATACGCCTTCCAAGTGCGATGGTAGATCTTCCTGGAAGAAGAAGATTTTAGTGCCCTCAGCATGGTCGAAATGACCGAATCCAAAAGACCTCGGTCCCTTAGTACCTGGCTTTCAATAGCCATGTCATGAAAGCCAGCGACTGTAAAGCAGGATAAAGTATGGCACCTTGAGACAGAAGGTCCTCCCGCATTGGCAGTCGCCAGTGCATCCGCCACCAGGCGTACGAAGTCAGCGTACTAAGGATGCCGGGGCCAATCCGGTGATTAGGATCACCGGGATCCCCTCGGTCTGCACTCTGCAGAGCAAACGAGGAAGCAACATCAGTGGGGGATAAGCATAAATTAGCCAATACTTACCCCACCAACGCGTATGACGCGTCTGCCCAGGGATCTCTGGACCTGGCCACGAATCGACACCACGCTATTGAGTCGAGAAGCCAGGAGGTCCACGTCCGGTGTGCCCCACCTCCGGCAAAGGAGGTGAAACACCTCCGGATGCATGACCATTCCCCTTGGTCCAGCAACTGGCGAGAGAGTGTGTGTGTGTGTGTGTGGCCAGCTGGGACCCCATATCCATAGATTTACATACATCAAGCCTCCTTTCGATGTGGTGGTTACGTTACAATCACTTTTGTTTTTTGAAAGTCGCCATTGTATCTTGGAAGCTTCAACACTATCCACTTTTTGAATGGTCATCAGAGACTTTTTCAGCACTCTTTGTATTTTGGATTTATTTGTACAGACTTTTCAAGACTCATTCACTTTGAGCACTACACTCGGGTGTTTATTTTTTTTATGCATAGCGCTACTTTTTTTTGTATAGGGTTCTACACCTTGCATGTAGACGGCCGACAGCCAGCATGCTTCTTCCCGCCCACCTAAGCCGTGGCTTTGTCCGACTGGAGTCGGATCGGGTGCCCTTGTACTCTCCTCGACCATGAGGAGAGACAGCCTGATCGCCCGAAGTTGCAGAACATCGATCGGCATACAGGATTCGTCCAGACTCCCCCCTCCTACCTGTGAGGCTGGCGTCCAATAGAAAGGAAAGAAAAAACATCCCAGACTGAAGTGCCAGGAATGTCAGTCACCAAGTCAGAGAGGCCCTGACTAAGCGATTTACCTGAATCTGATGATCCAGAGACAACGGGGATTTGTTCCAATGGGACTGAATCTCCCCCTCCGAGTGTGGAATTGGGCATACAGTACTGCCTCGAAGGAGGCTACCATGAGGCCCAACTCACCACAGCCAGGGGCGTCTGCAACTTCCCTAGAGGGAGAAAACTCACCTCTGAAGAGTACAGAGCAGCCGCAGGTATTCTAGGCGCTGAGTCTGAACTAGCACCGACATCTGGGAGGTACAGCATCCACCCAAAGTCTTGGAGAGTCTGACTATAGACACGTCGTCCTCCAATTTAAATCTGGAAACAGGTTACAGAAGAAGACCATCTAAACAACCAACGAAGGCGCTGTCGCAGCAAGGCTAGAATCGGGGCGAGCACCCTGGTGAAACTCGTTGCCGACGCTAGGTCAAAAGGGAGAGCCATAAATTAAATAGTGGTCCTCCCTGACCACTAAACGCATGAACCAATGGTGCCTGTCGCATATGGCGACATGAAAGCACATGTCCCCGATTGTCCAGGGATGCCCCCAAGGTCCCCAGAATGGAGCGAAATGAAACCATCCTGAATTTCCAAACCCCCAACAAATCTTGAACTGCCCCCCTCAGGGCAGTCCGACGAGACGGTAGGAGGGGAAGATTTGAGGCAAGAAACCTTTCGGCGAACAAGAAAGAAAAAACTCGATCTTGTACCCTGAAGAGACCACTTGGCAAACCCACCGGTCGGAAAAACAGGAAGGCTCCAAAGGCATTAAGGGCCTTGAGGTCTAAGATTGGACTCCTCCGTCATCCTCTGGGACCATGAACAGATTTGAGTAGAATCCCTGAACCAGTCCTGTGGCGGTATGGGAATGACAACCCTCAAAAACACCGCCTTCGTAGGGGTAAGGAAGGTCCCGGCTTACGGGGCGGCCCTCTACTCTTAGTGGACTGAGGTAGAAGAGTTCAGTTACCTCTTGTGACATCCTTAACGTCATCCAGTGAGGCACCAAAGAGCCTCCCACCTTAGAAAGTGAAATCTGTCAGTGCTTCCATAAAAGCTCGGTCAGCATATCAGCCCTCTCAAATGGCGCAAGACCACCACGGACACAGAGGCCCTGGCGACTAAAGAAGTCACATCCAGGATTGCCGCACCTACGTACACCAGACCCTGCACCTGCTGGTCGGCCAGTGTCACAACTTTTAGAGAGAGCTGATGCTCCGCCACTGTCTGGTACAAATGTTTTGTCCATTCAGGGAGTGTCAGACACCAAAGTCGTAGCCACTAATGGGCGCAACGCTGGCCCCAGCATGGCGAACACGGTCCGTGGTACCCCTGATATCAGGGGTTCAACTTCATGGGAAATGTTTTATTTTTTTGAAATTACTCTTCAAAGGGATAACAGACCGCCGTGCACTGAGGGACCAAAAAGGACCTCTGCGGCAGTCCCCATTCCTTATCTATGATCCAAAGAAATCAATCATGAGGAAAAACCTACATACATACACCCCCCTAACAGGGATATGGAGACCCCTACAGGTACGCCCCGCAATGGGGAGGAGAAAAGGGGGACAGAGGAAGGGAGGACCGGGGACCCCCTAATGACCCTCCAGGAAAGCCCAGCTGTTCCAAACCGTCAAAACGGAAGGAACTGTACTTACCCGTCCATGCGTGGACATTGCTGGTGCGTCCCTGACAGACTAGAACCGAGTAGTACGGAGTAGCTGTCGGCCCGGTCCACTGAGTGAGACAGCAAGCAGCCCAGTCATATGTGGGCACAAGCTCACCGGCCACCCCTGGAGCCATAGGGTATGTCGTGAAAGACCTGACGCCTATTTGCAAGGGACTGTACACGCTCGCTGGCCGGACTTGGAAGACAAGGATCTATATATCCAGCCTGTCGCCCAGCCAACTTGATAGAAGAATCACAAAATAAAGTTTAAATAAAAATAGGATTTTTGTACTCACCGTAAAATCCGTTTGACGTCCATGGACTGACAGCTCTCATACTGTTTACGTGTGGGTATATGTCCCTGCTTGCAGGAGACCTAGGCATGATGTTAAACATTCTAGAACAAAACCAGAGCTGAACAGCCCAGCCCAGGGGGCGGTCCCTCCGGACATTACCCTCCCACTTGCAGCCTCAGTTCGTAACAAAGCAGTACAAACCTTAAAAAGGAAGGGTGGGTGCGGTGTCAGTCCATGGACGTCAGAGAAACGGATTTTACGGCGAGTACAAAAATCCTATTTTCTCTTACCGTCCATGGACTGACACAGCTCTCATACTGTTTACGTGTGGGACGTCCCAATGCAGTATAAGAAAAAGGGTGGGAGCAAATAGTAAAGGAACAACCAAAACTCACTCCAAACCAGCAGAGCTCCTCAACAGAGGAGTTGCAACATTAAGCAGCGGCCTGCAACACTTTGCGGCCGAAGGAAGCACCCGAAGATGCAGCCACCTCAACCTTATAGAATTTTGAAAAAGCATGAACAGACAACCAGGTCGCTGCCTTGCACACTTGTGCAACCGACGCTTGATGTCGGCAGGCCCAGGAAGCACCAATTGCCCTGGTGGCATGCGCCATAACCGGAAAGGGAGGGGCCACCCCTTAATGGCATAGGTCCGTATAAGTCTGTCTGGGCCACCTTTTCTAGATGGATGACGACACTGCTCGGCCCTGTTTCGGACCAGAGACAGACAACTAGTGAGTCATATCATGTACCACATAAAATGTGTGAAGCGCAAACCTTCTGGAATGCGATGTGTGAGGACACAAGGATGGGAGGACAATGTCCACATGTAGGTGAAAAGCAGAGACCACCTTTTGCAAAAGGAAGGTCGGACACAACACGGCCTTATCCTTATGGATGACCAAATAGGGCGACTTGCAGGACAAGGCCACCAACTCAGACACCCGTCTGACAGAAGTAATGGCCACTAAGAAGGCCACCTCCTGAGAAAGGTCAAGAGGGGAATATCTGATATTTTCAAAGTGAGGTCCTGGAGAACCGAGAGCACCAAATTCAAATCCCGGGGAGGGAGAGGTTTCAACAGGAGAGAGCACATGACGAACCCCCTGCACAAAGGTGCTACCAAGAAATGACCCGCTAGCGGTTGCTGAAGGAAGACAGCCAAGGCCGAAAACTGACCCCTAATGGTACTCAAAAGCAAGCATTTGGGTCACACCACGCTGCAAGGACCGCAGGATACTGGGGACGGAATACGTCCGTGGACGCTAGTCCAGCTCATTACACATAGCGATGTAAGCTTCCCAGGTACGGTGCTATATATATATTATATATATATATATATATATATATATATATATATATATATCTTTCAAGCGGAAGACTTCAGTGTCCTGAACATGGTCGAAATGACCGAATCCGAGAGACCTCGGACTCTCAGCACCTGGCTTTCATAGCTATGCCGTTAGTTCAGAGACTGTAAAACAGGATGAAAAATAGGACCTTGAAACATAAGGTCCTCCCTTATTGGCAACCGCCAAGGAACGTCCGCGATGAGACGTACCAGATCAGCGTACCAATGACGCCGAGACCCACCCCCGGCGCAAGAGTATCACCAGAATCCCTTCGGCCACAACCCTGCGCAGCAGGCGAGGAAGCAGCTGCAGCGGAGGATAACAGATATCAGGTGATAATGACCCCATGGGGCCCACCAACATATCCGCTCAAAGATCCTTGGACCTGGCCACAAACCTTGACACCTTACGATTGAGTCGAGAGGCCCTCAGGTCCACATCTGGTATGTCCAGGTGTAAGGACCACTCTCCTGGTCCAGCGTCTGATAGTCCGCCTGCCAATTGTCTACGCTTGAACGTAGACGGCCGATAGAGACCACGTGGGGAGGCATATTCCAATAGCCCTATTTCCAGAACATTGATCGGTAAACGGGCTTCGTCCAGAGTCCAAAGCCCTGGGGCTGACAGGACTCCTTAGACTCCACCCCAGACAGTCAGGCTGGTGTCCGTCATGAACACCATCCACTGGATGGGGAGGGACGACTTCCCGGACCGAAGAGCCGGGGACCCCAACCACCACGCCAGGGACGCCCTGAGTGGGTGACTCATCTGGATCTGAAGATCCAAGGACAACGGGGATTTGTCCCAAGTGGACAGGATCTTCTACTGTAATGCCTGTGTGCGATTGGGCATACGGAACAGCCTCGAACGAGGCCCTCATGAGTCCCAGGACTCTCATGCAAAAACGGGTTGACGACCATTTCCGAGACGTCAGGACCTGCACTACAGACTGAAAAGTCAGTAACTTCTCCAGGGTTAGGAATACCTACGCCTCCATGGAGACCAGGATCAGACCGAGATACTCCAAATGCTGACCCGGAACCAGGACCCACTTTTGAATGTTCGGGAGCCACCCGAAGTACCCTAAGGGTCTGACTGACAATAGTCACACTTCTAATTCTGAGCCATTGTCTGCTCTTACTGTTAAAATACCAATAAATATATTTTCAACCCTGAGTACATGGAAACATATGAAGTCACAATCCGTAAGTCGTCACATAAGTTTGTGCAAAGAGTCAGCCAAACGGGTATCACCCACAGCATAACTCATAATACATAGTTACACAGCATCAGATTCAGTGACCGGTACTTGGAATAGAAAACAGGTATAGCTAGAAGAGCCCCGTCATATGGCAGGATTGTAAACAGATACGTTAGGGATTAAGATTAAAACAAAAAAGGGGGAACAAAAAGAGTGGTAGTGGGGGTCAGGTGTTGGGAGTGGGGAGGGGTACAGGAAGAAAGAGAGAGATGGAAAAAAAGGAGGAGGACAGAAGAGAGAAAGAAAAGTAGGCAAGGAGAAATCGTAGAAAAGTGTCAGAGCTACCGAGTCGGGGAACAGGGAGAGATAAGTGACCGTGGTGGGAGGGGGGACCCTCAGATACATGTCCCACTGTCATTTTAGGTGCAAGGATAATCAAGTTGGGGGTCGACAACATGCTCGCCAGAGTGTCAGAAGAGAAAAAGCAGAGCCAGATGAACCATAGTGCTTTATATTTGTCAAAAGTATCATTGTCAAGGGCTAGCATCTCCTCCATTGTCATAGTGTCCATTATTGTCTGCTCTTAGAAGATCATCCAGATAGCCCATAATAGCAATGCCTCGCTGTCTCAGCAAGGCTAGAACCAGAGCAAGCACCTTGGTAAAAAAACCTTTGGTGCCGAGGCTAGGCCGAAAAGGGAAGAGCCACAATTGAGTGGTCTACGCCGATCGCAAGCGCAGAAACTACTGTTGACGTGCGCAGATCAGAACATGCAAGTAGGCGGCCTTGATGTCCAAGGATGCCAGAAAATCCTGATGGAGTGTAGCGAACACCACGCGAATGGATTCCATGCGGAACTTTTACACCATCACAAAGGCATTCAGGCCTTGAGGCGCAGGGTTGGCTGAACCCCCGTCCCACCTTTTGGGACTACAGATTCGAGTAGAAACCCTGAACAACGTCTCTTGTGACGGAACCGGCATAATCACTCCGGACATGATCAATCCTGTACGGCCCTTAAGAGGGCCGCCCGACGGGCAGGAAGGAGAGGGAGCATTGAGGGAAAGAATCTGTCTGGGGGCCAGGAACGGAATTCTATCCTGTATCCTGAGGTGACCACCTCGCACACCCACCGGTCGGAGATCCGGGAGGTCCACCGAACCGTGAACCTGCAAGGACGTCCCCCCAGAGTCGGGCAGGGACAAGACTCCATGTGGCGGTGGGCTTGCTTGGTAGGCTTACGCACCCAGGAACGCTCATGTCCCCCAGCCACACTTTTTCCAGTCTGGGAGGGCTTACCCGTGGATTCTGACTGACAAGAAACTCCTTTGCCGGAAAGGAAGGGCCCGGCCTACGGTGGGGCTCCTTTTTCCGTAACAGACTGAGGAAGGAAGGTGCTCTTACCCCTTGTGACATCCATAATAATGGCATCCAGGGCCCCAAACAGTCCACCGCCCTTAAACGCAAGTCAGCCAGGAGCTATTTGGAAGCTATGTCGGCCGACCAGCATTTCTGCCAGATAAGGCGATGCAGCGCCACAGCAGATAGAGGCCCCAGAAATGAAAGGGGCCGCATCCAAAGTGGCATCGCACACAGAGACTAAACCCTGCGCCAGTTGGTGAGCCAGGGTAATTGTCTCAGGAGGGAGATTATGCTCCTAAACCGCCTGTGCAAAATCTTTGCCCATCCTGTGAGTGTCTTGAGACACAAGTGTCGCCGCCCCTATAGGACGCAAGGCAGACCCCAATAAGGTAAACCTAGTTCTACTCGCCACTTCTGACCTCCTGTCAGTGGGATCCTTAAATGCAGGAGTGCCTTCCATTGGGAGCGTGGTAGCCTTATTCAAACGGGCAACCGAGGGGGTCGACCACTGGGGGGGGAGAGCCCCTTCTTAACCAGGTCCTCCTTAAAGGGGTACCTCATGGCTAGGTGCCACGGGACCGTCAAAGTCTTCTGCGGCTTATCCCAGACTTAGTCAATGAATGCATCAAAAAAAAGGGCACATATGGAAAAAAAAAAACTTTTGAATAAACGGCTTTAAAGGAACCAAAGGAGACAGCTTCTACCCGAGGTTCCTCAGCCTCATTCAGCTTGAGAGTGTTCCTCACAGCATCAATGAGTTCACTTAAAAAGCACCCCGTCAGTTTTTCAGAACTGGGGTATTCCTCACAGGGAATAGCCTGTTTAAAAACATGAAAATCCTCAGAGCTAGGGTCCTGAGCAGCAATAGCTAGGCCCATATCTGAGACCGAGCACCCCTACAGGAGGATGTGTGGGGAGGGGGCGCTTTACAGCTCCCTTGCACACCGCTTCCATCCTGACAAGGATGATCCCAGGACTGCCGACAACTAGTCGCTAGGGGGTGCAGGAGCACTGTCTGTTGCCTCAGACAAGTGTGGAGAAGCAGGTGAACTAGACTCCATACTGCCACCCTCAGACTTTTAAACACTATCATAGAGAGCAACACAGTCCACCCACTGGCTATGCTGAAGCTGAGGGGATACCCAGAGTACTCACCAACCCCTGTAAGGACCGCTCATTCCGCTGTATGAAACTGCGCTGCCACGCGGGTGAAGCCTGGGGAGAGTGAGGAGACTTGACTGAGGAGATTGTGAGATTCGCGCTGCAGCAGCGGCGGCCGATAGAGGCTGAAACTGACGCAAAAACGCTGCGGCTTCAAGAAAATGTCCGCTGACATTACTGCGCCATCGATCCACGGCAAAATGGCTGCCGAGCGCAGTTTATTTAAAAATACCTCACAGCGCTAATGGCGCACATGTTTAGCGGTTGTCTGGTTCACTAACCACAAGGCAGGAGCTCCTGCCCTCACTGGCTGTGGCACGGCAAGCGCTGGGGGTGGCTGTTTGAACACAAACAGCCCCACTCAGGAACTGAACCTGTGAAGCTTAGCTTTGCTAAGCAAGCATGTAAAAACTACTCCACAACAGTATGTACAACACTCACACCAGAACACTGCCCCAGGGCCCTTAAAACAGACATGAGCGCCCCCAGCCAGGCCAGAGTGACCCCCAAGCACCACCACACAGCACCAGTACAGGGTGCAGAGAGCAGCACAACGGGGGGGGGGGGGACAGGGAGAAACCCCCCATATAAAGAAACACAGCCAGCATGTACTCACCTGAGAGACCACTTACCCGTCCCAGAGGGACCCACTGGCTTTTTTCAGACAGACCTATCACAGAGTAGTACTGCGTCGCGGTCAGCCCGGTCCACCGCGAGAGATAGTCAGTCAGGTACTGTTCAATCTTGAGGACCGCAGGAGCTAAAAGCAACCCGGCCACCCCTGGAGTCATGGGGCATGTCGTGAACCGAGTCTCACGCACACAAGGCGAGGATCAGCACGCTCGATGGTCGGACAGGGAAGACTACGAGGATACCAGTGTACCCAACCTGTTGCCCAGCTGACAGTTGATTGAAGGTCTCAAAATTTCCAAAAGGAATAAAAATTAAAAGTAAAAACCTTCCAGGAGACTGGCTCCTGAGAGAGCCACGTCTCCCTTCTGCTAGGCAGAAAAAAAACTGAGGCTGCTAGCTGCAAGTGGGAGGGTAATATTAGTCCGTAGAGGCCGTCCCCCTGGGCGGGGCTGTTGAGCTCTGGTTTTGTTCTAGAATGTTTCTAACATCCAACATTCTGCCTAGGTCTTCTCCTGCAAGCAGGGACATATACCCACACGTAAACAGTAGGAGAGCGGTGTCAGTCCATGGACGATGAGAGAAACTATTTTCCTCAGGACTCTGGGCCCAAAGGGAGCCACGTCCATCTCCTCTGCTAGGCAGAACAAAACTGAGCTGCCAACTGCAGGGAACGCGCCCCCCTGAGCAGGGCTGTTGAACTCTGTTAAAGAAACATTTAAATATCAAACATGTCTGCCTAGTCCTCTATGAACAGGAACATAACCCATATGTCAAGAATCAAGAAGGCTGTGTCCGTCCATGGACTAAAAGAGAAATAGATTCTTCTGAATAGCAGAGAAGCCTTAGTGTCAAAAAAAAAAAAAAAAAACTCTCCTAGACTTCGTGAAGTGAACAGCCTCAGATGATCGACAGATGAAACAAACCTCCCGACACAAGTTTTACATGTATATCTGCTGTCTTCAGCTTGCTATATTCTTTAGAAAGTGCACATCGTGTTAGAGATTTCTTCCTGTTCAGCACTGGGTCTGGATACACACACACACAGCCTATGTGGAGTGGTGTGTGCCTTTCCTCCAAATCAGCTGTCAAAGGAAGTTATGTGCAGAGCTTGGCTGTGAATAAACCAGCTGTCTGCTAAATTATAGCACCCATCTTAAATTTCAGGCTGGTTTTAGTTGTTGAACTTGTCAGAAGTTATGCGGATGACAGAATGGAGCAGCAGAAAGACACAGGACTAAGGGCTTTGGAAAGAGATAAGACAGATAGACGTTCCCAGGTCAAATTTTATGAATCGAGTTAATCCAATTTAAGGCCAACCATTTTATTCTGGTAGTTACCTGCGCCAACTGCTGAACACAGCACTGCATACTGTATGTGGTCAATGCTGCTTCAGTAGATTATAGCACACAGAAGCCAGTTTAGGGCTAGCTTGGCCTAAACTATTTAAAGCACAGGTGTCAAACACAAGGCACGCAGGCCGAATCCGGCCCTCCATTCCATTTCATGAGGCCCTCTCACCTCTCCTGCAGCTGCAGGAGAGCTCCATCCCTCTAGACCCTGTGCTTTCAAGCAATGCATCCATCTTCTTCCCAGCAGCAGCATAAGGAATGGAAAGGGGGTGCACTGTGAAGTAAGGGAGGGTGGTGGACCCAACTGACGGTGGTGTGGCTCTTGACAACGAATGTAAGGGGAAGGGATGCACTGGACATCTAATCTTCCAGGTACAACCGGCCCTTTTGAGGGCCATCATAATGCTGATGAACACAATGAAATTGAGTTTGACACCCCTGATTTAAAGTGACCAAAAAGATTTAAACACTTAGGCAGGATTCACACCTATGCATTGTGTGCTTTTTGCATATTTGCACTACAGAATGTGGTCCATAGGAAACCATGTTAAAATGACTTGTGCAAATCTGAAAATTGCAAAAAGCACAGGTGTGAATCCAGCCTTACATTTCCTGAACACTTGTTGCTCTTTTAGCAAAATGAGGTGGTGCAGTCTACCCCTTCAGGTTTTGTTTGCTCTCATCACTAACCACCCTTTCTCTGTTAAGTGCAGGGTTCCTGGGTATGGGGGGGGGGGGGGGGAGAGAGATTAAATTCTGCATATGTGGGGCAAGACACCACTCTAAACCGATACACAGCCATATCAACATCTGAAGCACTGGGTCAGTTTTAAACTGAGTCTTACTCCACATTTTCACGCTTCTGAATTAGTGCCTGACGCCTGCTCCCACTTTTCGAATACAGTAGTATTGCAGTATGCCAGTTATCCTCCAGCTTTGAGCAGCGCTCAAAGTATTCAAGTGATCACTGCATGTTGCAGTGCTCAGGACAGAGTGTCTAATTCCACAGGTCTGAGTATTGTCATATGTGGTCATCCAGCTAGGTGAGCACATCCAAGATGAATTTCTGCAGAGAACAGATCACCCAACATAAACTTGCCAACTATATAGTTGTTCAAGGGACATAAAAAACTGAACATTGATTCACACTTCATCCCCAAGACAGGTGTATTCCTTCTGCAAACTAACAAGAGTATACCTTTGGGCTGTCAAGAGTAAACATCCTTGAGCACAGACTGAAATAACCAAGTGTTTACATTCTCAGAGCAGCTCCGGTCAACCCCAAAACCATTTGGCTCATGTTGAATGAGAAGAACAGTCTGAACATGTAATCGCACAAAATAAGGGGCTACTATTGCTAACCACCTGAAAACAGTTTAACTGGTGCTCAGAAAATACAGTGGCAACATTTGCCCAAGTATACCAATTGCTTGGTTGTGTCTGAATTAAAGCTACTTTTTGACCCTGGAAAAACACACTAGAGCTGCAACTACGATTATTTTGTCTGACTAATCTAGAGATAATTTTTTTCGATTAGTCATGGACTAACAATAATTTTTTTACTTAATCTAGCGTTTTTTGGATTAGCTAATTAATTTTTTGGATAACTTTACAAAAAATAAGTACATAAAAAAAAAGTAAGATAATATAACTACATATATACACACACACACACACACACACGTATGTAGCTAATTCTTTTATCTTTTTTTTTCATGTTCTGTTTATGAATGCTTATTTTTTACAATGCTTTCTTTAAGGGGGTGGGGGGGATGTGGGGACAGTGTCAAGTTTTTTTTTTTTTTAATCAGCCCTGTTGGGGGGGGGTATGGCAAGATATCAGGGGTCTTAACAGACCTGACATCTCCCATTTGGGAAAGGGACTAGGGACACAGATTCCCCAGTCCCTTTCTCAGCAGCCTCAGTTGCACAACGGCTTCTCTTCATTCATTAACTGAGACATCGTAATCACAGGTTACAATGTTTCAGCTATGTGAATGGACAGAGTCAGTGATCACCGACTGTCTATTCAGAAAACGAAGGAGCCGGGTTTACCGGCTTCTACCTCCGCTCTCCTTCGGGGGACGCGGAGAAGGCAGATGGGGACTGGAGGATAGGGGACAGTCAGCGGTGATCGTGTGGGAGAGAAGCACTGCGCTGAAAGGTGGGGGGTGTATTGACCTGCAACTCGCAACGTGTGACGCATTGACGCCTTTCACGCACGTCGACGTATACTGTCAGCATCTCAGGGTGCGTACATAGATCAGAAAAGCAAGTGTCAGACCTAATCTACATACTGGTTAGTAAATTGCTAAAAAAACACACATGTACTTAACAGCACTAAAATCAGAAGCTATAAATCTAGGGATTGGTTTGCAGGTTTTTATTGTAATGTGGATGTCAACAAAACTTGTACAGGTTAGAATATAAAACATTCAGGACTTCTCTTCAGTCATCTTGCAGGAAATATTAAAACAAGATAACTGACCTTGCTAAACTCAAACTGCAAATGAAGAGACCCGCAAAAAAGGCCCAACACATTAGAACAAGCTTAGAAAGGGTACAATAGATCTTTGTGGACACTCCCTCCAGCCATATTTTACCACAATGCCAAGTGCTGACAAAACCACTTCAGCAAAACCTTGTTTACAATTTACACACTGACGAGCCTGCAAAAAAATGGATTCTTAATTAAAAAACAAAAAACAAACATTGGTACTACCGTCAAATTTTCATTTTAATATCTCCACAAGTTGTGAATACTAAAGGTACAGACAAAGAATAGTCATAATGTAACAATGGAGGAACTCCATGCTAGCATTATAAATATGGAATTATAAATTTAAAACATTTCTGGCTTAAAAAATAAATCTTGAGTAAAGGAGGCTTTCAACTTCTAGTAGGGTCTCTCCCTGCGCTCCTGGCGATGGTCGCCCCTAGATAAAAGAAAACCAGCATTATTGGATGATCAGGGAAGAGTGGTAGTTTGTCCAAGTATTCAAAAAATTGCTTACTTCTCCATCTTGCCAGGGCCACCACGTCTTCCACCACCACCTCTTCCTCCCATTGGCTCCAAGAGAGGTCCTGGGGGACCAGGTGGTCCACCTCTCCTTCCTCCACCAAATCCTCGGTCCATTCCCCGACCTCTAAAGCCTCCCCTGTCTCCTCCTCGTCCACCTCTAAACATACCAGGGCCACCGCGGTCCATCAAACCTCTGCCTCCTCTCATGCCAGGACCGCCTCTACCTCTTTCATTACCTGATGGAGGGAATGGGGAAAATGAAAAATATGGCTGAAGGTAGCATAAACAAGCTAAACTGACAGTTGAGGTTTCTGCTGTACTTGGCACTATTATGTAGTGATACAAAGTCAATCTTGCTAGCAAGCGCCTCTGTAGGTTAGAGCAATACAGGTGGCAAGGAGCAGTTCGTTCTCATTTGTGCAACTAAAGTTTTCAGGAGTGGCAACAGATCTCTTTACAAACTGAGCAAATGGGTCTTAGGCTGGACTCCAGGATTTTAAAACCCCTTGAAACTCAACATTGCCCCCTGCCAAAAAGGTTAGAGACTTGAATACTTGACTTATTCTTTGCTCCCATATGTGATCCAAAAACACATCGGGCTGTTGAAGCAAGCCCTTGGCCTCCTTGTGTACAATACAGGCCCTCTTGGTCCTGTACCTGATGCAACCACTGGCTTTGCACCTTAGAGGTGTTTCACGAGAGTGGTCTCACAGATGAAGGGAGCTTGCCGACTCAAGGAAGCAATTACAACTGTCTTCCCCAGACTAACATTTGTCCCCAAGACCCCTTTCACACTTGGGTGTTTTTCCAGGCGCTTTTGGGCCAAAAATAGCACCTGTAAAACAGCTCCCCTGCAGTCAGTGTGAAAGCCCGAGGGCTTTCACACCGAGGCAATGTGCTGGCAGGTTGTTAAAAATGTCATGCAAGCAGCATCTTTGGAGCGGCGAAGGAGAGGTGTGTACACCGCTCTTGTCCATTGAAATGAATGGGTTAAAACCACCCGCAAAGCGGCGGTTCAGCCTTTTTTCGGCTGCTAACGGGTGTTAAAATCCGAATACCTCTGCAAAACAGACTGTAACGCACCGCTAAAAATAGCGGTGCTTTACTGCCAACGCTGTCCGCCCCCCAGTGTGAAAGCGGCCTTAGAGTGTGGGGGTAAAGCAAGGGTTTTTTCCTGCTTGGAGTTTTGAGTTACGTACACAAACAGAACATAGTAGCAAGCAATGATCTCACAACAGTCCCGTTATTTCAGATTGATCACCGCATGCTCCCATGTGTGTACCATACTCCTTAGGAAGATATTTGTTTTTACCAGTCAATTCTAAAATTGATTTAGAAGCATGACTGAGCAACTAAAGTCTTCTTGTTCTAACAATGTGATGGCCAGTAAATGGAGTAACTTTTCAGTAGCAAGCGATTTGAAATTGCCCATGTAGCTTTGCTCTAAAACAGGCTTTATTCAGCTTTAGGCTGGGTTCACACTGATGCGTATTGGATGCAGGGAGCCGATTCACACATGACAATGACTCAATGGAGCAGATTCCCACACCTCCGGGCAGCTGTGGTCCACATTGGAAAAAGGGTTCTGTGTGTCTAGCTCCGTTTCAGGCGTGAATTCAGGCAAACATTCAGACCCAATTCACACCTGAATTGTGTACAGTGATGCATTGGACCCCCTGTTGGGAACTGCGACGCATCAGTGTGAACCCAGCCTCAAGACTGCATGAGAGAAAGCACCGCAACGTACTATCAAAATAAATTTGATAATGCAATCATGTTTTAAATTAAAACCATTTGCTACTGGAAAATGAAACTAAAAAATGGTGATCTAAATCTAGAAAGTGTTAAATACCCAGATTTACTAATGCCAAGTTACAAAAAACATGCATACACTGGCAGAGAGTCCATGACTGATGATTCAGGGATCTTATCAGCTTGACCTAGGTTTTTCACAGGAGGAAACAGGAAAATACTAATTGTAATATAATGGATGTTATTGTGCTGCTTGTCTAAAGCACTTCAGAATTTCAGCTCTGTTATATGTAAATACTACTGAGAAAGCTAGAAAACCTAAAATTGTACAAAACTAATCAAAGGCCCCTTTGATGTCAGTGCTGGTGACAAACTTTTCAGAACCAATTTTTTGGCAGAGCAGTCATGTCTGAAAAGTGATGTCAGAGACCCTGTGACTAATGCTCTGGCATGTGGTCACTGGGCTGGCAAAGCATTTAGAATGGATCAAGCGTAAACCCCCCCCCCCCCACCTTTTAGCACAATTTCATATCTTTCCAGAAATGAGCAAGGGTTCAAAATTATTTAAAGTCACGCTGTTATGGAACAGATTCAAAGTTATTCAGTACAGTAAAGAAAGTTACCTGGGGGTGGGAATGGAGGAGGACAGAAGCCTTCAGGTTTTGGAGCCTTACACTGATTACACTCTGTTCGCCAGGCAAAGTTCTGATTACCACAACCGCTGAAAACAAAAATAAATCCCATCAACTACTCCAGAACGAGAAAAATCTACATCCTAGCTTATAACCATTCATGCATTATTAAAGTTGGCCTACGATACATACGGGTTTGGACACTGCCAGTCTCCAGCTCTGTGCTGTACATTGGGCCCACTGACGGGGCTGCCACGCGGACCACCACGTGGCCCTCCTCGCATAAATCCACCACGGTCCCCTCCTCTGCCAACCATTCTTGGCATGGGACCTAAAATTAGAAAAAAATTATTTAACTGGTCAGTCACTGCCAAATACTTGCAAGCCAAAGATAATACAGGGAACTACATATCTTTGATTACACAATACCTACCTCCCCTAAGGAGTGGGGGCCCCCCCCCACGACCTTCACGTGGCAATAATCCACCCCTCATGCTAGTTGGAGCCTTCTTCCGAGCCATAGACACTTTCAGCTTATTTCCTTGAAATTCTTTTCCTGTACCAACCAAAGACAGTACATAAATTAGATTTTGTTTATGCGACACTTTGAAAAAGAAATAGTCTCTTGTAATGGGATTTTGAAGTGAAATACACTTATGGTAAGGGGCTAAAGCAAAAATGTGTAGTGTGCACGAGCGTATAGCTGCAGCAATACGACATAACCCCGGTAATGTTATTCCAGCTGGCGATTCTCCAGGGTTTTTTTTTTAAAGTCCCAGCAGCGGAAACCACTGCTTCCCGATAGTTTTCGGCCTTACCTGGCAGATCGGGAAGCCACCCCTGCAATTTTTTTGGGCTATAAACAAAAATTTTTTTGCTACAATATAATTTTTTTTTACATTTCATCAGTTTAGCCCAATATGTACTCTACATATTTCTGGGGGAAAAAGAAAATAAAAACACGCAAGCCTATATTGGTTTGAGCAAGTTATAGCATCTACAAACTAGGGAATAGATTTATGGCATTTTTTACTAGTAATGGCGGCCATCTGCAATTTTTAGCAGGACCGCGACATTGCAGCAGACAGAGCGGACACTTGTGACCATTGACATTTATACAGCGATCAACACTATAAAATGCACAATTTACTGGGGAAACTTCACTGACAGGGAAGGGGTTAACACCTGGGGCGATCAAGGGTAAGTGTGTTCCCTGGGGTGGTGTTTCTAACGGGGGGAGAGGGTGGTCAGGGACTGAATGGAGGAGGAGAGATTGCGGTTGCTAATCACCAGGAAAAGCAGAAGTCTCTCCTCCCCTGTCAGAACAGGGATCCATTTGTTTACACTGACCGATCCCCGCTCTGGATCTTTCCCGCAATGGCACACAACTATGGCTCTTAAAGGAGCAGACATCTATGGAGATTTGTGGGAATGAGCCGACCTGCCGCAGTATGATGGCAGATTCACACACACACACACACGTTTCCAACAAAGTTTAAGCTTCCAACTTCAACTAAAGTTTAAAAATCCAAAAACTGAACTAAGCAGGCCGTTTATTGCAGAAGAGACGTGCAAGGTCTCTTCTGCAATAAAATAAACCTGCCCAGTCTTTCATAAATTCAGGTTTTACTATGCAGGAGGGAGTGGGTGTCAGTGTGAGATCCTTCGCTCCACATCCCTATTCTGACTGAAACTATGCTCAACTGGTGCGCCTAGTTTGGGATACACAGCCCCGCTATCATTGCAACAATCGCACCATCGTTGGAGTTCCACTCTCTGCTTCTACCTTTGTCAGGGAGCGAGTTGTGCTGAGGAAGAGACCCGGGCCAGGGTATTGCTGTGCATTGATATTGCACTAGCTGCTGCAGAGACGGCCGTGAGTAGACAGAACTCCACTGTGCCACCTTGCCGGGTTCCATTCGGGTTTGTCGGATTGGGACTGGATGCGGTCTCCGGTAGCAAGTAGGGAACCGAAGCATGGAACTGAAAGCCCGGAGCCCCCCCGTGATCTCACAGGACCCTGCGGCCCCACGACAACACTACAGAGCCTGGGTGAGTTCAGGCAGAGTGCGAGGCGGACTTTGAACATGGGGGGGGGGGGGGGCACCGAGGACGGATTCCGTTACAGTATAGTATATAGCCCCCTGAAGACATTTACTTAAAGAGATATCTATTCCCCTCCACCATCCCTAATACAAAGTTTCTTTGCACATTGACTATTGTATATCACCACTACAGTGTGGTAGAGAGGTGTGTAATATTGCACAAAAAAAAAAAACATCCCATTATTATGCTCAGGAGGTGAGGAGCAGAGGGGTAGTTAATCTAATACCAGCTACTACAGCCACTATAGGAAGAAACCCAGGGTACCCGGTCTGCAAAGACCCAGGCAACGGCAACAGCAGTGACATTTTTTCTTATTCTCCCATTTGACTAAACCATTCAAATGAACATTTTTTAGACTGAACAACAGTGTTATAGCACAATAGGGAGGAGTAATACCTTACAGTAATAGACAAAGTGGTCACCCTATTATGTCTGGGAAACGAGGAGCAGTTAAACCAGCACCAGCCACCTCAGGAAGGAGCCCAGGTTACACTCTGCAAAGAGCCAAACAAATCAAAAGCGGGTAGCAGCTTGAGCGCTTTGCTCGAACCACTCTTTCACCAGCAAAGTCTCAACAACCCGTTCAAGCAGGACCCTCTGGCCAGGAAAAGTCAAGGCAGTGGCCAGGTACCAGCACTCAGTGCAAAAATGGTGAGTACCAAAGGGCCAGGGGTGGGAAAACCCAGTACTGTAACAAGCTCTGCCAATATAGTCGAGGTAATATGGAGGGGGGCTCCAAAGGAAGGAGGAAGAGCCCACACTGAGGGATATTTGCACGCTATAAATGCATGCAAGGAATCGATAACTGGTTTGGATACTCAGTTGAAAGGTATCAAAGAGGAACTAGTCTCAATGGGGGGTAAGCTGAGAGAGACAGTGGAAAGAACTACTGCGGAAAGTACTGCTTTGGAGGAGAGCTAAGTGCAGTTGAAGATGTATTGTTCCCGCTTAAAGAAATTAAGGGGGATGAACAAATGGACACCAAGGAAGCTAAAAATCGATGAATTAGAAAACAGAAATCGTAGAAGCAATGTCAGAATAGTCACGCCTGAACGGAGTGAGGGAGCTGATCCTATAGCATTCCTGGAAGGGTGGTTTAAGGAGACATTTGGGGCTGCATCTTTTACACCTTTTTGGCATTGCGGGTGTCTGACCCCTGGAGCAGGGGTACAGAGAGATGTATGTTAGAGGGGAGGTGAGAGGGATGTGTGTAGAGTAGAGGCCATAGGTAAAGCCCCTAGGGTAGGCCAAGTTGGGCTATGAGGTAGGGAGGAAGAAGGGGGGGGGGGAGGTAGGGTAAGGGAGGGAGAGGGCGCTACATCACAATTAACTATTGGAAGATACCACAAATACAAGTTTTTTTTGTCTGTTTCATATGCTCCCAGGATCAATTTAGCCAGCCTGTAGTATGGAAAGGATAGAGGAGACCTGGCAGTACCCCACTCCAAAAAATGTACTTTTTGGCTTCAGTTTCAGCAGTTGGCAGGAAGGGAATGAGGACCCTATATGTAAACTGGTGACTATATCTGCTCCCACACTAGAGGCGGCCTCCCACGTGGAGATGGACCTACCTAGTATATCAGGTTCGGCACCTACATGTGTGCTCCTCAAAAGGGTATGGCAGGAGATCCGATATCCTCAGCTTTCCGGGTCCGTTGCCCTTTTACACCGATATGGCATAATCAGAGATTCCCAGTTACAGGAATTCCAGGGCTTTGTTTTTTTACGCAGCTGTATGAGGGGGAAGGTGTTGAAGACATTCACAGCTGTGTCGGGAATTTCAGTTAAACCCCAGGGGCTTTTATCAATATCTTCAGCTTCGACATGCTCTGCAGGTACAACAAACAACACACTTTGATAGTGTCATCATCACCTCTGCTGAGGGAAGTCCTTGGGGCGGATACCCGGAGGGGACCAATTTCAAAAATCTATATGGAATTGCTGTCCTCGGTCCAGAACCATGCTTCTCTTAGATGCTGTAGCAAATGGGTGCAAGATATAGGGGACATAGATGGGAACCAGTGGGAAATGGCTCTGGAATCTATCCCTGCGGTATCGGTATCCGCATCCCATAGATTGTCACAACTATTTATTCTGCATATAGAACATCAGAGCAGTTGTATAGGTGAGGAGGAAGAAACTTCCCCTTGTCCCCAAAGTGTAAAGTACATAAGGGAGATTTTATACATCTAATCTGGAAATGTCCAAAATTTCATCGGTACTGGGAGGAAGTCTCCCAGTGCATTACTTGACTGGCCCAGGTACCTGTCCCCCTAAACCCCTTAGTGTACTTGCTTTGAGCCATCGATGCTGAAATGTTCCCAAAAGGAATGTACTTTAAAGAATAGCCTGAAGGGGTAAATTACCATACACTAGATAGGAGAGAACCTAGGTGGAAGAAATGACTTGCAGTGATCAGATATAATGAGGTATAGATATGTTGATTGTAGTTCCGGGGTTAGGTGGAAAGGGGGGGGGAATAAAAAAAAAAAAAAAAAAAAAAAAGGGAAAAAGTTGCATGTACACGATGATTGACACGAAAAATATGGATTTATGACTAAACACGTTTTTATACATATTGTTCCATGAGAGCAAATGCACTGACTATGTACTATGAGTAATTTTCTAAATAAAAGTTTTGGCAAAAAAAGTTTACAAATACTGGAAAATACATAACATTTACCATCACATAGTTCCACAGCACTTTTAGCTGAAGGCAGGTCTTCAAATGAAAACGTTCCATCACCCTTTGGTTTTCCAGTTTCCTTGTCCGTAAAAATGTTTACTAGTGGCTGCCCAGTTCTTTTGTTGATCTATGCAAGATAAAAAAAAAAATATGAATCTCATGCCAACACCGCACAAATAAACTTTATGCTTTGCTATGAATTGGGTACGATCACAATTTGCTACAACAAAAACCTACATACCACTTGCCATAAAAAGGAAAGCAGATTCCAATTTTGAGATTCTGCTCATAATGTTGTGCTGAATGTAAAGATTTCTCGAAACACAACCAAGCCCCTTCGTACTACTTTAAAGTAAGGTAAGCTTATAAGTTTTATTGCACATAGTAAAATGAGCATTGAACACGTCACACTATATTATGCCATTGAAATGAAGTTTTCACCACAGGGAAAATGTACCGTATATACTCGAGTATAAGCCGAGGTACCTAATGTTGCCTCAAAAAAAAAAAAAAAAAAAACTGGGAAAACTTACTGACTCGAGTATAAGCCGAGGGTCATCCTTACTGTTCTCCCAGCTCGCTATTTTACATTGTAAATCGTACCTGTAAAGAAGTTGCGGCGTCCATCGTTCGAATTCCGCGGTCTCTTCCTGTTCCTTCCGTGATAGGCGGAGAGTGTCTGACGAGAATCGCCTATCACGATCATTCTCTCATCCTCAGTTTCCCAGCAGACACTGTTGGGTGTTCCGCCAATCACAGACGTCTGCTGGGAAACTGAGGATGAGAAAATTATCGCGATAGGCAATTCTCAGACACTCTCCGCCTATCACTGAAGGAACAGGAAGAGACCGCGGAATTCGAACGATGGACGCCGCAGCGTCTTTACAGGTACGATTTCCAATGTAATTTTTTTTGCTGACTCGAGTATAAGCCGAGGGGGGGGGGGGGGGGGGGGGGTTGGTTTGACTTTCAGCCCAAAAAAGGGCTGAAAATCTCGGCTTATACTCGAGTATATACGGTAATACTTGGTGCAAAATCCTTTTGCTTCAAAACACCTCCAGTATGGAGAAACTAGTCGCATGCATTGCTCGGGTGCAATTTTGGCCCATTATTCCAGTCTTCAAACCCGAAAGGTTCCGTGGGCCTCTGAACCTATTAGATTCAAGTCAGGTGAGATTGGCTGGGCCATTCTAGCAGCTTTATTTTCTCTTTGAAATTAATGGAGTTTCCTTGGCTTTGTGGTTGGGATCATTGTCTTGCTAAAATGTCCACCCTCGTTTCATCATCCTGGTAGATTTTTATCAAGAACGTCTTGGTATATTTTTCCAGTCATACTTCAATGATATGAAGTTTGCCAGTACTGTATGCTGAAAAACGGCCCCACACCATGATGTTCCCACCTCCAAGAGTCACTGTTGGAGTTGGTGTTTTTTGGGGTGATGTGCAGTGTCAATTTGACCTCCAAACATGGTGTATATTATGCCATCCAAAGTTCAATTTTGGTCTCACCTGACTCGACTAAGTTCTCCCAGTATTTCACAGGCTTGTCTAAATGTTGTCCAGCAAAGGTTAGAGCTTAAACATGTTTTTTATTTCAGCATTTGAGTCTTGTGGTGAGCATGCATACAAGTCATGGTGGTTGAGTATTACTCTTTAAAACAATTGTACCTGCCCATTTCAGGTCTTTCTGAAGCTCTCAAGTGGTCCTTGGCTCTTGCACAACTTCTGGTAATTCTCTTCACTGTCAAAAATCTTGCGAGGAGCACCAAGTTGTGGTCAGTTTATGGCAAAATGAATGTTCGACTGAACCAGCTGATATTAATTTGCTCTGACAAGGGGCAGGATTGCTTTGCAATTACTGAAATATGTCGCTAACGTGTTGGCTTTCCATGCCTTTTTGCACCTCCTTCACGTGTTCAAAACTTTCCCTGGGTCATTTCATTTTATTACACAAACTTATGTCTGAACATTTGTTTTGGTTTCTCTGTATGGATCGTTAATGACGTGGTGAAAACTTAATGTCAATAGCACCTTTAGAAATATATGTACCTAGAAAAATGTTGATATGTTCAATGCTTAATATAGCACTGTGTAAATTGATGGTGCTATACAAGTACCTGTAATAAAATAAGCACGTAGACTTTATACATGTTAGCATTGGTTTAAGGAGTTGGGAGCATTTTTAAGTATAGGTAATAAAATCCCAGAATTTTACTTTAAAGAACTGAACACAAATTTTCAGGATTGCCAATATCCATCCTGAATCTACAAGTAAGTGTTAACTAAAACTTGCAATTCAATTAAAATGTAGTAGAAAATAAAACATATTGACACCAAGCAAAATTGGGTAGATGGGAAGTATAGCCTCAAAAAGGGTCTGGCCTTAAACTTTGTGTACTTAATGTCCATGCCTCCTACAGACAGCAGACCACTAGGGGGTGCATAATCAAGCTGCATTTCTCAATGGACAATAAGGTTAGTTCACCATTACAGTATAACAAAATTGGAGTAAAGTTTGTTTACGGAAATGGAATATAGTCTTTGGACACTGACAATCCCAGTACTAGAAAAGAAAAAGCCAAACATCCGAGGACAGCCATTACCTTAGCCAATTTGTTACCAAGACCTTGCTATGTGTGATTTATCATGAATCCCTGCCAAATGCCCCTGTACAGCCAATGAAACTTGGATAATAAAGAAACTCTTGGTTGCAGGGCTTCGCTACAAGGGCACAGTAACAAAGGCAAACTAAATCAGGAGGGGCATAGAAGGCTTTGTGGCTTATAAAAAAGGCATTCAAGATTAACAAGAACTGCCCAACAGGAATCCAGTATATATTAAACATCCAGTATACTTGAGCATCACCCACCTTGGCCTCCCCACAGTTTTTAAAGAACTCCACCAACTCTTCAACAGTCACATTTTCATTTAGACCCTGCACGTAAATAGTAGTGTTCTCCGGTTCCTCTTCTGGTTCCATAGGGGGTGCTAAAATGACAAAAAATGCATCAGTAATTTTTATTAAAGGAAAGAAACCCCCCCAAGACAGTTAAGGGAGAATTTATTCACATCTAAATTGCTTTTAGCCTCAAATCAGGAAAGAAAAGTTAGCTTAGTTGGTCAAAGTAACTGAAGAACTCATGGGCAAGCTAAAACCAGCATCCCCCCCCCCCCCCCCCCCCCATCTACACAAGACCTTAAAGTGTTTTTAAAGGCTCAAGGTTTGTTACCTTCATGCAATCTACACACAAAGGTAAAAAAAAAAAAACCCTGTGTGCAGTTGTCGTGTCCCCCTCCCAATACTCACTGGAGCTCCCTCTCGGTGTAGCAATGTGCAACCTGAGCTGCTCCCATTCATTGGATGAGACCGCAGCAGGAGCCATTGGCTCCTGCCACTGTCAATCACAATAAGTGAGCTAATGAGCAGAGCTGCAGCTAGGTGTCTTATGGATGTATATAGCAGGGATCAGGAGCAAACATGCACCAGTGCCTTCAGAGCAAGTGGCTTACTACTGGTGGCACTGGCTGAAGGAGCCAGGAACGCTGGTGGGGGACCCAAAAAGGATAGGTGCTGTTCTGCACAAAACCACCGCACAGAGCAGGCATTTAATGTTACTTTAAGACCCTCACACTGGGGCAAGGGTCCGTTAGCGGTAAAGCACCACTAGTTTTAGCTGCGCTTTTAACCCCCGCTAGTGGTCGAGGAAAGGGTTAATAGAGCTGCCTATTTTAATGAGCATGGGCGGTGGAGGAGCGGTGTATACACTTCCCCAAAGATGCTGCTTGCAGGACTTTGTCAGTGCACTGCCTCAGCGTGAGAGCACTCGGGCGGCTTTAGAGGTGCTTTTCAGGCGCTATTTTTAGCTGTACAAATACCTGAAAAGCACCCCAGTGTGTAAAAGGGGTCTAAGGCTGGAAAATCCTGCAGCAGGATCTGTAACAACCTACAGATTAAAAAACTGTCCTCAGGAATATGAAGATCATACCACTACAACAAGCAGTTTGTTATGACATACAACCAGTATCTTAGCAATACATACCGAAGTCAGGTTCAGGACCATCATCCAGAAGTCCTGAGAATTGAAAAGTACAAGGAGAAGTTATTAACGAGAATAGATCGCCTGTGCAACACAAACATTAACATCCAAAATCTACAAAACAACACCATGAAAAATTGGGGTTCAAAGGCACACAGAACAGGGGCATGAGAACCATTTTGGTAGACGTGTGCTTCAGAAAATTCTTTAAGTCATGGGGGAAAAAAATAAAAATAAAAATACTTTGTATATTGCACATTTACTGCTATAATATAGATGTATTGTAGCAGTAAACAGCCAGGCTTTTCTGAGGGGGAAGGGACACTTATGAACAACCAAATGTAAACCTTTGTGTGCCCAAATGCACATAAGCTTTTGCACAAACTTGTGCAATACAAAAAAATATATATATATATTATCTAAACCCGTGAATACAACACTTCCCCAAATTACACATGTCTGGATTTGCTTGGGATTTTTGGTCTTCATTTTGTGTAACCAAATAACCATGTATACCCTTAAGTAATGCCGGCCAGACCCTTAAACTTTCGCACACAGTAACTTTTACACCATGTTTAGGTGTGACCAAAGTAAAAAATAAAAATTAAAAAAAATATCATAAAAAGGAGGGAAAGGGAAAAAAAAACTGTTCAGTGTTACACTACCCATTTGTAATACTCAAAAACTTACCACCAGGCTTACTGAAGCCAGCTCGATCTCCACCGCTGCTGGGAGAATAAAGGTGAAGAAATGAAGGCCTTTTCCCTTTAAAGAGCCATTAAGCATTCTGGGCCTCGAAGGGGGTTCAAGGGTACAGAGCCGGCAGTGGCTTAACATGTCCATACAAAGCATCTGTCTCAGCGTGGCACTAATCTTCAAGTATGTTTGTATTTGATTCAAGATTCAGCCTAAACATTTTAATATCTAAAACAGACCTTTCTGCTAAGTGGGCTCAAAAAAACTCAAGTGTCTGTATTAAGCGTGCAATGCTCATCTCAGGATTTACAAATTCTACTGCTGTAAAAAAAAAAAAAGTGAACCCTGCAAAACTAAACACACATAGCATGTGTTGAGAACCAAAATGTGCAGTAACAAAAAAACTCATTCAGGAGGACAAATACTGTTTAAATTACACTCAGCAGCATTAAAGCATGTACAAACATCCTCCTTCATAAACCAGAGCCACAACGGAAAGCTAAAGAACCACAATGCAGTAGCGCATTTTATTACCCATCCTAATTGTTTTCTTCATCAACTTGCACAAGGTGCAAGACAATATTGTTTAAATATGAAGGAGTTTGGCAAACATGTTAATGCATGCAACATTGTTGGGCAATAGGCTGGGGCTTTTTGAAATGCTTGTGTGTCCATCTGACTAAGCTTTTATACAACCAGGGTATAGAACGTCATGGCTATGAAAAAAAAAAAAAAAAAAAAAAAAAAAAAAGGGCTTATGGTTAAAGAAATCTGCCAGAATAGAAATACAGGAGCTGCAGAATTTCTGAAGATTTATCATCCAGAATTCTCCAGCTTGCATCATTACCTGGCTTGCAACTAACCCACAAAAAGCAAGTGCATATGATACATCTTAACACCTAATTAGGTAGAGCTGGGCGTCTTTCGCCCCCAAAAAAAGGTGCGATAAAAAAAAAAAAGTTTTTTTTGATACACTGCGCCGGTCCTGAGGAGCTGCGGTCAGTTTAGGCGAGACCACGGCTTCGGCCTTGTCCGCGGCCTCACCTAAAAACTGCCTGCAGCTCCTTAGGACCGGCGCGGTGTCAGCGCCGGTCCTGGTGAAAAAAAAAAAAATCTTAGAAAATCGATTTGACCTCAACTCAACTTTCCCCAGACCTAATAGGCACATTCCTTTCCAAGGTCAACCCATGTAGTTTAAGGCGAGTAGATCAACTCTGGATAATGCCATTCATAAGGTCACCGATTGCTTCCATACTTCTATCCTGTCAGGTCTCATTTAATGTTGGGTAGTTTTTGGGCGCAAAAAAAAAAATAAAAAAAAATAAAAAAAAAAATAAAAAATCGGGGCAAAAATATCCCACTGTAGAAGCATTGCACCTTTAATACCCATATCTGCATCTTTAAATTACAATTATCACTGTAGCTTTCAGCTCTTAAAACACCATACAAAGAAAGTTACAAAAATTGTAAACTAGACAAATTACAGTGTACTAACTAACCACTTTGGTTACATTTTAGTTAGTCTAAAAGTTACAATTTACAGAACACTTTTATATTTAGGCCTGAAAAATTAGCAAATTCTCCTCTCCATTTAGACACCGAGTCCCACTTTTCATTATGCTGCCGGCTGAGTGAGTAATTTATAGAACTGAAGTGTATACAACGCTCTCACTTTGTAACCTGTGGCATATAAATTTGACAAAGCATGTTAAAATAAGGGATTTTCATGTACAACCAACAACAAAACATCAAAAAAAAAAATTTAAGAAAAAGCATTCATGTGGTATTCACTTGAGCCAAATACATTACACCTACCTTGTGACATCTCTGAAAAACCTGCCCACACTGGATAAATTATGCAGATTACATACTTTCTGCTTACACCAACAGGCTAAATTATAAAACCATGCATATTTACATTCTAAAGTTAAGCCCACTAATGCTTTGTGATGTCACATCGAACTACAACAAGAATAAATTTTGTTTTTTTTTTTCTCTATAGAAAAAAAAAAAAAAAAAAAAAAAAAAAAGTACAAATTCTATGCAGGAAGGCTTTTCAGAGGATTTAGCTACAGGCAGTTTAATATAAACCATTAATGCATAATAGTTTAAGGAAAAAAAAAAAAAAGAAGTGTAGGCACTGAATGACCTCTTAAATGGCTCCACAAGTGAATTCATTAACACAAGCTGCACAGACAATGTAGTACAATATGGCCTTCGTTTAGAACAGTTAAAAAAAAAGGAATTGATCAAAAAGGCCAAAAAAGGGCTGCAGAGCTCTGTGCAGCTTTACATGAAAACATGTATACTTACAGAAACCCACTTTCTACAATTACTGAAGTGTAAGGAATGAGAGACACTCATGTCAAAGCCTCCCAAACAAATGACCTGTAAACCCAGATACCCCTAATAGTGCTGCTCTGAAAGGTAAAAAAACAAAGCCATTAATAAGCAATAACCACTACGATTTTATTATTGACCCTTCCTTATGTGACTGTTCAGAACAGCACACTGGGGCCCCAAGTACACACTGTTCCAAAATGCAATTCAAGGATCCGAAAGATTGAACAGGAAGCAAGGACTGTTTGAATAAAATTAGAGTAGAGCTTGCAAATAAAAAAAATTAAAAAATAAAACGATGTTACAGAATTCTTAATGCTTGGCAGTTAGAACAGAGACCAAAGCTTAGCAATGGCCCAAGACGAAAACTATTTTATAAAAGCAGTCCTGTGTCTTATCCTGCTTGATGTCCAGCAATGTGAGTAACCTGCAATGCCAGACAAGTTACCAGTGACCAATTTGCTATTGGACAGACAAAGTAGATCAGTTTTGTTTGGGAAGTTGCCTTCTATCAAAAAGTAACTTCAATACCAAAGATATGTTAAAAAAAAAAAAAAAAAAAAAAAAAAAAAAAAAAAGAAAAAAAGTTCTACCACTGAACACTTTCAGGCTTTGCAAGCCCATTAAAAATAAAAATCACACCTGTGCTGCACTCAGATGCTTGTTTTCAAATCATTAAGACGACTCCATCTAGAGGGATATAAAGGTTAATCCTTAAATAATAGCTTTGTTCTTACCCCATGCCTCCGCGGCCTCCCCTACCGCCACGGTTCATGCCACCTCTGTCATACATGCCCCGGCCCCTACCGCGGGAATCCGAGCCTCCAGAGTTGCGGCCTTCAGGACCAGAATAACCTTGGTGGGGTTCCTGCCCATAAGAGCCTTTGTTATTTGAGTGGTCTTGACGATAACTACCTAAATAGCCAACAAAAAAGGAAAAAAAGTGATACAATTTACAGTCTGTTTATATAGAACAGTGGTTCTCAACTCCAGTCCTCAGGGCCCACCAACAGGCCAGGTTTGCAAGATAACTGAAATGCATCACAGGTGATATAATTTGCTGCTCAGGGATTGCAGTATTCTAGTCTGCATCTCACCAAGGTAATATTTAAAATCTGGCCTGTTAGTGGGTCCTGAGGACAGGAGTTGAGAACCACTGATCTAGAACAAATGTATGGAAGGATAAAGACTGGTACAAATTGGTTAATATAAAGCTTGTCACATTGACAATTCAGTTTACATGGGACTCCTGCACTGCAATCAACTGCTATGTATTTAATTTGGTAGCAGAGCTTGACTTTATCCATTAACCACTTCCTAACCACTGGCCATCATACGACATCCTTGACTCTGTGCGGGTATATCCGAATGATGCCTGCAGCTACAGGCATCATTCAGATATCAGCTTTTTCAGCCGATTCCCTACACCATAAGAATGACCATAGCGGCCGTTCTGCCGCTTGATTGTTCTTAAAGGCGGTGAGAAGGGACGTCCCGCCCTCTGGTGCTTCTACGATCGGTGACTCGGAGACAGGATCTGCCGTCCCCAGATGGTTGCCAGAGATTTCTTGCGGACCAGATGGTTGCCGGAGTCTATGAGAGGCCGGCCGCGATGTTATGATGTCAAGCCCGGCCTCTGCAATCAATTGGCCTTGCCTGGGAAGCAGAGATCGTTTTTATTTCAGGCTTCCCAGCCTAGAGGTGAGAAGTGGGGTCTTATTGACCCCATATGTCACTGTAAAGTGGACCGATCATGCCATATTCCTATTACAAGGGATAAGTAACGAAGTCTGGCACCATTCCACGAGCGTGTGCAATTTTGAAGCGTGACAAGTTAGGCATCCATTTACTCGGCGCAACTTCATTTCTTACATTATGCAAAAACATTAGGCTAGCTTTACTTGTTTTTTTTAAAGCACAAAATGTGTTGGAAAATTTGCTGCGCAAATACAGTGCGAGATAAAAAGTTGCACCGACCGCCATTGTATTCTCTAGGGTCTTTGCTAAAAAGACATGTTTGGGGGTTCTATGTAATTTTCTGGCAAAAAAAAAGTTTACATGTAGGAGAGAAATGTCAGAATTGGCCTTGGTGGCACGTGGTCCGCCTCTTGAGTTCCCAAATAGAATACATTTAGTAGATTAGCTCATAAGAGCTGAGAAAGACTACTTCAATCATTGAGCGTCCTAAAACACCTGATCAATTCAGTGGTCAACAGGGCTTACTTTGGTTGGACATGGCATTAATTGTTGCTGTAAAAAGAAAGCCTGTTAAATGCGAGTGTAATCACTCAGCAGTGAAAGCTTATCTGCACAAAACAAAATCAGTGGTTTTGGCATAATCTAGTTATCCAGATAAATGCACACCATATAATTTGGCACCTAGCATTCCCAAAAATTCTCTAAAACCAACTATACACTTAAAGATCACAACCTTCCCCAGAAGCCAGACAGAACAGCAGTAAAGAAAAAGCATAAGCTGGCAACGTCCAAAAAGACACTACACAGTATATTCTTTGTACCTAGTTGTTCGTGAAGTAGTCACTTGTTGCATGGGGTAGGTGACTAGGACCTGGGGATAGCTGTAGTTGCTCTGACAGTAGGACATGTTAGGCTGCCTATTCTGAATCCTCCTCATGTCAAGTTTAGCAGCTTTCCCAAGGGCCATTTAAAGCAGTGGTCATCAACCCTGTCCTCAGGGCCCACCAACAGGCCAGGTTTGCAAGGTAACTGAAATACATCACAGGTGATATCATTTGCTGCTCAGTGATTGCAGTATTCTAGTCTGCATCTCCCCAAGGTAATACAAAAAACCTGGCCTGTTAGTGGGCAATGAGGACAGGGTTGATGACCACTGATTTAAAGCACTTGAGCACTGGCATCTTATAGCACCTGCACTTAACCTAAAAAGGTTTAGTTTAAAACCAGATGCAAGAAGTTTAGTTACCTTCTATTATGGATTGCCTTTACGGATGTGTCATTCGTACAATGCAAAAAAAAAAAAAAAAAAAAATGGGCAGATTACTATTTTTTGTGCCTTTTTACTCACTTTGCTGGCTATAGCCACTGCTCTGCTGCCCATACTGGCTGGGTGGTTGGCTGCCATAAGAGGACGAAGGTGGTGGATAGCTTGTAGGCGGTGGCTGTTGGGGTGGCTGCTGCTGTTGCTGCTGGTAACTGCTCTGTTGGCCATAACCACCTTGTTGCCCGTAACTGCTTGGTTGGCCATAACTACTCGGCTGTGAGTAGGAACTCTGCTGTCCATAGCTGCTCTGTTGCGTGTAAGAGCTTGGCTGGGAATAGGAACTCTGCTCATAACTGGAAGGCTGAGATGTGGAATAACTGGGGAAAGAAATACAATTAGTACAAGAACCAAATCTCAAATTTTAATATACACCAGAAATATTGAAGAATTTATGCCCATAAAGCAACAACCTAACTTCCCCCTGCAGGCTGTCTAACCTTTTCACAGCCACCAACTTGTGTCATACAACTACAAAAAGGTGGAAGTGCAGCTATGTGATTTCAAGACATCCCTGGTAAAGACCGAAATGGGTATGCTCTAAACCCTTGTCCCCCAGAAGGGTACACTCCCCCCACTGCTTTGATCAGCTGCTGGAAGCAATGGAAATAGTTGCTATTCGATAGAAGCATGTTTGACTGCTGGTGCTTGGCCTAATGCTGTCCTTGGGGACAGGAAGCCTAGTGCTAACAGGTACTTCTTTCCATGCTCCAGCAGGAGCATGAGAGCAAAGGCTGGTAACTGCCAAAATATACACATATTCTTTGTACCTAGTTGGTGGGTAAGATGGTGGCGCAGTCACTTGTTGCATAGGGTAGCTGGCTGGGACCTGGGGATAGCTGTAGCCGCTTTGACTGTAGCCCACACTGGGCTGTGCATACGTGGCTGTACTTGGTGGAGGTTGGCTTGTATCTGCTGGCTTGCTTCCATCTTGAGGTCTTAATAGAAAAAAAACCCCATATGTAACGCAAAGAGACCGATAGCAATATGACTGTTAAAAATATTTTTTTTCTGCAATAAAATGACAGAGACATAATTGTTCATTACCTTGCTGGAGCAGTGGTTGCAGGTTGCTGTCCATAGGAAGGGTATGCTGGCTGAGCACCATAAGCAGTGGGCGCAGCATATGAAGCCTGGGTAGTGGCAGTAGTTGCAGTACTGCTGTCATAACTTGTTCCGTATCCTTGTATAGGCTGGCTATAGGCCTGGGGTGCTGCTGGAGCAGTATAGCCTAAAAAATTCCAGGAAAGGATAAAAGGGAGAAAGGAATTAAAAAAAAAAAAAAAGGGAGGGGGTAAAGAAACAAGTTGTCATTGTACAGTCACGTGCTGTTTTTATAAAATGACTATGGCGCGAGTGGTTCCTGTACACATTGTTGCAGTTAACAGCTCTGTTCACTACCACACATCTCCCCCTGATGTTTTAGAGGAAAGGGGTAGGTATGCATATAGATATAAAATGGTGAGTGAGCATAGTAACCCCAAGATAGAAGTCTGTTCCTGCTAGAATCACCAAGTGCAAGTAGCCTAAAGAAAAACTAGGCTAGCCACCATATCCAAGGACTGATGAGGAGCAATAAAGATCTTGCCTGAATGGCAGGATACCTGTAAGAGGAGCTTGAAATAAAATCCATAAAAAGTCAATGTATTAAGTTGAGATCGGAAGAGAGAAAAAAAAAAACACTGCAGTTAATCGCAAGCCAGTGGCTTGGTTTCAACCTGCAACAGAAGTGCAGTTACTGGCAGGATCGCTTCAGGTAAAAATCTTGGTAGATTTGCACAAGAATAATTTACTTGCACTGTATACAGTGAGGGATGATGCCAAATTGAGTAGCAAGATGTTTAGGGTTCATCTACGGTTTGAGTTTTAGCTGCCAGAGTAATTTTACACACGTGTTATTATTGCATATTTTAGGCCTAAAGATTAGTTCACACCCTCATTTTCTGAAATCAGACCCTGGAGAAAGCCAGTGGTAGTTTCAATTTGTGCCACAAAATCTAAACAGTTTATCAACTACATTTTAGAAAAAAGATGCGCTGAGTAAATGGATACCCAACACAAACCTTAAACTTGCACCAACCTGTGAATAGGTGACAAAATTCCAGTACACAACATTTAAATGTTTATTCTTTAAAAGCACTTACAGGTCATCAATTGAGTTAACCATGGGGTGCTTTCACACTGCTTCAGTGCGATTATCCGGGACCACATGTTCAGCATAATGTACCTGGGCTTGTCACAGACTGCATGCAGGACTTTTCTGGCGTTCAGGAAACACACCAAAGCCGCCCAATGTAATAGAAATATATAGCAAAGTACAGGTAACCTGCAAGTACACTGCACCAGTTGGTGCCCAATGCATGCATTTATGGTCACGTGTCTCCTTCACGGAAGGTAACGGAGCACAGATACTAAAACTAGTAATGCAACAAACCCTTTGGGATTTGTTTTTGTATCCATGGGATAGCCGCTTGATCAGTCCCAACTAAAAAGCGGTCAGCTTGTAATGCTTACTGACAGATAATGCCAAGGCTGCAGCAGCGGGGAGTGTTTTCACTTCCACGGGGCCACAGATTGTTACACTGCAAGGTTTGCTGCTACCCAAGCCTTCACATTCCCCAATTGTGAACAAAGCAGTCCAACCATTTAATGGGTTACAATGTACACATAATCTAGGGCAGTGGTTCTTAACTCCCGTCCTCAGGACTCGCCAACATAACAGGCCAGGTTTGCAAGATAAATACATCAGTTGATATTTGTTGCTCAGTGATTGCAGTATTCTAGTTTGCATCTCCAAGGTAATACTAAAATTTGGCCTGTTAGCGGGTCTGGAGGACAGGAACGGAGAACAACTGATCTAAAGCCACAGATAAAATAACCTTTTTAATGCAGTAAAGTTTCACAAAAAAAAAAAAAAAATATGTTGATTAGAATAGCTCAATCTTACCAGCAGGAGGCTGTGCATAAGCAGTAGCATAGGCTGACTGACCATAAGTGGCAGTGGTTTGTGCCTGTGTGTAACTGGCATCAGTAGGTTGCCCATAAGTGCCATAACTTGGTTGTCCATAGGTTGCCTGGAAAAAAAAAAAAAAAAGTAAAGTACTATTGAATACAGCAAAAAAAAATAAAAATAAAAAAAAAAAGCCAACGGGCACATCCAAAATGTAATAAGGTCAGAGCTACATGAAAAAAAGTACTTCTGTGCAAAGTCAAAACATTCAGTACAGCTCTGCAATGCATGCACCTTTCCCATATTTTGTCCCTTTACAAACATTGCAAGTACAGAATATAGAAAAAATTAAGCTGCGCCAAACATTAAGTCTATAGAACGTCCTCAGATGACAAGAGGAAAAATATAGTAGTAGTACTCCAGACAGAGTGAAACGCCAAACAGTCTATAATCATATCATGGTTCCTTAAGTATTGATAGTATTAACACCGCAGTGACTCCATAAATAAGTGAGAAGCCCACCACCGAATATAAAAGCCGCTTACCAGAGGGTAAGCCCAATTTAGCAATCGGCTGTAACCCAGCCTTTAACCTCCAGGAGGAAGAAGACACTGATGTGGACTCACACAGGATGGAAGTTCCGGGTCCTAAGCTTCTTCCGTGCTCATGCGGTCAACAGTTGGGCATGTGCAGAAAGGAGGACCATAGCGTAACTCCACAACAAATATTTATTTAAAAAAGTTGGGAGGACGCGCAGTGATGTCACCACGCTGATCTGAGGAGGAAGGGCTCCTTGTTATGCCGGCCAGCAATTTCTACACGCCGATTTTAACCAGAACTTTTAAACAAACTATATTTGTTGTGGAGATGCGCTATGGTCCTCCTTTCTACACATACCCAACTGTGTTGACCGCATGAGCACGGAAGGAGCTTAGGACCCAGAACTTCCATCCTGTGTGTGAGTCCACATCAGTGTCTTCTTCCTCTGGAGGTTAAAGGCTGCAGCTGGGTTACAGCCGATTGCTAAATTGGGCTTACCCTCTGGTATTCGGTTGTGGGCTTCTCACTTATTTATGGATTGTCTATGGAGTCACTGCAGTGTTAATTTATCAATACTTAAGGAACCATGATATGATTATAGACTGTTTGGCATTTCACTCTGGAGTACCACTACAATATTTTTCCTCTTGTCATCTGAGGACTTTCTATAGACAATGTTTGGCGCAGCTTAATTTTTTCTTTATGCTTTGTGTTTATCCCACTCAAGCTGCCGCCTTTTAGTAATTTTGAGTCAGCGCAGTTTCCCATTTTTTTAAAGAAAAAATATATATTATTCCGCCATATTATAGTGAACACACACGGATTGTAGTTAAGCAAAAAGAGTAGTTCAGCTTGCTGCAGAAGTTAAGTGTTCCAAGAATTTGTGGCTCAACTGCTATTCCATGATGCTTGTGGCATTAGGGAGACCCATATGGAAAGGTGCATGTATTGCAGAGATGTGCTTTTCAAGCATCACATTTGAAAAATCCTAACTTTAATCTCTCCAAGGGATCGAGTACATGTGGCACTTGGTACCAATCTGATCTACAGCTCCTTTCTGCATAAAAAAGGATGCATGTTGTGGCTCCACCCAAGACCAAAGCACATTTCATAGGCATGGACAAAAGGGTAAATTGCACCCCGCAACATACTGTCAGATGAAACTTGCAAGCCTCAGACCAAAAAGCTTTAAAGTGGTATTAAAGCAGTTGTAAAGCCCAAGAGGCAACTCCTTATGCCACAGTAGAAAGCCACTTTGTATGTGGCACACCTGCAGACTGGCTCCCAAGCTGGGCTGTGAGTCGATAGAGTACGCAGCCTGGCCCTTCCCCACCCTCCTGAAAGGATTTAACCAACAGTAGCAGGAGCCAATGGCTCCTGCTGCTCTCAGGCTAGCTTACAAGAGCTGAGAGAAGGGAAAACAGATGCAGTCAGGCACAGCTCTGAATCGATACAGGACTCAGGCAAGTGTTTGGGGCATTTAGCCAGTTACAGTTTTTCTCCGTTAGAAATTAAGGTTTTACTATAGGTCAATCTCCTGGCCATGGGGCTGTAATGCTCATGTGTGACCGCAACAGTGAGACTTGCGGCACTGGGCGCAGCAGGACTCGGGGGCGTGCCTGCACGAGTGCCTCCATGGAAAGCAGTTTTCCGTGGGGGCACTTAAGAGGAGCCAGGACTGCATCCAGGGGACCCCAGGATCAGGGCCACTGCAAAACCCTTGCACAGAGGAGGAAAGTATAACTTTTTATAACAAAACACCATACACAAACCTTTACAATCACTTTAAGGTTTTGATAAAGAAAAAAAAAAAAAACTTTATCTGGATAGATTACACAAAGCAAGTCTGAGTCAACTTTTTTTTTTTAAACAATGCACCAACTACAGTGGGTACCTCAACATGAAGTTGAATTAGAGCTACAAGTCTGTCATACACTAAGAAAATGTGATAGATCTATAGTATATAAAGTCATACTACAAAAAAAAAAAAAAAAAAAGCGATGGGGGAGATGTACCAAAACGGGTGCAGCTGTGCTTAATAACCAATCAGCTTCGGGGTTTAAGCCCCCATTCACATCGGCGTGATTTGACATGTCAAATCGCAGCCTATTGCGACGCTGCAGATTTCCAAAAGTAGTTCTTGCACCATCTTTGGCAACTTCAGGGGCATTTTCAATAGACATCTGTTCATGAACCAGCACAGATGCCTTTCAAATCGCCCCAAACTCACTGAAATGGGGGGTTGGAAAACGTGTGAGTTTAGCTGAACTCACATTGTTTCCAACCCTGCGTTGTGTGAACGAGGGCTTATTGTGAAAGCTTAAGCGAACAAGCTGAAGTTGGAAACCGATCGGGTACTATGCAGAACTGCACCAGAGTGTGTGCACCAACTGTAAAGCTTCATGTACACTCGGCTACATTTACAGTGGCTGTGGGAAAACTAATCACAGCAAAAAAAAAAAAAAAAAATATAGCATGTTTTTGCTGTGAGGGATGTTGAAGCTCACCTAAACTCTGCTAATAGCCTATGTGTACATTGACACACACACTTATGGAGTGGAGTTTATAGGAGCTTTGACAAAAGAAAAAAGGCTCCTAAACTCATCTTTAGGATTTGCTAGTGTACATGAAGCCCAAATCTCTGCCCCCCTCCCCCCCCCCACTTGCTGAAAAAAAAACACACAAGTCCCACCATTTTACTACATGCATAAATGCCTCACATTTTAAAGAATCAATACCTGAGCAGGCTGTGTGTATCCTTGAGCTGGCTGGGCAGAATAAGCACTGTAGCTAAAAAACAAAGTAAAAAGCATTAAATGTATATTAAAAAAAACAAAAGTATAAAAGCACACAAGCAAGAAAAGATATCCCCCCCCCCCCCAATATGCTTAAAAAAAGCAAACACTTACCTCTGCTGGGCACCAGCCTGGCTGTAGGTGCTATAATCTACAAGAGAAATAGAAACATGTTAAAATGTAAATGGCCAACACAGGGGAAAACAAACATGTATAGTTGGTGATTAAAGTGGCTGTACAACCACTTTTACTAGGCTTAATCTAGGCTTACCTGTAGGTGTTGGAAATATCTCCTAAACCTCCACAGTTTAGGATATATTTACAATAGAGCCGTGCACCGTTGTCTACGGCGCACTTTAGAAACGGCAATTACGCCGTGACTGGTGGCTCCCAAGCGCATGAGCGGGAGTGACGTCGCGCGACTCCGGCCAGTCACAGAGACGGCGTTTGCGGCCCCCGGAAGGAAGAGGGGTGAAGATAGACGCTCGCTGCTAGTGGGGACAGTGGTGACATCGCAGGCTTCGGTTTCAGGTAAGTGACACAATGGGCTACTATGCGATGCATAATAGCCCATTATGCTTTACCTTTGCAGGAAAAGAGGCAGTAAAAGCCATCAGGGCTTACTTCCTCTAAGAATCATGGCTTGGTACCTACAGATCTCCAGTAAACAGCCAGCCATTTGCAGCATTTTTTAACTGCAGTTGCGCTCATTTGTTTACATACACCTGCCAGAATTTGTAACATGTGAACATTTAAGACAAGTGATTAGACCCAACATTAAAGACAGAAAGTCTACAGACTATGAGAAATCAAGCAATGCCAATATCCTGGATCCAGAGGTCAGTGTAATTTATACCATATTTTGTCAGTTGCGGTTTATTCCCAAGTTCAAAAGGTAAGCTTACAACAAAAGACCCATTCAATTGTAACCAGTTAAGTAAAAGGATGGGGTTTTTTTCCACGTAAAAGCCCAAGCAAACACTTAGCATATTTAAACATGGGAAGATCACCGAGAACACCCAACTAGCAATTTTTATATTGTGATATAGGGAAGACCCAACACAGAAATAAAGGTAAAAGGTATTGACATCCATCCAGAAAGTTTGTATGAACGGACAAGACCAAAAGCAGTGTATGAAGTCAGCGATAGCACCACATCCTCGAAAGCAGTCATGAACTTAGGCACAGCCCATTTGATTTAGCCAGGCAGGCATAAGATGGCTTTGGTGAATTATCTTCAATTGAATTATCCTGTCTTTAGAATCAATTACCGAGCTCTTATAGGTCTTTACACTAGTTGGCAAGTTGTAGGTCCATATATTTTGAGCAATAGGGGGAATCTGGGGTTAGAATCTACCACAATTGTATAATATGCAGAAAGCAATTTAGTTGCATCAGGTCTCTCCAATTTTTCAAGAGGGCTAATCAAAAGCAGGATAGCATGAAGTTGATCATAAATAGGATAGGGAGGCCAAATTCTTCCAGCAATTTCTGAAAAGGCTTGAAGCCCAGAGTAGTGAATGAATGACAGATACGCAACACTTTGGAATGACCATCTCTGAATCAGGAATGACAAGCAATTCAGGAAGACATGGATTAACCACTTAAGACCCGGACCAATACGCAGCATAAGGACCAGGCCCCTTTTGGCGATTCGGCACTGAGTCGCTTTAACTGACAATTGCGCGGTCGTGCGATGTTGCTTCCAAACAAAATAAGCGTCCTTTTTTCCCCCACAAATAGAGCTTTTGTTTTGGTGGCATTTGATCACCTCTGCGTTTATTTTTTGCGCTAACAAAAATAGAGCAATAAATAAAAAAAGCTATATTGTTTTACTGTTTGCTATAATAAATATCCCAAAAATTATATATAAAAAGTCTTGCTCAGTTTAAGCAGATACGTATTCTTCTACATATTTTTGGAAAAAAAAACAACTAATCGCAATCGGCGTTTGTTTGCGCAACAGTTATGGAGTTTACAAACTAGAGGGTAGTTTTATTGCATTTTTATTAAATTTTTTTTTTTTTTTTTACTAGTAATGGTGGCAATCAGCGTTTTTTTGTGACTGCGACATTATGGTGGACACAATTTTGGGACCATTGTCATTTTTTTCAGCGGGCAGTGCTATAAAAATGCACTGGTTACGGTAAAAATGAAACTGGCAGTGAAGGGGTTAACCAGGAGGGGCGCTGTAGGGGTTAAGTGTGCCCTGATTTGTGTTTTACTGTGGGGGGCGTGGCTTAGCATGTGACGTCACTGATCGTCGTTCCCTATTACAGGGAACAGACGATCAGTGTCAGTCACACGGAAGCACGGGGAGAGGTTTGTTTACTTACCTCTCCCCGTTCTTCCTCTGTGACCCGATCGTGGGACACCAGCGGCGACCGGGTCCGCTGTTTCCGCGGGGACGGTCAACAAGCAAGAGTTAGGGTTTCCAAAGATAATATAGCAGTTTTTAGTTTTACAAGTGTAAAGGCAGCTGTATTACACTGCTTGGAGCTTTAAACAGACGATTGCCTGAATGGCTGCCTGATCAAGAGGGGAAAAAGCTGGACTTCCAGTTGAAATCGAAAGCCAGAATAGTCACTAAATTCTTCTATCCCGTTACAAGCTATATACGTTAGGGTCACACGCCCCACCCTGGCTGTCTTGTGCTTACCGACACCCAGGAACACATCCGTCGGCTGGGGGAGAGATCACTGAGACCGAGACAAATCCATGCCTCGATCTCACCTGCAAACAAAGAATCAGGAAGTTACCATATATACTCGAGTATAAGCAGAGCTTTTCAGCCCTTTTTTTAGGCTGAAAATGCCCCCCCTCGGCTTATACTCGAGTCACTGGTCAACCCGTGACATGCAGTCAAACTGGGCGTCCAGTGTAAAAAAGCCACGCCTCCTTGTCCATGATAGGCGGAACACTCCGTTTCCCAGCAGTAAGACAGTGTTCCGACTATCACGGACGTTCTCTCAACCTGACGTCCGTGATAGGCTGAACAGTCTCTGCTGGAAAACTCAGTGTTCTCATCCTGTTCCGTGATAGGCGGGAGGCGCGGCTTTTACACTGGACGCCCGCCACGAACCCTGCTCCTCCACTCCCTCTGATGGCTGCTCCGTCCTCTGCTCTGTGCGCGGGCGACGGCTCTAAGAAGTGTAGCAGTGCTAGGTGGAGAGGATCCATTCCCCACACTGCTCCGTCCACTCCACCTCCAGCATCCCTGCCCTAAGCAGCTTTCCAAGTGAGCACTTTCACTGACTCCCCTCTCACAACTCACCCCTCTATCTCCCTGACCCCCTGTCCATCTCTCCCTGAGGCGTGCAAATGGGCACAGTGAGGTGTGCAAATGGACAGTTGACCCCCTTTCCCACTTACAGTAGCTGTTGCATTCTCACCCTAGGCTTATACTCGAGTCAATACGTTTCCATTTTTTTGTGGTAAAATTAGATGCCTCGGCTTATATATGGGTCGGCTTATACTCTAGTATATACAGTATGTCATATTTTCGGTTTTATATGCACACTTTCCTGGCCAGTACAGCCAGGGGACATCTAACCAAGCTGATCTGTGCTTGGTTAGATGGTGTGAAGGGCAGGGGGAGACATTGGGGTCCATTAGACCCCCAATGTGTCCAAAAAGAGTACCTGTCGCCTGCCCAAAGCCATCACATAGGTAGGGGTTTATTAACCCCTTGTGATAGCAACCACAAAAATTTTTATCAAAGTAAAAAAATTCCCAAACCCCCCCCCCCCCCCGTTGCCGTAGGGCACATCTATAGGAAACATAAGCTCAGAGTGCGTACATGCATGTAAACCGCAGTTGCACCACACATGATATAGCTGGCGAAAATCAGAGTGAAAAATAATAATTCTAGCACAATAGCTCCTAGTTAACTCTAAATTTATGAGCTAGAATGGCTTTTAAAGCGACACCTATGGCAATTGTTGGCAAGATCGCGGGAGCACGGAATTTTAACACATGGAATGTTAGGTATCCATTTACCCGATGCAACCTCAAGGGTATTATACGGTGTGATTTTGCACAAAAATCACTATTCCATTTTCCTCAGGTAAATTTGCGTTTGAAAAACAGTTGCACAAATATTTTACTTGAAACAAACATTTGCAACCCTCAACCTTTTATTCTACAGGGCCTCTGCTTTCAGAAAACTAATGTTCTGAGGGCTTATGTAATTTTGCCAAAAATATGTTGCATTCGTATAAAAATCCAAAGAAAAAATTGCTCTGGAGCTGAATTGGGTAATCAGGGAGATAGGTCTGTAAGTCAGACTTCATTGGGTCTTTGCGTAGTTTCAGAATGAGAACAATGAGTGCTTTTATTTTCACCTGGTGATCAGGCCAATAAGTATTTTTCACCGGAACAAGCTGTCCTGTAGATGTAGCTGTTGAGGGTTGAGACAAACATTGATATGGTGATTACAATGATCAGATGTTATTCCCTTAAAATTTGTATCCCAAAACGAACAAAATGGTTGCTGGAGTTTGGCTTCAATTTGTTAGTGTATTTAAATCTGCCAACACACCAAACCCTCCCTCCAGATTGCCACTGCTGCTGTCCAAAGGTGTCTGTCTGCTCTCCTTAAAGGATAAGTTCACCTTTGGGAACAAGTTCCCAGTGCTGCAGTCACTGTCTGCTGCCCCCCTCCCTGTGGCAGCAGTACACGAAGTTCCCCGAACTAGCCGTCACTGTTTGAAACCAACGCGGTTGTGTGAGGCTCCGCCGACAGTCGTGTCATTCATACACAGCTCTGAATGAACTACAAGCCCGACATCCATTGCGGCTCCCACTGCCAGCACTTCAGGAAAAGCAGCATTTGGTAGAAAAATGCTCTATGCGTTTTACGCTAGGGCACGTTTAGCACCAATTCATTTCAATGGCCATAATTTTGTCCAATGAAATGAACACTCAAGCAGTGGTCTTTCGATGTTTCTCTCCTGCCAGGTGAAAAGCGTTTGGGAGAGCCAGGCGCATGCCCAGTGTGCATATGGCCCAAGACAGGAGGTGTTAATGGCCAGATAACCTTGTAGAAAAATAAAATACAACCACCACATCTGATTAAGCTGATAAACCAAACATTTTTGGTTTGGAGTTTAATATCACTTTAAGGAGTTCTCTAGTAACAGCATGCAGTTTCATATTATAACATCAGCATTGTAATACAAAGCATATTTAACAATCCAATATAAGCTTGTCCAAACTTCCGGTTCCACAGGCATGTTTACTTGCTCCAGGCAATAACCCCAGGCCATTAGCCAGCAACCCTATTCCCCCGAACGGATTGCTATGCAATGCCGTTCACAGCAGGCAGCGTAAAGGCAAAAAAAACAAACCCAGAATGCCTGAGTGGATGCCATACTGCAAGAACCCCATCTTGCCAACGGGATGACCAAACTCAAAAAGGTCCCTGCACACAGCGTGAAGGCCTGATAGAAAAACAGGGGATTTAAGAACTGAGGACCCAGGGGCTTGAAGGGTTTTTCTTATAAGCTGATCATGTGTTCCCTGGTGGGAGAAACCTCTCCTACAAGTTAAGAGAATTTCCAAAGTTATCTTCCATGTTGAGTTCAGCCTGTCTCATGGCCTACCCATATTTCTACAACTTCATAGGTTTTCAACCTGCTTTGCCGTTTCAGTTTCTCAGGACTATATATCCCATGGTTTCATTGCCTGCACAGCAATCCATGGGCTGGCTACACTTCGGCACCTCTGTAGTTTCAGAAGGCAGGCTCTGAAATGTGCAACACAGTGCATAGCGAACACATGCCACAGAATTCAAAGTAAATGAGTGGGGATCTTGCCAAAGATGACAAACTTCAAGCTTTTTCTGAAAAGGTGAACCAACCATTTAAATAAATGACCAAAGACGGTGCCCTGAGGAAGGAGTGTCTAGGGTAGACACTCCTGCTTAAGTGCAGACAGACATTTACAAAGCTATGTCGGACTTGCACATAAATTGGTGTGAATGCAAAACTTTGTGCTGTGCCCCAGCAACAATGTAATCACTATGTAGCTCATTAAAGTGGTTGTATACCCACATTTTGTACAAGCACCTACAGGTAAGCCTACATTAAGGCTTACCTGTAGGTGCTTGTAATATCTCCGAGACCTACAGTCGGAGATATTTGCAAAAAAACTGTACCGCTATCTACAGCGCATGCGCGCCGTAGATAACGGCGCAGGCGCACTGAGCGCGGCGGCTCTTGAATGGGAGCCTGCCGTACACTGCCGGTAGTTCGCGCATGCGCAGGGATCGTGCCGTTCCCCGCGCATGTGCGGGAGTGACATCATCGCCGCTCCGGCCAATCACAGCGCCGGAGCGGCGATACCCGGAAGTCACTCCGGGTATCATGGATTCGACGGAGGACGCGTCCGAGGACCGCTGCGGGGGCTTCGATCTAAGGTAAGTGATTGATAATGAGCTAGTATGCTAGTCATACTAGCTCATTATACCTTTGCCTTGCAGGTTAACCCAAAAAAAAAAAATTTTTGCGGTATACAACCGCTTTAATTCCCCCAAAGATTCTTTGATTTTAGAGATCTGAATGTGGCACAAGTTAACTCATCTTTACAGTATGTGTTCAGTGTGTGGCCCACTTTGCTCAAAAAAAAGAAGAAAAAAGTGCTGTACTGATAAAGCTGTCAGTAAGAGCCCTTAAAGGAGACGTACAGCCAGAGCTTGTTTGGTTGTACTTCTCCGGTGGATCACAGAAGCGCAGTTCATTTTACACTCCTGTGACCCATTTTCAGTGGGCTGAAGCCAGCTGACTTCACAGAGTCGGTCCAGTCTCCGGCAAGATCAAGACATGGTCAGGATTTTCCAGAGCCTGAGCAGGCCGCTCCCTTCACAGCCCAGCACTCCAGTGAGCTAACAGAACAAACATCACCAGCTCTGGTCAGGGAGCTGTGAGAACCGAGCAATCTGCAGTGTTCAATCGCTCGGTTCTCAGAGTTAGAGGCGCCGGACAGCTAAAGCATTGAATTGATGCTGCATCCAGCTAGGCAAGTAGGATTTCAATAAAATAAAATACTTTAAGGACACCACAATCTCATATTACGAGTGCCCCTAGTTCTACCATCAACTACATAGCTCAAGGACCTGTGATTTGATACAAACTGAATACATTGGGTTTATTTACATTTTTGAAAAGGGAACTTTCTCCAGAACCCAGTGCATGAGATGAAGCGCTGCTGACTTCCATTTTGTACAGGAAAAAAAAAAAAAAGTCCTCCTTGCTAGAGGTCGACCGATATGGGTTTTTCTCTGGCCGATGCCGATATTTAGAAATTGAGGCGGCCGATGGCCGATTTTTGTGGCCGATATTTTAGGCCGATTTAAAAAAAAAAAAAAGAAAAAAAAACTCACCCACTCAACTCCTTGCTTACTCCTGTCACTCTAGCACACCCTTGATGTCCTCAGTACAGATGGCACTAGTTGGACCTGGCAGGTGGCACTGGTTTGGAACTGACAGATGGCACTGGCTTGGAACTGACAGATGGCACTGGCAGGTGGCACTGGTTTGGAACTGACAGATGGCACTGGTTTGGAACTGACAGATGGCACTGGCAGGTGGCACTGGTTTGGAACTGTCAGATGGCACTGGTTTGGAACTGACAGGTGGCACTGGTTTGGAACTGACAGGTGGCACTGGTTTGGAACTGACAGGTGGCACTGGTTTGGAACTGACAGGTAGCACTGGTTTGGAACTGTCAGATGGCATTGGCACTAGCAGGTGGCACTGGTTTGGAACTGACAGATGGCACTGGCAATTGGCACTGGCTGGCAGGGGCGGGTGGCAGTGGTGGGTGGCACTGAGAGATGGCACTGATTGGCGGTGACACTGGCAGGTTTCACACTAAGCCGAGTGTAACTGTAACCAGTGCTGGGACAAGGTCATCCAGTGCCCAGGGCAAAGTGCGCCCCCTCGGGTTTCACACTGGTGCGCTTTGGTTTGACCACAGTGCGATTGTATGTGTGATTTACTTGCAGTTGTAGGTGTGCTTCTGATGAATTCTAGTGGACTGTGTGTTTTCTGATTGCGCATCAAAGATGCAGCACGCAAGACTGTAATTTGCTTTCGTGAAAACAGACAGTCTAATAGAATTGAATGGGAGCGCACCTAAAACTCTGGCTAAACTGAATATACAAATCGCACTGTGGCCAGACCACAGCACACCAGTGTGAACCTACTATTAGCCCCCCGTTCTCATTGACTGTGGCTTTGAAATTGTGCGACTTAACCTGAAATCGCACAATTTCAGAGCTGCATCTCAGTGCGACTTTGGGTTGTGACTTTGAAGACATCTGTGTGGCTATTGAAGTCACACCCTAAATAGCAAAAGTAGTGCATGTACTACTTTTTCAAATTTATGCGGCAACTCAAAGTCAGTGTCGCATTGATTTGAACAGTGCCTTGCCGGCAATAGGATGTGACTTGTCAAATTGCTACAATGTGAAGGGGGAGGGGGTTAAGATATTATAAGAGAGAATGGTGAGGAGGTTGGGGTGGTAAATGTATGTGCTAATGTCTTTATTAGTGACAAAATGCAGGGAATGTGCTAGGCTGCATGGTGGGGACAGGACAACTATGAGAGCTAAAAGCAAACTGGGATGGAAAGGGTGTAAGATCTGTGTGTGTGGAACTCTGAGCTGAGACAGGAGGCAGCATAAGTGTAGTGAAGATTTATGGAGAGGACAGCAGATAAGATACGGGAAAAATTAACTAGGCAGGGGAGCGGGGATTGGTGCTGACTTACTGTGTGATCATGCAGCAAGGCAGAGAGCGATAAGTGCAGACGGGAGGAGCTGCCTGGACTGACCAGAGTAAAAGTAACAAGGAAGTGAAGTGATCTGCTACACCGCCCCGCCCCCTCCCCCCTACTCCCGACATTAAGCTGACAGATTCTCTCTCCCTCCTCTCTGTTCACACACTCAGCGTGGCACTTGATGCTGCCAGAGCTGCTGAGTGTGGAGAAGAAAGGACAGGAGGGACGGCCAGTGTAAAATATCGGCCTAATTTTGATGATAATCGGCCCGATGCATCAAAAATGGCCAAATATCGGCCGATATATCGGCCAGCCGATATATCGGCCAGCCGATATATCGGTCGACCTCTACTCCTTGCATGCAAGTTGCTCTTTACTAAGCCAAGTGACAACTTTCCCTTGCAAAGTGCACAAGCTTATTTTCCAGCCAATCCCACTGTTTAGGTATGACCCGTTTTAAAAGTTTGGTAAACCAAAATGAGATTGTAGTTGTACATTTAGATTGTATAGAGAAGCCTTTAATAAACCAGGGTTCCGTGGAAACCTAGGGTTCCTACAGTGGTTGCAAATACTCCGTCTTAGAAGCAACCACTGGCACAAATCATCTTTTTCGTGATCTAGAAGGTGGGGAGGAGTTATGGGTGGTGTTACCAATGACCACAAATGTAATGAACATTCTTCTGACTGACCATAACACTAATGAGCAGTAGCTATGATTAAAGCAGAGGTCCACCCTGTAAAAATGTTTACACTAAAATTCATAAAAAATAGAATTTTTTTTTATACTCACCCGGAATGCCCGTTGCTATGCGTTAGTCCCCTAATCTGCCTCTTCCTTATCCTTGGATTGAGAAGTTCCGTTTCCTCTTGTGAATGGGGCGCGCTGCCTTCTGGGAACTGTGTGTATCCCAGGAGGCAAGCCGCCCATTCAAAGCGCTGTGCAAGTGGCGCACGCGCAGTAGGAAACGGGTAGTGAAGCCATAAGGCTTCACTGCCTGTTTCCCTTTAGTCAGGATGGAGGAGCCGGGACCTGCCAGCAGCGATCGATCGCCATCGGGGGACAGACACCGCGGGCGAGTAGGACAGGTAAGTGTCCTTAGTAGCTGCTGACAAAAAAATAATAATCTGGGTGGAGCTCCGCTTTAAGTAGGGGTACCCCTAAACCTGGAAAGTTATTTCAAGGATTCCTTAAAAAAAAAAAAGGAACGCCGGTATGAAGTACAACCATCTAAAAGCAGCATTAAACTTAAAAGGTATTATATTGCAACTTACCCAATTAGATCTGGTGGCTGCATTTTTTTTTGGGGTGGAGCCCCTACTCCGAATGAAGGAGCCCCTACTCCGAATGAAGGAGCCCCTACTCCGAATGAAGGAGCCCCTACTCCGAATGAAGGAGCCCCTACTCCGAATGAAGGAGCCCCTACTCCGAATGAAGGAGCCCCTACTCCGAATGAAGGAGCCCCTACTCCGAATGAAGGAGCCCCTACTCCGAATGAAGGAGCCCCTACTCCGAATGAAGGAGCCCCTACTCCGAATGAAGGAGCCCCTACTCCGAATGAAGGAGCCCCTACTCCGAATGAAGGAGCCCCTACTCCGAATGAAGGAGCCCCAACTCCGAATGAAGGAGCCTCGGGGGTGGGGATGGGAACGCCATGAACGATTGTATGCCCAATATTCTCATTATATGTACAAGGCTTCACAGATGTGCTAACAAAAATTGAAGCCAAACTTCAGCCTTATAACCAGTTAAAGCAAACAGCCCCCCCCCCCCTTTAAGCTAAGGGTTTTTACATTTAAAAAAGAGCTGATCATTGTAAGCACCCCAGTCAGTGGTAAATGTTTGTCTCATTTCATTAAGTGCCTGTTCTTTTGAAGACTTCATGGCTGTTGGATCACCAGGTGAAAAAAAAACGCATTTAAAAAATAAAATGCAGCCATATTTAAGGATTGGCATGCTACAACGTAACAGATTGCTTGTGAGTTCATACAGAATCATCATCATCGATTTCCCTAGGTCGTGTCACATGATGCACTCCATACAAGGTGCATGCAGGGATTACATAGACCATATCCTAATTCATAAAACCATGCGCATCGAATTATCAGCAAGTACAGAGACCGTACACTATGGTGTATACGAGGGCCCTTCTAATCCTCCCTAGTGATGGGGTCTCTGCCGCCATACAGGGATAAAGGGCGGCCGGAAGCTGAGCTGGTCACTAGGCCGCTGCCCCCCCCCCCCCCATAGATACAGGCCCGCCACACTGAGCGGGAGAAGAGGAGCTGGTCCCTATGCCGCTGTCCCCCACCCATACATAAATAAATACCGGCCCACCACACTATGGGGATGAGCTGGTCCCTAGGCCGCTGTCCCCCACCCATATACATAAATACAGGCCCACCACACTATGGGGATGAGCTGGTCCCTAGGCCGCTGTCCCCCATACGTACACATAGATACAGCCCGCCACACTGAGCTGGTCATTAGGCCGCTGCCCCCCATACATACAGGCCCGCCACTAGGCCGCTGTCCCCCATACATAGATATAAATACAGGCCCGCCACACTGGGGAGCTGAGCTGGTCACTAGGCCGCTCTCCCCCCCCCCCCCATAAATAAATACAGAGCGGGCGACTTCGAAGTGAAAATAGCACACCAACCCTGAAAGGCAGGCACTGCCGGCACCGGTATAAACGCTGGGTCGCTGGCCTGGTTCTCCATCGCCAACACGGCTTTGGCGCCTCGTGTACCCGGGAGGGACGCGGCGACGTGCCTGGCTGAGGCCTACGATGTACAAACTGAACCCGCCCAGGCCGCGCTCTACCGACTACGAGACAGCGGCTTCGCCAACAGAAGACAAATGCCGCGTAAAATAGACCGTCGAATGCGCAGCCCGCCCAATCAGCAATATTTCATCACGCGAGCAAAACTCGCCGCTACTCACCGGTGGAAGCCATTTTGTGTGCCCTCGCCGCTTCAACGTCCGTGTAAAGGAAGTATGCCGCGCAGGCGCGGTACTCATCGGCTGGACTGTACTACTTTGAGTTTGGGGACGGGGGGAGGATCCAGGGACCTGCCTTTGCGTCACATTCAAAAGAAATACCAGGGGGGGGTTATCTTTGCGTCCAATTCTGCGTGTATGGTGAACGGGCTTTTACAAGAGACAAGAGAAGCTGCGATAAGGTATTTGACTCGGGCGTATTATACTTCCCCCCCTGTATGGGCGGTAGTGGTGTGATCCGTTGGAGGGTACAGTTACAGGGAGACACAGTGAGGGGCAAGGAAAGATGGTTGGGGAGGGAAATACTATTGTCCTGGGCGGGTATTGTGTAACCTGTGTACATAGAAGACCTTTGTTGTGCTTTGTATGGTGTCCTCTTATGTCCTTTCTTTGTCAGTCATAGGCCCATACACACCACACTATATACACGTGACACCATAGCACCAAGGAGTTAGTGAGAAGACAATTTGCTGTATTACATTACATGGCCAATCTCAGGTCCGTCTCTCATCAAAAAAAAGGTACACTGCCGATACCGCCTTCCTCAGACCAGGGAATCTTGATCCATGGGCATAAACAGAAACAAATGGGCACAAAGGCCTAGTGCATGCCAAAATATTCATTCTGTGGTATCCTCCATTCACCCGAGATACTTTCTGACCACGGTAGACGTGACCACAGTGCTTTCTCACTTTCTGTTCGGCCTGACTCGGCGCAAAAGATATTTAGACCCCTTTCACACTGGGGCGGCTGGTACCCTAGATTTGGCCGTGCTTTACTGATGTTTTAGCGGCGCTTTTTGGATGCTAGCGAGGCACTTTTATTCCCCGCTAGCAGCCGAAGAAGGGGTTAAAAGCGCCCATGTTGCAGCACTTCGTGAGCGCTGCCCATTCATTTCAATGGGCAGGGGCGGTGTATACAGCGCTCCCACACCACACCAAAGATGCTGCTTGCAGGACTTTTTTTTCCCATCCCACAAGCGCACCGCCCCAGTATGAAAGCACTCAGGCATACACACTGGGGAGGCATGAGAGGCAGTTTACAGGCACTATTTCTAGCGCTAAAATGTCTGAAAAGCGCCTCAGTGTGAAAAAGGTCTTACAAAAATGCTTGCCCTAGTCCTAGCCATCCTCCAACCCCGGGCATTCTGATTGTAGGCCACATCGAAGGTTTACTGCGGTGGAAACTTTATAGACTCTGAAGGCGTTTGGTTAGTTATTAGAGCCCTTTCACACTGAGCCGCCCCGAGCGTCGGCGGTAAAACGCCGCTATTTTTAGCAGCGCTTTACCGTCGTTTTTGCAGCGCTATTCGGCCGCTAGCGGGGCGCTTTTAACCCCCGCTAGCAGCCAAAAAAGGGTTAAAACCGCCCGCAACGCGCTGCTACAGCGGCGCTTTGGCGGGCGCTGCCCATTGATTTCAATGGGCAGGGGCGCTTTAAGAGCGGTGAGTTCATTACTCCTAATGTGCTCCAAAGAAGCTGCTGGCAGGACTTTTTCTGACACCCTGCCAGCGCAATGCTCCAGTGTGAAAGCCCTCAGGCTTTCACACTGGAGTGAATGGAGCCGCTGTTTCAGGGCGCTTTGCAGACGCTATTTTTAACGCTATAGCCCTGCAAAGCGCCTCAGTGTGAAAGGGGTCTTAATCTTTCAAGTCATTTCTCACTCCTATGCATCACCTTGTGTACCTGGGTCTCATTCCAGGCACCACCCTGAGTTTTTTCTCGCTCAGAAAAAGCTGTTGAGACTTTAACCTCAGGGCTGGTAACTCAGTTTGCAGTGTCGGTCAACTCTGAGGAATTTCATAAGGGTTCTGGGCCTGATCATATTCTTACAGCACACCCCCTAATTGCCCATACACCTGATCCGAAAATCGGACGAAAAATACCGCTTTCGAGGCGATCGTACGATAATCGGATCGTTAGTACAGAGCTTTCGAGAACCGATCACGACAGTTCATCCGATATTATTAGATCAGACAAGCATGAAAATTTCCCTTGTACGATACCAGATTGTACGATTTTCGTTTAGTCAGTATAGTTGTCGTCCGAAAATACGATACAAATACACTACAACACGACATCACTTTTGATTTTTTTTTTTTTTCTGACGTACGAGAATTTTTGTGACTTTAGTAACCTATTCAATTTCTACTTGCGACTAGTAAGCGAAAAAAGTCGGACAATCTGTCGTCCGATTTTCGGATCGTGTGTGCGGGGCACAAGGAGCCGCAAGTAAACTGGGACCCCCAACCTTGCACAGACAGGCACGCCAAAATTCACAGGCGCTCTTGAGCCAGAGAACAGTCAGTGGCTTTGTTTTCGTTTTGTTTATTGAGGGTCTTGACGTAATTGTAGCCGTATTAGTGCAATTATGACAGAGAAAATTAAGTACTGTCCGTGATACTTTTTTTATTTGCACTAACATAGAATTTTTCAGGACAAGCTTTCGGGGTATGTCCCCTTCTTCAAGGTCCAAGCAGTACTGATTCACAATTTTTTTATTGAGGGTAATATTTTGTATAGGGATAGGAGGTTATGGGATGCCTATTTGACCTCAATAACAACTTCAGGGACAACTCTTCCTATATACAGTCTCTATATACAGCTCCTCTTCTTCCTCTAGCACTCACTTGCTTGCAGAACCCAGCTGGAACACTGTGAATACCTGACAGTCACTCAGTCAGATGAAAGCAATTGCCCGATACAGGCAGCAACCCAAGGCCCCTTAGGTGTGTAGCGGAATTTACAGTGTCCAGCTTGTATCACTCCTGTCGATACTCATTCTAGCACCACCTCTTCAGGCACTTCCAACCCACCTGGCTGCAGCTGCCCCTTTTACTAGCCCTCCAGGCTAACTTCTCCCCACAGTCCTCCAGACTGACACATTTACCAGCCGACCAGGCTGACTCTCAGGAGATCTCCCAGATGTGCTGACCTACTCCTGCTGGCCTCTCTCCTTGCTCCAGTGCCTTCAGGAAGGGTCTTCTCTGTGTGTTTTGTCAGGATTCTTCCAGCACCTGAGCCCCAGACCAGAGGCCCCCCCCCTCAGAATAGGTCACCCTCAAGGGCCACCAACAGCTTTCCCAGCACTCGCCCCTCCTGGCATGACTCATGCCTATTTATGTGGTGGCCTGCCCCCTGCCAGCCCTGGGGATCAGCTAAGGCCCTCATAAATATTCCAAGCAGCTCCTCCTAACCTCCAACCACTATGTCTGGAACTTTCTCCAATGACCCAGAAAACAGGGGGAGGCACCAATGAAGCTGCTAGGATGAGTCACCCATCCCTGAGTCACTAAACCCTGACCAAGATTCATAGCTCAGGCTTAGCCCTGAGTTAAAACAAATTTTTACCTACACTAACAACAAACCTATCTACATCTAGCACACTACAGGGACCTTGTTACAGGGGCCACTGGAGAAGGAGGAGAACAGAAGGAGGGGAGGACAGGCACGCTGGGATGACACCCCTTCCAAATGTGTGGCACCCGGGGTGAACTGACGGACGCCCTCCCTTCCCGCACACCCACACTGCTTACCACAGCTCGAGTCTTGCAGGACGCGGCTGCTAATGGGAACAACGTTCCTGCTGTGAAAAAAAGTACAGGAACGTCGTTGCCACGCATTTCCGCAGGACTCGAGCCCTGCATATACAGCCAAAAGAGATGTGAGCAGTTTCACCTGATGTTTAGTGCTGAGGATTGGGGTAGACCTGTGTCACATGCATACATTACGACTCTATAACGTGAGGGTCCAACCCCTCTGGTAAGGAGACTTGATGGAAACACTGTGTTGTGTGTATAATTCTTCACACTGAAGCTGGTGCAAGGCTTTCATCTGTTCTCTTCATCATCTACTATATGGACTTTATGGGGTTGATTTACTAAAGGCAAATAGACTGGGCACTTTGCACAGTGCAGTTTCACCCTGCAAGTGCAGTTGCTCCAGAGCTTAGTAAATGAGATGAAGCTTCATTTTGCAAAGAATACCCAATTACACGCAAAGGAAAAAAACAGCATTTTTGCTTGCACATGATTGAATTATGGAAGTCAGTAAAGCTTCTCCTCATTTACTGCAGCAACTGCTCTTTTCAAAGTGCACAGCCTATTTGCCTTTAGTAAATCAACCCTAAATGTCATATATTCTATCAGATTAGCGCTGCATAATAATATTTTAATCCTTGTCTTTGCAATCAAAAAGTTTGATGCTGGCTGCTGTTTTATGAATTCTACTATAGGTAGCGTGGATAATTTGTGGTTTTATGATTTTGATTGCTTATGTTGTTAATTTTTACAATTTCTGTCTTGCAGGTGATACAGAGGATTACCAAACACTGGAGAGGTCATAGATTTTATTTGAAATGCTAAAACTGATGCTAGGGACATTCCCAGCATTAGGATGCTGTTTATTGATGCTTCTGATAGTGTTTGGGAATTTAATGGTGTCATGCACAGATCTTGAACTGCACCTCGAAACCCTACAGGAAATTTGGGACGGTGAGTTTTTTTTTTTTTATAGTGTATTAAACAGAACTACAGTGCCTTGAAAAAGTATTCATACCCCTTGGAATTTTCCACATTTTGTCATGTTACAACCAAAAACGTAAATGTATTTTATTGGGATTTTATGTGATAGACCAACACAAAGTGGCACATAATTGTGAAGTGGAAGGAAAATGATAAATGGTTTTCAACATTTTTTACAAATAAATATGTGAAAAGTGTGGCGTGCATTTGTATTCAGCCTCCCTGAATCAATACTTTGTAGAACCACCTTTCACTGCAATTACAGCTGTAAGTCTTTTTGGGGATGTCTCTACCAGCTTTGCACATCTAGAGAGTGAATTTTTTGCCCATTCTTTGCAAAATAGCTCAAGAGTGTCTATGAACAGCAATTTTCAAGTCTTGCCACAGATTCTCCATTGGATTTAGGTCTGGACTTTGACTGGGCCATTCTAACACATGAATATACTTTGATCTAAACCATTCCATTGTAGCTCTGGCTATATGTTTAGGGTCGTTTTCCTACTGGAAGGTGAACCTCTGCCCCAGTCTCAAGTCTTTTGCAGACTCTAAAAGGCTTCCTTCAAAGATTTTCCTGTATTGGGCTCCATCCATATTCCCATCAACTCTGACCAGCTTCCCTGTCCCTGCATCCCCACATCATGCTGCCACCGCCATGTTTTTACGGGTGATGTGCAGTGCTAGTTCTCCACAACACATAGCATTTTACTTGTAGGCCAAAAATTTAAATTTTGGTTTCATCTGACCAGAGAGCCTTCTTCCCCATGTTTGCTGTGTCCCCCACATGGCTTCTCGCAAACTGCAAATGGGACTTCTTATGGTTTTCTTTCAACAATTACTTTCTTCTTGTCACTCTTCCATAAAGGTCATATTTGTGGAGAGCATGACTAATTGTTGTCCTGTGGACAGATTCTCCCACCTGAGATGTGGATCTCTTCAGCTCCTCCAGAGTTACCGTGGGCCTCTTGGCTGCTTCTCTGATTAATGCTCTCCTTGCCCGGCCTGTCACTTCAGGTGGACGGTCATGTCTTGGTAGGTTTGCAGTTGTGCCATACTCTTTCCATTTTCGGATGATGGATTGAGTAGTGCTCCGTGAGATGTTCAAAGCTTGGGATATTTTAACCTAACCCCACTTTAAACTTCTCCACAACTTTTATCCCTGACCTGTCTGCTGTGTTCCTTGGCCTTCATGATGCTGTTTGTTCACAAAGGTTCTCTAACAAACCTCTGAGGGCTTCATAGAACAGCTGTATTTATAATGAGAATAAATTACACACAGGTGGACTCTATTTACTAATTAGGTGACTTCTGAAGGCAATTGGTTCCACTAGATTTTAGTTAGAGGTATCAGAGTAAAGGGGGCTGAATACAAATGCATGCCACACTTTTCACATATTTATTTGTAAAAAATTGAAAACCATTTATCATTTTATTTCCATTTCACAATTATGTGCCACTTAGTGTTGGTCTATCACATAAAATCCCAATAAAATAAATTAATGTTTTAGGTTGTAACATGACAAAAAGAGGGTATGAATACTTTTTCAAGGCACTGTAAATGAATTTATTACATACTGCACCACTTTTATGCATGAGAGACACTTTTGCAAGCTATGTCTGCACCAGTCCTTATGAATTCCAGCTAATGTGTGTATATATATATATTATATTTCTTTTTTGTTGAAATGTCCATGGAATGTACCTTTAGGCAGCAACTCTGTCAACTGGTCATGTTCAGTCTGTTCCTAGGTCCAAACTCCTATTTTAAAGGCAGCATGTGATGCATACAAATATGCTACTTTCACTATTGTTCGCTCATTTTAAAGCATCTATCATAACAGTCAAACATTAAATACAAATAATCTTCAGCACTTATCCTGCTAGCTAGCCAAATAAACTTTTAAAGTGGAACTTTAGGCCTAAAATAAAAAAGGGCGAACAGGCAGGAATTTTAATGCAGAAGAAACAGCTCACTGTACAAATTTAGCAATGCCAAATCTGACTGAACTCTCCCGCATGCGCGGGAATGACAAACTGTGACATCATCAAATCCCTGAAGCTGGTCACCCGAAGATGTCAGCAGCTGGGTGGGAGCTGCGGGAAGCTGAATCACTGGAGCCGAGGCGAGTATAGTTTCGCTTTAAACTAGCTTTATAGTAACATGCGTAACGTCCTCTGTGAGCTCCCGAACCTCTCCTTTTCATCTCTTACTGTAGGTTTTTTGGAACAAGCCGTGCACATTATTTGCTTTCATGTACACTGCTCTATGCACAATACAAATCCCAAAGAAAGCAATAAAAGGTATTTTTTAAAGAAGTATAGCCAAAGCTTGTTTGGCTGTACTTCTCCTATGGATCACAGGAGTGCAATTCGTTTTGCACTCCTGTGATCCGTTTTCAGCAGAGAGCGGTCTGAAGTCCACTTTCTGCTGATGTCACCAATGTCAGTCCAGGCACCGTGTCATCCCGATCACAGAGTCTGGATCCGGCAGGTGTCTGGACTGACACCTGTCTTCAGCCTCTCAGCGAGCCGATGAGAGCCTGAGACAGCCACTCCCCATCCCTCCACAGCTCAGCGTTCCAATGAGCGAGACAGGAGAAGAGCAGAGAGCGTTTAGTGTCACTTTCAAGATGAAGCTCTTCATTTTCATAAAGGCGAATACAGTGGAACCTTGGTTTACGAGTAACGCGGTTAACGAGCATTTTGAAAGACGAGCAACTTTTTAAAAATGGAATGAAGATGTAGCGCTAAGTGAAGAAATGAAGCCCAATAATTTGGGCCTCCAATCAAACCAAAGTGATAAATAATATCAATATAATGTGTCCATACAGTGTCCATAGAAAATTTTCGTGTTGTGAAGAAAGAACATGTAGCACTGAAGGGTCATCACATAACTTGTAGAAAAAGAGAGGTAGAATACTCTTACCGGAACATTAGACCTGTGGTTTAGGCAGGTCAAATAGGCATACGAAATCCCAGTGGCACTCCTCATCAGTTAGTCTGGAAACTGGATCAGATGGGTCCCCAATGTAGATTGTCCGCCAGGCTCCCCGACTTGACAGCAGACTCTGGGTTTCACACCGATCCAGGTGGTCCTCCGATGGAACTGGAACCGCCACTCAGCAAGGAGACTCTTTACCACGGTGAATATTAGTAACCAGTGGCCAGGAAGCTACACGGTACAACTCGCACTGTATCCAATCCAGGACAAATAGTATCATGCAAACGATGAGTAGAAACAGGAAGTGTCATGTAACCAAATCTCTCTTTATATGAACTTTTTAAAAACAATTCTGACTCGGTTTGCGAGTGTTGTCTCACAAAACTAGCAGAATTCAAGCTAATGGGGTGTGCACTACAGCATTTGGCCTGAGGTGCGGGGGCGCCGGAGCCGAGCAGAGCGGAGCCGATCAAAGTCGTTCGGAAATACTCAGTTCTCGGGTGTTTCCGAGCCTTTCCGAGGGTTTCCGAGGTCAGCTGAGCTGTTCCCAAACATTTCTGATGCTCTCCGGCACCCCCCACCTCTGGCCACATGCGGTATTGCATGCCATTGAAGTCAATGCGGAACAAATTATTTTAGTTTCCATTGACTTCTATGGGGAATCTCGCTTTGATATGCAAGTGCTTTGGATTACGAGAATTCTCCTGAAACGGATTATGCTCGTAATCCAAGGTTTCACTGTGTATGGGAAAGCCACATCCCAGTGACAAGATGCTTTTGGTGGTCTCTACTCCTTGCTCCTCATATTCAGACGCCGTAAGTCCACCCCTTGATCTAAAACTCTCTCATGTTTAAACTCCACTAGTCACCATCAATAGTCCCTAATGTGACCTTCCGCAATCAAATTATTTTAGCACATTCAGCTCACCCAATAACTTTTATGGTCAGTGTAAATGCCTCCTGTTTAGTATTGGTTAGTGGGTCTGAGAGATGCCTGCACAGGCCCTTGGACTGGCCCCATTTATCTGCCAGACCATAGGCTCAGGCCTAGGTTGCCTAATCTGGCTCTCAACAGATATCTAGGAAAGATCAATCAAGCCACTTTATGTAATTTTGTACTAAATATATATTATGGTTGTTTTTCCCTGCGTGCATGATAAATGCAACTCTTTTGATTACTTACACAGAATTCAGGACATTTTTTGAATATCTCTGTATAACAGAAAATTACAAGAAAGAACTCTGTGTTTGGACACAAAACTAGGTTAAACATGTTGACCTAACAAATTGCGAACTAGAATGGGTATGATGACTAAAACACTTTTTTACATTCAGTATCTGACAACCCCCTTTTGAAATTAAATACAAAGGGTTGCAAAGCCATAGACAGCATCCATGTAAATATAACAAAAGGGTCACAGTTTGTTCAGCCATATTCTGGTTACTGTCATTTGCTATGCTTTAGAGCTGTTATCCTGCTAGTCTTAAAAGCTATTCTAGTAACACAGAGGCATATTTACAGAGAAATACATTCAAAGCTTTGGGGTCAGTTTTGCCCTGTGTGCATCATATAAAGACATTCATGGAAAGCTTTTAGGTAATAAAACAATATGAAATGTAATGCAGTAACTGCTATAAGCCTTCAAGATTTTACCTTTACAGCAGCCATAACAATGAGAAATCATTTGGGATGTTGTGCTTTGTGTTCTATGAATAGTTTTACTACTTTACTATGTTTTTCATACAGTCTTCTGTAGTGTTTCTTTAGATTACTGACATCTGATTTGTATTTTGTTTCAGGCCATCGTTTTCTAACACATGGGCTGTGTTCCATTAACACTCAGCTTCTGATAATATCTCTCCTCCTGTTCCCGCTTCTGCACTGGCAATTAGAAAACCACATTGGCACCCTGTATTTTCTATATCTCTCTTGTATGTGCACTTTGTGCAGTGCCACAATTTACATTTTGATTTCCTTTCTTCTGCCTCTTCCTACTGCCCCAGCCTCTGGATACCTCGCTACTAATTTGTCCCTGCTGATAGCTCATAGCCCAGCTGTTCCATGGCGACGGGGCAAGAAGATGCTACCTTTATTGTGTTGCGGGATAACAATAGCTTTACAATACTTGTGGCCGCAATCTTCGTTTTTATACCACATCTGTGGAGTGATTAGTGGACTGGCCAGTATCCTTTCACCAGTTACTATGTACGCCGTTGTGATAATTGTCTATTGCACGATCAGCACCACTAGTGACATATCATTAGAAAGTACAGGCCGGCAACTCGACAGCTTCTCCATAGAAAATATTTATTGAAGCATTACAGCAGTAATATCATCCAAAAATCCCGAGGTTGTTTCGGCCAAAACGCGTCAGTTGAGATGATGTTACTGCTGTAATGCTTCAATAAATATTTTCTATGGAGAAGCTGTCGAGTTGCCGGCCTGTACTTTCTATGGATTATTTGTGAGCTTAATTAGCCAGAGCACCAACTATACGCACCAACTATACTATATAGCAGTAGAGCTTGGGTGAGGTTTTCCTCTTGCTAACATATCATTAGGCTGGATTTCCACTGTCTTTAGTGTATGCAGCATGCATAGTAATGCACACGTGTAGGTGTGAATGGACCCATAGCGACAGCGTTTCCCTTTGTCTACACAATAAACTGCAATGTATAGATGTAAACCAGCCATATAGGAAAGAATGTGGGTTTTACGTGACATGTATTTTTTCATGCAGCAAAGTGCAAGAGTTTTGTTGCATCAAAACAAACAAGTGTGAATAGGCCCCTAAGCCCTTGACTTTACTGAAGTGTCTGAAAGCAAGTGCAAATATGTGGCTGAAGCTTGACTACAGCAAAAACCATTTTTTTTTTTTTTTTAGTTTCTGATGGATAGAGTTAAGAGAGTTTGTATTATTCTCTGTCAGGTTTCAAATGCTGTCTGTGTTCCTGTTGAGATTTTCCTCTCACTTCCCGTTTTCTCTGACACCTGTCACCTTGAGAGGAATCTCCCAAATTGTGACACACACAGCAATAAAAAACTGACTAACTCTTGCTTGCCCTACCTAAAATGAAAAAAAAAAATGAAGAAAATGTCTGAAGTTGATGGAACTGGTGCAGTGGTTCCAGAGCTGACAGCACGCCACCCATCCCTCCCCCCACCACCGTCTTACCACTCTACTCTGTAGGAGACATATACATAATGAGCAGTTGACACCACTGGTCTCAGACACCAGGCAAAGGCAGTCTCAATGCAAGCAGAGAGAGGGGCAAGTTTTTGCCTGCTTTATGGGAAGGAACGCAGAACACCCACAGCCATTTGTTGCTTAAGCCAGCCATAGATGATTCAAATCTCATCTGGTTCAGCAGGAACAGGCAGGGATTCGAACCATGTATGGACAGGGTGAATGTACCCAAGTTGATCAATCAACTTGGGTACAACTTGCCTGCCGGATTGTACATGTGATTATTGCTAGTGGCAATTGTAGCCGCTAGATATATTTACTGTGTTTTCTTGACGGGGACGGCTCCCCACGGCCCCTCGCTGGGAGAACACAATGACTCCGTGGGAGGATTCCCCTGTCAACACTGTGGTTGCAAGGAAAGAAATTTGCTCCATTTAATGCTGCTGGAGTGGACAGAGTGGGTGGGAGATGGAGCAGAAAGAGTGGATGGAAGCTGAAGAGGACAGACTGGGGGGGGGGGGGGGGGTGGAGCAGACAGAATGGATGGAAGCTTGAGCAGACAGAGTAGGGGAGATGGAACAGAGTGGATAGAAGCTGGAGATAATAAAGTGAGGAAGATCGAGCAGACAGAGTGGATGAAAACTGGAGATAATAGAGTGAGGGCTGATAGAGTGGATGGAAGCTGAAGATAATAGAGTGAGCGAAATGGAGCAGACAAAATGGATGGAAGCTGGGGGAGACAGAATAGGGGAGATGGAGCAAAGTCAATGGAAGATGGAGCAGACAGTGAATAGAAGTTGGAATGGGCAGAATAAGGCAGTTGGAACTTTCTTGTATTAAGAGAGGTATGGACTCCATAGAGAGAGATATAATTTTGCCCCTGTACAAATCATTATTAAGACCTCATCTGGAATATGCGGTTTAGTTTTGGGCACCAGTTCACTAGAAGGATATCAGGGCAAGCTATGAGAAATCACTAGCTGAACGGAATTTATTCTCGCTTGAGAAGATGAGATTAAGGGGGGATATGATCAACATGTATAAATACATCAGAGGTCCATATAGTGAACTTGGTGTTGAGTTATTCACTTTAAAGTCATCACAGAGGATAAGGGGGCACGTCTGGAGGAAAAGAGATTTAGGCTGGGTTCACACTTATGCAAATTGGATACGGCTTTCCCCGCATCCAATTTGCATAGCAGGAGAGTGTGACCAGCTCTCTATGGACCCGGTTCGCACATCTTTACAGCGGCTCCGGTGCAAATTGCACAGGAGTCCTGTGTGTCTTTTGGTCCATTTCAGGTCCGAATTTAGCCCAAATCGGACCGGAAACAGTGAATGGAGACGTACCGGAGACCTGTTGTGAGCCGCTGTGTGTTCCAGTGTGAACCCAGCCTTAATCTCCAAATAAGAAAAGGTTTCTTCACAGTAAGAGCTGTGAAAATGTGGAATAGACTCCCTCAAGAGCTGGTTCTGTCTAGCTCAATAGATTGCTTTAAAAAAAGGCCTGGGTTCTTTCTTAAATAGAGGGAAGGAATTTTTTCCCTTGCTGGAACAATTTGAATCATGCTTTGCTGTTTGTTTGTTTTTAGTTGCCTTCCTCTGGATAAACTGTGGGTATGGGATTGTGTATAAAAGAATGTACTTTTTATTTTTCCCTTTTATTGGTTGAACTGATGGACTTGTCTTTTTTTCAACCAGACTTTGTAACTATGAATTGACAAGATGAAGTTGACAGAGTGGGGGATATAGAGCAGGCTGCATGAATAATATTTGCTAAGTTATTTTTTGTTGCACACTGCTCTAGAGTCACTGTAAACACCCAGGACTTTCTGACAGTCCTGCTCACAGCAGAGAGGGGAAGGGGGGGGGGGGGGGGGGTGGACAACAGAGCTCTGCTTGAGCACCACAGAGGGCACAATCACAATTTAGGCTTCATGCAGGAGAGGAGCTGTCAGTTAGTAATAGCAGCCAGAAAGATATAAATTACTGGGCAATCATTTAGCATTTTTTTTTTTACAAAGATAGGAATTAAATATGAATCAATAGACTTGCAGTAAGTTTTTATTGCTAAGGAGAGGGAATTGCAGAAAATAAATAGTACTCCATTTTATAAGAACTGATGCATTTACAGCAGTGGTTCTCAACCTTCCTAGTGCCGTGACCCCTTGATACCATTTCCCAAGTTGTGGGGACCCCATCAGTAAAATTATTTTCGTAGCGTGGGTTGTCAGCACCCTAGGCAAGACAAGTAATTTGAGCCCCTAACCCACGGACATTTAGTGCTCCCTGAGTCCCTTCCACTCGTACAGTATTAAAACACCTTATGGTACATTTTAGGATGTACCACTCTTTCTCTTTGTTCTCCTTTCTTTCCCACTTATCTCTCTATCCTAATTTCTTGTTTTTTTTTCCTTCCACCCCTCTCCAGCCATCTTTCGTGTTCTTTCTCTCCCTTTTCCTTTGTTCCTCCCCCTCTTTTCCTCTCCCTTCCATGTATTCTCTATTCTTATTTCTTCTCTTACTCCCTGGTGGGTGGGTGGGGAGAATAGGATCAGTGGCAGTGCTGGGGGGAGCTCTGATCAGCCAACTTAGGTGCTCTTGATCAAGGTCATCTGCTGATCTGAGAACTGTAGTGGGGACTTTTAATGGCAACTATAATCACAGGTAGTGTTACTTGCGGTGTCTCATAGCAGTGATACCTATGCCGAACTCAGGAGCCAGGGTATCCTCCAGCCCCTCCCACTTCACATTCCTCACCAGTCAGATGACCTCTATTCTCTGCCCCGCAGCCATGCTGTGAACTGAATGGGCAGTTGCGGGCTCCAGCAACAGCCCAGCTGGGCAGCAACAGGCTCCAATGACAGCCCTGCTGGGCGGCAGCAAAAAGGCAGGCAGAGCAGTGCCGGCTTCAGGAACAGGCCAGGTGACCCCGGGCAAATCATCATTCGACCCCCAAGGGGGTCCCAACCCCCAGGTTAAGAACCACTGATTTACAGTATCTTTTTTTAGATGTGCTGCTTTTTCATCCATCCTTATGGCAATTTGAGCTAGGAAACATGTTCATGTAAAAAGTTGCTAAGGGTGCTGTCTTTGATATAACCCCATATGTAAAGAGTCACAGCTGGATTTATAGGGCAAAATTTGAACTGACAACATTATTGATGATCCCACAATGTAAGAAAAAACAGTGGACCAGCAGGCATAAAAACAAAAAAAAAAGATCTCTCTGCAATACTTAATTATACTCCAACCCTTTCCCCCAAAGATTCAACACTACGTGCCAGCACTGGTCCTCTTCTAAGTTGAGTGATACGCACCCAATGATATTTATACAACTTTTTAGTGTGCCAAGATGGTAACGGACACAGTCAGAGAAGGGGAATGATGGAAATAAACCCTGTCCTGTTTTTATTGCTTACTGTTATCCTGCTGCAGATTTTTCCTTTACTATCTGTCCAGTGTCACCACAACAGAAAGTCAGGAAAAATCTCTCTAACTGTGCTCCAGGTGATTGTAGTCGTATTAGTGCACTTGCGACAGAAACAATTAAGTACTATCCGTGATACTTTTTTATTTGCACCAACATACAATTTTTCAGGACAAGCTTTCAGGGTATGTCCCCTTCTTCAAGTACTACTTGGACCCTGAAGAAGGGGACATACCCCCAAAAGCTTGTTCTAAAGAATTGTATGTTAGTGTAAATAAAGAAAAAGTATCACGGACAGTACTCAATTGTAACTGTGCTCCAAATTTCAGTAACGCCTGACATCTGGTTCCAATCCTTTCCTACTCGAAAAACGTAGTGGGCCCATTCACATCTTGATGCAGTGCATTAACACGTGTTTTGCCACACTTTAAAGTGTGTTGTGGTAAAGCAGCCCATTCATTTAAATGTGCTAGCAATGCACGAAAATGTCCAAAAAAACAGACATGCACCATTTCTTCCATTCCATTGTAGTGAGTTACCAAGTGTTGCATCACACCACAATGCACGTGTTTTGGGGTGCTAGTTATTGTATATAAGAAAAAGCACTGCAACATACCTAACATGTGTAGCGCCCTGCTACTTTTGAACAGGCGCTATTCTGTAAATTTAGGGGTATCTGAGCTGTAAATAGCTCAGAGTGATTATGTAAATTGTTGGTTTCTGTTCCAGCTTTGGCTGTTTGTGCGCATTTCCCACTGTTGCCAGTAGGTGTCACTGTTGTCACAGGCCAGTGCGAGAAATACAGCCAGCTGAAGTGTATTGGATATTCTTTCTCCCAGAAAACAGCCCAAGCAGGAGCTTCTTTGTAGCTGGGCTTGCTGGGGGAAAGATATTTAAGGGGCAGTGTCATGTGCTTCGGGGTTCGTCTCGCCTCATGGCCCTCCAGGCCAGAGGCTATGCTGCTGTGTTTGCTGCAAGTAGGCCCAGAAGCCTGTCTGGGGCCTACTTAACTGAAGGTGATCCTGTGCTGTCTGTCCTGCGGGAAGAAGCCACTCAAGCAGAGAATATTCCAGGGGAGGACCTTACTGGAGAAGACCGAGCTGATGGCTGGTATCTCAGGAAGGGCCTGGTGATTCGTTTGGAGGATGCACCCAAGTAACCTACCTCACAGTACTGCCGGATGGCTTAAAGGTTCAGGTACTGTGCAGCTGACCTAACTAACTGACTACTGGCTAAACAATCCCGTGGCAGGGGATTATCCAGGAGTTTTCCACTTTTCACTCAAGTCTGTGGCAGAGACTTTGTCCGTGCTTCATACCGGCTGCTAGGTCGGTGTGAGAGGCCTATCCGGTTGTCGCAGGAACCAGAGACCGAAAGCTGTAGTCATCTGGACTCAAGAACGAACCGCATTAGTGATCTGCAGAACCAAGGTATCTGAACTTCCCCTAACCCTCTATCCCCTACCTGAATTTGTGTAATAAAGCAATTGAGAAAAAGACTGAAGAGACTGGCAATCACCTTTTTCAAAACTACTAACATAGACTCTTAAGTTCTGGGACGGTGGAAGTGTTGGGTAACGGCAGGACCCAAAATTATTTCCAGCAGCTCCTTTGGGGGTATCGCTACAATTCGGGACTCGTAGTCTGGGATTGCCATTACCCATAGCAACCTAAGGAAAGTCATTCACCGAGAGTCTATGCTAAAGAGGGCCTTGGACTTTGTTACTTTTCCGGGACAATAGGGGTTAAGTTCAGATCAACTTTTCTAACTGCGTAGGCGGGGGCGGAGCCAAGAAAGCCTGGGAAACTACATGACTAAAAGAACAAGTGGGAGGAGTTCCCGCCTGTTGCTGCGTGAGATGCGTGTGTGTGTCTGGTGCTGAAGAGAGAGAGGATCAGACTTCAGCCATGTCTGCATTTTTGTTGATGCAATCGGAGATGGGGCCTAAGATGCTTCCTACTAGCCCCGCTGCAAGTGCCTTGCTGTCCGGAACCCTGCTGACGGATACCGGCATTCGTCTGAAGCCGCATGGGCGGTTTGTGTTGTACACGATCGGACATCTGGAAGCGCTGGGTATGATATGCCCCAAGTGTGAGGGACTGGCCATACATCCCTGTCCATTTGTCCGGTGCCTGCATTGTGGGGAGTACCTGTTCGCAGTGGAGCAACCTACCATGTCACCCCGTGCCTACCGAGTAGACTGGGCCACGGGTATTGCTACAGTAGAAGCTGCTGCCCTTGCTCCAGGGGTGAAACCTACACTCACCACGCCTGCTACGGTGAGTGTTCCTGTTACAGAAGATGTCGCTGCTATTGCTACCAAAGAGCCATCAGCGGACATTGCCCCTGCTACTGCCTCCGCTGCACCTGTCCAGAGGAAGGTGGGATATGTGAAGGCATCTCGCGGCCGCGGTAGAGCCCTACTCCACAGACTACCAGAACCGGAGCCAGAGGAAGGCCTGACCCCTGGAAAATTCACGACAGAAACTGGTGAGAGATCTGTGGAAAACATGTCTGGGACTATATGTAAATATTTGCCTGCGGAGGAATTAAGGGACTCTGAGTTAGACTCCCTGTCAGATGGTTCTGGAGACCATGAACTGTTTGAGACTATGTCACAGGAGCTGTTGTGGGCCAATAGTGAGGATGTTGCCTCGGCTTTTACTTTTTCAGATTGGGCAGCCATAGATTTGGGGAAGACAACACCCAGTGTGGAACCCCCCCCCCAGTATTATTAGAGAAACTTTGTCAAACCCCAACAGCCCAATTACACCTGAGAAATCGTCTGCAAGATCTATGGTGCAGAAGTCGCCAAATCCATGTGTGCTTCCTGGATTGGGAACCACTAGAGCTCTACCAAAACTTGCCCGGTTGCAAAGAGTGCTTATAAAGAAAGTTGCCACCGAGTATGGCCTGGAGTTTCCTTATGTGCCCAAAGAGCTCATGCAGGAAATCGAGTCCAAACGAGAACAATGGTACTGTGAAACTATTTGGGATCATCTGTTTGTGCCAAAACCTTTTAGGAAAGCTGGATATTCCTTTGCGATGGATGAGCGTTTCAACGGATGCTTGCTGCAGTGGAACTATGGCTGGCACATCTATGCTGATAAGATGGTCATCCGCAGACCAGGAAAAGACAATGTTGTCTATTTTGTTACCACCGTGGATAGCCAAGGAAAACCAGTGACCTTGCCGGATCCCCAGTTTTATTGGTGATCATTTAAAAAGGAAAAATTACTGTTCTAATTTTAGTTCTGCAAAGAGACTGAAAAAAAATAATCTCTTGCTAAAAATGGACTATGGGATACATAGCTAGATAGTATTAGGTTGGGGAAACTTTGTGGTCAAGATTTTTCCCATCTGCTCCAGTACGTTGCTATTAAGGACTTTCTTTTTGTGTCATATTGATTTTCTGCCACTAGGTGGTGGAAGTTTGCTCATAGAGAGGGCTGGACTTTTAAGTTTACAGTTTAGTCTTCTTTTACATCTAAAACTGGAGGGAAGCTTCATTTCTCCAGGGGAGTGAGGCTTTGCTCCTATGTTAATCAGGTGTGCTGTGCTATTTTTGTGTGTGCATAATTTTGTTTTTCAGGTGACCGGATCTCCTATCAAGCTGCTGGAGAGTGGGTGGTTATTTAGAGAGTGAGGGTTGGTAACATATGTGATGTAATATTACTGTGTGTGTTCATGTTAAGTCTGTAACTATTCTTACTACCTCACCCTTCCCTTCCCCATCCAAGTTTTTGTGGTTCAGATACCGACTCTCAGGATTGAGAGTCATTTTTTTCAGACGATGGGGACATCGTCTATTGTAGTGGGGGGAGTGTGTAGCGCCCTGCTACTTTTGAACAGGCGCTATTCTCTAAATGTAGGGGTATCTGAGCTGTAAATAGCTCAGAGTGATTATGTAAATTGTTGGTTTCTGTTCCGGCTTTGGCTGTTTGTGCGCATTTCCCACTGTTGCCAGTAAGTGTCACAGGCTAGTGTGAGAAATACAGCCAGCTGAAGGGTATTGGATATTCTTTCTCCCAGAAAACAGCCCAATCAGGAGCTTATTTGTAGCTGGGCATGCTGGGGGAAGGATATTTAAGGGGCAGTGTCATGTGCTTTGGGGTTCATCTCGCCTCATGGCCCTCCAGGCCAGAGGCTATGCTGCTGTGTTTGCTGCAAGTAGGCCCAGAAGCCTGTCTGGGGTCTACTTAACTGAAGGTGATCCTGTGCTGTCTGTCCTGTGGGAAGAAGCCACTTAAGCAGAGAATATTCCAGGAGAGGACCTTACTGGAGAGGACCAAGCTGATGGCTGGTATCTCAGGAAGGGCCTGGTGAATCGTTTGGAGGATGCACCCAAGTAACCTACCTCACAGTACTGCCGGATGGCTTAAAGGTTCAGGTACTATGCAGCTGACCTAACTAACTGACTACTGGCTAAACAATCCTGTGGCAGGGGATTATCCAGGAGTTTTCCACTTTTCACTCAAGTCTGTGGCAGAGACTTTGTCCATGCTTCATACCGGCTGCTAGGTCGGTGTGAGAGGCCTATCCAGTTGTCGCAAGAACCAGAGACCGAAAGCTGTGGTCATCTGGACTCAAGAACGAACCGTATTAGTGATCTGCAGAACCAAGGTATCTGAACTTCCCCTAACCCTCTATCCCCTAACTGAAGTTGTGTAATAAAGCAATTGAGAAAAAGACTGTTGTGACTGGCAATCACCTTTTTCAAAACTACTAACATAGACTCTTAAGTTCTGGGACGGTGGAAGTGTGGGGTAACGGCAGGACCCAAAATTATTTCCAGCAGCTCCTTCGGGGGTATTGCTACACATACATTAACCTGTGTTTCGGCAACGCTTGCGTTAGTACGTGCATTTCAGCAATGCATCGCACTGCAAAGGTATGAATCGGTCCTAAAGATTATACTTTTGTTTATATGTCTGCTAGGTCAGATTGCTTTGCATGTTGATGTGACAGGTGACAATCCATTAACACTTTACTGTTGAGGTTCATTGAGGTAACACATGAATTACCACTGCACACATTATGTGCATCTAGGTTTTGTTCCTTCCTGCTAAAACACACATATATATATATATATATATATATATATATATATATATAAAATTCTGTTTAAACATGCCTGAAAAGTTAGATCCTTACAGTAAAACCACAGTCCATAAGGGATTACTCCGCTACCTGGAGCCATCAGAAACCAGAATACGGGCACTAGATAGAATATTCAGTTGCTTGAAATCTATTCCTGTAGCTCGGTTTATACCCTCTCGGCAGGAAGGATCTGGGCTGCACATTACAAATTTTGGAGCACAAGATAGGTATGTGAAAGCAACATATACAGTAAATCTTTTAATGATTTTACTGAGTTTCACGTTAAGGCCTGTGTCTTTAAAAAAAAAAATATATATATATCACTTTCAATAAATATTTTTTTTCTTTATTAGACTTCCATTCACCTATACAGATGTACAGGAGCCCAACATGTTTGCTGATATGTCATTGGATGGGGCGGCTGCACAGACTGCACCCCTTGGCCATTTCCAAGACACTCCTGTTTGGTTTGGACGCGAGGAGACATTGGAAGAGGCAATGTTGAAAGCTGGCATTCTGGCATCTTTAAGGGAATATGAGCATCAGGAAACACGGAGACACGAGCTAACCTTAAACAAATCCAGTGTGTCGGCACTTAGGTAAGTTGTCTGTATTATAATTAAAATATATATATATATATATATATATATATATATATATATATATATATATAAAACATGCCTTTATATGGTCCCATATGGAGCTATCTCATACCAGCCTCCCTTTTTTTTTTTTTGCAAACTTGTGTTTACTGAATTATTTATTATATAGACTTGTCATATAACTCAATACAAATATTCTCTTTTACCAGTCCATTCATGTATTTCATTAGCATGCTTACTGGGAAAGAGCTTAGCAGTTATATCTGGATCTGCAATCAGACTATGGGGGTTATTTACTAAAGGCAAATACACTTTGCACTGCAAGTGCACTTGGAAGTGCAGTTGCTGTAGATCTGAAGGGAAAAGCTGAAATGAGGGGAAGCTCTGCTGATTTTATCATCCAATGATGTGGAAGCTAAAATGCTGTTTTTTATTTTCCTTGCATGTCCCCCTCAGATCTACAGTGACTGCACTTCCAAGTGCACTTTCAAGTGCACTTGTAGTGCAAAGTGGATTTTCCTTTAGTAAATAACCCCCTATATCATTCGGCAATGAAAACAACTTCTGAGGCTGTGTGTTTTCGTAGCTGTTTGCACCATAGTATGTGAATAAAAGGCTATAGGTGGCCATACACTAGTAGGATTTTATTTGAATTTTTTCATTTAAAGTATGTTCTTTAGCTTTTTTAATTGTTAGTGGGGTGAAATCAACATTCAATTTGAACCACAGTAAGGAGAAAATTTGAAGGAGCAGGATGGAAAATTTTTCTTCTTTTACTTTCAATTGACATTAGTAATGTCATTGAAGGTACTCATCGGAATTTGTGTACAAAGGTTTGCACAAACATTCGTTTGAAAATCTATTCACATAAGACCTTTAGCCTATGAATGCAGTAGAGTCCCAGGAGTTGCTTTTCATAGCTTTAGACTCAATAAACTTATTTTTACTGCACAAGTTTGGGGAGCACTCAGTGGGCATTTGGAACATCCGCTAGGTTCTCTGTTCTGACAGTTATGTGTTAGGGAGGGACCCAAAGCAGTGGATGAAGAAAAAAAATTGTTTGGTTTATTTACTAAATAACTTGACTTGATAGGTTTGTGGTGGAGATGTCAGCAGTGCGCTTCCACTGCCCTGTTCCACAGGCTACACATAAACTGTTGGATGATTTGGAAGTTCATGTTTAGGGACCTGCTGGAAGATGGAGATGCTCGAGGAGAGTTGGGTTGTGCCGTATGTCTGACTGGGTTTTTTTTTACTAAAACTGAAGAGTGCAAAATCTGGTGCAGCTGTGCATAGAAACCAATCAGTTTCCTGTTTTTTTTTTTTTTTGCCAAAGCTTAATTGAACAAGCTTAAGTTAGAAGCCGATTGGCTACTATGCACAGCTGCACCAGTTTTTGCACTCTCCAGTTTTATTAAATAAACCCCAGTCAGACATACGGCACAACCCAACTCTCCTCGAGTATCTCCGTCTTGCAGCATGTCCCTAAACATGAACTTCCAAATCATCCAACAGTTTATGTGTAGCCTGTGGAACAGGGCAGTGGAAGCGCACTGCTGACATCTCCACCACAGACCTATGAAGTCAAGTTATTTAGTAAATAAACCAAACAATTTGTTTTCTTCATCCACTGCTTTGGGTCCCTCCCTAACACATAACTGTCAGAACAGAGAACAGGGCAGTGGAAGCGCACTGCTGACATCCCCACCACAGACCTATCAAGGGAAAACAAAGATTGGTTTTGGTTTTTGAAAAGTGTCTATAGACATTATATGACAGTTAGGGCCGAAACCACTAATCGATTAATCGACAACTAATCGATTATGAAATTAATCGATTACTATTTTCATAATCGATTAATCGGCCAGTAACATAATGGGGTTAAAAAAAACTAAAATGAGCCCTTTACAGTACAAAAAGAGCAAATCGCTACTGTAAATATTACTTTCACTGTCCCACAGTAAAAAATGAACCCCTTACAGCGATTATTTGCTCTTTTTGTACTAATTTTTTTTTTTTAACACCATTATGTTACTTAACATCTCAGGCCTGGGTCACACCTCTGTGGGGTTTTTTTGGTGCTTTTTGCAGAAACACACTACAGGTAATTTACATGGTTTCCTATTGGACCAAACAAAAAAACGAAAAAAATGCAGCAAAATTACCTTTTTTTTTTTACGGTTATTAACCGATTAATCGAAACAATAATAGGCCAACTAATCGATTATGAAAATAATCGTTAGTTGCAGCCCTAATGACAGTCCTCTAATTTGGCCTGAAATAGATCCTTGTCTAATTACTTTGTTTTTGCCTTCCTGTTCACATGGTGCCAATGGTGGCTGCAGCAAGCCTCACCTGCTCTGCTCCATAGGCTAAATATAAGCAGTCTCATGTTTGGAGCCCTGATAGAAGATGGAGATGCCTGAAAGCAGTTGAATCATACTTAGTCTTGGGCTGGGCTAAGGTGTTCATGAATGATTTCCTCAGCTGAACCTTTGTTGCCTGTGTTAGACTGTCTTTAAAGGGGTTGTAAAGGTTTAATTTTTTATTTTTTTAAATAACAAACATACCATACTTGCCTCCACTGTGCAGTTCGTTTTGCACAGATTGGCCCGATCTTCGTCTTCTGGGGTCCCTCAGCGGCTGTCTCGGCTCCTCCCCACAAGAGCTAACCACCCTCTGGGAAGCGGCCATAGCCGCCGAGTGTATCACTCGGCCCCGCCCCCAGCTCGCCGCATCATTGATTTGATTGACAGCAGCGGGAGCCAATGGCTGCGCTGCTATCAATCATCCAATGAAGGGCTGGAGGAAAGCAACGCGGGATCGCGCTCACGGAGATTCGGGGCTCAGGTAAGTAAAACGGGGGCTCGGGGGGGGCCGGAGAGTGCAAGGTGTTTTTTCACCTTAAGGCCCCTTTCACACGGGCGGCTGTTCTGCCGCAGTTAAAAGCATGTTTCTTTCTTTTGAAATTCAAGACCCCAGGCACAGCGATCAGCTGCATTTGTACACTGCGATTAGCTGCGTTTACGTGCGTTTACATGCGGCTGCGTTTAGCTGCGGTTGGCCATTATTGACCATTGGAATTTTTACCACATTCACAAAGCTAAAAAAATAAAATAATTCCCTTGCAAAGTAAAAATTTATTTGAAAAGTGAACAGCCTATTAAATTTTCTCCTAGTTTTGCAATTTTTGGACATATCAAGACTATTGTCTTGTACTTATTGTGATCTTAAAATGTCTTAAAATTGCTTGCAAGCTCTCCTTATGCATGAGGTTGAAATGGATGAAAAGGAAGGCAACAAGGTGTTTTTTCACAGACAGAGTATATGTTTAGCAGCAGCTGTTTTCAATACTTTTGTTATAACACCTTACTGTTTGTGCTGATTTTCCTAGGCTTCAGCAACTAGAACGTATGGGATTTCCCACAGGACCTGCAGTTGTTGCATTAGCAGCTACAGGGAAGGTAGAGGGTGCAGTATCCCTTCTTGTAGAAGGACAGGTTGGTGAAGACATTGCAGTGACCACTGAAAGACAGACAAGCAGTGGACTGCAAAACTCATCACGCTAATTAAATCTATGATGTATGAACTTGGTATTTTTGACAAGTTTCTAAAAGACATTTTTAAAATGCTGTGACTGGTTTATACAAAACAGTCAGAAGATCTTTATAATCATCTTCACGGAATTATAGTCATCGATCATTTTTTGAAAAAAAAAATGCAACAAAGGATTCAAAGACAATAATACTTATTTCTTGCATAGAATCACAGTTATCTTGTTATGTGAGTTTTTCCTCACTGGAGCTCAGTAAAAATGTTTTATTTGTACAATGTGTTTTTACCCATCATGGATATCAGATAATGAAACAATGGGTGTACAAAAGAAATAATGAAAAGATGCACCTATATTATAAACAATAACAAACCAGTTCTGAGCCTTTTCTTATATATTTTGTGCAGTATTATTTATAACAATATAGTACCTTGGGTTATGTATACACGCATGCAACAGCACACTTCCAGATTTGTAATCATCACATCATAATTACCTATAATATCTATGGTGATTGCCTCCTACTATGCAAAAAATAATTAGCGCAAATGCACCAAGTACATCAGAGAGCTCACTCATGCACAGTAAGGAGGCAGTCACCATGGAAAAGAACCATGTGCCGTTCAAAGCTGATCAATGTGCTGCAACAAGAATATATATAAACCATAAACTACTTTGAAGGCCACTTCCAGTGACTGATTTAGTAACCAGAGAATGGCACAACTGACACAATCCATTGAACACTAGATCATGATCTGCAGTAAATGGGCTCTTCACTTTTTGTTCAGTATGTAAATGCCTTACTTTGATCTTTTCATCAGGTATTAATAATGTCGCTGAAATAGATATTAAACAATACATAGAAAAGATAACATTGTTTGGATGTGAACAATAATACAATCTTTCCTTTCTATTTACAACAAAGGCTGCAGTTGCACCATTGCAGGTTCTAGGTCCAGCATTATCATCTTCAGTAAATACAAATGCAACATGTTTAAAAATCAAGCCTTCTTTTTACACAGCTGCGCCAGCAACTTGATGTGCTGATGATATGTTGCTGAATTTCCAGACACCATAAATATTATAAGGAATGTACTATACGTTAAAGGTATGAATGAATATACTTTATATACATGTCCTGCTGTGCACAGAATAACGTACAACAACCACCTATGTGGTTTGTTTAATATTCATGCAGTAAGATCCTAAGGTTCAGGCCTGAGATGAGCTTTTTTTATGAAGACTGCTTGCAGGAAGCCAAAATTCTGTGTGCCTGTCCTTTACTCTAAGTAAAGTATGGCTATAAGGCACAAATAAGATCCATGGTGGGTAAGCCTTGTAAAGGTAGCAGCAGAAAATAACCATCAAAAGCTGTCATCTTCCTCCTCATCATTTTGAGATTGCAAAATTCTGTAAGCTGATGGTCCATTGCGCCGTCCCCGATAAAATCCACTGGAACTTGTTGGTGATGGTTCTGTTCCAGAGCCTCCATCTGTCTCTATATTGAAAGCAAGCACAGGCAGAAATAAACAAAGGCATTTGACAATTAAGTTAGTTATATAAAATTATCCTGTTCTTTTCATATGATTTTCCTATACTTCACTCTTTCCTTTGCATGTTTCCTGTTAATTCTTTCCAAAAACTATTTTTTCTGCAGAATACTTCCTCTTTCTTTTGTGATAGTTCCAGCTTCCTTCATACTACAGTTTACTATCTAACCCAGCAGTGGGCTCCTCTAAGGAGTCACATACTACAGCCTTATTTACTATGCTTATTATTTGGACTCTTTCACAGAAATCGAACAATAATGTATACTGAATATATAAACCACCAATGCTGGGGTTCTGGTACTGTTGGTTTCAGTGAACCATCTGGCAACATCAGCAGACTAGCATGGCATCAGTGATGAAAATGAATTTAGACAATTCATCATAAAGCTGTTTCTGAAGTAATTTTTTTCTCTCTGTCTACATATCTAGAAATCGGTGGCTTACGGAAGTGAAAAGAACAGCCTTATTCTGTTGAGTCCATGTTCATAAAAACTGAGCCATAAAGGTTGCCCTTGAAGGCAAGGTAGTAAACTCAGACCACTAGATGACCATCATCTACCTAAAAGCCACTGTGTTAATCTATATAAACTGTTAAGTATCTTTAAAGTTGAGGCAAAGTCAAAGTGTTCACAAATACCAGCTCGCAGTTTTTTATACAGTACTGTGCAAAAGTTTTAGGCAGGTGTGAAGTAATGCTTTCAAAAATATATATTTTTTGATTGTTTATTTTTATTAATTTAAAAATAGAGCGCATAAGGAAAAAAGGGAAAAAGAAAAGGAAAGAGCTCAATCAAGCATCCGCTTTTAGGCGTCTGGCGTCCTTACACTTGCACACTTGTACAAAGTCAGGAATTTTGTCAAATTAGAGTAAGGTATATGTTTAATTGATTTTATCAAGCATGTGCGAATAATCATCAATTTCATATGTAGGTTGAAACAGTCATTTACGGAGAAGTAAGGCCAAAGCTTTCTTGGCCCTAATTCTCTTGTGGATCACAGGAGTGTAGTTTGTACTCCTGTGATCTGTTTTCAGCTAAAACCCTCTGTCGGCTGAAGTCACTCAGGTTATGGGTGGATACTGACTTTACAGTCATAGAAGGTTCAAATCTTGGCCGGTTCAGCAGGAAGTCTGGCACTCCAGTGACCAGCTTTCTGCCCAGTTGTAGCTGAGAACCGAGCAATCAGCGGTCTTTGATCGCTCAGTTCTCAGTCTTAGCAGCAGTATTTTTTATTTTTTAAGAAGCCTAAACTTTTCTTTTAACTGAAACAGAAACAGCTGTTTAGGAGGCTTAAAACTGGTGAGGTACAGCCAAGCTCTGCTACTAAGGTGAGGAAGACAGTTTCATGTCACAGGTCATACACCATGGCAAGACTGAGCACAGTAACAAGACACAAGGTAGTTTTACTGCATCAGCAAGGTCTCTCCCAGACAAAGGTTTTAAAGCAGACTGGGGTTTCAAGATGTGCTGTTCGCGCTCTTTTAAAGAAGCACAAACAAATGGACGACGCTTAGGACCATAGATGCAGTGGTTGGCCAAGGAAACTTAATGCAGCAGATGAAAGACAGATCATGCTTAATTCCCTTTGACATCAGAAGATGTTCAGCAGTACCATCAGCACAGAACTGATGGAAACCAGTGGGACTCCGATACATCCATCTACTGTCCGGAGAAGTCTGGCTAGAAGTGGTCTTCATGGAATAACTGTGGCCAAAAAGCCATACCTCGAACGTAGAAACAAGGCTAAGCGACTCAACTATGCAAGAAAACATAGAAACTAGGGTGTAAAAAAGGTGCTCTTGTCTGATGGGTCAAAATTTGAAATTTTTGGCTGTAGACAGAGGCAGTTTGTTCACTGACGGGCTGGAGAGCGGTACAATAATGAGTATCTGCAGGCAACAGTAAAGCATGGTAGAGGTTCCTTGCAAGTTTGGGACTGCATTGGAGTGCAAATGGAGTTGGAGATTTGGTCAGGATCAATGGTGTCCTCAATGCTGAGAAATACAGGTAGACACTTATCCATCATGCTATACCATCAGGGAGGTGTGCGATTGGCCCCAAATGTATTCTGCAGCAGGATGACCACAAACATACAGCCAATGTCATTAAGAACTATCTTCAGCGTAAAGAGCAAGGAGTCCCCAAAGTGATGGTTTGGCCCCCACAGAGCCCTGATCTCAACATCGTCGAGTCTGACTGGGAAGAACAGAGAGATATGAGGCAATCTACAGCCACAGAAGATCTGTGGTTAGTTCTCTGAGATGTTTGGAACAACCTACCTGCCGAGTTCCTTCAAAAACAGTGTGCGAGTGTACCTAGAAGAATTGATGCTGTTGAAGGCAAAGGGTGGTCACACCAAATATTGATTTGATTTGTATTTGAATTTCTCTTCTGTTTATTTACTTTCCATTTTGTTAATTTATAAAAATAAATCATTAACACTTCTATTTCTAAAAAGCATTTTTTAATTACAGCATTTTATCACACCTGCCTAAAACCTTTGCACAGTAGTGATATAATATATTTTATTTATATATACTGTGTGTATATGTATTTCCATTTAATAATACATTGGGGGTTATTTACTAAAGGCAAATCCACTTTGCACTACTGCTGACTACTGCTGACATTGACTGAAAGTGCACTTGGAAGTGCAGTGGCTGTAGATCCGAGGGGGACATGCAAGGAAAATAAAAACAGCATTTTAGCTTGCACATGATTGGATGATAAAATCAGCAGCGCTTCCCCTCATTTCAGATCTACCCCTCAGATTTACAGCGACCGCACTTCCAAGTGCACTTTCAGTGCAATTTCAAGTGCACTTTGCGCTTGTAGTGCAAAGTGGATTTGCCTTTCGGAAATAACCTCCATTGTGTCTTTACAGTTTTTAGAGAAAATCCCTGCACCACTTGTATAAATTATAAGAATAACATGAACTGTCTATGGATCTTTTCATATAAACAATCATAAAAAATCAAGAGCAAACAAAAATAGCACCAGCAATTTGAAGTACAACACAAAGGGCCGTATTTTCATAAGTGGATGTGACAAAAATGTAGGTAATAATACAAACATAGAGAAATCATATAAAAATATTATTATGGTAGGGAGATGCTAATAAAGATGCTTGGACAGATTTAGAAATGCATAGATTGAAAAGACAAACTACCATAACAAAGAATATAACTAGTAAACAGAACAGCAGGAACAGATCATATTTGTGTAGAATCAAAACAAATTATCTGTATTTTCTTCCAAGCTATTATTAGTAATCTGTCCTTGATTTTCCTTCATTCTCTTTTTCCACTTATGAGAGTATTGCCCTAAGTGACTGTTTTTACTACTGAAGCTATAGGTTTGTCTGTAAGAGGTTTTAATTCCCCAGACTGTGGATACCTATACCGTGCACTTGTCTTCACACAGACCTCGTGCACACTTGCAACACATGCACCACGAATAAACAGGCAGCATGCACACTCGATCTATTCCATCACATCACAAGGGCTGTAATGTTAGCTACATGGTAAAATAATTAAACACACTACAAATTGATGTTATTGCAACACCAGTAAGTGGCATTCCAACCATGTCAAAATGACCTACTTATTTATAATATTCCCAATTGCTAAGAAGTAATCTATAATCGGTGCTTCCAATAAACATATTTCTGCTTAAAGTTGATTAAAGACTGTCCAAATTATGGTTTGAAGAAGTGGCCCACATGTGACTCATAACCATAGGGTAGGAGTCGCATGTGGTTCTCTCAGCTCTTTTAACATTGCTTTTGATCTTAAAATGATAATCTTATTGTCAATAAGGACTATGTATCCTATAAAATTGTATCAGACTAGTTAACATTGTATCAGACTTGTTAACATTGTATCAGACTAGTTAACATTGTATCAGACTTGTTAACATTGTATCAGACTAGTTAACATTGTATCAGACTTGTTAACATTGTATCAGACTTGTTAACATTGTATCAGACTTGTTAACATTGTATCAGACTAGTTAACATTGTATCAGACTTGTTAACATTGTATCAGACTTGTTAACATTGTATCAGACTTGTTAACATTGTATCAGACTTGTTAACATTGTATCAGACTAGTTAACATAACAGAGCTTTAACAAAGTTTTCATGAGTGCTATTTTTACATATACAAGTTGGAAGGTTGGAATTTTTTTCCTTTCTAGTTAACCAAAGCCCTTCATTCTAACTGTACAAAAATAAAGAATAATGAAAAATAAATATGAATAGCTAGCAGCACTTTGCATGTTCTCCTGCTCAGAATATGATTTGCTTTCACAGTTGGAACAAGCAACATTTACAGCCCATGGATTACAAAGGTGGGTAGGGGATTGTTGCAGGCATACTGGCAGGCAGGAGCAGTGCATGGCTTTTGTTACCTGGCCACATAATGTACTCAAGCAGAGTGACCCTTTTAACCAGCAGCTCCAGCTGCTCTTGAAGCTGGAGGAAGGAGGCTAAGCTGACCACCTGCCAGACCAAAAACAGCACAATGGGACAACAGAGAAAGGTGATGGAGATTGGCATATGAGAGTGGCAATAAAAGGACAGAATGCTGTAGCTAAGGATAACAGAAAATACAAAAGAATAGGACAGGCATGGGAAAAAGGTTTTTAAAAGAAACTTGTAGAACCCACACACAAAAAAAAAGCAGGTGCACTCCTAAAATGTTAACTTAAGTTGCAATGTGACAAATCAAGATAAAGCAAGCAAAAAAAAAAAAAAAAGAAGCTATATAATATGATGGCACAGAATGTAAAACACAAACAATGTTTTCTAGGTATCACAGAGATGTGGCCTTGTCATGTAAACTTCCACAAATTGATAGGATCATTGTATACTGTATTATAATGAAAGCTAAGCACTGTTAAAATATGAAGCGATGTATACAAACATCCCACAAGAGGGCAGCACAAGGAAAGCATTAGATTGCTTTATTTAGTACATAATGACTTTTCTTAGTGAATAGGTTCAGCTTATAACTATGCTGGAGCGTGATGCATTTAACAATGGTACCACAATGACAGGCAATAAAGACATCAAATAAAGTGTAACTTTTAAAAAGTGTCATAGTGATCTACATGGGAAGCCTTTCAGGTTTTACCTTTTATTTGCAAGTGTGTATTGTCTGATTAGTGAAGAAAGTCAAACACATTGGAATTGATTTACTAAAGCCTGGTACACGCTAGCAGTTTTTTTTTTTTTTCATTCAACCCAGCGGGCTGAATGAAAAAATCTGAAGAGCTCGGGAGGAGCCACTTTACATCCAATATTAGTACAGCAATCTTCCCCGCTGAGCTACTGTGTTCTGACAGGGGATGGCCCCCCTCCAGAACACAATGGTCAGCCATTAGAAAGCGTTGATCGATGCCGATCAGCAGACCTTTTCCGGTCACGCCCCGTCGACAGAAGCCGGGCGTTCAGCTTCTGTCGGACCAGCTGCTGTACACGCGGGCCGAATGTCGGACGGTTTTATTTGAGCCGACACCGGCCCGTGTGTACGGGGCTTAAAGGAGAAGAGCGTGTTTACTTTGATAAGTGAATTTTCACTTACACTAAATGAATGAGGTACAATTAAGTAAACAAATGCACTTTGCAAAGAATACCAAGCTCTCATACCTGTAAATCCCCGATGGACCAGGGCACATGTTCTAATTTCAGTTACCTCTATGTTTATTCGTCATTAGCTGTCATTACTTAAGATAACAAGGTAATACATGTATTGTGGTTTTTTAAGAAAAACAAGGCTTTCTTTTGGCATTATTGTCTTGAAAAGAAAAAAAAAATTTCTACAATTCATGGACAAAATCAAAACAAACAAAAAAAAATATATATTTTTCCTACTTTAGAGCCCATTCACACAGGGGCAACTCATCAGGCGACTCAGCCGCCTGACAAGTCCCGTCCCGTTCTGTACAATGGAACTGTTCTAATAGGAGCGACTCAAGTCGCTCCGACTTAGAAAAAGGTTCCTGTACTACTTTGGGACGACTTCAGGGCGACTTCCATTGACTTCAATACAGAAGTAATTTTGCTAGTCACCTCTGAAGTCGTGTGGAGATCGCCCGGCAGAGTCGCGGGACAAGTCGTGCCGCCCCTGTGTGAACCGGGTCTCAATCAGTGTTTAGTTAAAAAAAAAGTTGTTACAGTAGAAAAAAATATAATGTACATTTTATTCTATAATTTGACTCAAAAAATTGACACAAATTTTATGATTCAGGTGAAAAGCATTGCGAAGTCACCTGCTAATGAAAAAAAAGGTTTGTCTGTTTTTTATTTTTTTTTTATTTTGCTTTTTTTTAAATAACAGAAAAAAATTTATGAACGAAACAAAAAAATAAAAAAGGTTAAATATTAACCACTTCTCTACTGTGCACGAAAACCCCCTTCCTGCCCAAGCCATTTTTCAGCTTTCAGCACTGTCACACTTTGAATGACAATTGCGCGGTCGTGCGACGTGGCTCCCAAACAAAATTTGTGTCCTTTTTTTCCCACAAATAGAGCTTTCTTTTGGTGGTATTTGATCACCTCTGCGGTTTTTATTTTTTGCGCTATAAACAAAAGAAGAGCGTCCAGTTTGGAAAAAAAACACTATTTTTTACTTTTTGCTATAATAAATAAAATTTTCCTCAGTTTAGGCCGATACGTATTCTTCTACATATTTTTGGTAAAAAAAAAAAATCGCAATAAGCGTGTATTGATTGGTTTGCGCAAAAGTTATAGCGTGTACAAAATAGGGGATAGATTTATAGCATTTTTATTTTTTTATTTTTTTATTAGTAATGGCGGCGATCTGCGATTTTTTATAATGACTGCGATATTGCGGCGGACACATCGGACACTTTTGACACATTTTTGGGACCATTCACGTTTATACAGCGATCCCTGCTATAAAAATGCATTGATTACTGTATAAATGTGATTGGCAGGGAAGGGGTTAACCACTAGGGGTCGGGAAGGGGTTAAATATGTTCCCTCAATGTGTTCTTACTGTGGGGGGAGGTGACTGACTGGGGGAGGTGACCGATGGTTGTCCCTATACAAGGGACACACCATCGGTCCCCTCTCCCTCACAGGACGTGGATCTCTGTGTTTACACACAGAGATCCACTTTCCTGCTCGTTTCCCGGGCTATCGCGGGTGCCCCGGGGCCTTGTGAACGCGGCGGGCGCGCGCGCGCGCCGCTGGCGGCGAGCGCGCGCCTCCTAGCTCGTTTTAAAGGGAGGACGTCATATGACGTCCTCCCAGAACGAGAGTATCCTCCGCCCGCCGTCAATTGACAGTGGGCGGGGGACAAGTGGTTAAAGGCTAGAAAAATAGAAATTAAAAAAAAATTATCAGGGAAGTAGTAGTCACGAAGATAAGGGGTAAAAGGAATTAATTATCACTGAGTAGGGTAAACTAAGATTTACTAAGGGGCTAAATAGGAACTTTTATTGAAAAAAAGAAAAACTTGTCAGGTTGCTTTAACTGACATTATATGCAGATCGAATGCCTATCCCTTTGATCTGCAGATGAATGAAACAGAGTAGATAAAACAGTAACAATGATATTTTGGATCTCTCCCATCCTAAACAGTGTTATATTGTATTCTGGCAACTGAAAGCTTGAATGCTTGCAATTAGCAAATGCAATGTCTATGTGGTGAAATGAAGACCATGTTTTGGAACAACCCCAATACACACTGTGATTGCCTGCTTGACTATGCGGTGACTTTTTTTCTGACACATGATGCCTCTGCACTAAGCCAGCACTGAGACCAAGTGACCACTCAGAAAATGCAGACCAATCTGCTTCTGTATTGTCCTATATGAGGGTTGTTTCTGGTGATGCAACTCCTCTTTATTGGCTTTGGGTCTTGTACGGCAGCATGCCAAAGGTAACAAGAGGTTTACAATGGCACAGACTATATCAAATTTGGGGGGATCTGCATTGAGTTAATACAGTATGCACAATCTGGGTCACAGCCCTTTTCTTTTTCGTACATCACGGGACACAGAGCGACTTAGTCATTACTAATGGGTTATATAGTTTACCTTCAGGTGTTGGCACTGGCCAATTCCAAACCGGAAGTACCCTCCCCTATATAAGCCCCTCCCACCCGGGAGCACCTCAGTTTTTTGCCAGTGTCTAAGGTGTTGGCCAAAGAGTAACATGTGTTTTCACTGGGCTTGCGTACAGGTTCTTTTGGGCCTTAGTAAGCTGTTCCGGATCCCACCAAAAAAGCTTCATAGCTAAACGGTCGGTACCCGGGCCTTGCAGCAGAAGAGCAAGGTTTTGCCTGTAATGCTTCTCTTAGGAGGGCTGGACCCTGGGATCCAGAGCTCTGGTCATACCCACGACCAAGACGCTGTCTGTGCAGGGTGCTATACAGGTCCAGGGGAGTGGAATCCTTGGGAACCCGGTCCCTGAAGGTTTAATTACAATGCCTGCCGTGATAGGTGAAGTTTGGACTTTTGTGGACCAAACAAAAATCCTGCGGCGGGGATCAGGTAAGTGGGGGCCCTCAGGAACTTGGTTCTATTGGGGGACCCCCAAGCCTAATTTGTCTTTCTGTCTGTTACCTAACGGTATTCCCGCTAAATATCTGTGTTTGCCTATAACTACTGAAAATGTAAAATTTTAATAGTAGTCAAGAAAAAAAAAAAAAACAGGGACCGCGGTACCTGTGTTAAACCACTAGAGGCCGCTGTAGTCCATTTTTCTTGTAAATGTGGATCTTTGGTTTTCTCAACTCAAAAGATCCAGGCAGCTGGTAAGTTTCTCTAAGGGAATCCACTTCCTCTGCCCTGTTGCTGCGTTCATCCACCGCACAGGCCCTCCGGCAAAAAGGGCCCTGGCTCCTAGTCCTCTGTTGGTTTTCGAAAGGGCGCCATTGGCGCGCGGGCGCGCGCGCGGGCGCGTGCACGCGCCTCCTATGAAAAAAAAGGGGCGGGGCGGGTGGATGACGCTCGATGCGCGTCGCGGCGCTTCTGCGCATGTGCGGGCGTCCCAGCATGGTTAAAAGACACAGTACAAGTGTCAGCTGCATGCAAACAGAGCTAGCAACAAACAGTGGCACACAGAGGCGGTTGATGCAGGCATCCCCATAGAAAGGCACTTTAGTGGACACCAGCTGGTATATAGCAGCACCTGTGTTAGACTATTACCAGCAAAAATTGGTGTATGACGACGGGAATACCTCAGCTTTGTGCTTAAGGGATATGTCGTCCAGACGCTCCGGAAATAGATCTTCCAGGAAGCCAAAGGGGTCTCCATCGGGCTCTGAGGATATTGGGCATGCTTGCACTGCACCAATCTCCCCTGAGAATGCAGAGGTCAGTAGCCGTAGAAACCCCGCAGGAATGCCTGGTGCTGCGGCTGTCCCCAGTCCACCAGCTCCTGTATATATAACAGAGGAGGTTTTATCCTCAACTCTGGGAGGATTGGAAGAGAGATTAACAGCATTGATCGCTGCTTCCCTGTCACAGGAAAAGCGCGTCCGATCTCCGTCTCCTCCTTCAGAGTGCCTGTTAGTGGAGGAACAGCCCCACACAGAGATCGACCTACCTGAAGGGGATCAGGATGAGGTTGATTCACTTATAGAGGAATCAACAGTGGAAGAACCTTTCTCAGCTTCTCAGGCTGAAAGATTATGGGTTCAGTCTCTGACTAACATGGTCCGATCAGCATTTAAAATGCCTCTGGCGGAACCACCATCCACTACGGTTTCCTCGCTGGGGTCGCTAAAAGCTCCCCAGGCGGTCTGTTCCTTCCCAATCCACCCTTTATTAGAAGGGCTTATTTACCAGGATTGGGAGCATCCTGATAAAATATTTGCTCCCCCCAAGAGATTTCCGGTGATCTATCCCATGGAGGATAAGTTCATAAGAAAATGGAGGGTCCCTATAGTGGACGCAGCCATCTCTTCTGTTAACAAATCACTGACATGTCCAGTAGATAATGTTCCAATGTTCAAAGACCCAATAGATAAAAAATTGGAGTCTTTACTAAAATCTGCTTTCTCTACAGCAAGTATGGTGACACAACCTGCGGTAGCAGCGATTGGAGTCTGCCAAGCAGTGAAAGATCAGTTGAAACAAGTCTTAAGGGACTTACCAGATCAGCAGGCTCATGCCCTAGCTGACCTGCCTAGAGCCTTGTGTTTTGCGGTGGACGCCATAAAGGATACAATCCAACAGGCCTCCCGCTTTACGCTGTCTATAGTACATATGCGTAGGCTTCTGTGGCTCAAAAACTGGTCTGCTGAAGCTCCCTGTAAAAAACTGCTGGTTAGCTTCCCATTTCATGGAGAACGCTTATTTGGAGAAGATCTGGACAAATATATCCAGAAAATTTCTGCCGGTAAAAGTTCACTCTTACCGGTTAAGAACAAGGGTAGAAGTCCTTCTTTTAAGAGGCCTACCTCTCCAGTCCCGGGCACATCGGCTGTGAAGCAGTTCCGACGGCCTCCGCGGTCAAATTCAGGGGGCAGAAATCAGGGACAATCACAGGGTAACAAGAAGCCCTGGATCAAGAGAGGTACAAAACCTCCCCCTAAGGCATGAAGCGTTGCCCCCACTCAATCGGGTGGGGGGAAGACTTCAGTTGTTCACAGAGACCTGGCGGGACACCATCAGAGACAGATGGGTGCTCTCCGCAGTAAGTCTGGGATACAAGCTGGAGTTAAAAGGCACTCCTCCTGCCCAATTTATGAGGTCAAACGTGCCAAGAGATCCCCAAAAGAGAGGATCCCTCCTTCTGGCACTAGAACAACTATTGCTCCAAGGGGTAATCATGAAGGTTCCCCTGGAAGAAAGCGGATTCGGGTTTTACTCGAACCTTTTCACAGTCCCCAAACCAAATGGGGACGTGAGGCCCATATTAAATCTAAAAGGGCTAAACAAGTTCCTAAATATCAGGACCTTTCGGATGGAGTCGATCCGATCAGTGGCCACCGCCCTACAAGGGCAGGAATGGCTAGCCTCGATCGACATAAGGGATGCTTATCTGCATATTCCCATCTTTCCGGCCCATCAGAAATTTCTACGCTTTGCAGTAGAAGGGCGCCATTTTCAGTTCAGAGCCTTACCTTTCGGTCTGGCCACAGCACCACGAGTGTTCACAAAAATTCTGGCCCCATTATTGGCCAATCTAAGAACACAGGGTGTAACGATAATGGCATATCTAGACGACCTGCTACTAATAGACCACTCAGTGGAAAAGCTGGAAGTAGCTATTCACAAGACAATCGAGTATCTGGAATATCACGGTTGGATTATCAACCGGGACAAGTCAGCTCTAAGACCAGTCAAAAGTCTGGAATACTTAGGGCTAAGGCTGGATTCAAATCAGAGAAAGATTTTCTTACCTCCAGAGAAGGGGTCGTCTTTAAGAAATTTGACCCACTTAGTGGGTACAAAAAGAAAACCATCCATACGTCTCTGCATGAGGCTGCTGGGAAAGATGGTGGCTTCATTCGAAGCGGTACCCTACGGTCAATTCCATTCAAGGAATTTGCAAAGGGCCATACTGTCAGCCTGGAACAAAAAAGTTCAGGCTTTAGACTTACCAATGTCCCTGTCCCCTTCCGTTCGCAAGAGCCTCCATTGGTGGTTGGTGCCCCAGAATCTGGAAAGAGGGAAACCCTTCAGTCCGGTTTCTTGGAAGGTGGTCACTACAGATGCCAGCCTCATCGGCTGGGGGGCAGTGCTGGAGCAATGGTCTCTCCAGGGCAGGTGGTCAGAAGCAGAAAAGGCCCTGCCCATCAATCTCTTAGAGATACGAGCAGCCCGGTATGCCCTAGTAGCATGGACATCCAAACTCCAGGGGTCCCCTGTCAGAATTCAATCAGACAATGCCACGGCAGTGGCATATATCAATCATCAGGGTGGCACCAAAAGTCGTGCAGCCCAGAAGGAAGCAAATTGCATCCTGGAGTGGGCAGAAAGATATGTCCCAGCCATATCCGCGGTTTTCATCCCAGGAGTGGAAAATTGGAGAGCGGACTTTCTAAGTCGCCAACAATTATGCCCGGGGGAATGGTCTCTTCACCCCGAGGTTTTCCAGGCAATATGCCAGCGGTGGGGAACACCGGATGTAGATCTGCTAGCATCCAGATTCAACGCAAAGGTGGACAGGTTTGTGTCTCGCACAAGGGATCCCCTAGCTTGCGGCTCGGATGCCCTAGTGTTCCCTTGGGATCGGTTCAAGCTGATATATGCATTCCCACCGCCACAATTGTTACCACGATTACTCCGCAGAATCAGGGTAGAAAAGAAACCAGTGATTCTGGTGGCTCCAGCGTGGCCCCGAAGGGCATGGTACGCGGAGATTGTAAAAATGTCAGTGAGGAGTCCTTGGACCCTCCCACTTCGTCCGGACCTGCTGTCGCAAGGACCGATATACCACCCTTCCTTACCAGCCCTAGGTTTGACGGCCTGGCTATTGAAGCCCACATTCTGAAAAAGAGAGGGCTCTCTAATTCTGTGGTATCTACCATGATCAATGCCAGGAAACCGGTATCCAGGCAGATCTATTATAGGATCTGGAAAGCGTACATTACGTGGTGTGAGACCAAGAAATGGCATCCACGTAAGTACATGATAGGGAGGATTCTGGACTTCCTACAGTGGGCTGTAGATAGGAAGCTGGCCTTGAGTACTATCAAGGGTCAGATTTCGGCCTTGTCAATATTTTTTCAAAGGCCCTTGGCTTCGCATTCACTAGTCAAAGCCTTTATACAAGGAGTGATGCGTATTAGCCCTCCGGTTAGTATTCCCATATGTCCTTGGGACTTAAACCTGGTTCTGTCGGTTCTACAGAAACAACCGTTTGAACCATTACAACACATTTCCTTGGTTCTTCTCACCAGGAAATTGGTTTTCTTAGTAGCCATTTGTTCGGCTAAAAGAGTGTCGGAATTAGCAGCTATGTCCTGTAAGGAGCCATATCTGGTTGTCCATAAGGACAGAGTAGTATTACGTCCTCATCCAGCCTTTCTTCCTAAGGTGGTATCGAGGTTTCATTTGAACCAAGATGTGGTTCTTCCTTCTTTTTTCCCCAAACCTAGCTCAGTAGAGGAAAAGTTATTACATTCTTTGGATGTGGTAAGAGCAGTTAAAGCTTATCTAAAAGCCACTGCTCAGATTCGCAGAACGGATTCTTTGTTTGTTCTGCCGGAAGGCCCCAGAAGGGGTCAGGCAGCATCAAAATCTACTTTAGCCAAGTGGATTCGACAGGTCATAATACAAGCCTATGGCTTGAGAAAGAGACCGCCTCCGTTCAAAGTTAGGGCGCACTCCACAAGAGCGGTTGGAACTTCATGGGCAGTGCATCACCAGGCCTCCCTGGCTCAAGTATGTAAGGCCGCAACATGGTCTTCGGTACACACGTTTACTAGATTCTATCAGGTAGACGTTAGAAGTCAGGAGGATGTCGCCTTTGGGCGCAGTGTGTTGCAGGCCGCAAAAGATCCTCATGCCTGATGGCGCCCAGCTTATGTACCCCCCCCTCATTTGGCATTGCTTTGGGACGTCCCATTAGTAATGACTAAGTCGCTCTGTGTCCCGTGATGTACGAAAAAGAAAAAGGGATTTTTATAACAGCTTACCTGTAAAATCCTTTTCTTGGAGTACATCACGGGACACAGAGCTCCCACCCCTCTTTTTGGGACACTTATTGCTTGGCTACAAAACTGAGGTGCTCCCGGGTGGGAGGGGCTTATATAGGGGAGGGTACTTCCGGTTTGGAATTGGCCAGTGCCAACACCTGAAGGTAAACTATATAACCCATTAGTAATGACTAAGTCGCTCTGTGTCCCGTGATGTACTCCAAGAAAAGGATTTTACAGGTAAGCTGTTATAAAAATCCCTTTTTTGCTCATCTCTACTTAGTATTCTATCTAAGCACAGAAGAAAGTGCATATTGACAGAATGGCTTGAATAAACAACCCAATTCAGTCTTTGGATCTCCTAAAGCTCCTGTGTGACTAGGGGATTTTGTATGTAAAGTTGTTAGGTGTTTTCTTATTCTAAACGGAAAACTTTTTAGATGGCATGCTTGGTTACATTAAAAAAAGGTGCCTTAAGAGTAGACCAGTAGATCATGTAAGTGATGTGCCCTTTAGTTGGGTAATCACAACCTTGTATTTTGTAAGCCTATTAAAAATATCTCTGTGTAAGCTCCACTGGCATTCGTGCCATTTGTCTGAAGTCCTGGACTGTCTTCCAATGTCTGTGTCTATATTTATTTTAACAAAACATAGTCTATACATTCTGAGCTTGGGTCTTACAAAATACTTTAATCCATCAGGTTTAGCGAAGTTTGGTCTGACACATACTGTAGATTTAGATTAATGTGCTAGGGCTGCTTACTCCTGATTCAGCCCTGCTGTTTCTCTTTAAAGTATACCTCTCCTGGGAAAAAAATGATTATGGTAACTGCTTCATAGTAGGCACCATAAAGGTGCCAGATTGTACTTGGTTCATAAAATAATTCTTCTGGCAGTGCCATCCACGACTTCCAAATTACCCTAACCTTCTTTAAGAATGAAGACTGCAAACATTGTTTGAAGCCTGTAAATTGTTACTGTATTTTTAGTGCTTATATGCAGAACAAAGATTTTTTAATGATTTTTCTCATTGACCACAAGGTGGAAAACCTATATCTGTATCACCGTATTGAAGCTGCTGACAATTTCAAATCCTTTTTTTTTTTATTTTTTTTAGGTACAACAGTTAAAATTTATGTATTTCAAAAATATATTTAGTGGTCTGCCTGACGTCTCCCTATGATACTTTATTTAGGTACTTTAGGGAATCTATAATCCTTTTAATTTTATTTTATGTACATGTGAATGTGATCAGCCTAATGTAAGAAATATTTTCAAGGTGTGTAAAGCAGAACTCTAGGCAAGACAATCAATCTTTATTATTGGTATAGTATATACCTGTATGTACCGTAATTAGAAGATATGACATTTTATTAAAAAAAAAACAATACCAAAAGTGAGACTTGTATATGCACAGTGGGAAGCCATCTGTGAAGCCGCAGCTGGCTTTGCACAGTAAATATGGCAGCACTGGGGACCTGCAGACCGGCAAAGAACCTGCCCAGCCCAAATAACCTGGATCCTTGGAAAGATGTGTCTTTTTATTAAAAGTCAGCAGCTACAGTATTTGTATTTTTTCAAACGGACCGAAGATCCTCTTCAAAAGGATAAAGGAAAGCTATGCAATGGTGTTGATTTACTAAATGCAAAAAAGGAATTTTCCCCCTTAGCTTAGTAAATGTGGTGGAGTTTCACTTTGCAAAAAATACCTAATCATGTGAAAGTAGGGTTGCCACCTCATCTCTTTAAACCTGAACACATATGAATTACATAGGTTCTGAGGCCAATTTAATGCATATTTTATGATATGCATATATTAATCCAATAATGCAAACTCACTAAGTGAGTTTAATTACCACCTTAATCAGCCACAGAACCTATGTAATTAATATGTGTTTGGTTTTAAAGGGATGAGGTGGCAACCCTATGTGAAAGGAAAATAAAATATTGCATTTTTTTCTTGCACATGATTGGATGATGAAAGGCAACAGAGCTTCACCTCATTCACTTAGCTCTGGGGAAAATTTCCTTGCAAAGTGCAACTTCCCTTGCAACGTGGACAGATTATTTGCATTTAGCAAATCAACCTCAATGGGTGCAATGGAGAAACCAAGTTTACGATACTGGCTTGTGAGATAGGTCCAATGGCTTTGATTACAAGCCCAGAAGCTTTTTGTGGCAGGCTGAAACACAAAACGTGTGCTCCATAGCCTGCATTTAGCTTTCTTACTGAGCTACCCAGGTACCTTAAAAACCTGGATAACACAAAAGAATATCACATTTCATTGTCGAATACCTGGCCCTGAACCCCTGCAATTTACCATTGGTGGATTATTGTGCTATTTTATTGGCTGGAGAGGGCAGGGAACACTTTAGGAAGGCTGAATAAACTTGCATGCACCTTTTTTTAAATCTTTGTTCTATGTATGATTTGTAAATTTAAAAAATAATGGCACCGGAGTTACATGTGTGCGGTACATTTATCCATATAATTAAGTATATCCAGAATCTGCAGATTGAAAAGCACTTCACATTAATCAGTATTTTTTCTTTCTTATACAGTATTTTCTCTTTCTTATACATCCTGATAATCTCAATGCTATTGATGTCTTTCCCAAAATTATTGCTCCCTTCAGCTTTAACTTTTATCTATATTCCCCTCCATGCTGTACCTTTTACATTCTTATTTCCTTCCTCGGCTTTAGATACTCACCGTGAATTCCAATCATTGTCTCCAATATTAAAACTCTCTCTGCTAAAATCTTCAGAGCTTCTCTGATTTGCAGCATTCCCTGTGCAGGCAAGAGACAGACACAGCTGTGAGGGATTAACCCCCTCCCACCCACATTTAGCCCTTTATTGGTTAATACATTTGGCAGGTTTAAATACAGTTTTTACAAACAAAGAGTTAAATCGGGCAGGAGAAAATTAATCATGCAGGATCTCTATAAGTCTGGAAAAGAAAAGAGTGCTTAGAATTAATAGCAGCATATTAACAGCAAGGGTCATTTACAAACCACAAAAAATATGCGGGCACACTGTTTTTATTCAGCACCTTACTATATATTTATCCGACACACACATAACCAGGTAAAGACACTATCTTTTGTTTTCACCTGTCCAAGTCAATGCCTACAGTGCTTTGACATGTAGAAAACCAGAAAATGGGGACTGTATAACTGTAATTTTAAGCCCATCACTATAGGTTCACTCTCATGATGTTTTTGTACAGGTGGTGCATTATTGTGAACACTTTTTTTCTTTTACACTTACCGATTGATACATTAGCTTACCATCAATAACAAACAGCCAGCTTTCGAATGTCATTTAGCCCAGGTGCACACTGGGCTGCGAGAATGAAGCCGTGCGAGTTCAGCTGAACTCGCACGATTTCACGCCCGCTTGTCAGTCCCAATTTCTGCTGCGATTACAGAGACATCTGTGCAGGTTTCTGCACAGATGTCAATGTAAATCGCGGGCCGAAATCTCAAAAAGTAGTACAGAAACTACTTTTTGAAATCGGTGCAGCGCCGCAGATGCGGCGCCGCACCGATTAGGACGGTGTCATTGCCGCCGATTTGACATGCGATTTGACATTCGCATGTCAAAACGCAGCAGTGTGAACCAGGGCTTAAAGCCCAGGTTTGCAAATAATTTAATAAGGTGATTGCTTGATAGCATGAGAAATAAGATGTTGATGAGTGAAGTGTTTTGCTGCTAAACTCGTAGGCCTCATTCATACCCTTAGTGCAATGAGCAAAGATAGACCAGTGTGTATGGACCCTTGAATGATTACCTGTTAAAGGCATACACTCTTCTGAAAATCCATTAACATACAGAAAAAATGCAAGGGGGTGGCTCAGTTACAATATGTAATAGTATGAAACCCTAAATCCAGCAGGCGTTTGTACTTTTTAATAATAATTGGCAATGGCAAGTGGTGTGTGTGTGTGTGTAACTAAAAGGCAAAAAATTATTTGTATACTGAATATTGCCCTGTGAGAAACCAATAAAGCACCTTTGCTTTGTAAAAAAAAAAAAAAAAAAAAAGGCAAAATCTTTTTAATTTGGATAGAGTAAGGGACGGTTATAACCCCCAAAAGGTGTTTATTTTTGCCATCTGTGTCCCATTGGGAAGATTTCCCATCATTTCCCATAGCCAAAACAGGAAGTGAGAGAAAATCCCTTCATAGTGAGGAATCCCATTGTGTCACCAGGGTCACCAGAACTAGTGTTCCCATTGGAAGATTTCCTCTCTATTAGTGTTCTGATGTCAACTCAAAATTTGGGTTTTTCTTTTACTTTTACTTTCAATGAAAACGGTAAACAGAGCAAATCGAGGGAGTGAATCTCCCTCACGGGAGCACAGACAGCGATAAAAATGTATGGGTGTTCTAATCACTTTCCACTCTATCCAAAACTAAAAAAAAAAAAAAAAAGTTTTGCCTTTAGTTACACTTTAAATGCAAAACCACCAATATGGTTCATGGCACAAAAATAAGTGCGCATTTATATTTTTCTGGTTCATAAATAACTATAAGCAGGATTCGTTTTTTAATTTGCATAAACACAGAGAATAGAGACTTTTTATTTTAACGATAGACTCATTTCCTGTAAGTGTGATTCTAGGCAACAAATGAAATCAGTGAACCGCTACAAAGTTGTGCCAAAATCAGTAAAGTTCGCTTATGCAAAAGAAAAAACTGTTTAAATCAACATTTCAGTTACCTAGAAGAATAAATCTAAAAAAAAAAATAGGATGTAGCAATTACCGTATTTATCGGCGTATAACACGCATAGGCGTATAACGCGCACCCTAACTTTAAGAGGGAAGTTTCAGGAAAAAAAACGTTCCACAGCCCCTTGCGTATAACACGCAGGAACAGTTTACCCTCTATTTTCAGGGTAAAAAAAGTGAGTGTTATACGCCAATAAATACAGTATATAAAGTAAAGAAAATATAAATTGTGTGGATGAAATTACATAGTTATTTTTTAGGGGTTTGCGTATTGTAGTTTAAAAGTCTGTCCTGTATAGTGGAATGAGAGCTACAATATGTAGTTAGTTAGTGTAAGGTTTTTGCAAAAGGTAAAAAAAATACAGGTGGTTCATAATCCACAGGTATGATTGCATGAATAGGCAGAGCAATAGTACATATACAGCATCATCTACACATGGCATCCGCTGACTTTTGTACAGGTGTATGCTTCTGAAGTTCGGATGACTTGCCTTGTCTTTTAAAACACATGATTTAATTCCCATGTCACCCAGAATGTACTGTGATTGACACCTTGGTATCACAATGGAACAAGGTAAGATCAGAGGTTATATAGCAAAGTAATGAGCTACAAAAGCCATATATTTAGTTACAAACATACTCACAGTAGTCGTTGTGTTACCCTATTTACTTAACCTTTGTCTTTTCTCCTTGTTTTACATTGGTCTTCTTGAAATCTGGTAACTGCTGATATACTTAATGTTTTACCAATGTCTAGGATTTTAGTACACTTACCCAGCAACATTATTTCTTGCATTTATTTGTACTATATCTTTCATTATATATACATTTTTTAATAATTGCCAAATTTGTGCTGGTTCTTTCCACTACACGCCACAGTAAGATGTTACTAGCCATAAAGTAATTTCAGAAAGCCACAAGTTAGTTAATATCATACTGTTGCAACAAGCATAATAAATGTTATTAAGCTGCAATGTCATTAACTCCTTCACTGCTGGAGATCAAAATATAGTACACAATTGATTTGGTGACATCTGATTTTGGTAATATATATTGTGTACTGTAGAGCTGTGTGCACTGTTATTTTGTTTAATACTGACCTCTGGGGAAGGAAAAAAATGACCTTTGCAGTGGGTCCCTGTCCCCACTGCAAGTGTTAACATCTTGTTTTGCTTAGAGATAATGAATAAGGTAATAAACGTATCTTACTCCTCCCTCAGCAGCCACTCCTCCACTGCCCCATGCTCTGAAATTTGTCCCAGCTCTCAGCGTTCTTCCTGTACAATGCAGGAATAACAGTTCTTGCATTTTACAGGATGATGTCACAGAGCTTTGGGGGACTGTGTGCATAAAGAGAAGGAAGCCTTCAGGAACACGGAAAAAAGGTAAGTATGTTACCTTATTCATGAGCAGTTAACACTTGCATGGAGAGGGGATCTTTTTTTTGCCAGGGTTCAGATTAAACATTAGTAGGATGAAAGGGTAGCATGTTCAAAGTTAAAATATGAAATGTTCCTGAAGGTCTGCTGCTGGCTATATCATATATCTAAGGGCAAGTGTTGACGAGCTTTTGTTCTATTCAAACGTGTTTTTGGACTTTGTGAAAACGCAAAACCTGCTTGAAGCAAGTCACATACAGATCAAACAGAAGTCAACTGCAGGTCATATGCACCTGTCAATAAATTCTGAAAGATCTTATAAGCATCTCAATTCTCAAACTGATGCCACTGACACAAGCCCAAAGCCCATTGACATAGGCCCCAATATGAGTTTGATAATATAAGCCAATCGTGTAAAATGTTCATCTTTAATTTTTCCAGGTAAACACCACTATTTTCGCCTAATAAAAATAACTACTACTTTTTAATAAATAGCCTGTACCTAAAATAATTTAGCTTTTCTAAATGGATCTATCATCCAAGTGTTTGGTGATAAGAGAACAAAAGTCTCCAGTAGGGAAGTTGTTACAAGTAGAGGGGTAGTTAGGTTGCAGGCTGTGGGGCAGGAAGAAAAGGTGAGGCAAGGAAAACCCCCACAGCTGTATCAGTCTTTATGCAATGGACCCATCATACAAGTATGGAATCAGACCACACAGAAAAATCGAAATATGTAGTTTTAGGAAAGGTGAAGGTTGATCATAATTATTGTTAAGGAATACTGTATTAAAATGAGGAAAACCTAGGGTTGCAAGCCTTGAACTAGAATAGTCCATTTACAAGCCTGAATGATTTCTTAGAGGGCCTCTCTTCCAGCATTTTATTTGACACAAAACAAACCAACAAGAGCGGCTAATAAAGAATACACGCACACAGATTCAAGACTTCTCAGTAAGCTGTGAATACAGTCCAGACAGTTATCTGACTTCCAGCCTTTTGACAGAACAAATAACAAGGATAATAAGGATTTGATCTTGATAATCACTAGGGCGTTCCCATAATACATTTTTTATGATGGGACCCCGAAATATCCAAATGCACTTGTTTTGCAAATCCAATATTTGTTTTACAAAGTAATAAAGAATGAAAATGTATATCATTGGAAACCCATACATTTTTTCTAGCCATGTAGTTCCAGAGGTTAACGACCAATCGTTAGAGCAGCACGCTCCTTGGTAATTTGAGATAGCAGCCTGGACATTATCTACTTCAGCTAGCATTGCAAAGAACTTTTCAATCTGCATGCTGTATTACATCATTTCAACCAAAGCTGATATTTCCATTTTACAAAGATGCTGGTAGGTTGATTCGCCCAACAGACTCTATGGAGTCTTTTGGGGACAGAGGCAGCAAGATCTCTGTACCTGAATCTCTAGGTCAGATTACATGCTGTGGCCATTACAAGAGGGTCTCAGTCTACTGCTTTGACTTTTTATTTATTTTATATTATAACAAATTCAGTAAAACAATTAAAATTCCTTGGCTGGTTTGGCCTAGCGGGGATATCTGATTTTTAAACTGCCCATATAAAAATAAGAAATCAATCTATTGTATTACACAACCCAATAATTGAAATACCTTCTTTGGCTGCATCGACACAATATTGCATTCACCCATAAAGGTAGTTTAAGTGTAAAAAAAAATGTGAGGAGAGGAACCCGTTAAGGATTTAAGTATCTCCAATTAAAGTGTGAGTTATTTTAACATATAACCCTATAGACTGCGAACAGAAGACATAAATAGATGAGAGAAGAGATATATATAAAAAAATATGAAAAAGTAAGCACAGACGTCAATCTGACCTCAAAATGTCTAAGAGAAATTTGTCTAATCTTCAGTTTAGGAGGATCCTTTTCCTGAATGAGACTGGGCTTTAATTAATTTTAAAAAAAATAGGATTTTTTACTCACCGTAAAATCCTTTTCTCTGAGTCCATGGACCGACACAGCTTCTCTATTGACAAAGTGGGTATTATCCGTTAATTAGGAGTGACTAGGCAGAAAAACTTGTAAAAAGTGTTGCATCACACCTTCTACAGTACCGCCCAGGGGGCGGACCCTCTGGGTATACCCTCTCAGTCTGCACATCGCAGATCAGTTCGTCAAAAAGCAGTACAAACTTAAAAGGAGGGGTGGGTGCTGTGTCGGTCCATGGACTCAGAGAAAAGGATTTTACGGTGAGTAAAAAATCCTATTTACTCTTTCGTCCATGGACCGACACAGCTTCTCTATTGACAAAGTGGGACGTCCCAAAGCAGTGTCAGAGAAAAAACGAGGGGTGGTAACAGCATAAAAACAAACTTCACCCCAAAACACAAAACAGCACTTCTCCAACGGAGGAGTTGCAACTCTAAACAGCCGCCTGCAAAACCTTGCGGCCGAAAGAGGCATCCGAAGATGCACCTACATCAACTTTGTAGAATTTTGTGAAAGTGTGAGCGGACGACCAAGTCGCCGCTTTACATAGTTGGGAAACAGACGCTTGATGTCGGAAAGCCCAAGAGGCACCTATTGCCCTGGTCGAATGCGCCGTGACAGGAAAGGGGGGCGCCTGACCCTTTAAGGCGTAAGCCTGGATTACTATCTGTCGGATCCACCTAGAGATGGTGGCCGATGAGACTGCTTGGCCCTTCTTGGGACCAGCCACCGAAACAAACAGTGAGTCTGACTTCCGGAACAGGGAAGTAGCAGATATGTATACTCTCAAAGCTCGGACAACGTCCAAGGAATGCAACGCCGACTCCTTAGGATTCGACGGCTGAGGACACAAGGATGGAAGTACAATGTCTTCGTTGAGATGAAAAGCCGAAACGACCTTCGGAAGAAAGGAAGGCTGCGGCCGCAGCACCACCTTATCCTTGTGGAAAATCAAATAGGGAGCCTTGCAGGACAAGGCTGCCAGCTCAGAGACTCGTCTAACTGACGTAACAGCCACCAAAAAGACCACCTTCTGAGAAAGTGTCAACAGGGGAATATCTCTAATATTCTCAAACGGTGCCTTCTGAAGCACCGAGAGGACCAGGTTCAAGTCCCACGGAGGTAACGGGGGGCGGACCGGAGGGGCCACATGTCGAACCCCCTGCACAAATGTACTCACGAGAGAGTGAGTCGCCAGGGGTCACTGAAAAAAGACAGCCAGGGCAGATATCTGTCCCTTAATCGTACTTAGGGCAAGCCTTTGGTCTACCCCATGCTGTAAAAACAGCAGGATTCTGGAAACCAAATAGGTACGCGGATGCCATTTCATTTCCTCACACATGGAGATGTAGGCCCTCCAAGTGCGGTGATAGACCTTCCTAGAGGACGGTTTCCGAGCACTTCTCATAGTAGAAATTACTGAGTCTGACAGGCCCCGGTCTCTCAGTACCTGGTTCTCAACAGCCATGCCGTTAAAGCCAATGACTGTAAAGCAGGATGGAATATGGGACCTTGCGACAGCAGGTCCTTCCGTAGTGGTAGGCGCCAGGGGACGTCTGCTACCAGACGTACTAGATCGGCGTACCAAGGACGCTGAGGCCAATCTGGAGCGATTAGGATCATTGGAATTCCCTCTGCCTCCACTCTGCGGAGCAGAAGAGGAAGAAGCCTTAAGGGAGGGAAGGCATAGATTAGCCGATACTGGCCCCACGATGCTACCAACGCGTCCGTTGCGTCTGCCCATGGGTCTCTTGACCGGGCCACAAACCTCAATACCTTCCGATTGAGTCGGGAAGCCAGAAGATCTACGTCTGGTGTGCCCCATCTTTGGCAGAGGAGTTGGAACACCTCCGGGTGTAAGGACCATTCTCCCTGGTCCAGCATCTGGCGGCTCAGGTAGTCCGCCTGCCAGTTTTCCACACCCGGAATGTACACGGCCGACAGTGCCGGTACGCTCCTCTCTGCCCACTTCAGGATGCGAGCGATCTCCGATGCTGCAGCTGAGCTTCTTGTTCCTCCTTGATGATTGACATATGCCACTGCTGTGGCGTTGTCTGACTGGATCCTGACTGGACGCCCTTGCAGTCTCTGAGACCATTTGAAGAGGCACAGCTTGATCGCCCGGATCTCCAGGACATTGATCGGCAGGAGGGCTTCCTCTGGGGTCCAGCGACCTTGCGCCGACTGGACACCCCAGACTCCCCCCCAACCTGTAAGGCTGGCGTCCGTCGTGATCACTATCCAGTAAACCGGAAGAAATGACTTCCCGGCCATTAGAGCCGGTGCTGTCAGCCACCATACCAGGGATCTCCTGACTAGGTGGCTCACTCGGATTTGATAATCCAGAGATGAAGGGCATCTGTTCCATCTGGACAGAACTTCCCTCTGTAACACTCGAGTGTGGTATTGAGCATATGGGACCGCCTCGAAGGAGGCTACCATGAGGCCCAACACTCGCATGCAAAAACGGAGTGACGACCAATTCCTGGAAGTCAGCTGCCGTACTGCAGCCCGGAGGGTCTGCAACTTCTCCACAGGGAGGAATACCTTTGCCTCTGAGGAATCCAGAATCAACCCCAGGTACACTAGGCGTTGAGTGGGCACCAATACTGACTTTTGCGTGTTTAGTATCCAACCACAGTCTCGAAGAGTCTGACAGGTAATGGACACGCTTACCTCTAATTCTGAGCTTGAAGGGCCCTTCAGCAGAAGGTCGTCCAAGTAACCTGTGATAGCGATACCCCGCTGTCTTAGAAGTGCCAGAATCGGAGCGAGCACCTTGGTGAACGTCCTGGGTGCTGAGGCAAGGCCAAACGGGAGGGCCACAAACTGGTAGTGGTTCTTCCCGATAGCAAATCGCAGAAACCTCTGGTGTCTGGAGTATATGGGGACATGCAGGTATGCGTCCTTGATGTCCAAGGAGGCCAGAAAGTCCCCCGGATGGAGAGCCGTGACTACGGATCGAACCGACTCCATCCGAAATCTTTGTACCTTCACAAAGCAATTGAGGGCTCTGAGATCCAAGATTGGACGAACCCCCTCCTTCTTTGGCACAATGAACAGATTTGAGTAAAAACCCTGACCCCGTTCCTGTTCTGGAACTGGAATAACTACCCCGCGTTCCAGTAGACCCTGGACCGCCCCATACAGGGCCTCCCGACGGGTCGGTAGTAGCTGGAGATTGGAGGTGATGAATCTGTCTGGTGGACAAGAGAGAAATTCTATCTTGTAGCCTGAGGAGATTACTTCGCAAACCCACCTGTCGGAGACTAGAGCAGTCCACTGAGTCGCGAATTTGCGAAGACGTCCCCCCACCCGAGAGCTGGGTGGGGGCGGACCTTCATGTGGACGCAGATTTGTCCACAGGCTTGTTGGGTCTGCGGGACCAAGGACGCTTTTGTCCTTGGGCAGGCGCTTTATCGGCCTGGGGTCTTTTCCCTGTCGCCTTAAGAGGGCGAAAAAACCGCTTACGTGCAGTAAAGGAGGGCCCTTGCCCTTGGCGTGGTCCCCTACCCTTGCTAGTTTGGGGAAGCAAAGTGCTTTTACCTCCTGTAGCATCCTTGATGATGTCATCCAGAGAAGCCCCAAAAAGTCTGTCGCCCTTAAAAGGCAGATCCAATAGGGCTTTCTTGGAAGTCTGGTCCGCAGACCAGCCCTTTAGCCAGATCAGGCGGCGTATTGCTACTGCATAAACCGAAGCTCTTGACAGCAGGGGAATAGTATCCATGTCTGACTCGCAGACAAACTTAAGGCCCTGGACCAACTGGTCGGCCAAAGTTATCTCATTAGGAGGAGCATCTCGCTCCTTTAACCCCTGGAGTAGCAATTTTGCCCATTCAGTAAGTGTCTGAGACACTAGGGCCCCCGCCAATGCCGGGCGTACTGCTGAGCCTACCACTGAGTATAGGTAGCGAGCGAGTGCTTCAGCCTTCTTATCCACAGGGTCCTTGAAAACAGGAGCCCCTTCTACTGGAATAGTGGTGGCTCTATTAAGTCTGGACACCGAAGGGTCCACTATAGGGGGAGAGGTCCATATCTTCAGAAAACTCTCCTCAAAGGGGTACCGTACTGCAAACCTCTTTGGGGCTGTAAAGACCCTCAGTGGGTTCTCCCATTCCTTGTATAAGAGTTTGTCAAAATAAGACACACAAGGGAACACCTTAGCAGTGCGGGCAGGTTTACGAAACCCAAAGGGGACTGGAGTATCTGCTACTTCTTCAGTCCTTTCCAACTTTAGCGTATCCCGCACTGCAGTAATAAGGTCAGATACCAAAGCCGTCTCGCGTACTGACCTGGACTTGGAGTCCTCCTCACTGTCCGATCGGTCACGGTCTGCAGTCTCTGATGCATCAGAATCTGGGCCATGAGCCGTAGCTGGACCTGGTTCTGCATCAGAAATATCCCCAGAAGATTGCAGGGGACGGGGGCGTTTATTACCCCCTGTATTCCCGTGTGCTGCTTCCACCCTGGCAGCAAACGCCTCTAGGATTGCCGACATAGCGTCCATAGACACCTCAGGGACACCAGCTGCTAAATCTGGTGTTTCAGGGGAGAAGACATCTGGCTCAGATGCCATGCTGACCACACGCTGACACTCACAGGGCTCCAGGCAAGATATCAATAGGCCACCCTCCTGTGCTGCAGAGATGCTGGGTTACCCAGAGGACTCACCACCCTGGATAGGTACTGCTATGCTGCGCCTATGATGCTGTCCCCTTGCTGCTGTGTCAGTCTGCTTCTTTTATCAGCACTTCCTGTGTGAATTTTCGCGCCAGTGTAATGCACCCTAGAGGCCGGAGGCTCTCGCAAAATGGTTGCCAAAACCGTCTGTATGGAAGATAATGTGGGCTCTAAGAAAATGGCCGCCGACAGAAGATAGAGGTCAGGCAGCCATAGCCCACAAAAAAGATGGCCGCCGAACGGCAATATCTGCATACAGGGTGGACAAACATGGCCGCCGATCACCTGATAGGGGCCAGTGGGTGTGGCCGAACTACAGGAAGATGGCCGCCAGGCAGTTACAAGAGGCCAAACTTGGCATGGACCACCTCAAAATGGCCGCCGACAGCATGGAGACACAGAAACACAGGTAAGCAAAAATGACATTTCTTTTAAATGTTAGTTACAGCCAGCCCCGCTCCAGTGGGACCCCCTAGGTGACCCCCAGCACCCAGCAACCTTTAGCTAGAAGCCCAGGGAGGAGGGAAAGGCAGGGAGAGAGGGAAGAAAGGGGCCACAACCACTTACTTGATCTCTCCAGGAATGTCCAGCTAAATCACCCAGCCGAGGCAGGGGAGTTTTACTTACCTATCCTGCATGTATTCTGCTGGAAGACATTCCAAACAGATCATCGTCCGTGCACGGAAGGTGACTGTTGGCCAGGCATGCTGTGATTGGACCCAGAAGGGACGATCATATGTATGCCCTGGAGCATGACGCTCACCGGACAGGCTGCTGCGACTCAGCCGTAAGGTCAGCCGAAGCTGAGCGGTCCGATGCAAGCCTTGGAGCGTAAGCTCACCGGCCAGGCTGCTGCGACTCGGCCGTAAGGTCAGCCGAAGCTGAGCGGTCCGATGCAGGCCCTGGAGCGTAGGCTCACCGGCCACCCGTGGAGCGACGGGCATGTCGTGGAAAACCCAGCGCGTAGCTAGGGTCGGCACACGCTCGATGGCCGAAACTGGGGAGACTACAAGGATCGAGGATCCAGCCTGTCACCCAGTCGGCAGTTGATCGAAGATCGCAGGAAACAACAAATGTAGCAAAAAAATAAAAATATATATATCTTTTTTCCCCGGACCAATGAGCCCGAAGGGAGCCATGTCCTACTCCTTGCTAGACAGAAAAAAACTGATCTGCGATGTGCAGACTGAGAGGGTATACCCAGAGGGTCCGCCCCCTGGGCGGTACTGTAGAAGGTGTGATGCAACACTTTTTACAAGTTTTTCTGCCTAGTCACTCCTAATTAACGGATAATACCCACTTTGTCAATAGAGAAGCTGTGTCGGTCCATGGACGAAAGAGTAATGAATGTTTCATAGCTGTTCACATGTTGACCTAGAATCCCACAAAGAACACTGTATAGGGGATCACAAGAACATCTAATTGATGAGATGAGTCAGGCTGACGTCTCTGAAGGTGTAAGACAAACAGTCACAATGTGAAAATGATGGGTACAGAAAAAGGAATGGGTATAAGAATGATAAATGACAATATATATGCTTGATAAGCAAACAATGGCATTTTGTAAAAGTATAGCATATTTACTTAAAGGGAACCTGTCTGCCATTTTAAAAATTATGCCAAATAGCAGGCACAAGCTACCTGCTATTACCATTGTTAGCCAGAAAACTCTCCTCAGTGCTTTATTTCTAAAACTAGTTTTACTTTGGTACTATGTTCCATACTTCTCCACCAACTGTCTTCTAATAAGCACAATCTTGTTGGAGAGAAGATTGGCAACTGGACTTCGTCCTGAAGTCATTTTACAGTAAAAAGTGTTTTAGTACATAGAGATTTAACACCATCTGAGTCCATATGTCTCAAACAATCTGACTCCACACGCTATCCCAAATCTATAATAATAATATCCTTTCTTTTGCATGTGTTCCCTCATCACCCTTACTTTATCAGGGACTGGCAGAGAGAACTGGACTATTTGCTTTCTACAGATGACTAGGAAAAACCCTTTTTTTCAAACGTTTAAATCAAGTCTGCTGGGCTACATAGGATGCTGCCATTTCTTCCTGACTGCTAAACACCATTGTGGAGGTGACACAGGAACTATGCTTTACATCTGGTGGTCCTGCCCACCATACTGGGATGCTATTTGTCAACTGTGTTCCCAGATCATGGGTATGACCTATCTGGAACTACCAGAAGTGCCACTGCTTTCCGTTCCCTCGGGCTCTGCAGTTTCTGCAAAAAAGGGCCTACTCCGTTTCATTTTTCTACAGTGCAAACACAAATTCCCAGACACTGGAACTCACCTATTGTTCCACGTGTTGGGGAAGGAGTGGCTGAACTTAACCATATATAAGAATGGAGGAACTCACTGGGAGCCTACAGGGAAGGTTCCCTAAATTTGAAGAATTTTTATATGCCTGGATCGAGTCCTCTTGTTCCGACAAACTTCAGTTCTTTTATGTGATATTCAAATTCTTAACGGGAACACATAGATGGACAGCGATGAAGCCAGCAGCCGGATCAGGACTTCCCCCTTCCTCCTCCTCCTCCTCTCCCTTTTCTCTCCCCGCTCTTTTCTTTTTGCCTCATTTTATTGCCTCTTTTGTTTCTCTGCCTCCCCTGAGTTGATTAATGTTCCAGTTCACCATAGGCGTGCGCACAGGGTGTGCCAGGTGTGCCTGGGCACACGCTAATCGCCCTGTGTGGTACAGATTTCCCCTGTTTAGACCCCTGATATTTCACCAAAGCCCCCTAACAGGGCTCCTAAACAAATAGTAAAAAAAATTCAAAAATAAAAAATACTGACACTGTCCACTGCCCTATTGACACCAATCTTTGCCTTACTGATACTGTCCATTGCTCTGCTGACATCGTCAGTATATATATACATGCACACCCATGCAAACATGTTGAGCTTTGGGGTGCACACCTTAATGCAATAGGCTGTGCATACCTATGATTACAGCCTACCAGTCCTTAGTTATGGTTACTACATTCGTTTTTATTTCCCCCTTCATTTTCACCTGGTAACCATTCAATTACCTAACTTCTTGCCCCATCGTGTCCACACTTTCCCTCTCCATTATATCAGTGGCAGCAGCAATGCTTGTTAGCATAGGTGTGTGCACAGGGTGTGCCTGGGCACACCCTAATTAACCCATGCAGCACATTAGCATTATCGCTTTGTATGTCAGTGGGAAGATAGGAAAGATTTCCCTCTTACCGCCCCTGCCATAAGAAAAGTGCTTATGCACTTCTCTTTCACTGAGCAGGGAGATCAATACTCCAGGGCCATATATACTATGTACATATATATATATATATATATATATATATATATATATACGCACATGTGTTTTTGAGCTTTAGGGTGCACATCCTAATGCAATAGGCTGCGTACACCTACAGTTCACATTGATTTGCACCTGACCATTGTAATGCTAGGTACACACAGAAAGTTTTTTTTTCGTTCAACCTAGCGGGCTGAATGAAAAAAACGGAGAGGTCGCCATAATAACTAAAGCCTAGTACACATGGGCTGAATGTCGGGCCCGCTGGGTGAATAAAAAAAAAACGGAAAAAAAAAACCGAATGGTGTGTTACTAGGCTTAAGCGATGTTAGTGTGGTGATATCCTCTGCTGTACGGTTATGTTCTGACAGGGGGAATGCCCCCGGCCAGAACATACTGATCAGCGCTGGCAGCCATTGGCTGCCAGTGCCGACCAGATGGCGGTTTTCCAGCATGCTCGTTCAACAGAAGCCGGTTGTTAGACCTATCGAGCAGGTTGCTGTACACACTGGCTGAATGTTTCTGCTGAACCGATATTCGGCCCCCTTTTTCCAGCCTTAAAGCGGAGTTCCATACAAAAGTGGAAGCTCCGCTGATCTGACTCCTCCCCCCTCTGGTGCCACATTTGGCACCTTTCGGGGGTAGGGGGGAGCAGGTACCTGCTTTTGACAGATACCTGTCTCTACTTCTGAGAGATCGTGCCGTGGTGATCACTCAGAAGTTCGGCCCCCCTTCTCCTTCCCCCACTACCCAGCCATTCAGAAAGCACAGTGCGCTTTGTGCATGCGCAGTAAGAAACTGGCTGTGAATCTGCAAAACCGCAAAGCTTCACTGCCGGGTTCCCTTACTACAAATGGCGGTCGCAGCACCCGAGAGCCAGCTGGGGTGCCGACATCGCTGGTTTCAAGGACAGGTAAGTATCCTAATATTAAATGTCTGCAGCTATAGTATGTGTAGCTGCTGACTTTACATTTTTTACCGGGGGGGGGGGGTGGACCTCCTCTTTAAGTCAAAGACCTGAGCTTTTATTGCTTGTTCCTTATTGGTGGCTATGATATAGTCACAGATTAATATGAAACAAACAATACCCTCATTAATGGGCTTTCTTTATTTGTCAATTAATGTTTTTTTTGGAATGCTTGTACTTAAAGCGGAGTTCCAGGCTTTTTTTGTTTATTAAAAGTCAGCAGCTGCAAAAAGTTTAGCTGCTGACTTTTAATAAACAGACACTTACCTGCCCCACGGTCCAGCGATGCGGCCACCCGGAGTGTCGCTCCTCTCCCCCTCCTCTCCGCCGGCGCAGTCATAGACACTGTGGGCACCCGGCCGTGACAGCTTTCGGCTTCACGGCCGTGCACGCACTGCGCATGCGCGAGTCGCGCTGCGCGTTCCCAGTGGACAAGCAATCTTCTGGGACCTGTCACGTGTCCCAGAAGATTGCAGAGAGGGAGGGGCCGCCTAGGAGGAGAGGAGGAGTCGCCTAGGTGGCCCGTGGGAGGAAGTGGGACAGGAAGTCCCACTCAAAAGTACCCACCCACTCTCCCCCCAAAAAAATTACATGCCAAATGATGCATGTAAGGGGGCGAGGAGTACTTAAAGCGGAAGTTCCACTTTTGGCTGTAACTCCGCTTTAAACAGGACCTTCAGTCATTTTTTCAACTTTCCATCTATTAAATCTTCTGCCCTTGTTGTTTTAACTTTGGATAGTAAAACATTTTTTTTTCTGCCAGTAAATACCTTATACAGCCCACTTCCTGTTTCTTGTCTGGTAAAAAGCCTAGGCTAATGACATCATGCACAACTCTCTCTCTCACTCTCCTGAGAGTTTGCCAGGAAGGGGAGATGAGTCAAAAGAGGGCCAATGAGAGCTGCAGGGCTGGAGGTGTGCCTCTGTTTGTCTGTGTAAATCCGGGAAGTGAACAGGCAGCAGCTTCAGCTGCCCACATTTAAAATGGATGCAGCCAGACTTAGTGGAGGGAGATTTCTGCAGCATATTTGGCAAGTACAAAATCACAGTATATATAAAATAATATGCAATGTTTGGAGAGAAGCTTCAGAATGGCAAGATGTTTTTATTACAAATTATGTTAGCAGACTGCAGTTACTCTTTAATTTGTGCAAACCTATGATAATGTTAAATAAAAGTTATTCTTAAAAAAAAAGTGGAGCCACAGAAGCAGGTTTTCTGGCTTAAAAACGGTTCTAGGCATATAAAGGGATCTCCTCTAGGGCAAAATTTTACTATTAAGTCATTTAAATGGCTGACAGGTTGGCTTTAATAACAGCTACCATATTTAGCTGTCACATGCTTCTCTTCTGCTGTGTTTTGATACTTGGATCACTGGGTTTCCTGGTGCAATGTGATAATAGAACATGGGTTATAGAGATTCTTACCGGCTCCCCTCTCTCTCCTGGTTCCCCTTTCTGTCCAGGAGGGCCCTATGCAAAATAATGACAAGTTTAGATATATTAGAAGGATTCATGTAAGGAATTGTTATGAATTGTATGAAACTCACGCAAACATGCAGATATGTGTTTTCCCAACCATTTATAAAAATACAAGTATGTTAAAGCTGAGCTTCAGCCTTAAAGTGTTAATCCCAGGATCCTGCATTCATTATATCTGATCTCCCACAGTACACAGAACATGGAAATGCAATTATTTTAGTAAATATAAACTGCTAAATCCCTTTTCTCATCAGCAGTATATTTAAGACCCCTTTCACACTGGGTCGGTTTACAGGTGCTACAGCGCTAAAAATAGCGCCTGCAAACCGACCTGAAACAGCCGCTGCTGTCTCTCCAGTGTGAAAGCCCGAGGGCTTTCACACTGGAGAGGGCTTTCACACTGGAGCGGTGTGCTAGCAGGATGGTAAAAAAAAGTCCTGCTAGCAGCATCTTTGGAGCGGTGAACGAGTGGTGTGTATAACGCTCCTCCACCGCTTCTGCCCATTGAAATCAATGGGACACCGCGGCTATACCGCCAACAAAGCGCCTCTGCAGAGGCGCTTTGCGTGGTTTTTAACCCTTTCTCGGCTGCAAGCGGGGGTAAAACCACACCGCTAGCGGCCGAATAGCGCCGCAAATCCGACGGTAAAGCGCCGCTAAAAATATCGGTTCTTTGCCGCCGACGCACCTCCCGTCCCAATGTGAAAGGGGTCTAAGACTTCTATCAGTGTCTGGCTGACTACTGCCTTAAGCTTGTAGGAGGAGTTTTCGTTCTCCTGACTGTCCTATGAGGCTGCATGACCTGTCCTATGAGGCTGCAGGACCTCCGACCCTCTGTCTGGACAGTGCTGATTGACCCTGTGTTGATCACATGCATCTTCCCAAGAAAAAAAACTCTCTAGCAATACACACCAAACTGAGCATGTGTAGAGTGTCCCCAAGGCTCTGTTCTATCAGAAGATGGATTGGGGACTGTGGCAGAAGGTGAGGATCGGAGAAGACAGGATCAAATTTTCTTTTTACACAATGCAGAGGATTAACCCCTTAGGTTCCACAGTGAATATAACAAGCATGTTTTACTGCATATACATACTGATTTTACTGTTGTGGGTTTAGTAACACTTTAAATGCAGGCCTGAACAGTTGTATGGGCTCCTCTTCTGTCTGGATTTGCCTACTTTTGAAAGTACATGTCATCAATCGCAGGTGCCAAATTGGCCAAATGTTAACGTGGGCTTAAAGAAGAATTATCATATCTCCCTCATTCTTGTGCATGCCTTGGGCCTCAGGCAAGTGTTGGGAGCCAGAGACAGGAGCTTAGTATCAAAGCAGTGGTCTTCTTGCTAGCCATGGTGCCGGGCAGCTGTGTGCCAAGGAAGGGTGCCCAGTTAAAAATCGTAGCTAGTGTTTTAGGGCACCTAGACAGATGGGACAGCTAACTAACTGTACACACTCACTGGAAGCAGTTGACAGGCAGTTGCTGTCAGAAGTCAGCTGAAGCTCCTGATTTCTACAGGAACAGCAGTTTTATTCAGTTTTTTCCCTTTTAAACCTTTGTTGCTGTTATATGTGTTCAACCGACAGGGCTGTTTTTTTTAAATAAATAGGGGCCACAGCATTTTGTAGCAAGTGTCAAGTCCGGAGTGCCCTACAGCTACTCACATAGTGATTCTGTAATTATACAGTATGTAATCATGTAGATCTTTTCACATGTAGGCATTGGGGGTGTATTTATAAAGATATTCACCGAATTTTCACCTTGCGAAACCACATGTACATTTTTTCTGTGTGAGGCTCAGTTCACACTGCTGCGCTGTGAATTTGTTCCGTTTTTTGTCCTGTGTGAGGTGCGAATTTACCGCAAATTTACTGCGATTTTACCGCAAATTTCAGGAGTTGGACATAGCTGCGATTGATGTTCTAGCCTATGGAATCATAATGTAAAAAGAAAAAAAGGTGTTAACTTCCTGTGTACTTCCTGTTTTTTGTGGAGAGTAGTGTGATGGAATACGCACATACGTGAACCATCAATGCGATTCCAGAACGATTTACATTGATGTCTATGGAGACTAAATTAGCAACGGAACGCTGTGAACTCGCACAAGACCCTTTTTTTTTTGCATCGCATTCGTAGAGGAATCGCAACGCATGTATGTGAACGACCGTCATTGAAAACAATGATGACATGCAAATTTAGAATGTTTTTGACGCATCACATTCGTTATGAACTCGCATCAGTGTGAACCGGGCAGGAATGTTGGCAAAATCAAATGTTAGTAGACTATTTACTATCATAGTAAATAAGTATTTATTTTCTATTGCCATCTACTGGCCATATTACAGTATTTTCCTGATTCACGCTAATCCTTTGAATGAAGAACATCTATCCTGGAGAGAAAATAGCCTTATAACATTTGGTTTTGTCTGAATTCGCATAGAGCAAGCATACATGCAGTTTCACAGAACGAATAATTCTGCACGTATTTTTATAAATTAACCGAGTCAAATGTTTTCCACGTGTGCCTTAAACAACTGCAAACGTACATTTGCTCATCGATTTCTCCTATATAGTTTGAGATTTGTCAGACATGAATCTTAAATCCAACTTCCCATGTGAATATTCAGCAGAGATAATATGAGTAGAAAGGCATGTCTTCAATATTTACCATTTCCCCTTTAGTTCCAGGTTCTCCTGGCTGGCCAACTAGACCCTGCAGACAAAAGAGAACTGTAAATTTTACATATACCTACCAAACTGCTAAAACTGTTTTATCTCTCTACTTACAGTGTCTCCTCTCTCTCCCCTGGGGCCATCCCTTCCTGGAGGGCCAGGTAACCCCTATAGAGTAACAAAACAGCACATAAATCAAATAAAGTATCCAATAAATTCTAATGTTATATGATGCAAACAACAACACAAAGCATTCATATATAATAGCTCAGCTATTGTTAATATTGGGATGTACTGTGAATGTTAGGCGATGTGGTAAATACCTCTATTGTCTTATATTGTATATAGGTGTGCAAAAGAAAAGCTTTAGCTATTCATTTGCAATCAAAACAGTATTTTAAAAAGCAGACGACTGGTCGCCCACCTATAAGCAAAACAACAACTGAAGGAGGCTGTTTGCAAGTCAATGGGGCCGAGCCTCAGCCCCGAGCCAAACACTTGTCATTACCCCAATTGTAAACTGCTGTTTGGCAGAGGAAATAAAAAAACAAACAAACAAACAAAATAAAGGCATTCAGTATCGCGTCCTGAATGCTTGAAAGTGGCCATTTAGCTGCGCTCTGAAAAGCAATTCACAGCGGATCGGTAATGCTATAAATTACTTATTGTAAATACAGTATAGCAATATGTAACATAAATAGTCAGCAAAGTTTTGCTGCTTAACCCCTTCCTTACTGGGCACATATACCCCCTTCCTGCGCAGGCGAAATTTCAGCTTTCAGCACTGTCACGCTTTGAATGACAATTGCGCGGTCGTGCGACGTGGCTCCCAAAAAAAATTGACATCCTTTTTTTCCCACAAATAGAGCTTTCTTTTGGTGGTATTTGATCACCTCGGCGGTTTTTATTTTTTGCTCTATAAACAAAAATAGAGCGACAATTTTGAAAAAAAAGCAATATTTTTTGATTTTTGCTATAATAAATATCCCAATTTTTAAAAAAAAAAAATATATTTTTTTCCTCAGTTTAGGCCGATACGTATTCTTCTACATATTTTTGGTAAAAAAAAAATCGCAATCGCCGTTTATTGATTGGTTTGCGCAAAAGTTATAGCGTTTACAAAATAGGGGACTGTTTTATGGCATTTTTATATATATTTTTTTTTATTAGTAATGGCGGCGATCAGTGATTTTTTTGTGACTGCGACATTATGGCAGACACATCGGACACTTTTGACACTATTTTGGCACCATTCACATTTATACAGCGAACAGTGCTATAAATATGCACTGATTACTGTATAAATGTGACTGGCAGGGAAGGGGTTAACACTAGGGGGCGAGGAAGGGGTTAAATGTGTTCCCTGGAGTGATTGTTACTGTGGGGGGGAGGGGAGTGACTGGGGGAGGAGACCGATCTGTGTCCCTCTGTACAAGGGACACAGCATCAGTCTCCTCTCTCCCTGACAGGACATGGATCTCTGTGTTTACACACAGAGATCCACGTCCTGCCTCTGTAACTGCCGATTGCATGTACCTGGCGGACATCGCGGCCGCCAGGCACGCGCATCGGCATTGCAGTGACGCGCCGGGCACGCGTGCGCGCCGCCGGCGGCGCTCGCGCGCCCCCCAGTGGCCAAATTAGAGGAGGCCGTATAATAACGGCCTCCCGGCATTTGACAACCACCTTGCGGCCGTATATACTCGTACGGCGGGCGCGAGGTGGTTAATATTTTTCAGTACTGGTACTTTGAACAATGCACACAGTATGCATTGTTATATTATAGTTTATTAAGGTGCTTCAAAAATATGTACCTTAAAGCTGAAGTCCAGACAGTATTTAAAATCATTAAATGTACTGTAATGAATATATAAACGAAAAAGCGCCTTTGGATATGAATGAGTACCCAAAGTACCTGATATCAGCTGCAAAATAAACTTGCTATGTGCCAACAGAGCAATATAAGTTGAAAGAAAGAAAATTGCGCTAGAAATCAACTACTAGGATATATAACAAACTGGTAGACAAATATACGTATATGCAACATATATGATAACATATGATGGTCCCATATGGTGCTCGTGCCCAATAAAGAGTCCTATGGACTGGTGCTCAAACTGGGTGCCCCACATAGATGTGCACTCACCGCAATGTGTGGAACAACTATCGCTAGTATGGTCTATTAGGCATGTGGGGATACCCCGAACTCAGATCCTTAGGATGACGTCTTGTTGATAGAGATGTTGCTCATAGGGATGAATGGGGATCAAGAGAGAAAGGCCCTCATTGCGCAATGCCGTTTAAAACATTTATTGATTCCACAAAATAAAAAAGGGTTACACTTACATTGCTGAGTGCCTGATAGTCCTGGCACCCGGCATGTATAGCAGGAGATTGATTAAAGGGTAATCGGCCCTGGCTGCCCCAATTGAAACCACCAGGGAATCGTGCACCAGGACACTGCTACTAGGACTATCCCGTTCAGGGCCGATTACCCTTTAATCAATCGCCTGCTATACATGCCGGGTGCCAGGACTATCAGGCACTCAGCAATGTAAGTGTAACCCTTTTTTATTTTGTGGAATCAATAACTGTTTTAAATGGCATTGCGCAATTAGGAAGCTGGCCCGGCCAATAAGGTCTCAGGACCCACTTCCTGTTTGGCCGGGAGGAGAAGCAATGGCCCCGGAGCGAGGAGTAGCTGGAGCGAGGAGCAGCAGCCCTACCCCGGATCCTTGTCATCTGCCTCCTAAGGTAAGGAGGCCTCTGATCGCCGCCTTCCCGTCTGTCCCCCTCAGGGAGGGGGTATGGGTGATCGCCAGCCTCGGCTTCCTATCCGTCTCCCGCGTGGGGGGGGTATCACCACCTTCCCATCTGTCTCCCGTGGGGGGGGCGTGGGGGGGTGTCATTGGTTTGCTGCCCCCTCAAATTATTGAGCACCAGCCGCCATGGGAGCAGAGGGATGACCTCATAAGTGTGTTGCTACTCCATCACTGTCCGATCCTATCCTTTGGTTGAAAGTGGAGTGTGGAGGAGTTACCTTTGCTCCACTGCATAACTGCAGGAGAGAAAATTTATTTTACTAGCCTGGTTATTTCTGATCAGGCTGTGCAAACTAACTGGGCAGAAATACAAATAATTTTGCAGGTAAAACAGCTTACTCATATGAATTCAAACTGGATTTAGCTTAGATTTCAATTTAGAAAACAGAACTATAAACGAGAATTTGTTACACAGAGATCTCAGTGTACTCTGAACATACATTTTGACCCATCATTCCAGGTGGCCCAGTTTTTCCCTGTGGTCCTGGCGGCCCTAATAAAAAATGCATAATAATTAACCATCCTGCCAAAAACGTTGAAAGTAATAAAATAATACACAGTGGGGTTGATTTACTAAAACTGGGGAGTGCAAAATCCCAATTGGCTTTTAACTTCAGCTTGTTCAATTAAACTTTTACAAACACAACCTGGAAGCTGAAGGTTTCTATGCACAGCTTCCCCAGATTTTGCATGTTCCAGTTTTAGTAAATCAACCCCAGTGCACCCATTACTTACCTGCTGGACCTGGGGGACCTCTGGGTCCCTGGGCATTGTATCCTCCACTTTCAGAAAATCGATTTGAATTAAAAAGATCTGAAAACGTATAAGAAAAATTACTTACTTTTAGAATATGTTTAGTTTAGGACACATTTTAGAGAAAGTAATTCAATTATTTCAGGTAAAACAATTAAACAAAGTAGCACATTGTGATAACAGAAATTGTGCCTATCTATTCATTAATATTTTGGTTATTCAATATTGTTTGAGCTCCAATAAAAATGTAAATAATGTAGGATTAAACCACGTTCTCCCCTGTCATCAATATTTTTTCTTTTTGAATGTTACCTTGAGCATAGTAAATCTCTAATATAAAATAATGAAAGGAACAGACCAGATGCTACTAGACATGTGCACAACATAAAAATTAGTTTTGTTTGGTTTTGTTTCTGTTAGTTTCCGTTGATTCGTAACGATTCGTAATTTCGTAAGACGTGGGTTATTGTATTCGGACTCTTTCGTATTTCCGTAAGGGTTATTCTTCCGTTGATTCATTTTTCCGTTAGTCTAATTTTCGTTGATTTGAAATTCGTATTTTTCGTTATATTTTATATTCGGCCGCATTCGTATTTTTGTAAGAACTATATTTTCGTTGATTTGCAATGATTCGTATTTCCGTGTCTAATTTCCGTAGATTGGAAAATCGTACTTTTGTAGATTTAATTACATTCGTACTTTCGTTAGAATACATTTTCCGTTTATTCGAAACACTACTTGTCGTAATTTTGTAATTCGTACTTTCGTGAGATTGACTGGCTTATTTATTTGTACTTTCGTAACATTGTTTTCGTAGATTCGTAATCGGGGCATAATTCGTAATATAGAAATTAGAATCTAGACAGAGTATGCTTAAGAAACAAAGAATTTCTCTCTCACAGGTCACAACTTAACTCACAAATCCACCAAAACAGTGCCACCTACCCAATCACACCCTATCTGGACTCTGGATGGAATGCACTGCAGTCTAACACAGAAAAACACACAAGGGAATAAGAAACAAGCTCATTGGGGTAAGGGACAACCTCTTCAGGGGAAGGGACAAGCTTATTGGCCAACGTCCAGAAATATTTCAGAACTAACGAATTCGTTGTTTTGATTTCCGTTTTCCGAATATTCGTAATTTCAGGGTTTTTTTCCGTTCATTTTGATTTTCGTTATTTTGAATCTTTGTTCGGTATTTTCGTTGTTTTGATTTCCGTTTTCCGAATAGTCGTAATTTTGAGTTTTCGTTCATTTTGAATTTCGTTATTTTGAATCTTTGTTCGGTATTTTCGTTGTTTCTATGTTTTCGTTTTTTCACTCTTTCGTATTTTCTCTGTTTCTAATTGAATAATTTCGTATTTTCGTTGTTTTCCATATTCGTTCTTTTCGATAATTCGTTGTTCGTTGGTAATTTTAGCAAACCGTTCATTCATTCGTATTTTTATGAATTAACGAAAATAACGAATTTTGACGAATAACGAATTCGTAACTAAACGAATTACACATGTCTAGATGCTACACATAACATGAAAAAGTTTTACATTGATCTTTGTACCAAATATAACTGCCTTAAAGTCCATGTAATCCCAACAACTAAAATCTCATATAAAATTGAATATGCAGGAATCCCCTAAGTCTTTCGCTCATTGACTTCTTCACTAGGTTTCAGATTGTTCATAAACCTTTAAACATTTATTATATGACTAATTTCATAAATACAGCTTTAAATTAGTGTGCAGTAAATATTAATATTAATAATAATAATAATAGATAATTTGTATACCGTTGACACTTACTCTTGGTATCAGCAGCTGGTTGTTATAATAATAAATTTTTAGCAACTGAACAGCAAATCACTTTTTTGGTGTACTGTACTCACTGTATCTCCAACACAGTTTGAGGAATACTTCATGACTACTACATTTATGTATATCTTTTCCAAAAGGGTGAGGGTGGAATGTCACAGACACACAGCGCAAAGCGCTTTGGAAAACAAAGCCAGTAACAACACAGCTTATAAAGACAACTTAAAGCCGAACTTCACCCAGTAGGGGAAGTTCCGTTTTAAGTCCCCCTCCCCCTCCTCTACCTAATTTGGCATATCATTTTTTTGGGGGGGGAGCAGGTACCTAGTTTTGACTGGTACTCGCTCCTGCTCAGATCACCTAGGCAATCCTAGTGAAAGTTCAGCCCCCCTCTTTTCACCCGCAGCTCTGTGGGACTTGTCACAGGTCCCAGAAGGACGATTCACAAAGCACAGCTCGTAATGCGCATGCGCACTAGGAAGCCGGCTGTGAAGCTGCAAGCTGTCACAGTCCACTTCCCACACTAAAGACACTGGCACCGGGAACCTAGTGAAGAACTAGCCCAGGTGAGGACGGTGCTGGATCCCCTGGACAGGTAAGCATCCTTTTATTGAAAGTCAGCAGCTACAGTATTTGTTGCTGCTGACTTTTAATATTTTCCTACAGTGAAAAAATTCTTCAAAGTGGTTGTAAAGGCATAACGTTTTTAAACCTTCATGCATTCTATGCATAAAGGTAAAAAAGCTTTTGTGTGCAGCAGCCCCCCCCCTAATACTTACCTGTGCCCCCTCTCGATCCAGCGATGTCCACAAGAGCCTTGGCTCTCAGGGGACTTGCAATCCTGATTAGCTTTTGGCAGCAGCTGGAGCCATTGGCTAGTGAGCCAATCAGGAGATGGAGGGGGCAGGCCGAGTTACTAGACATGTGCGATTCGTTTCGTACGAATCGAAAATTCGTACGAATTTCCGAAAATTCGTCCGTTCGGAAGCATCCGAAATACGAATTTCTATTCTTAAGATTTTTATACGAAATACGAAATTTTGTTGACGGATTTCGTTTCGGGAGTGGGAGAGACGGCTCAGACTGGTACTGGTAGTCGTTGGTGATGTTCAGAATTGGACAATATAAGAATGTTCGTTAATATCGTTTTATTGTTGTCATAATAATTACGATTATTCGTTATGATGAAGTTAAAAACCCAGGAAGTCAGCACAGCACAGGGATGGTGGGAGCCCCTCATAATGAGCACAGCACAGGGATAGTGGAAGCCCCTCATAATGAGCACAGCAGGGGTACAGCCCCAGGAGAAAGTCAGCACAGCACAGGGATGGTGGGAGCCCCTTATAACGAATGTTCGTAATTGTTACGAAAAGTTAACGAACCTAACGAACTTTCGTATTTCATACGAATCCAAATTGAATTTCGGACATGAATTACGAAATGCGAATTAACGGGCCACTACAAACCCAGGAAGTCAGCACAGCACAGGGATGGTGGGAGCCCCTCATAATGAGCTCAGCAGGGGTACAGCCCCAGGAGGAAGTCGGCACAGCACAGGGATGGTGGGAGCCCCTCATAATGAGCACAGCACAGGGATAGTGGGAGCCCCTCATAATGAGCATAATGAGTCGACGACTGCCATATTGAGAAAGGTATTTTTTGCTTTTTAAATTCATCATAACGAATGTTCGTAATTGTTACAAAAAGTTAATGAACCTAACGAAAATTCGTATTCAATCCAAATTGAATTTCGGACACGAATTACGAAATACGAACTAACGGCCCGGGCTACAATACCTTTCTTAATATGGCAGTCGTCGACTCATTATGCTTATTATGAGGGGGTCCCACCATCCCTGTTCTGTGCTGACTTCCTGGGTTTGTTTGTAGCCCGTTTGCTGTTAGTTCGTATTTTGTAATTCGTGTCCAGAAATTTAATTTGGATTGAGCACTGCTGACTTCTTCCTGGGTTTGCTTTTTAAATTCATCATAACGAACGTTCGTAATTTTACGAAAAGTTAACGAATCTAACGAAAATTCGTATTTCGTACGATTTCAAATTGAATTTCGGACACGAATTACGAAATACGAAATAACGGCTAATACCAAACGAAACGGAACGAAACGAAACAAATTTATTGACGGCGCCCATGTCTACGAGTTAAAGGGGAGCGCGCCTGCTTGGGTGCCTCCAGAGCATACTGCTTGCTGTGGGGCACCCGGCAGGAGGGTGGGGCCTGGAGCACCAGCATGGGACCCAAGAAGAGGTGGATCCAAAACCACTGCACAGAGCAGGTAAGTATAACATGTTTGTTATTTTAGAAATATCGCTTTAAGGCTTGTAGCGGTTGCCACTTACCTTCCCTGATCCATATTCCCTACTTCTGGGTTTTACTTTGGCACATTCACAGCATTCGGCTGTATCCTTCAAGGACAGAATTACTCTAAGAACAGACACCTGTGCAATGTTTGTCCATATAGTCACCAAACACCCATGCTACCTACCTGCCTGCACTTGAGCCTCTTTGGTCTCTGTCTCTACAGTGCCTCTGCCAAACATACTATCCTCTGCCACAACTCATTGGACTCTCCACCCATCTGCTCCTGGAGCCACAGCTCCTGGAACATTCCTTCTGCCATCTTCACCACAGCCACATCTTATGCTTCTCCAGGTACCGCATTCGCTAATCCTGGTACACTCCATCTGCCTACTCTGCTTTTCCGACCCCTCGCAGGTGGGCACATACTATCATCATCCTTCTGTGCTCCTGGCATCTTCTTCCATTTCTCAATGATCAACTGGCTGATTCCATCAGTGATCCTATCACATATTCTCACTGCTTCTGTATCTGGAGAAGCAACATTGGGGGAAAAAAACAAAGCCCAGGGAAGGGGTCCTCTGTGAATACAGTCATAGTTGGAGTAGGGTCCAGTGTGCTCAATTCCCATACAGCTTTGTAACAGTTTGCACAGCCATAATCCATAAACCCTACTGATGCACCTCTGAGGAGGACCTACTTCAGGTGGTGACCTAAAGTCACACTAAGTTCAGATAATGACTTCCCCGCAGATTTTATGCAACCAACCTTGATCAGATACAGCAGAACCTTCAGGTGGCATTCCAGTGCCTGCCTCCATTGTCTCCTGCACCTGGACTACCATCTACACCTGCCTCTTCTACTTTACATATGCTGTTGCTGGGTTATTGAGAGAAAAAAACTCTTCCCTTGGGTTGTGTAAAGCTGCAGCATTTTTTTTAGCATTTTGTTAATGACATCTTTAGTGACCTATTCTACAGATCCATGGTAATATACCTAAAAGATATTCTGGTGTTTTCTTCTGACCTCACATACTATTGTTGTCACATTCATAGCATTCTCTAGTGGCTCCGTACCAACAACCTTTATGTGAAACTGGAGAAATGCATCTTTGAAGTCCCTGAAGGAATATATCATCTTGGAACACAGTTTGCGCATGAACCCTACGAAAGTGTTCACAATATTTCATTGGCCCATACCCACTAGCCTCAAGCCACCCAAAGATTCTTGGGTTTCTCCTATTACTATCATCAATTCATTAACAACTATTCCACCCTGAAGGCCCCCATTATGGCTCTTGCCTGGAAGAGTGCTAATGCTAGGCCTGAAAATGCTATTAACATCACCAGATCAAGGAAGCCTTCCTTTCAGGTCACATTTTATCCAGTGTAGGCCCCCAAAAAACATTCTTTCCTGAAGTGGATGCATCTTCTTTTGGAGCTTCAGGTTGAAGCTTACAAAAGCTTACTGCTTGCCTTTTTATCAAAAAAATTCTCACACTCTAGGCTCCCTCTGGTTTAATCCAGCACCTACCAATTCCAGTCAAACCCTTGACACAAGTTTCTATGAATTTCACTATTGATCACCCACCCATCGAAGATTGCGCCATCAACTGGGTAGCAGTATACAGATTTTTTTCAAAAGGCACACTTAGTTCCCCTAGTATCTCTCCCTTCTGCACCTGCACTTGTTCCTGTCTTTATTAGGTAGATTTTCTATCTTCATGGACAACCCACCGGTGTTGCCAACCGTCAGTATTTTTTCAGGCAGTCAGTATTTTTTTTTACACTTTTCTCCTGCCAGTAAATGTCAGTGATAGGAAAAGGTTGCCAGTAAAAGAGATCATCTAAATGCCTGCTACAGTGTGTTGGGGCTGCGTCGACGGGGTCTGGGTCTGGCAGAGGTGGTGCCTGATCATGTCATGTGATGTCATGGTGCAAGGGAGCCGAGCGGAGCCTCGTGTGCGGGTCTGAGCAAGGCAAGCCGGGAGCAGGACTGTCAGTGCTGTTTGGACTGGAGTGGACTGAGGGGACCACCTGGCCTGGAGAGAGAGACTGTAATGGTGACTCGGAAGGGGAAGTGTCGGTGAGGTATTATCATCTGTGCTGCTGCATACTGCTGTCAGTGTCACTGTAAGAATCTTGTGTGTGTGCCTGCCCATTCTACTTTCTTGCCCTCCTGAGTCCTGTCCCTAAACTACTTACTTACTATTTAAAAAAAATATATATATATATATTTTGCCTTAGTATCTACCTTAAATCACATTGCTAATTACATATTGTACTTGTTTGTAGCCTAAATACTGAAATTTGCATTTTAAACTGTAATTTTTCAACTTTTGGAGATGTCAGTAAAAGCTTGGCCGTGCCAGCAAATTTTGGGTGTCATGTCAGTAAAATTCAATCTGGTAGGTTGACAAAACTGCAACCCACCCACATCGGTTCAGAAAGGGGAGTCCAATTTACCTCCAGATTTTGGAAGCCCTCATGCAGGGCATTTAGCATCACTTTGAACTTCTCGACTTCATATTTTCCTTGTCTTCAAATCATCCCCATCATCAATCTGGTTACCTATAGCCTGTGAATTCCTTCTCACCTCCCAATTCTCAGTTAATTTCATATTTCCTTATTGAAACCCATGGTGCTTAAAAGAGAAGTATGACCAAAGCTTTTTTGGCCATACTTCTCTTGTGGGTCACAGGAGTGCAGTTACTTGTGCTCTTCTGTGAGCCAGAATCAATCTGACATCACAGAGCCGCTCCAGGGTCTGGAAGGATCCTGACCATTTTGTCGGGATCCATACAGCTGCTTGATTGATAGCTGGCTATGGCTTTTATATGCCCACCCCCACTCCAACATGGCACTCCAGTGAGCGATGAAGGAGCAAAGCAGAGAGCGGTGACTGACAGTCGCTGCTCTGGGAAGACCTAGAATGATCAGTGGTCATGTGATCGCTCAGTTCTCAGGCTTAGAGGCGCCTAAACTTCTCCTTTAATAACTCTCCAGACCTATTCGGCCATCTTGCTCCTCTGCCAAATCCTCCTCCGAAAAATTAGAAGTAAAGGATTACAAATTTGTAGTATTTAAGCAATTGGAAGGGCTTTGCCCAGCACTTTGTTTGCAGGCGCACCAATGTCACTCAGCTGTGTCTTTAAAGGGCTTATATACTAATTTTCAATCCTCCTAAATCTGCGGCTTTTGTGTAAATATTATCTGGTGATCCTGCCATTAAGGTTCTTGTTTGGGCATTTGCTCATATAGGGTGACAACACCCTTTCTGTCTTTTACGCTGACACATGGGCTACCACTGGAGACTATAGGTGGCAATTTCAATCCACAGGACACAAGCACTGTTGTTGCCATCAGGAAACATGCCTAGAAAAATGCCATGCAGCTGATGCTGGAGTGCATGCATGAAGACAGCACTGGAACTTAACAAAAGATGAATATAGGCGAAAACAAGTATTCTAGGTAAAATTAAGGCAATTGTTTGTCATCAAATACATGACATTCCATTAGGTTTTACATCTACTTTAAAATCATGTGAAACAATGGTTCTGCATGACAACATTTTGTATTGTCATCATTTGACAGATGCAACAAGGCAAAGTAAATGCAATAAATAACTGTTCATGGATTATACTCGCATTGAGGAGCCTAATACTTACCCTGATCTGCAAGTCTCTGGTAAGCTGGAGCAGGGGGACCTGATGGCCCAGGAAGACCTCTCTCTCCAGGGGCACCTGCTGCACCATCCCTTCCAGGAGGACCTGGAGCACCAGGAGGACCTAAGTATATGATAGATATAAAAGAACTGTAAACTGGTTTAGAGGAACATGCATCAGTAACGGAACATATATAGTATGCTGTGGGCAACTGCACCTTTTCTCACACCTGCAAAGGCATTTGAGTGTTCTAGAAATGTATAACCACACAGTATGGTGCTATACTAACTTTGGGTTAACCAATAAGACTTAAGCGGACCTTTCAATTACTTTGCAAATCTGCATAAACTCCCGACATGTCATAATACACAATGTCAGATATTTGTGAACAACGCCAAGAACTAGAACTGCACAGACGTCTGGATTTACATACAACATCTTCTTAGACCCAGCATTTCTGTCCAGAAAATAGAAACTGACTCTGGATAATGCATGATTAAAAATATTGCTGTCCTTGATAGAAAAAAGAACTAAGTTTGATTTACTAAGAAATGAAGGCTGTTTACTTAGAGAAGTGTAAGCTCACTTTGTAGAGTGATTGTTAGTAAATAAGGTTAGGTTGTGTTCATTTTATTTCCCAATCATGTGCTAGCAAATACTGTTTATCACAAATGGATGCCATACCAGTGTTAGGGGTCCAGCACTTCACAAACAGAAGCTGTTAGGGCCTGGGCCTGGTACAGCAGGGCCGGCTGTACTGCCCTATCGGCAGCCCTGGTCCTTAGTAGAACCCATTCGTACAGACTAGTGGGTATCCTCATATGCTGATGTAGCGCCCTGCTCCTGTTGACCAGGCGCTATTCTGTAAATTTAGTGGGTCATCTGAATTGTACATAGTTCATAGGGTAATGTTTATGGCTAAATTAGCCTCTGTTCCAGCTTTGGCTGTGTTGAGAGCATTTCCCACTGTCATCAGTAGGTGTCGTTGTTTCCACCGGCCAGTGTTGGAACTACAACAGGCTGGAGTGTATTGGGTGTCCTTTCCCCAGAAACAGCCCAGTGGGAGGGGTCTACCGCTGTGCATTCTGGGAGAGGATACTTAAGGGGCAGATGCCATTTTTCTCGCTCTCTGACCTCATGGCCCGCCTGGCCTAAGGTATGTGACAACTCCTCTTCTGCCTCGGGGCCCTGCTAGCCGAGGCTACGTTACTTTAAGTAGGCCCAGAAGTCTGTCTGGGACCTATTGGTTCGGGGATGGTCCTGTGCTGTCTTGCCTGCGGGAAGAAGCCGAGCAATTGGAGGATCCAGGAGAGGTCTCTTCTTGGAGAGGACCGAGCAAAAAGGCTGGCATCTCAAATAGAGCCTGGTGACTCAATTGGAGGATGCATCCTAACCAATCTACCTCACAGTACTGCCGGAATGGCTTAAAGGACTTTGGTACTGTGTAGTTGGGTTCGCTCAAGCAATTACTGATTTCCAAATCCTGTGGCAGAGGATTCTTCAACAGTTAGTACTATCATCAAGTCTGTGGCAGACACTTTTGTCCGTGCATCATTCCGGCTGCTAGGCCGGTGAGAGAGAACTATCCGGGTGAGCAAGATCAAGTGACAGAAAGTGTACTTGTCTCTAGGATCTCAAGTTCCTCAGCGATCTACACCAGGTATCTGAATTCCCCTAACCCTCCATCCCTCTACTGCTACAAGTTGTGTTTAATAAAAAGCATTGGAAAAAGACTAAGTGACTGGTGAATGCATCTGTGGCCACATTGCCCAATTTAGAGCCAAGCAAGTTTTGATAAGTTGAACTGTGAGGTAACGGCAGGACCAAAAATAACCAGCAGCTCCTACAGGGGTAGTGCTACACTGGCAACATGCTTGTCTACAGTATTTGTCTGATCCTGGACCCTCAGTCAATAGAGTATTTCATATCATTCCAATCTTGGACAAGTCAGTTTGAACAAGTCCCTGATATTTTTTCATTTACATTTATTACAAACAATTTAGACACAATTATTGCTGAAATAAAATATAGAACACAAGATATCAAACCTGAAAATCTTGAAAAGGGCAGGGCTAAACTTTAACAGAAAGGAAGTCACTCGCATGTGGATCTGGAAAATTTTCCCAGAAGGGTTTCAGGAGGAGTCAGGTCCACCAAATAGGAGAGAGTACCAACTTCATTATGACAGCACCAGCGGAGGCTGGATTTGCGTCGGTATATGTGGTGTAGTCAGAATCAGAGACATGTCTGTTTCTATTAATACCCAGAGACTGAGGTTGCCAGAGGCAAACCAGTCTGAGATGTGGGATAAGTGCGTGGCTTTATAGTAAAGTCCAACATTCTTTCAGTTTGGAAAGGATTCAAGTATATGGGTTTTGTAACTTTTCAAGCAAAGCAGGAGGAGGTTCATCTTAAGAAGAGATATAGTATTGGGCAAACCATGTGTGGTAAAGGTTAAACCAATTTTGGAGTGTGGAGCAGAAATAATTTAAAAGAAGCATGTAATTTTATATAAGTACAATAGGTTGAAAGGAATCTGCACACCTATGTGATACGAACAGTCTTCCGGTTGACTGGGAGCTACAGACGATTCCCAAGTTGCAGTTCTCTGACTTACCCAAGCAGGCAGCTACTGGGAGGTAAGGTAGGGTTGCCACCTGTCCGGGATTCACCTGGACAGTCCGGGTTTTGAATCATGTGTCCAGGTTTCATTCCCCCCTGAAACCCAGACACATTATTCAGGCCAGACTGTGGTTTAGGGATGGGCAGTATTTGGGTACTCAGTACCATTCAGGGGATGATGGGAAGGACGATTGGTGGTTCCCCTTCTCTCCCGCTCCCCCTCCCCTCACCCCCAGTTTCCGGCTTTTCATCCTCACGTATCCCTGGCAGAGGATGTTGGTGGTATTGGCCTGCAACCCGGACACATTATTAAGACAGGACTGTGGGCAAAGCTTCAGGGGGCCTGTGCCGACTCCCTGACACACATTTACTAGAACCAATTGGCTGTATTTTATTTCTGTAGCTGCTGAATGTTGGCTTCTCCTCCTCTCCCTCCTGCTGGCATTCCGCTGCTGCAGGAGGAAAATACAGAGGATTTATTTTAGTAAACGCTGCTTCCGCTGCCCTTCCTATCCAGCTTCCTCCTCCTTCTGCTGCCCCCGGGGCACGTGTGTGCTCACCTTTCCTGTGCGCCTCTAAAGTGTTTGGGGTTGGCTTGAAGAAAAGGTGGCAACCCTAAGGTAAGGGCTAATAACCAGATAAGAATGCCTTGCAGTGCTGGGGTACAGGGATCACTGGACAGCAGGGAGTACAGTCCAAACTGGCAGAGGTGCAAGGAAACACACAGACACTGGAAATACTCTAGGTGCACAGAGACACACAGAATGACTAGGAGTGATTAGCAAAGCAAAGAGACAAACATGAATCTCAAATGTAGAAGTGCACAGGGACCAAACAGGAAATAGACTAGAAATATACTGGGAGACACTGAACAGGAAACAGACTAGAACTATCCTGGGAGACAATGACTGCAGATAAAGGTGCTGATAATGAAAGGCAGGCTGAAACTCACAGGGGATCAGGTGCAAGAAGGATGAAAGCTGGCAAAGGTACACAAAGGAAACAGAGGCACAATGACACTGAAATGCTCAAAGTCACAGGAGACAGGATGGAAGACACTGGGTACAGAAATAACCCTGGAAGGGACTGGGAGACACCTGCAAACAGACACTAGGAACAAGGGAAATACAGCTAGAGCAGGGGTCTCCAAACTTTTTAGCCCGAGGGCCACATTGTAGATTTTATAAATATTTGCGGGCCGAAAAAATGTATTTATAAATAAATGAATAAAAATGTAAATAATCTCGTCAGAGCCTTTCCGCACATCAGTGTCCCCCACCCTGATTACACCCCCAGATACCCCCCAATATAACACCACCACCCCCCCAGATACCCCCAGTCTGATAACACCCCCCCCCAGATACCCCCCCCAGCCTGATCAGCACCACCCCAGATACCCCAAGTCTGATCACACCCCCAGTATCTCTCCACTCTGATCACACCCCCAGATACCCCCCAATCTGATAACACCACCACCCCTAAGATACCCCCCAATCTGATAACATCACCACCCACCGCCCCCAGCCTGTTCACCACCACCCCAGATACCCCCAAGTCTGATCACACCCCCAGTATATCTCCACTCTGATCACACCCCCAGATGCCCCCCCAATATGATAAAACCACCACCCCCCAGATACCCCCCAATCTGATAACACCACCACCCACCCCCCAGCCTGATCACCACCACCCCAGATACCCCCAAGTCTGATCACACCCCCAGTATCTCTCCACTCTGATCACACACCCAGATCCCCCCCCCCCAATATGATAAAACCACCACCCCCCAGATACCCCCCAATCTGATAACACCACCACCCACCCCCAGCCTGATCACCACCACCCCAGATACCCCCAAGTCTGATCACACCCCCAGTATCTCTCCACTCTGATCACACACCCAGATCCCCCCCCCCCAATATGATAAACCACCACCCCCCAATCTGATAACACCACCAAAGATACCCCCCAGCCTGATCACCACCACCCCAGATACCCCCAAGTCTGATCACCCCCCCATATCTCTCCACCCTGATTACACCCCCAGATACCCCCGAATATGCTAACACCACCACCCCCCAGATACCCTCCCTAATCTGATAACACCACCAACCTCGTCCTCTGCCACCACTCCCCCAGCCCAACCTCCTCCTCTGCCGCCACTCACCCAGCCCAACCTCCTCCTCTGCCGCCACTCCCCCAGCCCAACCTCCTCCTCTGCCGCCACTCACCCAGCCACACCTCCTCCTCTGCCGCCACTCCCCCAGCCCAACCTCCTCCTCTGCCCCCACTCCCCCAGCGCGCACAGCCAGCCCACATCTATGCTGCCCGACAGCGGGGCCCCGCCTCTTGCCTGCGTGGCATAGGAATCCGTCCACCGCTCCGCCTTCCTCTGCCTCATTGGATCCGCTCTGACAGCAGCACACATATATCGCCCCGCCTGCCTTCTGCTCTGTCCCACTGCCTAAAGCGCATGAAGGAATTGAAGCAGGCAGTCTCTGAATGGGCTGCGGGCCGGATAAAACATAAAATCGGCCCGGATGTGGCCCGCGGGCCGGGGTTTGGAGATCCCTGAGCTAGAGGATCACTGAAATGTTCAAATGACAAAACAGGTTCAAGGATACAGGTAGCAAGCAGAAACAGAGGAACATTCACCCTGGAATCCATGAAGACTGACGCAGACAGATTTTGAGAAAGTGTCTCTCATGTGTTCTAAAAGTGGTGCAGTGTGCAATAAATTCATGTACCTGACCAGAACTTGCACTTGAATTTTGCGCACGCTGTGCCACTATTAGAACGCATGTGAAACACTTTCATAAAATCTGTCTACACAGTTTCTCTCTCTGTATACCAAAAGAAAGTTAGTTTTAATTAGGTCCACTTTTGTAAGATACAAACTGTCAGTATTTTTTTATTTTGTATTTGTGTGCCACAGTGGAAAATTGGCACATTTTAGAACTACCTGAATTTGGTGCATGAGCATGTTGCAAATGATTCATGAATTTCGCACAATACATTAACAGTGGGAATGATGCCAGAAAAGTGGTGCAGCAGCTTTATTGGACCCCCCCACACACACACACAGGGGAGAATCTGGAAGACACTGAGGGTACAGAGATCACCCTGAAAGGAACTGGGAATACTTGCAAACAGACACTAGAAAGAAGAGTAATGCAGCTCTCAGAACACCAGGAATATAGGGGGTCACTTGTAAACGTTTCTGCTAGGAATGGGGGTACACTAGGAATCACAGAGGACAAAAGGCATTTGCTAGGAACTCACTGGGAAACTGAGGCAATGAAACCAGCTTAAACTGGAGGCATTTTTCAGGCGCTTTGGTGCTAAAAATAGCTCCTGAAAAAAGCCTCATCTGCAATCCCAGTGTGAAGTGTGCCTTCACACTGGGGCGCTGCGCTGGCAGGACGTAAAAAAAAGTCCTGCAAGCAGCTTTTTTGAGGCGCATTAGGAGCGGTGTAAACACCGCTCCTAAAGCGCCCCTGCCCATTGAAATCCATGGGCAGCGACGCTGAAGCGCCTGCAAAATGCCTCGACAGAGGCACTTTGCAGGGGACTTTTAACCCTTTATTCGGCCGCTAGCGGGTGTTAAAAGCACCTGCTAGCGCCCAAAATACGCCGCAAAAACTACGGTAAAGCGCCACTAAAACTAGCGCCGCTTTACCGCCCACGCCCCCGTGCTGGCAGTATGAAAGGTTTCTAAAATGAGATAGCCTGGTTGGGCTGGGCATGTAGCTACTTGAATCAACAGCAGGTGGTTAACTAGTCTTGAACACAAGTCTTGTGGGACAAAGGTAACCTTCCAGGTTAAAGTAATGGAACTACATCTATCAGCCTGCTTGCTAATTTTTGGAAATAGAGGAGAGAGATCTGCAACAAAATAGTATATCGTGACAGAGACATTCAACATTTCTGACTTTTACAGGTTCACATTATAATTACTTAGTTCCCCATAGGATTTGAATTCCTGTAACAGAGAAGTGGGTCCAATAAAAGGGTTCAGCAGGTATATCAAAAAGATTTTTTGCATATAGCCCCATTTTGTGGGTGTGTATTTTTTCCCCCTGAATTGAATTATTATGGCAAATTGCATTAGCAAGATGTTCCATCACCAAGATGTACAAATAAGTCAAAAGGTGACCATCCCTGTTTACCTGATCATGGCATCAATGGCATAAAGGCATAAGAGTAAAAAAGATTGAAAAAATTTGGGTGGTTATGAGAAGGAAGGATGGTGGGTAGGGGGATTAGGATCTGAGGCATGATCAGCTATAAAATTAGTCATAGTTAAGCAAACCTCTGTTTTAAAGACAGGGTCTACTAACAAATTTTCATTAACCTAAAGCTTGGTGGTAAGCTTGGTAGAGTGTAAAATCTGAAATTATAAAAATATGGGAGAATGATCCGACCATATTTGGGACATGACTCCTCATCAACCAACCGGAACTTGACGCGTGCACTTCACGGGACGGAGGACCAGGAAGTCACCAGGAAACTGGTAAACCGCGGTACTCAGTACTACACTAAGCCCGAATGTGCACGCGCACACATACAATGCTTGTTTATATTATGTTTTTGGTACGCATAAATTTTATAAGGGAGTACTAAAGGGGGTTTTATCAATAAATCTTTTAAGCAGTACTACTCTATGTGGCCTTTACTTTTTTAACATGCAATTGTGACCTGATGACATCGGTGGAGAGAGCAGGTTAAACAACGGAAGCTGAGATTGGTTTAAGGCCTATATTTATCTACTATCTGGTGAGTGCATCCCCAAAAGGGGTTATAAATCCCCCCACGAGGTGAACACACTTTGGGTGAAAGAAGCACTATCCCACAGACTATCTTATCAATCATCACCATCCGCATCTGCTTCATGCTGTTTTCCTATCTAGGCACTATGATAGAGGACTCTCAAATGATGATTTGACCGAAAGCGCTGCTACAGTTTTATTCTTGATTTTTGGGACATTCCATTGATTTTATAATACTGTTTGTTTGCATATTTGGGACCCAACAGAAGTGTGGAATGCCCGTAAAAGTGCATGTGGGGAAAGGAGGGAAAATTGATTCTGCTGTATGCGTTCAAAAAACATGTAATTTTAGGTCTGAGGATGCTGGATACAGTGGCAAACTTCGAAGCTCTGGTGAACTCCATGCCCAAGAGGGTTAAGGCAGCGCTGGAAAATAATGGGGGCCACACAAAATATTGACACTTTGGGCCAAATTTGGACATTTTCACTTAGGGGTGTACTCACTTTTGTTGCCAGCGGTTTAGACATTAATGGCTGTGTGTTGAGGTATTTTGAGCGGACAGCTAATTTACACTGTTATACAAGCTGTACACTCACTACTTTACATGTAGCAAAGTGTAATTTCTTCAGTGTTGTCACATGAAAAGATATTATAAAATATTTACAAAAATGAGAGGGGTGTACTTTTGTGAGATACTGGGGTTTAATTACGAAAGGCAAATCCACTTTGCACTACAAGTGCACTGCTAGTGCACTTGAAAGTGCACTGAAAGTGCACTTGGAAGTGCAGTCGCTGTAAATCTAAGGGGTAGATCTGAAATGAGGGGAAGCTCTGCTGATTTTATCATCCAATCATGTGCAAGCTAAAATGCTGTTTTTTATTTTCCTTGCATGTCCCCCTCGGATCTACAACAACTTTACTTCCAAGTGCACATTCAGTGCACTTTCAAGTGCACTTGTAGTGCAAAGTGGAGTTGCCTTTAGTAAATAACCCCCACTGTATATATATATATATATATATATATATATATATATATATATATATATATATATATTGTGAGGGGGTTAGCTTGGCAGCGGGTGTGTGTGACCCCCGGGATGGGCTCCCCACACAAAAACAGGACCAGCAAACGGAGGTTGTGGTTTTCAAAATCAAAAAAAGGTGCGGTTTATTTTCTATTTACAGTGACAAAACACAGCAAAGCCAAAAGAAACATAAACAAAATAAATCCTGGTCAACTTGACCTCTGACTAAACATACAGGTTTCCTAACTAACAACTGGGATCAGCCTAGTGCTGTCCTAGTCCCTAAGTCCCTGGTTTTAAATGTCCAAGCAAATAGCCACACAGGCTTTGTCTCACCGCACAGGGGTTCACTCTCCCTAGACAGTCCACACAGGTCTGGGTCCAGGCATGAGCTAACATCTAATGAAGCTGGGAGTTCTTATAGAGGCCTAAATGAGCTGACAAGCTTCAGCTGGTCTCATCAACTCCCTGTCTGCACGACGCCCCACACTCTCCCTAGAGGTATGAGTCATCCATGAGCCCACTAGCCTCAGCTGGGCTTATACAACTCTCCACCTAGTTGTATAAGTCGGCGTAAAGCCTGAATCTGGGCGAAATATATCTACCCCCCTGGATGCAACCAGGTGACTTTACCTTCCTGCTGTCACATACCCCCCCCTCTTGTTTTAACCTCGGGGTTGGAACACCAGCAATCAGGCATTCATGTACTCGAGACAAAGCATCCACATTCCCCATTTGAACGCCAGGGCGATGCTTTACTGTGAAGTTGAATTCCTGGAGGGCCAGGAACCACCTATTCACTCTTCTATTTGTTTCCTTGTTTTGAGCCATCCACTTTAACGGAGCGTGATCCGTAACCATGTCAAAGTGCCTACCTAGCAGGTAGTACCGAAGGGAATCTAGAGCCCACTTCACCGCTAAACACTCCTTTTCAACGGTGGCGTAATTTACCTCATGGGACTTCAACTTCCTGCTGAGGTAAATGACTGGGTGCTCTTCCCCGTTCCAGACCTGGGACAATACTGCTCCTAACCCCACATCTGACGCATCACTTTGTACGACAAAGTCTTTAGAGAAGTCGGGTGAGTACAACACTGGCTGGCTACATAAGGCTTGTTTCAAGAATTGGAATGCTGCCTCAGCCTCGGGGGTCCATTTAATCATGACCGACCCTTTCCCCTTCGTTAGGTTGGTTAGGGGCACAGCCTTAGAAGCAAAGTGGGGAATGAATCGCCGATAATACCCAGCGATTCCCAGAAAGGCTCGTACCTGCTTCTTGCTGTTGGGACGTGGCCAACTCTGGATGGCCTCGACTTTGTTGAGTTGGGGTTTTATTACTCCCCTCCCAATGGTGTACCCAAGATATTTGGCCTCCTCCTGCCCAATGGTACACTTCTTGGGGTTAGCCGTAAACCCCGCTTCCCGAACAGAGTCCAGGACTGCTTGCACTTTTGGCAGATGTGAGGCCCAATCTGTGCTATGGACAATTACGTCATCCAGGTAAGCCGCAGCATACTTCCGATGGGGCCTCAGCATCTGGTCCATTTTCCGCTGGAATGTGGCCGGCGCATTCTGTAACCCGAACGGCATTCTTTTATATTGGAACGCCCCGTCTGGGGTTACAAATGCGGTTTTCTCTTTGGCCAATTTGGCCAGGGGGATTTGCCAATACCCTTTTGTGAGGTCAAGAGTCGTCATGTATCGGGCTGTTCCCAGCCGGTCGATCAACTCATCTATACGTGGCATGGGGTAGGTGTCAAATTTTGTAACTTTGTTCAACTGACGAAAATCGTTACAAAATCGCCAGCTCCCATCCGGTTTAGGCACCAACACAATGGGACTAGACCAATCACTTTGGGACTCCTCTATCACCCCTAAGTTCAGCATTTTCTGTACTTCCTCCCGTATTGCCTCCCGTCGGGCCTCTGGGATCCGATAGGGTTTTAACTTCATCCTTTCACCGGGCGGGGTAATGATGTCATGCTCTACCCCAGATGTTTGTCCCGGCAGCTCAGAGAATACCTCCTTGTTGCGAAGCACAAACTCCTTAACCTCCTGTTGTTGGGGTTGTGACAAGGTGGCTGCTATTCCAACCTCAGGAATCACGCAACCAGTTTGAGCTGGTGACCAAGTGTCTGCGACTAGGGACTCTCTATCCCTCCAGGCTTTCAACAGATTAACGTGATAGATCTGTTCGGGCTTTCGCCTTCCTGGTTGTCTGACCTTGTAATTCACTTCGCTCACTTTTTCCATTATCTCGTAGGGGCCTTGCCATTTGGCAAGGAATTTACTTTCAACCGTAGGGACAAGTACCAGTATCCTATCCCCCGGGGAAAAGGTACGGGTCTTGGCTCCACGGTTGTACACTCTCTGCTGTGCTAACTGCGCTTGGGCCAAATGTTCCTTCACGATGGGCATTACCTGTGCAATTCGGTCTTGCATCAGGGCGACATGCTCAATCACACTCCTGTGGGGAGAACTCTCACTTTCCCAAGTTTCCTTGGCAATATCCAACAGCCCTCTTGGGTGTCTCCCATACAGTAACTCAAAGGGGGAGAATCCCGTAGAGGATTGGGGCACCTCCCTAATAGCAAACATCAGATAAGGAAGTAGACAGTCCCAATCCTTTCCATCTCTATCCACCACTTTCTTCAACATTTGTTTTAGGGTTTTGTTGAATCTTTCAACCAGCCCATCGGTTTGGGGGTGATACACAGATGTACGTAATTGCGTCACTTTGAACAATTTACACAGCTCCTTCATAACCCGGGACATAAAGGGTGTACCTTGGTCCGTAAGCAGTTCTTTACAAATACCCACCCGGCTAAACACAAGAGATAGCTCTTTGGCTATGGTTTTGGCCGAGGTATTTCGGAGAGGGATCGCTTCTGGATAACGGGTGGCATAGTCCATTATAACTAATATGTACTGGTGCCCCCTAGCGGACTTGATTATAGGACCTACCAAATCCATGGCGATCCTCTCAAACGGGACCTCAATGATGGGTAGAGGGACCAGCGGGCTACGGAAATGTGGCATCAGGGCCGACCTCTGACACACAGGGCAGGAGGAACAATAATTTTCTATGTCCTTCATCACCCCCGGCCAATAGAATCTCTGTAATACCCTCTCTCGGGTTTTCTCTGTCCCCAGATGACCTCCAAGAATGTGCCCATGGGCCAACTCCAACACCAACTTCCTGTAAGGTTTGGGCACCACAAGCTGCTCAACGGTTTCTTCTGCCCTTTTTGCCACCCGATACAGTAGGTCCTTCTCTACGCTGAAGTATGGGTAAGTGCAGGTATTATCTGGGTTCACTAACTCGCCATCTATTTTCACTACGTTTTCCCGTGCCTTTATTAGGGCGGGGTCTTTCAACTGTTCTGTGGCAAAGTTTTCCCTGTGAACCTCAAGATCAGAAAACTCCACAGACGGTAGGTTTTCGTCTGGGGGGGGGGGCTCCTCTCCAGTTTCTTGAGTCTCCCCTGCCAATACTGATAAGGGACATTCCGGAGAGTCCTCACCACTCTCAGGGGAGTTCTGGCTATCACATTCCTGGTACATAGGGGCACCAGTGGGGGGCTCAGGATCATCCCACAGTTCCCAGAACTTCGGAAAATCCCTTCCCACAATGGCGTCATGCGGTAACTGAGATACTAAGCCCACTGGATGAGAGAGGGTACCTTTGGGGGTCTTGAAACACACTGTAGTCACTGGATACTCTCGGGTGTCCCCATGCACACAAATAACAGCTACCTTGCTATTCCCAGAGACCTCTGTTTTAACTAACTCAGCCTTTATCAGGGTCACAAGGCTACCTGAATCCAGCAATACCACAACATTTCTACCATTAACACACATTTTGCATAAATGTTTCTCAGTTCCTCGAATGGCAGTGCATGCGACTGTCGCACACAGCGACTGACGTCTGCCCGTCAGAAAGTCACACTGCATGGGTTCCTCCACAACCGGGCAATTGGCTGCAATATGTCCCGCTTGCCGGCAGCGGTAGCAAACGATCCTTCTTGCCGCCTCTTGAGCCGCTGATTTCCCAGGCTGTTCTCGCCAAACTTGGGGTAGAGCTCCCACCCTCTCACTCTCTCCACCCTCACCCCTTGGAATCCTCTTATCCGCCCCTGGGGATGGTCTGGTCTTAGGGTGGAAAGTCCGAGTGTCTCTGGAAGAGGCCGTCAGGTTCTCTGTAGCCAAGTATTTCTCCACACGATCCACAAGACCATCGGCCGTCTCTGGGTCTCCATGGCTTACCCACTTTTGGATGGCAGTAGGAAGAGCTCTCAAAAACCGATCCATTACAACACGTTCCACAATCTTTGGTGCGGACAAAGTCTCTGGCTGTAGCCACTTTCTGCTCAGGTGAATGAGATCATACATTTGAGACCTGGGGGGTTTTCCAAGCTGGAAAGTCCAGTTATGCACACGCTGAGCCCGGACAGCCTGGGTGACACCCAGCCTTGCCAATATTTCAGCTTTTAGCATCACATAGTCTTTTGCTTGGTCAGGCTCTAGGTCATAGTAAGCCTTCTGCGATTCACCAGTTAACAGCGGAGCCACCAGTCCAGCCCACTGCTCCTCAGGCCACTTTTCTCTTTCAGCAGTCCTTTCAAATGTGGTCAAAAATACCTCTGGATCATCCTCTCCAGTCATTTTTGTCAATAAACGACTCACCCCAAAGGACGCGGTATTAGTGGGACGGCTTTCCTCACTGGTCTGCGGACGTTGCTGCATTACTGCTTCCATTTGTTGTAGTCTCTGCTCTTGCTTCTGTAACAGGTCTATGAAGCGGGCCTCAGATTGCTGCTGGGCTTGTTGCTGAGCTTCCAGACTCTGTTGGTGAGCTTGCTGCTGGGCTGCAAGGCTCTGTTGATGAGCTTGCTGCTGGGCTGCGAAGTTCTGTTGTTGAGCTGCAAGGCTCTGTTGATGAGCTGCAAGGCTCTTTTGCAAACCTGCATTTGTCTGCTGTTGATTGGCATTTGCTAGAGCCAGCTGCTTCAGTATCTCCTCCATGCTGGCTTAAAAAAAAACTGCCCGCATTCTCTCGCACCAACTGTGAGGGGGTTAGCTCGGCAGCGGGTGTGTGTGACCCCCGGGATGGGCTCCCCACACAAAAACAGGACCAGCAAACGGAGGTTGTGGTTTTCAAAATCAAAAAAAGGTGCGGTTTATTTTCTATTTACAGTGACAAAACACAGCAAAGCCAAAAGAAACATAAACAAAATAAATCCTGGTCAACTTGACCTCTGACTAAACATACAGGTTTCCTAACTAACAACTGGGATCAGCCTAGTGCTGTCCTAGTCCCTAAGTCACTGGTTTTAAATGTCCAAGCAAATAGCCACACAGGCTTTGTCTCACCGCACAGGGGTTCACTCTCCCTAGACAGTCCACACAGGTCTGGGTCCAGGCATGAGCTAACATCTAATGAAGCTGGGAGTTCTTATAGAGGCCTAAATGAGCTGACAAGCTTCAGCTGGTCTCATCAACTCCCTGTCTACACGACGCCCCACACTCTCCCTAGAGGTATGAGTCATCCATGAGCCCACTAGCCTCAGCTGGGCTTATACAACTCTCCACCTAGTTGTATAAGTCGGCGTAAAGCCTGAATCTGGGCGAAATATATCTACCCCCCTGGATGCAACCAGGTGACTTTACCTTCCTGCTGTCACAATATATAGTATATTCCGTTATTATTAAAAAATATTATAAAATAATAAATTGAGGTGTACTTTAAATAAATTATAAATAAGGTTGTTAGTTCATTATTATCCACATCTTAAACTTTTGAAGGATTGCATAGCTGGGAGCCCACTTTCCTTCTAATAATCTCTACATTACAGGTTCTGTACTTAATTAGTACAGGTATTAGTTCTTTATCTGAATAAATCAGCCACAGAACCTGTGTAATTTATATGTGTCATTACATTATATGATAAGTAGGCATTTCAATCACAAGGAAGGAGTAAGAGGTCTTTGGGCAGCCTTACAAAATGCCAGTTAGACTTTATGATCAAAGAGTTTATTAGACCTTGGCATTAGGTGCTAAAGTAGGTAATACTGTCCATGGTACTGAATAAAAAAACCTTTTCCTTGTAATCCTTGTTATGTCACCTGTCTCAAAGAGGAATCCAATAACAGAAACTGCTTCTGCTGCCATGAATCTTGAAGGTATAGTATAAAGAAATAAGACAATCATGTGCACACAAATATATTGTACTTACATTCAGAATAACAATATATTTGAAAGGTTTCTACAACTGAAGGTTAAAACATAGAATTGAATTATACTATAATTACTCCATCAGTCTTCATCAGTAACAGTTATCTTTTCTATTACAAACAAAACGGCTAAGCCTTTATGAGTAACGTTTCAAGCAAAACACAGAAGGGGGCAGTCTTGTTGCAAAATCAACAGAACTAATGATCTAAAAAAAAAATTCTAGTTACAGCTCTGGGTAATAGTCGCATATTTCCAATTTTTTATATTATAGGCCCAATATATAAAGCGTAACTCCAGCCAATACACATATTTGGGTCTTGGACAGAGTGTGGAAAGGTTAGAACTTTCGTACTTTTTTGCTGTGGTAAAACTGGGATATTTTTCAGATGCTTTTTTTTTTATCTGGTGACACAAGAACAAGAAATGAGGGGAGTGAGTATCACAAGAACAGGAAGAAACAGCAATAAAAATGTCCCAGAGGTTCTAACCCTTTCCCACGCAAATAAAAATATATTTATGCTGCGTTCTAAGTTACCATTGAAGAGATTGACCATGCTTTCTGGTCTCTTTGACACCCTGATAACAGGACAAGTAGGCAAGTCGTGAGGGAAAATCTTCAGGGACCACAAAGAAATAAAAAATAAAAATAAAAAGTAGAAATGTGGGTGGAAATATTCTCTATGAGATCAGAATACAGAAATGAGATGTAGAATCTAACCCCTCTCCACTTTATCCAAAACTAAAATAACAGCTTTGACTCAAGTTAAACTTTAAAAGCTTACCACCGAAATAAATATATGGAAGCTGTTTTACCTGCAAGAAGATTTGTATATCTGTCTACCCAGTTCTGAGATTTACACAGTCCATCCCGTTAGACCACAACATGGCATTTGGACCTTAAAGCCTAATTTTAATTTTAGTTTTAGTTTTTTTTTTATCAGCACAGGGGACAGTACTTACATCCGATGACAAGCGTTTTATCGTCTGCCCCCCCCTATACCCCTGGGGTAATCTGCTGGTGCAGGGGTCAATACCTCACCTGCCATAGGCACTCATTAAAAGTGCTTACTATGCCCTTCCATTCAGCCCCCCTCCTTCATTCATAGAAGCTGTACTATAGCTTTCATCAATGAAAAGCTCTCTATAAACAGAGTAGGCAAACCTTTCATCCATCTGCCCATATGACATTCATAGGGCTCTTTTCATTGATGGAAGCTACAGTGCCTTGAAAAAGTATTCACACCCCTTGAAATTTTCCACATTTTGTCATGTTACAACCAAAAACATAAATGTCTTTTATTGGGATTTTATTTGATAGACCAACACAAAGTGGCACATAATTGTGAAGTGGAAGGAAAATAATAAATGGTTCTCAAATGTTTTTACAAATAAATATGTGAAAAGTGTGGCGTGCATTTGTATTCAGCCCCCCTGAGTCAATACTTTGTAGAACCACCTTTCGCTGCAATTACAGCTGCAAGTCTTTTTGGGGATGTCTCTACCAGCTTTGCACATCTAGAGAGTGACATGTTTGCCCATTCTTCTTTGCAAAATAGCTCAAGCTCTGTCAGATTGGATGGAGAGCGTCTGTGAACAGCAATTTTCATGGCTTGCCACAGATTCTCAATTGGATTTAGGTCTGGACTTTGGCTACGCCATTCTAACATATGCATATGCTTTGATCTAAACCATTCCATTGTAGCTCTGGCTATATGTTTAGTGTTGTTGTCCTGCTGGAAGGTGAACCTCTGCCCCAATCTCAAGTCTTTTGCAGAGTCTAACAGCTTTCTTCTAAGATTGCCCTGTATTTGGCTCCATCCATCCTCCCATCAACTCTGACCAATTTTCCTTTCCCTGGTGAAGAAAAGCATCCCCACAACATGATGCTGCCACCATCATGTTTCACGGTGGGGATGGTGTGTTCAGAGTGATGTGCAGTGTTCTTTTTCTGCCACACATAGTGTTTTGCTTTTAGGCCAAATATGTCTTGATAGGTTTGCAGTTGTGCCATACTCTTTCCATTTTCCTATGATAGATTGAACAGTGCTCCGTGAGATGTTCAAAGCTTGGGATTTTTTTTTATAACCCAACCCTGCTTTAAACTTCTCCACAACTTTATCCCTGACCTGTCTGGTGTGTTCCTTGGTCTTCATGATTGTTTGTTAACTAAGGTTCTTTAACAAACCTATGAGGGCTTCACAGAACAGCTGTATTTATACTGAGATTAGATGACACACAGGTGGACTCTATTTACTAATTAGGTGACTTCTGAAGGCAATTGGTTCCACTAGATTTTAGTTGGGGGTATCAGAGTAAAGGGGGCTGAATACAAATGCACGCCACACTTTTCACATATTTATTTGTAAAAAATGTTGAGGGGTGTATTCACTTTTGTGAGATACTGTATGTCTTGCCTCTTAAGCCAAAAAATTAATTTGATGGACTAAAAACTGAATTTAGATCCAAGGCAGTAAATCACTCATGCTTTTGGTTATTAGGTTGCACTGACTAGACCCCCTAATCAAACCCTTACACCTAAAAATCAACAAAACTGACTAAATGAGTAGCCTACCCAAAATACTTCTGGAGTTTCATAACCATTTTGCCAAGTTGTACCATGCCCCAAAAGCCTATGCCTATGCGGCTAAAAGACCTCAATCTGACCTTACACTTCCCCGCATTCCTGATGATCTTCTCCAACTCCTCGAGACCCCCATCTCTCTACAACACGTACAATTACCTATTAATATTTTAAAGTCTCAGAAGCAACCGGACCCTTATGGCTTTACAGCACAGCAGTAAAAAAAAAACAAGAAGGAAAATACTTGCTCCACAGGTAGTTCTCCTCTACAATAATATCCTGGCATAGGCTTCTATGAGAGGGGATACTTTGTTGGCTTTCATTTGCATGCTGCCTAAGTCCAGTAGAAATAACACCCCATGGACCAACTACCGTCCTATTTCACTTTTAAACTTGAGACACCCAAATATTTGTAAAAATCCTAGGTAAGCATCTTAACAGTGGCATTAAAAACATGGACATTTTCTGGGGGACAGCACAGCATACTGTGACCATAAGTATATAATGTATGGAATACCATACAGGGTGCAGTGGTAAGATTTTTGTAATATACCTTGTACATTACATGCTCAGAACTGCTATACTCTGTATGCTGGTTTAAGAACCAGCCTCCTTCTACAAAACACTCAAAGCCTGAAAATGCATAAAACATTAGCATAAAACTGCGCAAAAATATGCTACAAAAATGCACTGGAAAATGCATCATACAGTAGCACTAGTGTGAACCTATACAGTATTTAGTCAAAATGTAAAATAATAAGATCAGCACAAGGGATATTACTTACTATTAATCTGATGTGAACCCTATAATGCTAGCTCCTGCATTTATTGAAATGTTCCTCCTCTGATACACCCCCCCCCACCCTTACCACTGTAATCTTCTGGAGCAATGGAGTTTAATAGAACTAAGGGTGCTGTGACAGAAGTACTCTGAAGAGTGCCCGACTAAGTAATGTCCCTTGTGCTTCTTTTTATTTTAATATTAAATAAACTTTGGCTATAGTAAGCTGTAAAATAGCTGTATAGAAGCCCTCACTCAGCTCACTAGCTGCTTTTATTGTGAAGTAATTAATTCTCAAAGATCCTAAAAGATCACAACATACATTTTAAAGTCTGGTTTCCATCAGTTCCTTAACAGCTCTGAAACATCTGCTGGTAGTTTACTTTAGGAGGTTGTCAGGCCGCCAAAGCTAGATTTTATTGTCTGTGTTGTGAACTTTGAAATTTATTTTATCCACAATGCCTATAGATACAGAGTTTAACCACTTCGCACCCGGGCCAATTCTGACACTTCGCTCCTACATGTAAAAAGCCTAATTTTTTTGCTAGAAAATTACATATAACCCCCAAACAATATATATGTTTTTTTAGCAAAGACCCTAGAGAATATAATGGCGGTCATTGCAACTTTTTATCTCGCACGGTATTTGCGCAATAATTTTTCAAACGCATTTTTTTGGGAAAAAAAACGGTTTCATGAATTAAAAAATATTAAAACATTAAAGTTAGCCCAATTTTTTTGCATAATGTGAAAGATGAAGTTACGCCGAGTAAATAGATACCTAACATGTCACCCTTCAAAATTGTACACGCTCGTGGAATGGCGCCAAACTTCGGTACTTAAAAATCCTCATGGGCGACGCTTTAATTTTTTTTATTGGTTACATGTTTTGAGTTACAGAGGAGGTCTAGGGCTAGAATTATTGCTCTCGCTCTAACGTTCGCTACGATACCTCACATGTGTGTTCTGAACACCGTTTTAATATGTGGGCGGGACTTACATATGCGTTCGCTTCTGCGTACGAGCTACCGGGGACAGGGGCGCTTTACAATTTTTTTTATTTTTATTTATTGTTCATTTTACACTTAACTTTTTACTTTGACAGTTAGAAAAAAAAAATTATCACTTTTATTCCTATTACAAGGAATGTAAACATCCCTTGTAATAGGAATAAGCATGACAGGTCCTCTTTACAGTGAGATATGGGGTCAATAAGACCCCACATCTCACCTCTAGGCTGGGAAGCCTGAAATAAAAAAAAAAAAAAAACGATCACCGCTTCCTAGCCGAAGCGGCGCCGTTTTTTTGAATGCAGAGGCCGGGCGTGACGTCATAACATCGCGCCCAGCCTCCGAACGATCATAGAGACTCCGGTGACCATCTGGTCCGCCAGAAATCTCTATTGTAAGAAGCCGGGGCTGGCGGATCCTGTCACCGACTCACCGATCGCTCAGGTGAGTCGGTAGAAGCACCGGAGGGCGGCGGGGGGGGACGTCCCCTCTCGCCGCCTGTAAGAACGATCAAGTGGCAGAACAGCCACTATGATCGTTCTTACGGTACAGAGAATCGCCGGCTCTAAAAAACGATATCTGAATGATGCCTGTAGCTGCAGGCATTATTCAGATATCCCGGCTCAAAGTCAAGGACGTCCATGGACGTCCTTGGGCGCAAAGTGGTTAATGAGGGCTTGTTTTAACGTTTTTATACTGCTTGTTCATGATATATAAATACTTTAGTGTGTATGATCGGAGGGCGGCGGGGGGGACGTCCCCTCTCGCCGCCTGTAAGAACGATCAAGTGGCAGAACAGCCACTATGATCGTTCTTACGGTACAGAGAATCGCCGGCTCTAAAAAACGATATCTGAATGATGCCTGTAGCTGCAGGCATTATTCAGATATCCCGGCTCAAAGTCAAGGACGTCCATGGACGTCCTTGGGCGCAAAGTGGTTAATGAGGGCTTGTTTTAACGTTTTTATACTGCTTGTTCATGATATATAAATACTTTAGTGTGTATGATCTGGGAACAACTTCACGTTGAATAACCATGTCATTATTTAAATTTTTTAAAGAGCAGAATCTTGGCAGCCTGTGTGTATACACATAGCGGATGTTTACAGTGAAGGTTTAGCGGAAGTTGCTGACTGTATACAAACTTCAGAACCTCTGTGGTGATCTTAGAGGATGAATTATTTTACTTCACTGTAGAAGCAGCTAAATAAGTCAGTGAGGGATTTCTTTAAGGCCCCTAGATTGGCCCAATCAATGGGAATCTGTGATACCCTGGTGAATCAGAGCAGAATGGTACAGATTTCACTTTTGTGACATCCATGTTCATTCAGTTTTTTTTCTGCACTAGCATAACATTTTGGATTTACAGGGGCCAGGTGAAAACTGACCTGCATCAGACTACCTCTGATCGGTCACGTTTATGCTGGTCTCCCTCCCCTAACTAAGTTAATAATATGGAGGGAGACAGACTCACTGGCAAATCTGGGGAAGGAGGTCACGCCTCCGAAAAACAAACTCGTCAGGTGACTAGATTACCAGCATGCCTCTCTTGTTAGTGAGTCTGCTGGTCTCCTGCTCTGGTTCCAAGGCCTGTCAGTGTATAACTAACAGAGCGGCTGGCGGGTGTGCCTCTGCCCCCCTCCACACACGCACACTTTGCCTTTCTGTCCACGCACTGAGATGGTTGGAAGATGCTGCTTGGGCTGCACACAAGACATCCAGCTGATGAACCAGGCGATCTGGCTGTGTTAGAGAAGGGCTGTCACAACTGATGTTCATTATTCATAATGATATGGCTGCATACAAGTTGGAATCATATAAGTGGTATTTTATTGTTTTTATTAAAATGTATTGTGCTAGGTTGAGCTTCCCTTTTTGTTTCCTTTGTTGTACAGATTGTGTCCAAGACCTTGGTCAGAGAAGTTAAAGGAGCAGCTGCACATATCCTGGCTACATTTGTTCAATATCACTGGCAATAAAAGCTCATTTTGGCAGGATACACCTGTGTGCGCAGAGGGGAAATTTTGGTGTTTTCTTCCTGATCATGTGACCACTGTGATAGCAGATTATAGCAGTTGCGTGATCGGGAAGCCACTCCACCTTTCTGCATTAAAGCCCACTTAAAGGGCTGCCGGAAGGTGGCATGAAAGTGTTTATCAGTTACCCTGTTGTCCTACCTGGTGGTCCTGCTGGGCCTTTCATTGGAGATCCTTGGCCTCCTGGAGTACCTATTGGCCCTATTGGGCCTTTTCTTGTGCTCATGCCTGGAAAAAAGAACAGTGAGTACCTAACCCACTAAATAGATCTTCTATAGAACTTGTTTTCCTCTACTTTTACACAAATGTTTCTCTCCAGTGCCTATCTTAAATTAGTGTGATTCACAAAAAACAGGTTTACATTAAAATAACCCAATTTTACTAATAAAATAACCTATTAAATGTGTACACGTGCATTTTACAAATTCCTGTGAAAGATCTAATTTGTTTGCTTTGAATGGGAAAACAAAGGCTAGTGAACAAAACGTAGCATGCAGGACCTTTGTTTCCAACACCGGTAAACATGATCATTTTTAAAAAATCGACTTTGACAAGTATGTCCATTTTTTTCAATATACAATCTTGTAAGTGCACAAAAGAGAAAAGCATATTTGTAGTCTGTGATTTTTTCATTTTATGGATAAATCCAGCAGAAAAAATAAGCTGGGGGGTAGTCACAAGCCCTTCTGCAAATCAAGAAACACACAATCATCTATTTTTTCTTTGCATGCTTTTAATTAGTAGACTGTACTGTTCAATGGTAACTCTGTATATAAAGCAGGCATCTTGCTGTCTCTAAATATGTGTAAGGGTTTTCACTTCCATAAAAAATAATTATGCAATAACTTTGATGACAAAGTGGTGAACCATGCATAAAATGGTGTTTTCATTCGTGTGTGCCTAGGGCAGTATGAACTCTAAGTATGACAATACCAGTTGCCCTGTTTCTCACCTTCCTGGGCTATCAAGGAGTCTCTTGATGCTGGTGTCATAGATCCTGCAACATAAGAATATTGGTTAAGATAAATGCGGTGGAGAGGAAGAGAGTGTCAACTCAAATTGTCATCAAGAAGAGCTAACAAATCATACCACTACAGTGTGGGTCACACGGACATGTGTAAGAGGTTAACATATGAGATTTACTGGCACTGCACTGACCACACAGGACGGACATCCACCTTTCCTGTGACAAAATCCTTCCTTTCCCACATGTGTGCAGTGTCCTATGACACATCTTTTCTCCAAATCGTTTACATCACTGCAGATAGGCAAATGTCATATAAATAGAATAAATAAAGAAACAACTGCATACAGAAACATAAGACTAACACATATGTGCCTATCCATTATTCTACTTTTGAGCAGCTTTAGATTTGCATACATCAGTTTTGACTTTTTATAAATTAATTTTTTTGTTACACGTTTGCTGTTTTTATATCTAAATAAAAATCACAAATATTTTCATCCGATAATTGTTTTGCATGCTATTAAAAGGCTATATACAGTTGTGCTCATAAGTTTACATACCCTGGCAGAATTTATGATTTCTTGGCCATTTTTCAGAGAATATAAATGATAACACAAAAACTTTTCTTTCACTCATGGTTAGTGTTTGGCTGAAGCCATTTATTATCAATCAACTGTGTTTACTCTTTTTAAATCATAATGACAACAGAAACTGCCCAAATGACCCTGATCAAAAGTTTCCATACCCTGGTGATTTTGGCCAAGTTGACACAAAAGGGTTTGAATGGCTATTAAAGGTAACCATCCTCACCTGTGATCTGTTTGCTTGTAATTAGTGTGTGTGTATAAAAGGTCAATGAGTTTCTGGACTCCTTATAGACCCTTGCATCTTTCACCCAGTGCTCCACTGATGTTTCTGGATTCTGAGTCATGGGGAAAGCAAAAGAATTGTCAAAGGATCTGTGGGAAAAGGTAGTTGAACTGTAAAAAAAAAACAGGAAAGGGATATAAAAAGATATCCAAGGAATTGAGAATGCCAATCAGCAGTGTTCATACTCTAATCAAGAAGTGGAAAGTGAGGGGTTCTGTTGAAACCAAACCACTGTCAGGTAGCCCAACTAAACTTTCAGCCACAACTGCCAGGAAAATTGTTCAGGATGCAAAAAAAATAACTTCAGATGAAATACAGGACTCTCTGAAAACATGTGGTGTGGCTGTTTCAAGATGCACAATAAGGAGGCACTTGGGCTGGGCTGCAGGGTCGAGTCGCCAGAAGAAAGCCATTACTATGCAAATGGCACAAAATATCCCGCTTACAATACACTAAACAGCACAGAGACAAGCCTCAAATCTTCTGGCACAAAGTCATTTGGAGTAATGAGACCAAAATTTAGCTTTTTGGCCACAACCATAAACGCTACATTTGGAGAGGAGTCAACAAGGCCTATGATGAAAGGTACACCATTCCTACTGTGAAACACGGAGGTGGCTTGCTGATGTTTGGGGATGTATGAGCTACAAAGGCACAGGAAATTTGTTTAAAATTGATGGCAAGATGACTGCAGTATGTTATCAAAAAATTTTGGAGGAACATTTGCATTCATCAGCCAGGAAGCTGCGCATGGGAAGTACTTGGACATTCCAACATGACAATGATCCAAAACACAAGGCCAAGTCGACCTGTCATTGGCTACAGCAGAATAAAGTGAAGGTTCTGGAGTGGCCATCTCAGTCTCCTGACCTCATTATCATTGAGCCACTCTGGGGAGATCTCAAACATGCAGTTCATGCAAAACAGCCCAAGAATTTACAGGAACTGGATGCTTTTTGCCAAGAGGAAAGGGCAGCTTTACCATCTGAGAAGATAAAGAGCCTCAACCACAAATACCACAAAAGACTTCAAGCTGTCATTAACGTTGAAGGGAGCAATACAGAGTATTAAGAACTGGGGTAGGTAAACTTTTGATCAGGGTCATTTGGGTAGTTTCTGTTGCCATTATGATTTAAAAAAAGTGAACACAGTTGATTGATAATAAATGGCTTCAGCCAAACACTAACCATGAGTGAAAGAAAAGTGTTATTATTCATATTCTCTGAAAAATGGCCAAGAAATCATAAATTCTGCCAGGGTATGTAAACTTATGAGCACAACTGTGTATATATATATATATATATATATATATATATATATATATATATATATAAAATCTGATATAAAACATGTGCTAAAACCTGTGGACTGATCAAAAACATTCCAACCTGTCTATTGAACGAAAGTGATTAAATTATGCCTTTTTTCACAAATACTGTATGTGTAGTGCCCTCCTAGTTGGGCTGCTTTGTAAATTTAGCAATTTTGGCTTCTGCAGTAATTACAGAAGCAGTGATTGTTTGGTCTGCCCAGAGCAGGCTAAGAGTTTAATTATTTTACCCTGCCTTTACAGTAGAAGAAGTTTCTAGAGTTTAGAGTGGGAGAATTTAAAAACATTTACATAGTCGTGCTGAATGAATGATTATCCATACATAACAAACCATAAATGATATAAAATTAAAAAGTCCAAGGTAGTGAAATAATTTTCAAGGTGAGAGTATTCTTGTCAGTGCATCAGCATTGTCACCATCCGCCACCCGGAATGTGTAATCGTTTGAAGCACCACTACCAATACAGACAAAATGCTTGCTTACCAGCTCACACAGACCTCCTATTATGGAAGGTCAGTGAAACTTGTGGCTACACACTGAGCCAGGGCCTTTTGGTGAAGTATGAGGATCCTCTCAAAACATGGAGGTAAACCATCCAGATGGTGTTTTAATAAGTCATCCCCAAAATATAAAAAGCTCAACATAGTCTAAAAACTTTAAAACTTTATTCGGAAAGCTCAAAATTGCACTTACATCAAGAGTGGTTAAAAATCGCCTTAATATCAATCTTGCCGGCAACCCATCTTTTCAGGACTCATGGAATGCAATGATGTCAGCACGTCACTCCGCCCCACACGATTCATCATATGGGGACGTCGTCCGAGGCACGGGGGGCATGCTGCGTCATCGCTTAAATACATTAAAAACTAAACATGCCTCGATCTGAGTCTCAGACGGCCAATCAAACCATTAAAGCGGGACCATACCTTAAACAATGTTTGAAATCCAATCCCACACAGCAGATGGAGCCAGACAGCAAAAACTACCAAAAATAAACCTAAACCACTTCTTTCCTAAATGTGCCCAGAGAACATATACACCAAAGCTGAACTCGGCAACAGGAAGTGTCAAAAATAATCAGATGGAGTCACACCACCATATTAGGTTAGAGTGGCATCTAGTGGACAAAGATCGATATAATTACTATCTACAAAAGTTGTTTAAATAAACATTATTAGCGGGCACTGACATTTCCCCAATGCTTGTAAATCCACCTAAAATATTCTATAAGCTATAATCAGCGGCAGGAAGTGTCACAATTACTTTAATGGGGCCATGTCACTACAGTCAATTGGAGTGACATCTAGTGAACAAACATCATATAACACCCAATGAGTTTCACTGACAAGAAATCATTGACACAACTAAAAAGAAAAATATAAACTGAATGACCTGGGTCACTATACTATTCACTGTTTATTGACAAACAAAACAATGGATGAGGTCCAAAATCTCGTTCCATGTCATTTAGTGTCCCAATCTCCAACTATATCAATTAAGCATTGAAAATCTAATATAGAGATATAAATAATATAATGATTGAAAATGGGGTTTCCTCACTTAAATGATGTTGTATTAAAAAATGTCCCCCCTTACCCTTAAATCGGCTGACTCACACTCAGGTCAGAGAATACAAAATATCAAAAATTTGGAATGATTCTTGAAACCCTTTCTGATATTACTAATATGCTCATTTAGTCTAACCTGCAGCGCTCACTTAGTCCTGCCCACATATTGGAGCCCACAAGGGCATTGTAACAGGTACACTACCCCAGTGGTGGAGCATGTGATGAATGGCTCTATTCTAACAGCATGAGAAGTACTTGTAGAAATAAAGCCATTTGTTCTCCTATTTAAGGCGAACGAATGGCTTTATTTCTACAAGTACTTGCAGTACATATGCAGTGGCACACAATAGAGACCCTTCAAATACTATTTTTTGGGACATTTACAGGTACATTGGAGGGGTAGCTCTCTAGTTAGGGAGTTAAGATCTAGCTAGGGAGATCTCAAAACTTGAAATGCATTGGATACAATAACCAAAATCATTTGTCCGCTATGGTTTAAATGTAGATGTTGACGTTCATTTTTAATTTTTTTATTTGACAATCCGTATTTCCAATGTCCTTATTGAGCTAACTGATATGGTGTACTGTTTTTCCTACATTTTAGATATTTTGTATTCTCTAACCTGAGTCTCAGTCAGCCGATTTAGGGCTAAGGGGGGAACCTTTTGAATACAACATAATTTGAGTGAGGGAGCCCCATTTTCCATCATTATATTATTTATATTATCTCTATAATATTATATTTTCAATGCTTAATTGATATAGTAATGTTTAAAATTTGTGTATATTTATTTTTGAAGCAGGCCACTAGTTTTTGTGGATTTGCTGGCAAGTTCATAGGTCAGTTTAAGGATTGGGACACTAAATGACGTGGAATGAGCTTTTTGGCCTCATTACTATCCATTGTTTTGTTAGTCAATAAACAGTGAATAGTATAGCAACCCAGGTCATTCCGTTTATGTTTATATTTTTACTTTTTAGTTGTGTCAATGATTTTTTATTAGTGAAACGCATTGGGTGTTATATGATTTTTGCCCACAAGATGTCACTCCAATTGACATGACTCTTGAAATAATTGTGACATTTCCTACCTCTGAATATAGCTTATAGAACATTTTAGGTGGCTTTACAAGCATTGTGGAAATGTCCGTGACCACTAATAATTAATTTTTAAACAACTTTTGTAGCTAGTAAATATAATGATCTTTGTATACAAGATGCCACTCTTCTTTTTTTCTTTTTTTTTTTATCAGATTTTATTTTTCATTTTCTTACACCACAACAACATGTACACAAAAAGAAACAAAGAAAATATTGAAATCAAAACACAAATATTTATAACATCACAGAAGCATATAAAAAGCCCCCCCCCCAAAAAAAGGGGGAATTTTTGCTCACCCCTTTCCTCACTACTTCCATTGTCAAGTCAATACACAATCTATTTATCCTATAGGTAAGAACTGGTTTCTCCCTATATGTCTATATTCTGACAAACGTACCTCCTAACTCAATCCTGTATCCATATAGTCAAGCTACAGCTTCCAAATAATATCAAACCTCTTGGATGAGTTCCTCATAAAGAAAATATGCCTCTCATAGGAAATACATCTATTCAGATCGAATATCAAATCAGATATAGTCGGAGGGTGAGGGGAGGTCCACCTAATGGCAATTTGTCTTCGATCCACAAAGAGCGCTCGTGCAACAGTAAACCACCTTGGTGGTTTAAGCACTGAGCTATCAAGATAGCCCAGCAGACATATTAAAGGATCCACTGAAAGATTCAAATCTAAGATCCCATTGAGTGTACCCACAACCTCCGCCCAATACCTCTGGAGTTTCGGGCATCGCCATAGTAAATGTATTAATGACCCCAGATCTAGCGCAAGCCAAGTCAGTTGTTAAGCCAATATTAAACAAAAATTATGGGGTCCTATACACCCTATGCAATATATAAAATTGTGTTAATCGAAATGAGGGTGAAAGAGATACAAGGGGAAGAGTCCAAACAATCCTATCCCAGACCTGGTCGGAGATAGGACCGATATCGCGTTTCCATGTCTCTCTAAATGGACAGTGAAACTTCTTAGAAGTACATTGTAATAGAGACTTATACGTAGCGGATATTAGGCCTTTAGTAGCAGTTGCCTGAACCACTCTTTCCAAGACTGGGACCGGGGAAAACAAAACAGGAGAAAAAGAAAATTTGGCATATAAGCCATGACGCAGCTGCAAAAATTTATAGAACATCTAGGGTATAAAGAGAAATAGATGCCACTCTACCTAATATGGTGGTGTGACTCCATCTGATTATTTTTACACTTCCTGTTGCTTAATTCAGCTTTGGTGTATACCTAAATGGTGCGTGGGTGCTGTGGTGGTGCCCGCTGCCGCTGTCCTCAGGGCACCTTTGGGAAAGGAGTGGTTTAGGTTTATTTATGGTAGTTTTTGCTGTTTGGCTCCATCTGCTCTGTGGGATTGGATTTCGAACATTGTTTAAGGTCTGGTCACAATTTGATGATTTGATTGGCTGCCTGAGACTCAGATTGAGGCTTGTTTAGCTTTTAGTGTATTTAAGCAATGATGCAGCATGCCGTCCGTGCCCCGGACGACATCACCATATGATGAAACACGTAGGGCGGAACGACGTACTGACATCATCACATTCCACGAGTCCCGAAAGAACGGGTTACTGCTGTATTACCGGCCAACGAGATTCATATTAAGGCAATTTTTAACCATTCTTGATGTAAGTGCAATTTTGAGCTTTCCAAATAAAGTTTTAAAGTTTTTACACTATGTGGAGTTTTTTATATTTTGGGGATGACTTATGAAAACGCCATCTGGACAGTTTACCTCCATGTTTTGAGAGGATCCTCAGACAGCATCAAATAGCCCTGGCTGGGTGTGTAGCCACAAGTGTCACTGGCCTTCCGTAATAGGAGGTCTGTGTGAGCTGGTAAGCGAGCATTTTGTCTGTATTGGTGGTGTGCTTCAGGCGATTACACATTCCTGTTGGCGGATGGTGGGGATGCTGATGCACTGACAGGAATACTCTCACTTTGAAAGTTATTTCACTACCTTGGACTTTTTAATTTTATATGGATAATCCTTCATTCAGCGCGACTCTGTAGATGTTTTTGATTATTACTTTATTACTATATACTGTACCTATGGACTGGCTGTGTACCAGGATCCAGTAAGTAAAGCCCCTATTTGTGCAGATACTACTTCATGGTCCCCACCGTGGACTGTTCCAGTCTAACTTTACCTGTGCTCATACAACTTCATAGTCCCCAGCCATGAGCCATGGACTGTTCCAGTTTACCTAAACTAGTGCAACAGCTGCTAAGAAAGAAGAGTCCTCTGCTAGCAATACGTTCTGTTTTGGAGTGTCCTTCATCACCCCAAATCCCCTCCCAAATTTCTGCTAGTAAATTAACTTCCAAAAGACAACGCCTAGACTGATTTATGAGCCAGAGTGATTGTACTATTGTTGCTGGGTGCCTGACTGCCTCTGAACCCTTTGGGAAAGAACCTGTTACACTCATCGGCTCCCTCGGTGGTAGCGCTAAATAGGTATGGATTGAAATATATATGGATGCCTTCACTCATACATTTAGTTTATGCTAAAAGGATAAATACAATACATTCTGGAGGAAAAAGCTATGGTAGTTGTGTGTGTGTGTGTGTGTGCATATGGGAGAAAAGGGTAGCTGATGATGGGTAGGAAGTTAATGGTGGTGGGGGGTGTTAAAGGGTGCTAATGGGTTCTGACAGTAGAAGGTGACAGGAACAGTTAATAGAGCAAGGTGGAAGAGGATGCATCAAAATGTCATCTTGGGGAATGCCGGACATGAAGATGGAGGATGAAGGTGATTCTACCTGAAAGTGTCATGCTAAATGTGTCCACAAATCCTCAAGAACTGCTGGCAGGGAACAGGGATTATTTTATCACTTTATACAGCATTAGATGCAGATATACACCATGGAGATTTAACTCTACAAACTCATGTACACAAAGTGAAAAACATACCAAAAAAAAATACTAAAGTTTAGGAATGTCAATTTTTACACAGTGACCTATGATAAATGCTTCAGGGTCCCCGCTCAGGCTGTCAAGGTCTGATGAGTTGGATGCCGCTGTCTAGTGAGGGTGCAGGCTGAGGAAAGGTCCACCCAGACCCAAAGCATACTGCAAAAATAAGATCTGAGGGTGGGGTGAAACACGTTGGAGTTGTGGCCTAGATGAATTGAGCTGATTTTTACCTGCTAACCACTCATGCCGGGTAAGGTGTGTGGCAGTCGGGCTAGCTTGGACCAATGTAAGCATGTATGTGCCATACCTGGACAATACCTGTGGAAGCTGGAAATCATTGTAGTAGGTACCACTACTACAGTGATGTCCATTAACTTCTGGGTCCAAACTGGACCAATGTAACTATGTAAAAATCTAATCTTAAGCTTTAATGTTTTTGATGCATAAAGTGGTTCAGACATGAAATATGAACAAAGTATACAATATCTCTCTTTAATGTGTGCTTATCTCAATCCAGAGAACTAAGTGTAATTTCCATCTGCTGCCTCATTCCTCTGCTATCAGCATGAGTCTCAATTTTTCCTGACACCAAGAGAAAAAAAAGTGACAGGGGAGGGACCTCTAGCAAATTGGCAGCCTCAGCTCTGTTCCTGTGTGCTGTGTGAATGGGGGTGTGTCCCTTTCCTCCAATCAGCTTTCAAAACTCTCCTAACTTCAGCTCTCCACCCCCCTGTCTTTCAGAGATGCTGTAAATTCTGCACATTGAAAGAATATAGGGGAAAGACAGCTACAGATAAACAGGTACAATCGATGTAGGAAGATTTGTTTAATTTCTGTGTATCACCTGAGGCCAGTCACTTCACTGTGTATATGTGATGGTTTATATCCACTTTAATTCACTTTGATGATATTTTTAGGTTTTCATAAAAACTTATGTCATGAATATAGCTTATCTAAATCAGGTAAATACAGATCTGCAGTTCTTCTTTATACTAAAACACATTAGGACAAAACAATGAAATGATTTAAAGTAAAATCAATGTGCTGTCAAAAACGACATAAATCCTACCCTTTATGCCCACCTCCCCAGGACCACCACGTGCTTGTGGGCTTCCCCAAAGCCCCGCTGACTGAGGTAGAGCTTGAGTCCCTTGTGCAACATCGGATGCTGCAATCATGGCAACCTAATGACAGAAGAAAATGGTTAACTTCACAGATACACAGTGTGGACAACAAACATATAAATTATACCATAATTACCTTGGCTTCCAAAGTGCTCAGGCGTTCACTTAGCTCTGGAATCTGACTGCAGTTGAGACATCCTATATGCATTAAAAAAGATGGATTAAAAAAAATATTTTAGTAGTTAAACGATAAAACACAGTCCCCATCAATTTGTCTGTTTTTTCTGAATGATCCCCAGCACCATAAAGCCAGCCATACACAGTTCGAATCTCGGGACTCTTCGAGATTCGAATCATTAATGTGCAGGCTGAATGTACCAAGTTGATCTATCAATCAACTTGGGTACAACCAGCCTGCTGGATTCTCTTTTGATTATCGCTAGCCGCTAGCGGTTGCTATAGCTGTTAGTAATAACCACTGTCTTCTCCTGGAGGGACGGCTTCCCCCCGCCAGGAGCAGACAATTGCTGAGCAGAAGGGATTCCCCTGTCAGCACTGTCTGTGTTGATGGGGGAATCGTGCAGATTTTTTGCAGGAAAGAAATTTGTGTGTGGCCAGCCTTAAGCCTCGTACACACGACCGAGTTTCTCGGCAGAACCAGCAAGAAACTTGCTGGCAGAGCTTTCTTGCCGAGTAAATCGGTCGTGTGTACGCGGCTATCAGGTTTCTCGTCAAGAAAACCGACAAGAATCTCGACGAGAAAAATAGAGAACCTGCTCTCTATTTTCTCGTCGAGATTCTCGTCAGCATGTTTCTCGACGAGAAAAGTGTGTGTGTGTGTACACTTACCTTTCGCCGTGGAAACCCGCGCATGCTCGAAATGACTTTGACGCATGCGCGGTAGCTTCCTAGGCATAGGTAGGGTGTAGCAAGATGGCGGCGACGGCATTGAATGTGACGAGCGCATGCTCGTCGTAGTCGATGACATCACCGTGTTCGCTCCATTCAAAGAACTGCGGGTTCTTTGAATGGATCGTGTGTACACTCGGCCGGGACAAGTTTCTTGTCCAAGAATCTCATCAAAAAAAACGACTAGTTTTTTCCTGACGAGATTCTCGGCCGTGTGTACGAGGCCTAACACTCATTTTTGGACAATAAAATGATACTAAGCATTTTGAGTTGAGAGGTTCCTCCCATTTCTCTTTGGTCATGAAGAGGTTTTACAATGTCATGAAAAAACATATACAGCGTTGTTGCCTGATTGCAGCTATCAGATTGTTTATAAATGATCACCAGATTTTCTCTATCTGTGGGAAATCAATGGATGTAACAACACCTTAAAGCCTCGTACACACAATCAAATTTTTCGACGGGAATTGTGTGTTGACAGCCTGTTGGGGGAAAATCCGACCGTTTGTATTCTCCATCGGACAATTGTTGTCGGATTTTCTGCGGACAAATGTTGGATGGCAGGCTTTAAAAGTATAGATTCCATCATTAATGCCTGTATTTATAAGTTATTCCTCACCTCTGCACATGCAATATTCTGCATATACTAGACATTAAAGCTGAACCTAACTCCCATAACGTAAAAGTTAGTTTTGTTTAAATATTCATCCACCCACCAGCAAATTGAATTTTTATTTCTCTGTGTTTGTTCATTTTTTAAATTGGCTCCACCCTAGCAGTCATTCTGGGATGCTTACATCACAGCTCCCAGGAGGTTGCATAATGGGGAACTTAGAGTGGCCAGGGAGAGGATGGGTCCGGTGCATCAGTAGTAGCTGGCTGCCTGCACCCAGAAGAGAGAGCCAGCTGAAGAGGACCAAGATGGCAGTGCTGGACCATGTGTATATCACCCGTGTGGGCGTTGCCGAGGTGGTGATTGGGAGGAGTGTGCACTCATGCCCTTGTAGGCGGCCAGAGGCATATCAAGGCTGGGTGGCTTAGTAGCACTCCTATTGTGGTGATTTTTTTGCATTCTCTCATAATGTTCATATAAGTTATTCTAGCAGCCTCTACTGTGGTGTTATTTCACTCAGCATCCATCTGGAAATTTATCTGTGCGCCTGGTCACTTTTGTTTTTTTGCCACAGGAATATGCCAAAACACTTGTATGGCGTAAGGCTGCATGCTACCTAATGAGCAACACAGTTGTGTAGTTCTTTCAACTTTATGCACTGTAAACTTTTGATAACAGTTCCTCATTATGCTTCCCTCCATGCAGCAGTTCTGAGCCAGTGCCACGTTACCTTTCACCTTATCTCAGTGACACCGATCCGTAGGTTTGACTCTTTACTCCACTTACACCAAGTCACTAGGGATGAGCTTCGAGTTCGAGTCGAACTCATGTTCGACTCGAACATTGCCTGTTCACCCGTTCGCCGAACAGCGAACAAATTGGGGTGTTCATGGCAAATTCGAAAAATCTATGGGAGAAATCTAAAGTGCTAATTATAAAGGCTTATATGCAAGTTATTGTCCTAAAAAGTGTTGGGGACCTGGGTCCTGCCCCAGGGGACATGTATCAATGCAAAAAAAAGTTTTAAAAACGGACGTTTTTTAGGAGCAGTGATTTTAATAATGCTTAAAGTGAAACAATAAAAGTGAAATATTCCTTTAAATTTTGTACCTGGGGGGTGTGTATAATATGCATGTAAAGTGGTGCATGTAAAGGGGCGGGTCTATACATTTAAAACACTGCGGAGGAAGTTCCCCATCAGGTCCGCTCAGGCTCAACCAATGACGGACATCGCTGGACATCGGATCACCGCGGGACACTGGATTTCATCGCTGGAATGTTTTATTTATTTTTTTAATAAAGGACTTTTCCAAGGTGTTTGTGTGTTTTTATTTACATTTTTTGACACATTCTTCGTGAAATGGTAGGGGTACAATGTACCCCTTACCAATTCACATAGGGGGGGCGGGATCTGGGGGTCCCCTTTGTTAAAGGGGTCTTCCAGATTCCGATAAGCCGCCCGCAGACCCCCACAACCACCGGGCAAGGGTTTTGGGGATGAGGCCCTTGTCCCCATCAACATGGGGACATCCTCCCCATGTTGAGGGCATGTGGCCTGGTACGGTTCAGGAGGGAGGGCCGCTCTCTCATCCCCCCCTCTTCCCCTGCGGCCGGCCAGGTTGCGTGCTCGGATAAGGGTCTGGTATGGATTTTTGGGGGGACTCCACGCCATTTTTTTTTTATTTGGGATGGAGTTCCCCTTAAAATCCATGCCAGATCTGAAGGGCCTGGTATGGATATTTAGGAGGAACCGCACGCCATTTTTTTTTAATTTGTGGCGGGGTTCCCCTTAATATCCATTCCAGACCTGAAGGGCCTGGTAATTGAATTTGGGGGAACCCCCACGCTTTTTTTTTTTTTATCAATGACTTTTCTATGTATTGCCGGGAGCCGACAATTCATTAATAGCCGCGAGTGAGTTTTAAATGACTTTTTTTCCTTCAAAAATGACACTTTGTGCAAGGACAGTTCTAAGCACGGGAAACATGCGCCACTTTACATGCATATCATACACACCCCTCAGGTACGAAATTTAAAGGAATATTTCACTTTTATTTTTTCATTTTAAGCATTATTAAAATCACCGCTCCCGTAAAAACGTCTATTTTTTAAACCTTTTTTTTGCATTGATACATGTCCCCTGGGGCAGGACCCGGGTCCCCAAACACTTTTTAGGACAATAAATTGCATATTAGCCTTTATAATTAGCACTTTAGATTTCGAACGTTCGAGTCCATTGTATTTAATAGGGTTCTAAAGTTCACACGAACATTCTGTCTGTTCGCAGGTTCTGGTGCGAACCGAACAGGGGGGTGTTCGGCTCATCCCTGCAAGTCACCTCAGCTTCCTGACCAGCTGGCTGCTATATGCACATAGACACTAGTTATGTAGTTACTAGCAATGGCATAATAGCCTTCACTGGTTAGCTTGATTTAGACACTGGTACTGCACCTTTTTCTTGCATTGTCTTGTCCCCTGGTGTGACCATAGGTGTGTTATGCCTTACATGCACTTCTTTGAGCATGTACCCAAGTAACCAAATAACTTCAGGCCAGGCCAGAAAAAGTTAACAACTTATAAAACCAAGCTTTACAGATAGTTTCTTCCCAGATACCCTATTCCTCTCAGAAAGTGCTAACTCAGTTCTTCTTGGTGCCCCCTGCCCATTGAGGTAGTCATACCTTGGAACTGTGGAAAGAGTCCTTAAGGTCCTTGTACAAGTCCATGTCCTGGAACCCTGATTGGGTTCCCGCCAAGGGGTGAACTAACAGCAAGCATCAGTTACATGTTAAAGCAACCTTCTGTTCCACTTCGCACACATGGAGCAATGTGATCTAGAGGTTGCTCCCTCCTTTTACCAACTTTCCCCCAGCAGAGGGTGACACCAGCCAAAACTACCGGGAAACATGCTCAGCATTGTTAACCCCTTAAATTCCTGGAAGCACCAGCTGAAAGTGTAACATAACTAAATAGTGTAACATTTAGTACAGACAAGGCATAACAATAAAATAACATAACAACCTCTTAGTAGGCACCTGCCTACACCCAAACAGTGGATCGCAAGGAGACAATACCAGATACATAGGTTAGCATTTGTTTTGAAGTGATTGCATTGCAGCACTTTAAAGTGTAATTCCAGACAAATATTTTTCTTTTGTTACAGTGAGAAAGGGCTAGGACCTATGTTGGATTTTTTTTCTTTGCCAAAACCTTCTTGGTAAAGAACCTATCCCAGAGGTAAATTGTAAGCCTTGTGACAGTGCAAGGCCCTGGCACTGCATAAATGGCTGTAAAAAGAACACAGAATAGTGTGAGTGGAGAAAACTGATTTTGGTATTCCTGGATTGGGCTCCAGAGTTTGGAAATTTCATAATGGTTTGGAAGGGAAAAATCCTCAACCCAGTGTCCAAGCTTTGTTGAAGTCCAGCAGGGTGTGGGGCAGGACCTACTCACCCTGTGGATGTGCCCTTACCTGTGTAAGTGCTCACTAATGCCTGGGACCAGAAGGGGCCATGATAATGCGAGAATCAGAATTGAAGCAGGGCTCCATACTTGGAAGTGCACAGATACACATTAAACTTGAGGCTCTTCACTGTGAGACGTTCCTCTCCCATGGCACTGTACACCTTATCTTCCCAAATGCAGCATTTTGAGGGGGGCATGGAACTGACAGTGCCACCAGCAGGTGAGATTCTTTATCACGGATCCTGGCTGCAAGAAGACACCCGCTGGTGGACACTGGTACTGCGATCCACGGGACCAACAGCGCCACCAACAGGTGAACCCTTTCCTGACAGGACCCACCACCCATGCCCGGTACCTCTCTCCCACTGGCTGTCTGCTATATCAATCCCACCGATCCTGGTTACCCATAAAAACCACATGTTAGACATGACTTCCTGCCAACTCCTCTGTACGCCTAACTCTTCCTTGGTGGCTCTCTAACTCATCCTCTTCATCTCCATCAATATTACAGGCCCTTTTCTTTTGATATGCCATGTACCTTAATGCACCCCTTTGGACAAACTTCAGACCAGGCACCAAGCAGTTATTAAAATGTTCCCGATTGGTTGAAAAGAAAGGCGTTTCAATTGGCCTATGAGGATGAGGGATGAGACACAGTGATGCAGAGGAGGAGAAGCATGCCATGTTGGACAGATTCAATATCCATTGGACGGAGACAGTTGGGATTACTAAAAGGGTCTGGTAGACTGGGAAGGCTGCAACAACTAGGAAAGAGTCCAGGGGACCAAAGAAATCTGTAAGTCTCAGAGGAATGAGAGAGCTCAGGATGTCAGGAGAACCCCTAGTGAGAGGCCAGGAGTGGGCCCATACAGCAGGGAGCTTTACCTAAAGGCTGAATGAGCCAAGAGAGAGTTCAGAGAGTCAGGAGAGCTTGTGGGATAGTCTGAGAGACCAGTGCAAGAGCATTGGTGCTGCTAAAGAGGGGGCCAGGTGACTTGGCATTTTCTGTTATCTGTTTTGCTGTGTGAAACTGAAACCACTGTATGGAAAAACCTGATGTAAATGGCTTGCCTTGACTTCTGTTTAAATAAAAGTGGGTTGGCAAGTCTTAAAACCACAGTTCGGACTGGCGAGGGCTGGTTCACACCATGAATCGCAAAGCAATGTGCTATGCATTCCTGTGGCATTCACATGCAATTCGAGTGCATTGAAATTTCAGCCTATCCATTTGAATAGGCTGAAATGGCACCGTACAGCACCAAAAGTACTGCATGCAGTACTTTAAAAACCCCACAAAGCAACCAGATTGCATGGTATAATTGTAGGCAAATGCACTGTGTTTGCAACCTGACACCCACTGCAGTGTGTTTTAAACGGTGTGGGAAAAGCGTACAGAACGTAGGTTTCCCACACTGCGTTCCTGTGTAAACTTACTCTAAAAATGCATATAATACTGAGCTAAATAACACCCATATCACAGCCTGTACAACATAGTATATTTGTCACTAGTAACTACAGTGCCTTGAAAAAGTATTCATACCCCTTGAAATTTTCCACATTTTGTTACAACCAAAAACGTAAATGTATTTTATTAGGATGTTATGTAACAGACCAACACAAAGTGGCACTTAATTGTTAAAGTGGTAGGAAAATTTCAAATATGTGAAAATTGTGGCGTGCATTTGTATTCAGACCCCCTGAGTCAATACTTTGTAGAACCACCTTTCACTGCAATTACAGGTCCTTCTCAAAAAATTAGCATATTGTGATAAAGTTCATTATTTTCTGTAATGTACTGATAAACATTAGACTTTCATATATTTTAGATTCATTACACACAACTGAAGTAGTTCAAGCCTTTTCTTGTTTTAATATTGATGATTTTGGCATACAGCTCATGACAACCCAAAATTCCTATCTCAAAAAATTAGCATATCATGAAAAGGTTCTCTAAACAAGCTATTAACCTAATCATCTGAATCAACTAATTAACTCTAAACACCTGCAAAAGATTCCTGAGGCTTTTAAAAACTCCCAGCCTGGTTCATTACTCAAAACCGCAATCATGGATAAGACTGCCGACCTGACTGCTGTCCAGAAGGCCATCATTGACACCCTCAAGCAAGAGGGTAAGACGCAGAAAGAAATTTCTGAACGAATAGGCTGTTCCCAGAGTTCTGTATCAAGGCACCTCAGTGGGAAGTCTGTGGGAAGGAAAAAGTGTGGCAGAAAACGCTGCACAACGAGAAGAGGTGACCGGACCCCGAAGAAGATTGTGGAGAAGGACCGATTCCAGACCTTGGAGGACCTGCGGAAGCAGTGGACTGAGTCTGGAGTAGAAACATCCAGAGCCACCGTGAACAGGCGTGTGCAGGAAATGGGCTACAGGTGCCGCATTCCCCAGGTCAAGCCACTTTTGAACCAGAAACAGCGGCAGAAGCGCCTGACCTGGGCTACAGAGAAGCAGCACTGGACTGTTGCTCAGTGGTCCAAAGTACTTTTTTCGGATGAAAGTAAATTTTGCATGTCATTCGGAAATCAAGGTGCCAGAGTCTGGAGGAAGACTGGGGAGAGGGAAATGCCAAAATGCCTGAAGTCCAGTGTCAAGTACCCACAGTCAGTGATGGTCTGGGGTGCCATGTCAGCTGCTGGTGTTGGTCCACTGTGTTTTATCAAGGGCAGGGTCAATGCAGCTAGCTATCAGGAGATTTTGGAGCACTTCATGCTTCCATCTGCTGAAAAGCTTTATGGAGATGAAGATTTCATTTTTCAGCACGACCTGGCACCTGCTCACAGTGCCAAAACCACTGGTAAATGGTTTACTGACCATGGTATTACTGTGCTCAATTGGCCTGCCAACTCTCCTGACCTGAACCCCATAGAGAATCTGTGGGATATTGGGAAGAGAAAGTTGAGAGACGCAAGACCCAACACTCTGGATGAGCTTAAGGCCGCTATCGAAGCATCCTGGGCCTCCATAACACCTCAGCAGTGCCACAGGCTGGTTGCCTCCATGCCACGCCGCATTGAAGCAGTCATTTCTGCAAAAGGATTCCCGACCAAGTATTGAGTGCATAACTGAACATAATTATTTGAAGGTTGACTTTTTTTGTATTAAAAACACTTTTCTTTTATTGGTCGGATGAAATATGCTAATTTTTTGAGATAGGATTTTTGGGTTTTCATGAGCTGTATGCCAAAATCATCAATATTAAAACAAGAAAAGGCTTGAACTACTTCAGTTGTGTGTAATGAATCTAAAATATATGAAAGTCTAATGTTTATCAGTACATTACAGAAAATAATGAACTTTATCACAATATGCTAATTTTTTGAGAAGGACCTGTACAGCTGCAAGTCTTTTTGGGATGTCTCTACCAGCTTTGAACATCTAGAGAGTAACATTTTTGCCCATTCTTATTTGCAAAATAGCTCAAGCTCTGTCAGATTGGATGGAGAGCATCTGTGAACAGCAATTTTCAAGTCTTGCCAATTTGATTAAGGTCTGGACTTTGACTGGGCCATTCTAACACATGATTATGTGTCCTCCACATGGCTTCGCGCAAACTGCAAATGGGACTTCTTTTTTTTTTTTAAATAACGTGGTGTTTTATTGAGAAGAGTATGAGCAGGTTACAGCATATACATTGTCATAACAATAATGCATGACATAGTACCAGCAGAGTGTAACTAAACAAAAATTACTCAGATACGTTGTCTACAGTCAAGAGCACCATGTTACAACCAATTGGATGAATACTGGAGACAGAGATTGTGTGGATACCGGGTCTACTATCGGAAGGGGCTCGTGGGCCCAGCACATCATAAGAGGGAACATGGGTACACGATAGGGGGGAACAAATAAAACCAAAGAAAATACTAATGAAAAGGCAAAAGGGAGGTATCAGAGAGGGTATCAGTCTAGTATCTCATTACAGGTAGCAGCATTGCCTAACCAGGTGTCCCAAACCTTGTTATACTTAGCTGGGCAGTCCCTGTGAACATAGATTTCTTTTTTGTATGGGAGTACCTTGTTGATTGCGGATGTAGCGCCCCTTTACTTTTAGGGGAGCTAGGTACCTAAATTTAGGGGTTGATCTGGGTTAGTAGCCAGACCCAGATCGCTTCAATTGTTAGGTTTTGTTCTTCTGCTTTTGCCAAGTGGTGTTGCTGGTGTACAGTTCCCTGTGGCCTGTGGGTGGCGCTGCCATAACAGGTTAGTGGTGGAACTGCTAGTGACATTACTGTACCTTTGGGTGTCCTCTCCAGGCAGCTGTACGGGAGGCGTGGTCGGCCCGCTGTGCATGCTGGGAGAGGATACATAAGGGGCAGACACCATCTTAGGAGGGGAGAAGGAGGGGTACTGAGGAGCAGTACCGATGAGCAGTCCGTCTGCGTCTCGTGGCCCTCCAGGCCATGGGAGTGCGCATGGGTGGATCAGTCTCAGGCACCTTTAGCCTGGGGCTGCAACTCTTCATGTAGGCCCAGCACCTTTAGCTGGCCTACCATCTAAAGAGGAATTCCAGGGCACTCGAGGGTGGCCCATTCTGGAGAGGGAGCCAGGGTTACTAGTGAAGGAAGTCACTGCCTCGGATGAGGCCTGGTCACCTACAGAGGGATTCCACAAGTCCGCCACAGGCATTGTAGTCTGCTTCAACTTGCACCTAGGTCCTTATGCTACAAGTGCTGGGAAGTTTGGAACTAGGCAAATGGGTTCCGATCGTATCCCTAGGAAAGAAAAGTAAAGTTCGTGCATCACTCCGGCTGCTTGGACCGTGAGAGGGAACTATCCGGGTGAGCAGAGTCCACTTAGGATTGAGTGGTGATATTAAGTGCCTGAACCTGCCTCCCTGTTATTCTATTCTTCACCTTCAACTTTCCTGTCCGGTTTCAAGCATAAAGAAAATAAACCTTCAGTCATTGAGGTTTAACCTTGTCTGGACATTGGCCTTATTGATACACAAACAACAGACTTTTCCCTACACTCTAGAGAAAGGAACCAGCCTAGAGGATGTAACTCGCTGCGGATTCGGAACCCAACAAATTGTGAACACCGCTTAACCTTTTCAAACAGGAAAGTACGGGCTTATAGCACGGTGTGCCTTATCTTACAAGTGAGCCAGGTGAGAAAAAGGTCCGTGTGCTACCTGAATATCCATTCCTGGAGTGACGGGGGTATAGCCTGGAGCCATTTTCTCCCTATGAGCAGTCTAGCTTTAAATAGTGATTCCTGGAGGAATATTTTGTGGAATTTGTCCCCAGTAAACATTCCTTGGGGCACAGTGTCAGAGGCGAACCCATCTCGTCATGAATGAATTTCACAATGTGGGACAAATAGTCCTGTATTACTGGGCATGACCACAAAATGTGAAAGAAAGTGCTGGAAGGACTATTACACCTGGGGCATAGGGGATTGTAGTCAGTTTTATATCGGGCTATTCGGATCGTGGTCAGGTAAGATCTCTGTAAGATATAAAGGTGCGTAAGGAGATCAGACAGTCTAGTTGAGACCTTTTTACAGGTGTCCAATGCATCTTCCCATTCGTCATCCCCCAGCTCGCCCACATCCCCAGACCACCGATCTTTCAACTTGTATGCTAAGATCGCCGCTGGTGGGCGGAAGAGGGAGTTGTAAAATATCGAAATTAGTTTGCGGGAGTCTTGCCCTGTCATAGTGCAGATAATATCCGAATGCTCCATGTTAGGGGGGGGCATCCCGAAATTGTGCCTGGAGGGCGTGGCGAAGCTGGAGGTAACAAAGTGCATAGAGTTGGGGAGATCAAAATTGTCCTTAAATTGTTGGAATGATTTCAGGACAGGACCACGATAGGCGTCTGATAAATACCTTACCCCGTGGTTGAGCCAGAGGATACGGTTAGGTACAGTCAACAGTTCGCTTAGGCCGGGATTATCCCATAGAGGCGTGTGAAAGTGTGTAGGAGGCATTTTCAGTTTGCGTCTCACTATTTCCCAGATTTTGCAGTGGTTATATAACAGTCCCTTTCGGAGACCCAGCGCCCCGGTATCAGTAAAATCTTTAAGGATAATCTGGAAGGGGTGAGTGAGCCCGGGGACGTGGGGGGAGCATATCAGTGTTAGGTAGGGGTCCTTGTCATGTTCGTCTAAATAGAAAAAATGGGAAAGTTGCGCCGCCAAGTAATAGAAGTTGAAGTCGGGCAAAGCTGCGCCGCCCAAATCGGTGGGGTTCTTCAGCGTTTACCAAGACAATTTGTGTCGAGCACTACCCCATACAAAGGAGTTGAGGAGTGCTTCCACGGATTTAAAAAGCCTGAGGGGTAAATAAGCTGGAGCGTGCCACAAAACATACAGAAACCCAGGGAGGAGGATCATTTGCAAATGGAACTTCTTATGGCTTTCTTTCAACAATGGCTTTCTTCTTGACACTCTTAAAGTCCAGATTTGTGCACGGCTAATAGTTGTCCTGTGGACTAATTCTTCCACCTGAGCTGTGAATTTCTGCAGCTCCTCCAGAGTTACCATGGGCTTTTTGGCTGCTTCTCTGATTAATGTTCTCCTTACCCACCGCCCAGCCTGTCAGTTCAGGTGAATGGCCATGTCTTGATAGGTTTGCAATTGTGCCATGCTCTTTCCATTTTCGGATGATGGATTAAACAGTGCACTGTGAGATGTTCAAAGCTTGGGATTTTTTTTATAACCTAACCCTGCTTTAAACTTCTCCACAACTTTATCCTTGACCTGTCTGGTGTGTTCATTGGCCTTTATGAAGCTGTTTGTTCACTAAGGTTCTCTAACAAACCTCTGAGGTCTTCACAGAACAGCTATATTTATACTGAGATTAAATTACACACAGGTGGACTCTATTTACTAATTACGTGACGTCTGAAGGCACTTTGTTCCACTAGATTTTAGATAGGGGTATCAGAGTAATGGGGGCTGAATAAAAATGCATGCCACACTTTTCAGATATTTATCTGTAAAAGATTTTGAAAACCATTTATCATTTTCCTTCCACTTCACTTCACTTTGTGTTGGTCTATCACATAAAATCCCAATAAAATACATTTATGTTTTTGGTTGTAATATGACAAAATGTGGAAAATTTCAAGGGGTATGAATACTTTTTCAAGTATACGAAATACATTTTTATTAATATTTATTGAATAAAAAGCATTTTAATTTGTTAAATGTCATTTTAGCTCCTAAAAATCCCCAGGTATACAAATACTTTGACTTGTATAACATAAGGGATGGGGTGCCTGGAGGACCAACCAATATTGTTTGCAAGTTTACCTCCAAATGACCTTTTGTCACCATCACTGATATTCTCTCCACCCCTCACTGCTTTCCTTAATATTTATTGCCTTGTATTTTAGGATCACATTGTACAGTCCCTTTTTGGAAATCAACCATGGCTGACTGCAGAATCCTAATTTCATGAAACATTGAAACATTGCTAGTCTGGGAGACCTGAAGCAATGACCGGCCATGCTTACCATTTTTCAACAGTTTTCTTCAGTTGCAGTCTGCGTGCAGGAAAACACATCACAATACAGATACCATCTCTTATCTTAAAAGATGTCAATATGTCATAAAATACCACTCAACAAATACTTCCTACTCCCGCAGAGTTATGCCCCATTACACACAATCGGAATTTCCGAGGAAAAAAGTCAGACGGAATTTTTTCATCAGATATGCCGACCGTGTGTATGCCCCATCGGACTTTTTCCGTCGGAAATTCCGACAGAGTTAGAAAGAGAACATTTTCAGAAAATTTCCATCAGAAATTCCGTTCGTCTGTATGGAACTCCGACGGAGAAAAAGCCTTGCATGCTCAGAATGAAGTCGACGCATGCTCGGGAGCATTGAACTTAATTTTTCTCGGCTCGTCGTAGTATTGTACGTCACCGCCTTCTTGACGCTCAAGACAGCTTGAACGGAATTCCGTCGGAAAAACCCATCGGAGTTTATTCCGACGGAAATTCCGATCGTGTGTACAAGGCATTAGTGTACTAATCTCTAGCAACCTGGGATTTTTCAGCAGGCAGGCTCAGAATAGATTTTGGAGGATATGCCATGTATCTTGGAAAATATTTCCCCCCTTCCCCAACTTTCTTTGAAGAGTTGATATAGTTTTTAGCAGAATGACAGATTTAGCGCTAATAGTTGTGGGGGGTTTTAATTCATACCTAAATCCTTAAATTTATAAATATGGCAACCACAAGGGGCCATAAACAGAGACCTCATCTGCTCGCTATACAGGTGAGATTGGTCTGTCTGATGTGTGGAGGCTGTGTCACCTAACAGAGCAGCATTACTTCTGCTTCTCGCCTACATACCTGGCATTGTCCAGTATTGGTCGTGCTCTAGACCAGTGTTTCTCAACCTTTTTTCAGTCAAGGCACCCTTTAAAATTTTGGACAATCTCAAGGCACCTTATAAAATTATGGACAGTCTCAAGGCACCCCATAGTTTTACATAATGCGGCAGCATCGACACATGTAGGACACCCAACCTTAGAGGGGATTTATTCTTCCAAAGCAAATACACTTTTGCACACTAGTACTGACTAGTGTTCCAGTGTTTCTCCTCTCCCTTAGTTTCCATCACTCAGCTAATGTGACCAGTGTTAATAGAGAGGGGCAAGGGAGTCTCAAACAAAGATGCTGTGCAGGCGATCAACACCCTTCTTATCAATGCTGATGACATCACTGATTGTTAGGACGCCGGTGGATAGAGGGTTGAAATGGTGCACAATAAAAACCTGTGGCTTTGTGTAACTAAAAGGCAGGCTTGATCCACCTGCTGACTTGTATACATTTTTGGGAATTTTTTAGGCATTTTGCCAAGGCACCCCTGAAGAAACCTCAAGGCACACCATGGTGTCTGGGCACTCTGGTTGAAAAAGGCTGCTCTAGACACTAAGATTTAGCTGCCATATGTGTGTTATTGGACCACTCTTCTTGATAGTTCAACTAAATCAAAACCCCTGTACGAGCAGTTTACAGAAGATGACTTCATACTGGCTGAAGCTTATCCCTGACCAGGAGAGGGTAATGGCTCAGATGCAAGAATTCCTTGACCTTAACAAGCCCACAGTGCACTCTTTTGTGGTATGGGATGCTCTCAAGGCTTTCCTAACAGGCGTGTTAATTGGCTAAATAGCTGGGATTAAAAGGAAGTCAGGGGCCTGGGAAGCTAAAAAGATAAAAGGACATTTAACACGCTGAAATAGCTTTTTTTACTAACCTAAATCCTGACATGCAATTCACATGGATAGAATGTCAACACTTACATAAATCTCTTTATTTCAAGCAAAGAAAAATCATTTCATGATTCAAGAAACACATTTTGAAGAGTGGGGCACAGAGGTCATTTATTAGCCACCAAAACCAAACCTCAGCAACCTGTTAGGCCCCTTTCACACGGACGTTCCGTATGTCCGTTTTTCATCCATCCATTTTCGGATGAAAAACGGACGTACATGTATCCCTATGGGATAGCGGATGTCAGCGGATGAACATCCGCTGACATCCGACGACATCAGTCTCCGCTATGGTCCGTTTAGCACGACGGAGGAAAATCCTACTTTTCCATCCGTCTGCGGATCGGATCGGATGAAAACGGACAGACGGTTCGTTTTCATCCGATCCCCCCATAGAGGAAAGCGGCGACTTGTCCGCTTGACTTGTCCGTCTCTGCACAGTGTGCAGAGACGGACAAGTCATCCGCCGGCTCAGCGGGGATCAACGGAGAGATCTCCGCTGAGCAAGTGGATAATCACGGAGCGGATCATGACGGGATCCGCCATTGTGAAAGAAACCTTACTCGTGTCAGTGTCATATCTGCTTGTGGAGACAGCAGCAACCACTTCTGCTGATATTTTAGTATCCTATCAAGGCGTCTATGCTGACCTTTATAGTAGTCAAGTGGCCTATGAGCATACTGTACTTTTAAAGTGATGTGACTCCTGCACCGCTAATAAACTAGCTGTAATTCAGGGACAAATTTAAATAAGCTGCTGCTAGCACCTGAATGTGTTCCCACAACCTAAAATGATAAGTGAAAAAAGGATACTGGGCTGCTAAACCAATTATTAAGTTAACTTACCTGTATAAGCCGACCTGAATATAAGCCGAGGCACCTAATTTTACCACAAAAAAATGGGAAAACGTATTGACTCGAGTAAAAGCCTAGGTTGTCCATCTGCATGCCTCACTGTGCCTCACTGTGTCCATGTGCATGCCTCACTGTGTCCATGCCTCACTGTGCCCATGCCTCACTGTGCCCAAGACTAGACTGACGTTTAACATTGGAATCTATGGAAGGGGTGTCCAGCTTTGAAAATTGGTGCTCCCCGGCCGTAGGTCCCACAGACAACAAACTTTGCACACTTGTAGAGGAGAAATGGGGCTACGTGTTTGCCAAGGTCCGGATCCAGGAGACCTATGACCAGCTTGTACCGGGTCCCCAAATTCACTGGAGAAATTACCGTTTAACATGGTAGTCTATGGAAGGGGTGCCCTGATTTGAAAAACCGGTGCTCGCCAGCCGTAGGTTCTCTAGACAAAAAACTGTGCACACTTGTAGAGGAAGAGTGGGGCTACATGTGTGCCAAGTTTGGGGTCCAGGGGACCTATGGGCAGCCATTACCGGGTCCCCAAATCTGGGAGATCAGGCACAAAAAGGTGACTAGAGTATAAGCCGAGGGGGGCATTTTCAGCACAAAAAAATGTGCTGAAAAACTTGGCTTATACTCGAGTATATACGGTATGTTATCCCAATATGTCTATATTAACAAACTACTTGTGCGTTTGTACACTTTTCACATTTGATTAGTAGGGTGTAGGTCCTCTGGCCTGCACTGAACGTCTTGTGAGGGGGTGAACATGGCCTTCTGGCTTGGTTCACCCTCTCCGATGGGGTCTCCCTTTAGGCGAGCCCCACCTAGTACTTGGGGTGGTCTGTTTCACTTTTTGTGTCTCACTTTTTGGTGTGCACTTTTTTTTGCATTGGGTGGAGTTCTTGGAGTGTGTTCATACACCACGGGCTTTAAAAAAAAAAAAAAACTTGTGTGTAAATCATCCAGACCACATATCCCCCACAGAAAAATAAATAGTGTTAATAGGTGTCAAAACACAAAATGCTAAGTGTTAGACAATATACTGTAAATTGATCAGTCTCTTCTTGAACATCCAATATTGTGAATATGTTGCTTCTTCTGTGCCCTTAAATGTCCCACACCAATATAGATATAACCTGCTCCTATGGTTAAAACATGCGTGCCACCTTAGTGCTCACAGAACTCTCACTTCCAAACAATTATAATCTCACTTGTATGTGATCATCCACCAAAATATCTCAAATTCCTGGACACTTCTAAGCATTCTTGCTGTAACTCCCAGCGACTCCAGTAATATCTGAAGTATGGTCCCTTTAAGACTCTAAACCACTTATGTGGCCATACTCATGTTGTAAAAAAATGTCATACAGGCTTTCCATAGTATAGTACATTAATGAATGCCAATTGATTAAGGTTAAAATTGCACCTACGACACGACTTTGTAAAACCACAGTAAAACAACGCCAAGTACCAGGACTCGCTTCCTCGTGCATCACTTTCGATCTGCGCCTGTCTCCTCTCACACCCTACATGTCACATTACAGTCACGTGGCTTCATCAATGACTTAATTTATGACAAAAGCTATTGCCAGAGTTTTAGTCAATCACCTGTCCAAAATTATTCAAAAGCCCATACATGCAGATCAGTCACTAATTTTATTGTTGCAAGCCACCATGATATTTAAAATTACCAGTATAGAGTGAAATTACTCAAGGCAGGTGCTAAACAAATGTGCTTTTTGGCAAGCAGTTTATTCGATGGATCCAAGTTCAGCACCCACTGCCTTTAGTCAGGTTAATAACATGCTGTCTTTCTTCCTTCACAAGTCAGGGTGTGCCCTGTCACCTTTGCTGTGGGTTCTGGCATTACAGCCATTAACGGAGACCATTAGAGTCATCATAGTGGGGTTTCAAAGGGCTAATGGCAAAGACAAGTTCCCACTTTACGCTGATGATAGGCTGTTATTTTTAGGTGACATCTAATATCTAATTCTATGATAGCTGTAATGATGCTTATTTCTCCATTGGGACATGTTGGTTCTGCTGGCTGTTTAAACCATGACTTAAACTCTGCCTGATTTTTGTCATAAAAGATTTGTACTGATTTCAGAGATTGCCCAGGATTTTAAAACGTCTACCATTTATAGACCTGCTAATAGAAAAGGACAGATATTTAGTTTGCATGTAACATTTAAAAAGTGGTTGATGCCAATGGTCAACAGCCTTTTAAAGGGAGGGCAATTATACAATATTTTGTTATTATTTAACGTCCATCTCCATGTTTTAATCCTGTTCCTGCACAATCCTGTTATAAAAAAAAAAATCACTTCCTAACTCTCTCCGAAGCTGAAGCAATGCCCATTCTTCAGCACCGGTCCTTTTCCAGTACAAAATAAACCCTTCATCATTCAATCAAGTTTCTTTGAGCCTAAACTCTTATGAATATTGAGTCGCGCTCCGCTTTCTGAATGGTCCCACCATCTTCTGGGACCTGTGTGTGTCCCAGAAGGCAGCGGGGGATGGAGGAGGGGCCGGAAATTGCTTGGAGATTGCTGCAGCGATCGTACCCACAAGTGGGAGCAGGTACCTGTCAAAACCAGGTACCAGCTCCCCCCCAAAAAGTGCCAAATGTGGAAGTGGAGGGTGTGAAAAAGCGGAGCTTCCCCTTTTGGGTGGAGCTCCGATTTAAACAGACTCAAGATGGCTGCCAAAGCCACATGGGGTGCCAGCATCTAATAGGATAGCTGCTCCCCAGTGACCATTTGCACTGCGAGCGCCACCTGCAGTGGAGAATGCAGATTGCACCTGCTTAGAAATATAAAATCATCAGTGCTGTTCTCTGCAGCACTGAGAATCACCCAATGCCCCTGGAGAACAAGAGGAAGATTTTTGGGACATCAGGTGACTGCCAATAGACAGATGGGAAAAAAGTATAGATGCTGGGAGCAGGAGCTTTTTAGGGGGACACCCAAAAGCTATAAAGGCTTCAAAGATATGTCTGTTTATGGCTGATATGAGGCCCTGCTCTAAAAATATCTTTGTGAAATAGGTTGTTAGGCAAGGAAAAGTACAATGATTCTAAGTAACTAATGGTTGATATCGTTTACTGAACATTACACATCACAATTGCTCTTGTTTTATTGAATAAACCCATTTTTACTTTTTTGTTATGAACTGTTTAAACTGTTATGCCGCGTACACACGATCATTTTTCATGTTGTGAAAAATTACATTTTTTTTTTCAACAAGAAAAACGACCGTGTGTGGTCTTTTTGTCATTTTTCCCGACGTGAAAAACGGCATTAAAAACGACGAGAAAAATTAGAACATGCTCTAATTTTTCTCGTCGTTTTTCCCGTCATTTTTTTCCGCGGCAGTTTTCCCATAGGGAAACACTGCCACGGAGCCTACACACGGTCGTTTTTCTCGACAAGAGAAAAAATGACGGGAAAAACGACCGTGTGTGGGGGAACAAGCCGTTCCCTTGTTTTTCATGTCATGATTCACAGCGTTTTTTTAACCGCCGTGAATCACGATCGTGTGTATGCGGCATTAGACATATCACATACAGCTGGTACTTCCCCTTTAAGCATGGTTCCATCAATAACTGTCTGTGTGTATGCAGACATTAGTCAGCACACTATGTACAGTTGGTTATGAAAATTACAAGCCATAGCTCCTGGCAGTGTAGGCACGCATACATAAATAGAAATCTCCTTTCTGTTCAATGTACACATAATTACAGAGCGGTGTGTATGTCAGTCGCTCCATCATATTCTAACAGATGGTTTTAATTCTACATCGCTAGCCTTTGCACACTCGGCTTCTCTCATTCCCCTCCCTACTCTCCCATGAAATCACTCCTCCCAAACTGACTTTCTTTACTCTCTGTCTCCGACATGTTGCTTTTCTATTCCTGACCCCCTTCTCTTCGTTGACTCATTTCTAGTCTGTCCATTTTCACTAATCTTGTTTTCCTCAGTCCATTTATCTCTCTTTCACCACCATTCTTGTCTTTCTTCTCTAGCATTTTGCACAGCCTTCAGATTCCACACAGACAACCATTATTTTTAACATGCTCACTAAATCATTCCGTGTTCTGTCACCTTCACCCCATTCATAATGTACCAATTTTCTCCTGTTCCATATTTTTCATTCTCTCTTCGGCTTTTTTTTGCAATTATCTCCTTTCCTGGCTACATTACAGTGGTTTCCTTGGTAACAAGTGGCTTACATTGTGCAGCACCGGGGAGGTTGTCTCTGCACGCCAACCCCTAGAGGGTTATGGGTAACAGCCAAGACTGGAGACCTATTTTACACTCTGATGTCACCAAGCCCCCTCCTAATCTTGGGCCTTATTGGTCAGGTATCTGAGACTATGTAAATGAGGGGCTAAAAGAGCAACATAAACCTTCTACCTCTCACGAAGGATTGTCCTTTTCATATTAGCCAGCAGCATGCAGTAACAGGCAGCTGGAAAAAGAAAGGGTCTTTGTAACCTAAAGATTGCCATCTTGTTTATAGCTCTGAATGGGTTAAATTAGTTTGTCTGAAGCAGCTGATTCCCACACAGCTGCCCACTCTGTCCCAGCTGGCTTGGCAGAGTTTATGAACTCTGCATTTAACCCCATCTGACCTCAGGAAAAGTCTAGAAAACAGGAAGGGTAAAGACAGCACAGCCCTTTTGTGCCCTGCAACAAAACCATATGAAACATTAGGTGGCAGGCATGCTGGTAGGCAACATCACTAACATACACTGGTCATCAGGGCAGCCACCCACCAACACAGCAGCTGCCTTAAAATATTTTGATGTGTCAGCGTTCAGTTTCTTGATCATTTTACACTGTACATTTTTTTCCTTTTATAAATACAAATCAAGTAACATCTACACTATGTGAACAGTGTGCCTGTCTATGTTAAATTCACAGAGAAATCCATATACTGGTGAAACTCGAAAAATTTGAATATCGTGCAAAAGTTCATTTATTTCACTAATGCAACTTAAAAGGTGAAACTAATATATGAGATAGACTCATTACATGCAAAGCAAGATAGTTCAAGCCATGATTTGTCATAATTGTGATGATTATGGCTTACAGCTCATGAAAACCCAAAATCCACAATCTCAAAAAATTTGAATATTGTGAAAAGGTGCAATATTCTAGGCTCAAGTGTCCCACTCTAATCAGCTAATTAAGCCATAACACCTGTAAAGGGTTCATGAGCCTTTAAATTGTCTCTCAGTCTGGTTCAGTAGGAATCACAATCATGGGAAAGACTGCTGACCTGACAGTTGTGCAGAAAAAAAACATTGACACCCACCATAAGGAGGGAAAGCCTCAAAAGGTAATTGCAAAAGAAGTTGGATGTTCCCAAAGTGCTGTATCAAAGCACATTAATAGAAAGTTATGTGGAAGGGAAAAGTGTGGAAGAAAAAGGTGCACAAGCAGCAGGGATGACCGCAGCCTGGAGAGGATTGTCAGGAAAAGGCCATTCAAAAGTGTTGGGGACTTTCACAAGGAGTGGACTGAGGCTGGAGTCAGTGCATCAAGAGCCACCACACACAGACGGATCCTGGACATGGGCTTCAAATGTCGTATTCCTCTTGTCAAGCCACTCCTGAACAACAAACAACGTCAGAAGCGTCTTACCTGGGCTAAAGAAAAACAGACCTGGTCTGTTGCTCAGTGGTCCAAAGTTCTCTTTTCTGATGAGAGAAAATGTTGCATCTCATTTGGAAACCAAGAACCCAGAGTATGGAGGAAGAATGGAGAGGCACACACTGCAAGATGCTTGAAGTCCAGTGTGAAGTTTTCACAGTCAGTGTTGGTCCACTGTGCTTCATTAAGTCCAGGGTCAACGCAGCCGTCTACCAGGAGATTTTGGAGCACTTCATGCTTTCTTCCGCAGACGAGGTCTATGGGAATGCTGACTTAATTTTCCAGCAGGACTTGGCACTTGCCCACACTGTCAAAAGCACCAAAACCTGGTTCAATGACCGTGGGATTTCTGTGCTTGATTTGCCAGCAAACTCGCCTGATCTGAACCCCATAGAGAATCTATGGGGCATTGCCAAGAGAAAGATGAGAGACCGAACAATGCAGAAGAGCTGAAGGCCGCTATTGAAGCATCCTGGTCTTCCATAACACCTCAGCAGTGCCACAGGCTGATAGCTTCCATGCCGCACCGCATTGAGGCAGTAATTGCTGCAAAAGGGGCCCAAACCAAGTACTGAGTACATATGCATGCTTATACTTTTCAGAGGTCCAATATGTACAATCCTTGTTTTATTGATTGCATGTAATATTCTAATTTTCTGAGATTGTGGATTTGGGGTTTTCATGAGCTGTAAGCCATAATCATCACAATTATGACAAATCACGGCTTGAACTATCTTGCTTTGGATGTAATGAGTCTATCTCATATATTTATGAAATAAATTAACTTTTGTATGAAATTTTTCGAGTTTCACCTGTACAGTGGTGAAAATATTTATTTGATCCCCTGCAGATTTTCTAAGTTTGTCCACTTACAAAGAAACAAAGAGTCTATAATTTTTATCATAGGTGTAGTTTAAATGACAGAGACAAAATATCAACCAAAAATCCAGAAAAAAAACACATGATACAAATGTTATAAATTGAGTTTCAGTTCAGTGAGTAAAATAAGTATTTGATTCCCCTACCAACCAACAATAATTCTGACTCCCACAGACTGGCTACAGTATATGCTCATGTGGTACACAGATTAGTCCTGTCAATTTATGAAGGTGCTCCTAACAACAACTCATTATGTGTATAAAAGAATCCTGTCCACAGAATCTTTCTTCCATTCAAACCTCACCATCATGGGCAAGACCAAACAGCTGTCAAAGGACATCAGGGACAAGATTGTAGACCTGCACAATGCTGGAATGGGCTACAAGATCATCAGCAAGAAGCTTGTTGAGAAGGAGACAACTGTTGGAGCGATTATTCACAAAATGGAAGAAATACAAAATAACCATCAATCGCCTTCAGTCTGGAGCTCCATGCAAGATTTTGCCAGCCCAGAACTACATGGGAGGAGCTTGTGAATGACCTCAAGGCGGGTTGGGGCGACAGTCACCAAACAAACCATTGGTAACACAATACACCACCATGGATTGAAATCCAGCAGCGCCCGCAAGGTCCTTCTTCTCAAGAAGGCCCATGTACAGGGCCGTCTGAAGTTTGCCAATGAATATCTAAATGATTCAGAGAAGGATTGGGCGAAAGTGCTGTAGTCAGACGAGACCGAAATGGAGTTAATTGGCATTAACTTGACTTGCCATGTTTGGAGGAAGAAAAATGCTGACTATGACCCTAAGAACACCATCGCTACAGTTAAGCACGGAGGTGGAAACATTATGACTTGGGGTTGTTTCTCTGCTAAAGGTACAGGCCGACTTTGCCGTATTAAGGTGCCAATGGACGGGGCCATGTATTCTAAAATCTTGGATGAGAACCTTCTTTGCTCAGCCAGAACACTGAAGATGGGTCATGGATGGGTCTTCCAGCATGACAATGACCCAAAACATACCGCCATGGCAACAAATGAGTGGTTTAAGAAGAAGCACATTAAGGTCATGGAGTGGCCTAGCCAGTCTTCAGACCTTAATCCTATAGAACATTTATAGAAGGAGCTGAAACTTCGCAACATTTAAGTAACCTTAAGGCTACAGAGAAGATCTGTAAAGAAGAGTGGACCAAAAGCCCTCCCGAGATGTGGGCAAACCCTGTAACCAACTACAAGAAATATCTTACCTCTGTGCTTGCCAACAAGGGTTTCTCCACCAAGTACTAAACTAAGTCCTGTTTTGCTTGGGGATCAAATACTTATTTTACTCACAGAACTGTAACTCAATTTATAACATTTGTATCATGTGTTTTTTTTTTCTGGATTTTTGGCTGATATTCTGTCTCTATCATTTAAAATACTCCTATGATAAAAATTATAGACTCTTCATTTCTTTGTAGGTGGGCAAACTTACAAAATCTGCAGGGATCAAATAATTATTTTCCCCATTGTAATGGTTTTTGTTTCAAAATTTAATATACATGACAACCTTGACTTGTTTTTGCAGGTGCAAGCTCCGAGGCTGTAATTCTGTTCTTTGTTTACGTATTGGGTCACTGACTTTAAATAGGGTTTAATGCTGGTAATGTATGGGTCTTACATAGGCCTAAAAAGGGAGAAACTCACTTCAAACTATTTTTTTTAAATACATTTTCAGGGTTCTTCTTCACAACTACTATCAACATTAAGGCCTCCTTCACACAGCCATTAAGCTGCATACACCAGCTGGAATGATGGGTGTATGAGAATAGCAGTGGCCGCTCAGCCTGTGCAAAGTATTGACAGGCTGACAGCAACTGTCACTGTTTGCATGTAGCCACACAGCAAGCGGTTACCTGTGATCACATGTGTTAAGGCTCAGACATCCATCCCTAACCCCACATAATTGCTTGATGTATGGCTACATGTGAACAGCAATGGCTGCTGTCAGCCTGTCAATTCTTTGCAAAGGATTAGCGGCCGCCTTTACTTGCATGCATCTGTCATTTGAGTGGCAAGAATCTACTGATTCTTGCCGCTGGAATCTGGTGTATGCAGCTAAACAGCCACGTGAGGCCTTATACTATCTTAGTAAACAATTGCATTGAAAACCCAAATGCTGCACGTCTCATTCCACTTTAACCACTTGACCTCCGAAAGATTTACTCCCCTTCATGACTAGGCAATTGTTTGCTATATTGCACTGTGTTATTTTAACTGAGAATTGCGCGGTCATGCAAAGCTGCACCCAAATAAAATTTATATAATTTTTTTCCCAAAAATAGGGCTTTCTTTTGGTGGCATTTAATCACCTCTGCTTTTTTTCTTTTTTTTTGAGATATAAAAAAAACATACTGACAATTTTTTTTTTTTTTTAAACAACTATATTTTTTCTTCTGCTTTAAAACAAATCCAATAATTAAAAAAAAAAAATCAAATTTATTCAAAAATTTAGGCCAATATGTATTCTGCAACATATTTTGTGTAAAAAAATTCCCAATAAGCGTATATTGATTGGTTTGCGCAAAAGCATCTAAAAACTATGAGATACTTTGATTTTTTTCTAGTAATGGCTGTAATTTAGCGGACTGCGATATTGCGGCGGACATTCAGACACTAACTGACACTTTTAGGAAACCAGTGACACCATTACAGTGATTAGTGCTAAAAATATGCACTGTTACTGTACTAATGACACTAGCTGGGAAGGCGTTAACATCAAGGGCGATCAAAGGGTTAACTGTGTGCCTAACCAGTGTTTATGTGAACTGTGGGAGGTGCTTTTTGCAAGGTGAAGAGATGGAATGTATTCCCTGCTTTGCAGGGACACAAACTCCATCCCTTCTCCCCTGTCAGAATGGCGATCTGCCTTGTTTAATTTGGCAGATCGCAGTATTGTGTCTCTGCCTGACGATCGGCAGGTGCCGGCGGACATAGAGTACCCATCATCTGACGATCGGCTTCCGCTGTGTGTAATCACAGCGGAAGCAAACCACCAGTGGTGCGCATGCCCACCCCCTACCCAGAAGTGCAGAATCACATATATGTGATCCGGCGCACAGCTGCTGCCCTGTAGCAGTAAAACTACTATAGGGCGGAAAGCAAGTGGTTAAAGAAGAATTCCGGGTATGAATATTTTTAGGGCTGCAACTAACGATTATTTTCTTAATCGATTAGTTTTCCGAATATTGTTTCGATTAATCAAATAAAAAAAAACACAGAAAAAAGTTTGGTGTAAAATTTAGTTAATGTGTAAAGTTTAAAAAATACTATTTATTCTTGAATAGCTATAAACAGGGGTAAATATAAATAACCAGCTATATGGTTAGGGAACAAAATATGTAATCCACTCTGTGTACAGTATATACTATTAGAGGATGAATCTGGTACATATCATTAGAATCATTAAAACTTTTTTCTAAAGATTTTTTTTTTTCTTAAAAGACCTAAAGCACTGTTATTATGTATGACAGACTCCCTTGTCATAAGGCGAGTAGACTGATAAAACCTGCGCCTGTTGTCACTTACGCTGGCCATACACGAACAAAATTTTTGCTAGAACAAATTTTTCTCTATCAAATGAATTTTCGGACAGTGTATGTGGTTGTCATTCAGAAATGACATTCTTTTTTAAAAGTGCATGTTAAAAGCAAGTGAAATATTCTCGTCCAGAGATCGTGTATGGCCAGCATAAGACATTTAGTAGCAGCAGCATGCTTTTTTTTTATCACCTGTCATGATGGGGTTAAAAAAACAAATTACCCCTATATAGTACAAAAACAGCAACAGCAAAAACAGCAGATAATCACTATGCTGATCTTCCCTGCCAAGAGCCCTTAAAGTGATTGCAAACACTGGATTTTTTTTTTCAATAACAAACATGTCATACTTACCTGCTCTGTGTAATAGTTTTGCACAGAGCAGCCCTGATTCTCCTCTTCTGGTGTCCTCATGTCTTCAGAGTGCAAGCCACAAAGTATAGTACTGTATAGAATGCCCCTATAGCAAGGTAAAATAAAAAATGTTCTGCCTTTAGACCCCTTTCACACTGGGGCCGCACGTGCATTTGCGGTAAATCACTGCTCATTTTAGCTGCGCTTTACCGCTGTTTAAGCAGCACTTTTCGGCAACTAGCAGCCACTTCAGTGTTGCAGCGCTTCGGAAGCGCTTTTAAGGCACTTCGGAAGCACTGCCCATTCATTACAATGGGCAGGGGTGTTTTGGGAGCGCTCCCAAAGATGCTGCTTGCAGGACTTTTTCTAACGTCCCGCAAGCGCAACTGCCCGGGTGTGAAAGCACCCATTGCAATGAATGGGAGGCAGTTTTCAGGCGCTTTACAGGCGCTATTTCTAGCACTAAAATGCCTGAAAACTGGCTCAGTGTGAGAGGGGTCTTAGAATCACACACTTCCTTCTCCTGATCAGGACTACATGTCCCATGAGGCATTGCTCCTCACACATTCACAAGCTCTCAGGCACTTACTGACATGTGTGGATGGTGATCTGAGCTGTTTGAGTGCTGCACTGTATTTTCTGATATGTAAACAAATAATGCAATCTGTATGCAGGCCAACTAATCGGCTGATCAACTATTTTTCTTAATCGATTATAATTGATTATTTCGATTAGTTGTTTTAGCCCTAGATATTTTATACATAACTCATTTTCTGAATGAATGCAAAGCATTCTCTGACTGGACGAGGTGGACAGGCTGGCTGGTGACATCACATTCTCCATCTTGTCTAATCAGGGAATGCTTTGCATTCTTTCAGAAAATGCAAACCATTCTCTGAATGGTGCCTGTGATGAGCAGCCAACCTCCTGTGTTTAGAGTTCAGCAGGGCAACTACTTAGCAGGGGACATGGAATCAGGTGGGGATCATTGGGGTAGCAGAGCCTACTACATAGATTTCCAGCTTCCCGGGGCTTCCGCCAGGTATGGTATATACACATTGGGGTTGATTAAGAAAATGTTGGCGCATCTGCGCGGGCAGGAATAATTATTGCGACATGGCGCATGCTGGCGACTTGCGCCGGATTCGCGGAATCGTTGCACGTACGGGCGCATACACATTCTTAAATATGAAACAGACATCGGGCACTTGCTCATTGTAATGCTGACCATGTTAAAGCGGAGCTCCGCCGAAAAAAAAATATTAAAAGCCAGCAGCTACAAATACTGCAGCTGCTGACTTTTAATATTAGGACACTTACCTGTCCTGGAGTCCAGCGACGTCCGCAGCAGAAGACGAGCAATCGCTCGTCACTCTGCTGCCCCCACCGCCATCCTCGGTGAGGGAACCAGGAAGTGAAGCCTTGCGGCTTCACTGCCTGGTTCCCTACGGCGCATGCGCGAGTCGCACTGCGTCGTTCTGACTGGTCCCCGTGTATTCTGGGAGCCGAGTGTCTCCCAGAACACAACGGGTATTCTGCGGGAAGTGATGTATTTCCCGCAGATTTACCACAGAGAGGACTCCCGGAAGTGGGTGCAAATACCTGTCTTAGACAGGTATCTGCACCCCCTCCCCCCTGAAAGGTGTCAATTGTGACACCGGAGGGGGGGAGGGTGCCGATGAGCAGAAGTTCCACTTTAGGGTGGAGCTCCGTTTTAATGAGCTTTTCCTTCTCACATGGAGAATATTGCTTCCACTTTTATTCCTTTCATTCATTTCTTTTTGAAACAACTCAATATTCATTCTAGAGATCTTCCTCCTATCAAAAACTGTGCGGATGTTTACTGGACTTGTAATTGTGCATTTTATAGTGATAGTCTATAATCATTGGTGGAGCGCAAACTTCCATGAAAACATCTTCTCAACACATGTCTGTGTATTGTGCATTCTGGACAATTCTTTCCCCATACACTGTCCAATCTGATTGGATGACATTTACATCCACTCATTTCTCTGAGCAATTAGTTTCCCCATACACTGTTCAATCAGATTGCACAGTGTATGGGGAAAGAATTGTCCAGAATGCACAATACACAGACATGTGTTGAGAAGATGTTTTCATGGAAGTTTGCGCTCCACCAATGATTATAGACTATCATCATAAAATGCACAATTACAAGTCCAGTAAACATCCGCACAGTTGTTGATAGGAGGAAGATCTCTAGAATGAATATTGAGTTGTTTAAAAAAGAAATGAATGAAAGGAATAAAAGTGGAAGCAATATTCTCCATGTGATAAGGAAAAGCTCATTAACATGATCAGCATTACAATGAGCACAAGCCCAATGTATCAGCAGTTGTGCATTCTGGAGAACGCAGATGCGCCCGTGTGCAACACACATACTTAACAAGCTAAAGTGTGTGCGCCCTGTCAGGCGAGCATAAAATGGTGTGCTTTGTCAATGCACATGTGCAGTTGAGTAAGCTAAAAGAAGGGTGTAAAAAGGCTTGATTAGTTGTAAGACAGATCTACATGTTCTGGACAGAATTTGTGCATTTAAACAATATTATATACATACTTTTTAGCCTGGTAACAAAAGATGGTAAACTAGTAAAGTTATCTACAGTATTCAGACAAAAATGTTAAAGATTACATTGGCTGCGCTTGCTAATGGTAGGCGCGAAAGATTGCGCAAGTGCGCAACAGCGCTTCCTATGTAAATATGGTTTGGTGCATATAAGTGCACCAGAATTTTTGATAAATGTTTTGAGTCCCGTTTTTTGTGCAATTGCTCCAATTTCTCCACTGCACCACAGGCGCAGCTCTTTAGTAAATCACCCCCATAGTCACGTTGGTCCAAGCTGGACAAATCTAACTATGTATAAAATATCCATACCCATAATTCTTTAGGCGTAGAGAATGGTCACATTGAAAAATAAAGCTGTGCCAATTACGTGCAGGGGAATTTAACGGGTAGGCCCATAAGGACTACCACTGAAATGTCCCTTTTGGGTAGACTGTTCTTTAAGATGACCCTAGCTGGTTCATCATCACCACTATCATTTTCATTGGAACACCTGCCTATGTATGGCCAATGTACAATTTTACAGTTGCAGAACTTTTCTTTAGTAAAAGTTCAGTCTATGCAAATGCTTTTTCTCTAAGAAGACACTGAATGAACTAGAAACTGTAGCAGGTAATTATTACACTGAACGTCTTTTCTTTCCACAGCTTCTTTCTGTCTAAGGGAAATGTAATCTTCTCTGTGCTGTACTGTTTTTTACTCTAGCTCAATGTCCTCTCTATGAAGCTGTGACTTTCTCTTGTATCACCAAGAACAGGAGCACAATTATAGAACTGTTCAATGGGTTAGGGTAAAATAAATTGCTTGTCTGTGTAACACTTTGCTTTCTGCCTAGTTCACACTTCTAAGTTGCACAATATTTATGCTGGAGGTTCTTGTCATCTGCTTTGAATGATTATTGCAAGCAGACTTAATAAACCCAACCCCTCCATTCTCCGCAGGCAGCTTTGGTCACAACCTACGATGTGGCAGCGGCAAATTAACCTGGGATCTGTGTTTTTTGGTCCACTATATAAAATGCTTGTTCAGTCCATAGACTGTCAAAAACAACTCATGGGGTGCATGGGTTTATAGAAATCAGGCTCTGATCCTGCCCCATTGTGAGGTCATCGGCAGGGGCATGCTTGCTGGGTCGATGATGTCACATGGGGCGGGGTCACTCGGTGTTGTTGCTGGGTGGTCCCGCCCCATATCTATTTAAGAACTGTCAGACAGCAGAGCGGGCAGATGGTGGGAGCCAGCAACAGGTGCAGAGCTTTTTTTTTTCATCGTAATTAAAACTGAATCTACACTGTTTTTTAATAAAAAAAATTGTCACGGTCTTTGTGTTTTTATTTCAAATTGACACTTTTTTTGGTGAATGAGTAGGGGTACAATGTACCCCATACTCATTCACACAGGCCAGGGTTGTGGGGAAGAAGCCCTTGTCCCCATCAACATGGGGACAAGGTGCTTTGGGGTGGCCGCCCCAAAGCAATCCCCCTATGTTAAGGGCATGTGGCCTAGTATAGTTCAGGAGGGGAGTGGCACTCGCCTGTTCCTCCCCCACTTTCATGGCCTGCCAGGCTGCATGCTCGGATAAGAGTCTGGTATGAATTTTTGGGGGAACCCACACCATTTTTAAAGATTTTTTTTGGCATGGTGTTCCCCCCAAAATTCATATCATATCCGAGGATCTAGTATAGATTAGGGGGTGGGCATGCCATTTTTTTTTTTTTTTTGCGTGGGGTTTCTCTTAAAATCTGCACCAGACCCGAAAGAGTCTCTCTGAGCTCATTCACACCATGTTCCATGCACGTTTCCCATACTGCAGAGCGTGATCCTGTGTGATTCAAGTGTGAACCACCACTTAGCACAGGTTTCCTCTATCTACTGGTCATGCTACTATGCCCCTCAAATGCCAACGCTAAGCTATTATTCTCTGTAACTTTTTCTCTAATGAGTTGCTGCCTGAGGCTTTTATGAGATTTGCGCCAGTTCCACCCCAAACTGTAACTCTATGGCATGACCATATCCTAACTGTGCTGGGTGGTAGTATGCCTAGAGAGCCAAACATCCTGTTAAAGCTATGTGGCAGAACGAGCCCATGCCACTATATAATATGGTGGTTTACACCAGATTTTGTAAGAAGCAAGCACACTAATGGCACAGGTGTGTACTGGCTTCATATGAGAGCCAGAGTTAGAGCATCCTACGAGGGGGTCAGTGTGTGAAGGGAGCAGTGAGAGATGCTCGCATGCACCATGGTGTCCAGGTCAGGACTGATCAAGGTCCGAGCCTGAGAGAGAGTCAATGAGGGAGAGAGAGACTGGGAAGCTGCAAGGAAAGATGCAGAGCTGAGGTACAGCTTATGTGCATGAACACTGGGACGTGTTTGATGGTCAGGAGGACCCAAGGGTACTAATGGTCAGGAGGACCCAGAGGTATTACTCAGAGCAGTAAAGCTGCCAAGAGAGCCAGGAGGCTGAATGTTATATTTGGTTCGTATTGATGGTGAGAACCTCCTGTGTGAGAAGACAAACCGGTATGAACTTTTGATGTTCTTTTAAATAAAATTGGTCAGCAAAGCCCTGAAAACTATTACTGGCATGGAGTGAACTCACTCTTTGGCACTACCTCTGAGCTACAGAACCCCAACATGTCACAGCCCACATGTGCATCATTCGACTCCCTTTCTTGGGAGTAACTGCAATTTGTGCTCTATGCCTGGGGTTTTGGAGAAGCCCTTATGGCCCGAATAAAGGTTCTATATTCAACACCGACAACCTTGGTCAAATATGCTGGGGTTTTTTAAGAGCCTTTCTCCATATACAGGAGCAAGAGACAGGGTTGCCTCCTGCCCTATTTATCTTAGCTCTAGAACCCCTAGCGATTGCTTTTTGTGCTGACATGAACGTGACTGGAGTCTCTTATGTGGGCCTTAACTTCAAGCTAAATCTCTTTGCAGACGATGTCCTACTGACTATCACTAATCCCCTCACCATTCTCCCTGACCTGCAACATGCCTTGACATGCTTTACATCTATATTGGGCCTCCATATCAACCTGGATAAAACTTTAAATGTCCCTCTGATCCCTGGTCTGGTTGCTCGATTGCAGTCCCACTTTCCCTTCCGCTGGGCATCCTCCACTTTTGATCTTAAGTGTTCGACCTACTGCATACCCTGTTCCACCTGAACTTCTGAAAGAATGCTAAATTTGCTTTATTGCATTGCCCCATCCCAGGCTTGTTTCCTAGCCAATACAAATTGGCATCCTAGCTGTTTATATCAGCTAAGAGGATAATTGCCCAGACCTGGAAGAAACCCACAGTCCCCAGTATCCCTAAAGACTCCCATGCCAAGTTCCTAAAGATTTGAGAACCATGATTGGTGTATGCCTTCCCTACTCTCCCTTGACTAGTGTGGGCCTGTGTTAACTGGCACCCTCAATGATCTTAAGCCCCTCTCCTCCTTCTCCCTCTTGGCCTTGCCTTCTCTCCTTGTTGCTGTTTCCCTTTCCTTTGGTCTTCCTTTCTTGACGGGACTCTGTGCCCTCTTTCAGTTTGGTTTTTATATGTGTCCAGAACATATTGCAACGTTGTCTGCAATTTCTTATGGCCAGAGAATTTTCCCTAGACTTTTCCTGTTTTGTATTCATGTCCATTACAATTGATTGTGATGGTTGTGCCTCCTTTTTTGTTAGCACTGTGTAAGCCTGCCTATATTAATGTTGCCAGTTCTAGCCCCTGCATGGGCAGATTGGGTACTTTTTTTCTGTTACTTAGTTTTAAATGAATAAAAATTATTGAACCAGAATGCTGACATCCGCAATTCCCATCGTAAAAGCCTTCGAAGACCAAGAAGCCCTGTAAAGAATGGTGCCATCACATATGTACGCTACTTCTCAGATGACATAGGCTGCACTGTGCTGTCTGGTTCCACTGCTGCTCTCAATATGGAAGAATTACAATACTTATATAGTGTATAGTGAATATTACAATAATATGTACACATACTTAACTAAAAACACATAGTATGTTACAATACTAGTTAGACCCCACCTTATATAGGTTATACACAGAAAATGTTATAAAGGTGAACTTTTGATCAACGGGCTTTTGGCTTGTGTAGATTGCATCAATATGACATCAGTTTGTGATGCTTCTGGGTTAATTTAGAATTCATTGGCAAGTGCATTTGACAGCTGGCTTGTATTTCACCTGCTTTAAGTGAGTTTTGTATTTCCATAGTCTTATATAGTCCAACCTGACTAACTATTGTGACAGCAGGAAGGTAAAGTCACCTGGTTGCATCCAGGGGGGTAGATATATTTCGCCCAGATTCAGGCTTTACGCCGATTTATACAGCTAGGTGGAGAGTTGTATAAGCCCAGCTGAGACTAGTGGGCTCATTGATGACTCATACCTCTAGGGAGAGGGCTGGGCGTCGTGCAGACAGGGAGTTGATGAGGCCAGCTGAAGCTTGTCAGCTCATTTAGGCCTCTATAAAAAACTCCCAGATTCATTAGATGTTAGCTCATGCCTGGAAGCAGACCTGTGTGGACTGTCTAGGGAGAGTGAACCCCTGTGCGGTGAGAGAAAGCCTGTGTGGCTATATTTTGCTTGGACATTTAAAACCAGGGACTAGGACAGCACTAGGCTGATCCCAGTCGTTAGTTAGGAAACCTGTAAGTTTAGTCAGAGGTCAAGTTGACCAGGATTTATTTTGTTTATGTTTTTTTTGCCTTGCTGTGTTTTTGTCACTGTAAATAGAAAATAAACCGCACCTTTTTGATTTTGAAGACCACAACCTCCGTCTGCTGGGCCTGTTTTTGGGTGGGGAGCCCATCCCGGGGGTCACACATACCCGCTGCCGAGCTAACCCCCTCACAGTTGGTGGAGAACCAGTGGCAGTTTTTTTTTAAGCCAGCATGGAGGAGATACTGAAACAGCTGGCTCTAGCAAATGCCAATCAACAGCAGACAAATGCAGGTTTGCAAAGGAGCCTTGCAGCCCAGCAGCAAGCTCATCAACAGAGCCTTGCAACTTTACAACAGAGTCTGGAGGCTCAGCAACAAGCCCAACAGCAATCTGAGGCCCGCTTCATAGACCTGTTGCAGAAGCAAGAGCAGAGACTACAACAACAGATGGAAGCAGTAATGCAGCAACGTCCGCAGACCAGTGAGGAAAGCCGTCCCACTAATACCGCGTCCTTTGGGGTGAGTCGTTTATTGACAAAAATGACTGGAGAGGATGATCCAGAGGTATTTTTGACCACATTTGAAAGGACCGCTGAAAGAGAAAAGTGGCCTGAGGAGCAGTGGGCTGGACTAGTGGCTCCTCTGTTAACTGGTGAATCGCAGAAAGCTTACTATGACCTAGAGCCTAACCAAGCAAAAGACTATGTGATGCTAAAAGCTGAAATATTGGCAAGGCTGGGTGTCACCCTGGCTGTCCGGGCTCAGCGTGTGCATAACTGGACTTTCCAGCTTGGAAAACCCCCCAGGTCTCAAATGTATGATCTCATTCACCTGAGCAGAAAGTGGCTACAGCCAGAGACTTTGTCCGCACCAAAGATTGTGGAACGTGTTGTAATGGATCGGTTTTTGAGAGCTCTTCCTACTGCCATCCAAAAGTGGGTAAGCCATGGAGACCCAGAGACGGCCGATGGTCTTGTGGATCGTGTGGAGAAATACTTGGCTACAGAGAACCTGACGGCCTCTTCCAGAGACACTCGGACTTTCCACCCTAAGACCAGACCATCCCCAGGGGCGGATAAGATGATTCCAAGGGGTAAGGGTGGAGAGAGTGAGAGGGTGGGAGCTCTACCCCAAGTTTGGCGAGAACAGCCTGGGAAATCAGCGGCTCAAGAGGCGGCAAGAAGGATCGTTTGCTACCGCTGCCGGCAAGCGGGACATATTGCAGCAAATTGCCCGGTTTTGGAGGAACCCATGCAGTGTGACTTTCTGACGGGCAGACGTCAGTCGCTGTGTGCGACAGTCGCATGCACTGCCATTCGGGGAACTGAGAAACATTTATGCAAAATGTGTATTAATGGTAGAAATGTTGTGGTATTGCTGGATTCAGGTAGCCTTGTGACCCTGATAAAGGCTGAGTTAGTTAAAACAGAGGTCTCTGGGAATAGCAAGGTAGCCGTTATTTGTGTGCATGGGGACACCCGAGAGTATCCAGTGACCACAGTGTGTTTCGAGACCCCCAAAGGTACCCTCTCTCATCCAGTGGGCTTAGTATCTCAGTTACCGCATGACGCCATTGTGGGAAGGGATTTTCCGAAGTTCTGGGAACTGTGGGATGATCCTGAGCCCCCCACTGGTGCCCCTATGTACCAGGAATGTGATAGCCAGAACTCCCCTGAGAGTGGTGAGGACTCTCCGGAATTTCCCTTGTCAGTATTGGCAGGGGAGACTCAAGAAACTGGAGAGGAGCCCACCTCCTCAGACGAAAACCTACCGTCTGTGGAGTTTTCTGATCTTGAGGTTCACAGGGAAAACTTTGCCACAGAACAGTTGAAAGACCCCGCCCTAATAAAGGCACGGGAAAACGTAGTGAAAATAGATGGCGAGTTAGTGAACCCAGATAATACCGGCACTTACCCATACTTCAGCGTAGAGAAGGACCTACTGTATCGGGTGGCAAAAAGGGCAGAAGAAACCGTTGAGCAGCTTGTGGTGCCCAAACCTTACAGGAAGTTGGTGTTGGAGTTGGCCCATGGGCACATTCTTGGAGGTCATCTGGGGACAGAGAAAACCCGAGAGAGGGTATTACAGAGATTCTATTGGCCTGGGGTGATGAAGGACATAGAAAATTATTGTTCCTCCTGCCCTGTGTGTCAGAGGTCGGCCCCGATGCCACATTTCCATAGCCCGCTGGTCCCTCTACCCATCATTGAGGTCCCGTTTGAGAGAATCGCAATGGATTTGGTAGGTCCTATAATCAAGTCCGCTAGGGGGCACCAGTACATATTGGTTATAATGGACTATGCCACCCGTTATCCAGAAGCGATCCCTCTCAGAAATACCTCGGCCAAAACCATAGCCAAAGAGCTATCTCTTGTTTTTAGCCGGGTGGGTATTTGTAAAGAACTGCTTACGGACCAAGGTACACCCTTTATGTCCCGGGTTATGAAAGAGCTGTGTAAATTGTTCAAAGTGACGCAATTGCGTACATCTGTGTATCACCCCCAAACCGATGGGCTGGTTGAAAGATTCAACAAAACCCTAAAACAAATGTTGAAGAAAGTGGTGGATAGAGATGGAAGGGATTGGGACTGTTTACTTCCTTATTTGATGTTTGCTATTAGGGAGGTGCCCCAATCCTCTACGGGATTCTCCCCCTTTGAGTTACTGTATGGGAGACACCCAAGAGGGCTGTTGGATATTGCCAAGGAAACTTGGGAAAGTGAGAGTTCTCCCCACAGGAGTGTGATTGAGCATGTCGCCCTGATGCAAGATCGAATTGCACAGGTAATGCCCATCGTGAAGGAACATTTGGCCCAAGCGCAGTTGGCACAGCAGAGAGTGTACAACCGTGGAGCCAAGACCCGTACCTTTTCCCCGGGGGATAGGATATTGGTACTTGTCCCTACGGTTGAAAGTAAATTCCTTGCCAAATGGCAAGGCCCCTACGAGATAATGGAAAAAGTGAGCGAAGTGAATTACAAGGTCAGACAACCAGGAAGGCGAAAGCCCGAACAGATCTATCACGTTAATCTGTTGAAAGCCTGGAGGGATAGAGAGTCCCTAGTCGCAGACACTTGGTCACCAGCTCAAACTGGTTGCGTGATTCCTGAGGTTGGAATCGCAGCCACCTTGTCACAACCCCAACAACAGGAGGTTAAGGAGTTTGTGCTTCGCAACAAGGAGGTATTCTCTGAGCTGCCGGGACAAACATCTGGGGTAGAGCATGACATTATTACCCCGCCCGGTGAAAGGGTGAAGTTAAAACCCTATCGGATCCCAGAGGCCCGACGGGAGGCAATACGGGAGGAAGTACAGAAAATGCTGAACTTAGGGGTGATAGAGGAGTCCCAAAGTGATTGGTCTAGTCCCATTGTGTTGGTGCCTAAACCGGATGGGAGCTGGCGATTTTGTAACGATTTTCGTCAGTTGAACAAAGTTACAAAATTCGACACCTACCCCATGCCACGTATAGATGAGTTGATCGACCGGCTGGGAACAGCCCGATACATGACGACTCTTGACCTCACAAAAGGGTATTGGCAAATCCCCCTGGCCAAGTCGGCCAAAGAGAAAACCGCATTTGTAACCCCAGACGGGGCGTTCCAATATAAAAGAATGCCGTTCGGGTTACAGAATGCGCCGGCCACATTCCAGCGGAAAATGGACCAGATGCTGAGGCCCCATCGGAAGTATGCTGCGGCTTACCTGGATGACATAATTGTCCATAGCACAGATTGGGCCTCACATCTGCCAAAAGTGCAAGCAGTCCTGGACTCTGTTCGGGAAGCAGGGTTTACGGCTAACCCCAAGAAGTGTACCATTGGGCAGGAGGAGGCCAAATATCTTGGGTACACCATTGGGAGGGGAGTAATAAAACCCCAACTCAACAAAGTCGAGGCCATCCAGAGTTGGCCACGTCCCAACAGCAAGAAGCAGGTACGAGCCTTTCTGGGAATCGCTGGGTATTATCGGCGATTCATTCCCCACTTTGCTTCTAAGGCTGTGCCCCTAACCAACCTGACGAAGGGGAAAGGGTCGGTCATGATTAAATGGACCCCCGAGGCTGAGGCAGCATTCCAGTTCTTGAAACAAGCCTTATGTAGCCAGCCAGTGTTGTACTCACCCGACTTCTCTAGAGACTTTGTCGTACAAAGTGATGCGTCAGATGTGGGGTTAGGAGCAGTATTGTCCCAGGTCTGGAACGGGGAAGAGCACCCAGTCATTTACCTCAGCAGGAAGTTGAAGTCCCATGAGGTAAATTACGCCACCGTTGAAAAGGAGTGTTTAGCGGTGAAGTGGGCTCTAGATTCCCTTCGGTACTACCTGCTAGGTAGGCACTTTGACATGATTACGGATCACGCTCCGTTAAAGTGGATGGCTCAAAACAAGGAAACAAATAGAAGAGTGAATAGGTGGTTCCTGGCCCTCCAGGAATTCAACTTCACAGTAAAGCATCGCCCTGGCGTTCAAATGGGGAATGTGGATGCTTTGTCTCGAGTACATGAATGCCTGATTGCTGGTGTTCCAACCCCGAGGTTAAAACAAGAGGGGGGGGTATGTGACAGCAGGAAGGTAAAGTCACCTGGTTGCATCCAGGGGGGTAGATATATTTCGCCCAGATTCAGGCTTTACGCCGATTTATACAGCTAGGTGGAGAGTTGTATAAGCCCAGCTGAGACTAGTGGGCTCATTGATGACTCATACCTCTAGGGAGAGGGCTGGGCGTCGTGCAGACAGGGAGTTGATGAGGCCAGCTGAAGCTTGTCAGCTCATTTAGGCCTCTATAAAAAACTCCCAGATTCATTAGATGTTAGCTCATGCCTGGAAGCAGACCTGTGTGGACTGTCTAGGGAGAGTGAACCCCTGTGCGGTGAGAGAAAGCCTGTGTGGCTATATTTTGCTTGGACATTTAAAACCAGGGACTAGGACAGCACTAGGCTGATCCCAGTCGTTAGTTAGGAAACCTGTAAGTTTAGTCAGAGGTCAAGTTGACCAGGATTTATTTTGTTTATGTTTTTTTTGCCTTGCTGTGTTTTTGTCACTGTAAATAGAAAATAAACCGCACCTTTTTGATTTTGAAGACCACAACCTCCGTCTGCTGGGCCTGTTTTTGGGTGGGGAGCCCATCCCGGGGGTCACACATACCCGCTGCCGAGCTAACCCCCTCACACTATGTAACTATGTAATCCAAACCCATTTGAAGTGAAAAAAAGCCCATCGACACAGGCCTTTAGATAGAAAAAGTCTATATAATGTACTCTGCCTGGTAATAGATGTAAACTAATTGTAGAAAGGTTACAAAACAATTTGGTGCAGGCCTTAGCAATGCTGACATAACTATACATTTAGCAGACTATAGTTTACAAAACGTATAACTTATAAAACTTAAGCAAAACCAATGCTTGAATGCCAAACCATTGGGCCCCGGTTTCCATATTAAAAGGCTTTCCTGGTAAAACAATCAAACAAGGCATCTAATAGGTTACAATGAGCAGCAGCTCCAGTTTCATTGGCTCCATCTTTCACAAATCAGGCCCACAGAGGCAAGTAATTGTTTGCAAAAGTTATATTATATCAGGTAAAATTACAATTTACTACATCACAAAAATGGATTTTCGTACCAGAAATTAGTAAGTCGCCAGTTACCTGAGAAGGTGGCTCCATCCCTAGGGGGCATTTTACGAACTGTGGTAGTGATCCGTGGACTGTCTTGCACCTCTGATAGGGATCCAGGGCCTGCAACACATACATTTTTTCAAGACAGGCCAACCACCATTTTATGATTAAGCTTGTATTTGTATAAATGTATTTTAAAAAGTTATTTAAGCTGAACTCCGGGATAATAAAATTTTGCCTAAATGCAAAAGGTATGTGTATTCATACATTGGTGATCTTTGTGTATTTCTTCCAGATCTGCACAGTTAACTGGTGTAAAACTTTACCTCTGTGCAGGAGTTTCCTGTAATAAAGGCGGGTCACTGCTGCTATTTCTCCAGTGACTGGTCTTGTCTTCGCCCCCTCCTGTTGTTTTCTGCAGGCAGTCTGTAGTGGGTGGGCCTTCATGGTCCCTCCCATATCTTTACTCTCTGTACAGGCAGAGTGATGGTGTCACTGCTACATTTACAAGGTAATATCTGGGTTTGCCAAGGATGTTGGGCTATTGAGGAATATATTTAAATTAAAGTTTTAGCGTGTCTGGAGTTCAGCTTTAATGCTGCTCATTCAAACATGTCACTTTAATATGGTTGGTCAGCTTTCATGCCACCAGAAGATATCCAAGCTTGTGTTACTATATTTGACACTATGAAGATGGTAGGACACCTCAAAGTGTGGTGACGCAAAAAGAGTTCCATTAATACACTCTAGTAAAGGAATATGATCTCACATTCATGACACATGTAGCGCCCTGCTCCTGATGACCAGGCGCTATGCTTAAATTTAGTGGGTGTCTGAGCTGGTAGTTAGCTCAGACTTTGATGATTAAGGCTAAATCAGCCTCTGTTCCGGCAATGACTGTGCTTGGAGGGATTTCCCATTGTTTGCCTGAAGGTGGCGTTACCACCACAGGCCAGTGTTGGAACACAGGCAGGCCAAATCGTATTGGGTATTTTTCCCCGGGTACAGCTCAGTGGGAGTGGTCTCCCCACTGGGCATGCCAGGGAAGGGTACTTAAGGGGCAGACGCCATTGTTCGGGGCTCCTTTGCCTTGTGGCCCTCCTGGCTCGAGGTATGTGATAGTGAAATTTCAGCCGCGGAGCCATGTTGGCCCGAGGCTGCATCTCTGCCGGGTAGGCCCAGTTGTCCTGACTGGGGCCTTCACTTTGAAGGTGATCCCGTGCTGTCTGTCCTGCAGGAGGAAGCCACTCAATGGAGGAAACCAGGGGAGGACCTGTCCTGGAGAGGACCAAGCGGAAGGCTGGTATCTTGGGGAAGGCCTGGTGACCTTATTGGAGGATGCACCGTAGCTTATGTTACCTTACAGTGTGCCGGGTCGGCTTAAAGGCTCTAAACTTTAAGGCTGGATCTCTGAATACTAAATCCTGTGGCAGAGGATTATTGAACAGCTCATCTATATCGTCCTAAAGTCTGTGGCAGAGACTGTTGTTCTTCATTTTGTTTGTGCGTCATCCCGGGTGCTAGGCTAGTGAGAGGGGCCTATCCCGGGTGGGCAATACCCACTTGAAGGAGAGTGGTGAGTGTGACTTTTTGAAACGTAGAAGTTTTCCCCAGTGATCTGCTGCGTGTGCCTGAACCTTCCCCTGACCCTCCATCCCTCTACCTGTGCAAGTTTGTGTGAAATAAAACCTAACGAAAAGGATTTATAACTTGTGTGGACATTGAAGTTTCTATAGACTCTCATTCCCTAGACAACGAACAGTGAGGTAACGTGCAAGGCCCAAATCTAAACCAGCAGCTCCTACTGGGGTAGTGCTACACACACAAGAATTATTATTATTTTTTTATCTGACTGCGGATACATACACTTCTACAAATGTAGACATTTTAAGCTGGGAATATGCACTTGGCACACAGAAAGGAAAGTAATGAATAAGCACTAGCAAATGTTGGCGTAGTTTTAGATGGGTGATCTGATCATTTCTGTCAGAAAAGCACTGTGTGTCACCCCCCTACTGAGCTACAACAGCTCAGCAGTAGAAATGAATGAGGATTGCTCTCTGCCAAGCTTGCATGACAAGGGGAAGACCGATCCCCATTCAGATCTGTGCTAAGCTGATGTGGCTCTGGCAGGAGCACCTGTCTGAAATTCTCCTTAGGGTCTATTCACACTTTTAGCATTGTCAACAAAAGATAGTTGCCATGTATGACTAGCATTACGTTAAATAAAAAGATGAGAATCTGGGGGATAAAGGCAGACTTAAAATGCAAATTTGTCCCACCATACTATATATAGCCCATCAGTTTTTCACACGGTCTCCTTCTGTACGAGCTCTTTTCACAAGCTACATTATCTGCTTCTTATACAAATCACTGACTATAAATAAATTGTATCTAAACGTTAAACATGAAAACTGTATTACTGCCTGCAACAATTTACCCATAGATTACTCCAGCACCTAGATGTGTATTTGCATGCCGAGGAATGATTTATATAATACAAGTCAAATGCCCCACAGTTAAATTCAGTCTATTTCTAATAGAGTGAATACGTAGCTGGCAGCCATCACAGATATTTATTAGCAGGTGAATATCCATACCTCTAAAATGATAAAGAGGGACACCTTGTAGCACACAGTACAGTGCCTTGAAGAAATATTCATACCCCTTGAACTTTTCCACATTTACACGTTACAATCAAAATTGTAAATGTATTTTATTGGGATTAGATGATGGTGATAGACCAGCATAAAGTGGCACATAATTGTGAAGTGGAAGAAAAATGATAAATGTTTTTCAAAATTCTTTACAAATAAATATGTGAAAAGTGTGGCGGGCATTTGTATTCAGCCCCCCTGAGTCAATACTTTGTAGAACCACCTTTCACTGCAATTACAGCTGCAAGTCTTTTTGGGGATGTCTCTACCAGCTTTGCAAATCTAGAGAGTGACATTTTGCCCATTCTTCTTTGCAAAATAGCTCAAGCTCTGTTATATTGGATGGAGAGCATCTGTGAACAGCAATTTTTCATGTCTTACCACAGATTTTCAATTGGATTTAGGTCTGGGCTTTGACTGGGCCATTCTAACACATAAATATGCTTTGATCTAAACAATCGCATTGTAGCTCTGGCTGTATGTTTAGGGTAGTTGTCCTGTAGGAAGGTGAACCTCCGCCCCAGCCTCAAGTCTTTTGCAGACTCCAACAGGTTTTATTCTAATATTGCCCTGTATTTGGCTCCATCCATCTTCCCATCAACTCTGACCAGCTTCCCTGTCCCTGCTAACGAAAAGCATCCGCACAACATGATGCTGCCACCACCATGTTTCACGGTGGGGATGGTGTGTTCAGGGTGATGTGCAGTGTTAGTTTTCTGTCACACATAGCATTTTGCTTTAAAGCCAAACAATTAAATTTTGGTCTCATCTGACCAGAGCACCTTCTTCCACATGTTTGCTGTGTCCCACACATGGCTTACCGTAAACTGTAAACAAGACTTCTTATGGCTTTATTTCAACAATGGCTTTCTTCTTGCCACTCTTCCATAAAAGCCAGATTTGTGGAGTGCACGACTAATAGTTGTCCTGTGGACAGATTCTTCCACCTGAGCTGTGGATCTCTGCAACTCCTCCAAAGTTACCTCTTGTGAGTGGGCCTCTTGGCTGCTTCTCTGATTAATGCTTTTCTTACAGTTTAGGAGGACGGCCATGTCTTGGTAAGTTTGCAGTTGTGCCATACTCTTTCCATTTTCATATGATGGATTGAACAGTGCTCCGTGAGATGTTCAAAGCTTGGGATATTTTTTTATAACCTAACCCTGCTTTAAACTTCTCCACAACTTTATCCCTGACTAGGGATGAGCTCCGTGTTCGAGTCGAACATACGTTCGACTCGAACATCGGCTGTTCGATCGTTCGACGAAGATCGAACGATTTGGGCCGTTCCCGCCAAATTCGAGTGACGCGAACGGCCCACAATGCACTACGCCATCGCAGTGTCATCCAGGCGCTGTGATTGGCCAAGCATGCACTGTGACCCCGCATGCTTGGCCAATCACAGCGCCGGCAGCGAGGAGAGCAATGATTGGCCACAGGCAGGATGCCTGTGGCCAATTATTGCTGAGGGGGTTTAGTACACGCCCCACACTATAAAAGGCCGCCAGCGCGGCGGCCTTGTGTAGTGTGTTCCGGAGCAGGGAAAGAGAAGCATAGGCAGGGACAGTGTCATTTTTTTTCCTTTACTAATCCTGGATTCCTTGTGTTTAGGGACAAATAAGGATAGGTAGGGAGAGTGTCAGTGACAGTGTGTTATTCTGTGCTAAACCTTGTTTGTAGGGACAGAGAGGTACAGTGAGGGAAAGTGTCAGTGTGCTATTCTGTGCTAATCCTTGTTTGTAGGGACAGAGAGGTACAGTGAGTGAAACTGACAGTGTGCTATTCTGTTCTAAACCAATTTTGCTGAACCATATTTTCAATCCTTGAGTTTAGGGACAGAGAGGTACAGTGAGTGAAACTGACAGTGTGCTATTCTGTTCTAAACCAATTTTGCTGTTCCATATTTCAAATCCTTGAGTTTAGGGACAGAGAAGGACACTCGTGGAAATTATCAGTGTGCTATTCTGTGCTAAATCTTGTTTGTAGGGAGGGACAGAGTAGGACAATGAGGGAAAGTGTCAGTGTGCTATTCTGTTCTAAACCAATTTTGCTGTTCCATATTTTCAATCCTTGAGTTTAGGGACAGAGAAGGACACTCGTGGAAATTATCAGTGTGCTATTCTGTGCTAAATCTTGTTTGTAGGGAGGGACAGAGTAGGACAGTGAGGGAAAGTGTCAGTGTGCTATTCTGTTCTAAACCAATTTTGCTGAACCATATTTTCAATCCTTGAGTTTAGGGACAGAGAGGTACAGTGAGTGAAACTGACAGTGTGCTATTCTGTTCTAAACCATTTTTGCTGTTCCATATTTAAAAATCCTTGAGTTTAGGGACAGAGAAGGACACTCGTGGAAATTATCAGTGTGCTATTCTGTGCTAAATCTTGTTTGTAGGGAGGGACAGAGTAGGACAGTGAGGGAAAGTTTCAGTGTGCTATTCTGTTCTAAACCAATTTTGCTGAACCATATTTTCAATCCTTGAGTTTAGGGACAGAGAAGGACACTCGTGGAAATTATCAGTGTGCTATTCTGTGCTAAATCTTGTTTGTAGGGAGGGACAGAGTAGGACAGTGAGGGAAAGTGTCAGTGTGCTATTCTGTTCTAAACCAATTTTGCTGAACCATATTTTCAATCCTTGAGTTTAGGGACAGAGAGGTACAGTGAGTGAAACTGACAGTGTTCTATTCTGTTCTAAACCAATTTTGCTGTTCCATATTTCAAATCCTTGAGTTTAGGGACAGAGAAGGACACTCGTGGAAATTATCAGTGTGCTATTCTGTGCTAAATCTTGTTTGTAGGGAGGGACAGAGTAGGACAGTGAGGGAAAGTGTCAGTGTGCTATTCTGTTCTAAACCAATTTTGCGTTTCCATATTTCAAATCCTTGAGTTTAGGGACAGAGAAGGACACTCGTGGAAATTATCAGTGTGCTATTCTGTGCTAAATCTTGTTTGTAGGGAGGGACAGAGTAGGACAGTGAGGGAAAGTGTCAGTGTGCTATTCTGTTCTAAACCTATTTTGCTGAACCATATTTTCAATCCTTGAGTTTAGGGACAGAGAGGTACAGTGAGTGAAACTGACAGTGTGCTATTCTGTTCTAAACCAATTTTGCTGTTCCATATTTCAAATCCTTGAGTTTAGGGACAGAGAAGGACACTCGTGGAAATTATCAGTGTGCTATTCTGTGCTAAATCTTGTTTGTAGGGAGGGACAGAGTAGGACAGTGAGGGAAAGTTTCAGTGTGCTATTCTGTTCTAAACCAATTTTGCTGAACCATATTTTCAATCCTTGAGTTTAGGGACAGAGAGGTACAGTGAGTGAAACTGACAGTGTGCTATTCTGTTCTAAACCAATTTTGCTGTTCCATATTTCAAATCCTTGAGTTTAGGGACAGAGAAGGACACTCGTGGAAATTATCAGTGTGCTATTCTGTGCTAAATCTTGTTTGTAGGGAGGGACAGAGTAGGACAGTGAGGGAAAGTGTCAGTGTGCTATTCTGTTCTAAACCAATTTTGCTGTTCCATATTTTCAATCCTTGTGTTTAGGGACAGAGAAGGATAGGCAGGGGACAGTGTCAGTGTCATTGTTGCTAAGCCTCCTGCACAGTATACACCTGAAGGTAGCCCTTATTGCTCTTTTTCCCATCTCCCTGCAGGCCATCCATTAAAATGTCTGGAAGGCAAACAAGGAGAGGCAGACAGTCAGGAGGCAAAAAAAGAGGGCAAGCAGGCTCTGTGTCTGGGGGCAACAGTGCTGGTCGTGGACGCGGTGCATTGTCATCAGCACATGGCCATGGGACACGCTTGTCCTTCTTTTCGGCAGCTGGACATGTTGAGCCACATCATGCCGAAGACTTGGTAGAGTGGATGACCAAGCCCACCTCATCCTCCTCATCCCCTCTCACCCAGGCTCAGGGTACTGGCAAAGCAGCTGCCAAAGCGTCCTCTTCTCTGGTATCATTATCTTCATTAGTCAATCCTTCCCTAGACCCACCATGTCCTCCTCCTGAGGAGTCCCCCGAACTGTTTGAGCACAGTGTTGGGTACATGCTCCAGGAGGATGCCCAGCGTTTGGAAGGATCTGATGATGATACCCAGCTAGAGGAAGGCAGCAGCGTGAGAGCAGAGAGAGGGGATGCTCAAGAAGGACACCAATCTGGCAGTCATGCTCCAGCAGCTGCAGCATACTGCCAGATTGGCTCCAGTGATGAGGAGGGAGGGGATGATGAGGTCACTGACTCCACGTGGGTGCCTAATAGGAGAGAGGAGGAGGAGGAGGAGGAGGAGGAGGCACATCTCCAACGAGGCAGGATGCCCTTGAGTGGCCAGCGTATGGGCAGCACACCGACGGAATCACACCGCAGAGCTCCGCCTGTGCAGGGCGCTGCCTCTGCCCGTCATTCAAAAAGTTCTTTGGTGTGGGCCTTTTTTGAGGCGAGTGCATCAGATCGCACAGCTGCTGTTTGCAACATATGTCTCAAGCGTATATCGCGTGGCCAAAACATCAGCCGCTTGGGCACCACATGCTTGATCAGACATATGTTGACCTGCCATGCAGCTCGTTGGCAAGCCTACCTTAAAGACCCACACCAAAGAACAAAGCTGACCTCTTCTTGCACCGCATCAGCTGGGATCTCCAACCCCACTATACCTTCACTCCTCTCTGAAACCTGCTCTGAGAGGAATGAAGGTGTAGAATTAGGTGTGTCACAGGCAAGTACTTGCGGGCACTCTGCTAGCAGTACACCAACGTCCGATTCTAGCAGGCAAATTTCCCTGCCCCAGCTGCTGGACCGTCGAAAGAAGTTCACTCCCAGCCATCCACATGCCCAGCGGTTGAATGCTAGCTTGGCTAAATTGCTAGCGCTTCAACTGCTGCCTTTTCAGTTGGTAGACTCGGCCCCCTTCCGTGAGTTTGTGCAATGTGCGGTTCCTCAGTGGCAGGTTCCCAAACGCCACTTTTTCGCACGGAAGGCGATTCCGGCTCTCTACAGGCATGTGGAAGGCAATGTCTTGGCCTCGCTGGACAGGGCGGTCAGCGGTAAGGTGCATATTACCGCTGACTCATGGTCCAGCAGGCATGGACAGGGACGTTACCTTTCTTTCACGGCCCATTGGGTCACTCTTTTGGCAGCTGGGAAGGATGCAGGACAAGGTGCAGTAGTGTTGGAGGTTGTTCCACCGCCACGCCTCCAAAATGCTACTACTGGTTGTGACACACCTCTCTCCTCCACCCCCTCCTCTTCTTCTTCCTCCATGGCCTCTTCCTGTGGTTTGTCCTCGGAACCAGCGGTGCTCCGTAGGCGTTTAAGGGGCTACGCAAGTACGCAGGCAAAAAGATGCCATGCCGTGCTTGCGCTGGTGTGTTTGGGGGACAGGAGCCACACTGGGGCAGAGGTCCTGTCTGCTCTGCAGGGGCAGGCCGAGAGGTGGTTGACGCCACGCCAGCTTAAGCCAGGAATGGTGGTTTGCGACAATGGCACCAACCTCCTCTCCGCCCTCCGACAGGGACAACTGACCCATGTGCCCTGTATGGCTCACGTCCTTAACCTGGTGGTGCAGCAGTTCTTGGGCAGGTACCCGGGCTTACAGGATGTCCTGAGGCAGGCCAGGAAAGTCTGTGTGCATTTCCGCAGATCTTATAATGCCAGTGCTCGCCTGGTTGAGCTGCAAAAGGAGTTGAACCTGCCCAAGAACTGCCTTATATGTGACATGCCCACCAGGTGGAACTCAACGTTGGCCATGCTGCAGCGGCTGCACACGCAGCAGAGGGCCATCAATGAGTACCTGTGCGACTACGGCACCAGGACAGGGTCAGGGGAGCTCGGGTTTTTTTTACCACGCCAGTGGGGCATGATCAGGGATGCATGCACTGTCCTGGCACCATTTGAGGAGGCCACGAGGATGGTGAGCAGTGACAGTGCATGCATCAGTGACACTGTACCTCTTGTCCACCTGTTGGAGCACACGCTGCGTGGAATAATGGACAGGGCACTTGAGGCAGAACAGAGGCAGGAAGAGGAGAACTTCCTTGCCTCTCAAGGCCCCCTTTACCCAGACAGTGTTCCTTCTGTCCCACCCATCGCACAGGAAGAGGAGGAGGAGGAGGAGGAGGAGGATTGTGTCAGCATGGAGGTGGAGGCTGGCACTCAGCATCATCAGCAGCAGTCTTTTAGGGATGATTTACAGTCCCAAGAAACCAGTGGACTTGTACGTGGCTGGGAGGAGGTGGCTGCGGATCATGTCGTCCTTAGTGACCCAGAGGACTCCGGACTGAATGCCTCAGCTAACCTACGCTGCATGGCCTCCCTGATCCTGCAAAGTCTGCGGAAGGATCCTCGTATTCTTCGGATCAAGGAGAGGGACCATTACTGGCTGGCCACTCTCCTTGATCCACGGTACAAGGGTAAGGTTGCGGACCTTATCGTACCATCGCAGAGGGAGCAGAGGATGAGACAACTCCGGGAGGCCTTGCAGAAAGGTCTGTGCAACGCGTTCCCAGAGACTGGGAGGTTACAAACTCCTGGTCCTGGACAACGAGTTGCTGAGGCTTCAGGCAGTCAAAGAAGGAGCGGTGGGGAAGGTGGCCGTCTGACCGATGCGTTCAGACAATTCTTTAGTCCGCAGCCCCAAAGTATGATCGGTTCCAGCAACCATCACCAGCGTCTGATATACATGGTCCAGGAATACCTAGGGGCAAGGTCAGACTTGGACACCTTCCCCACCGAAAATCCTCTGGCTTACTGGGTCTTGAGGATGGATCACTGGCCAGAGCTTGCACAGTATGCAATTGAGCTACTGGCCTGTCCTGCATCCAGCGTTCTTTCAGAACGCACATTCAGTGCTGCTGGAGGATTTGTCACGGATCACAGGGTGCGCCTGTCCACCGACTCGGTTGATCGACTGACTTTCATCAAGATGAACCAGTCTTGGATCACCACCAGCTACCACACACCAGATGCTGATATAACAGACTAATTGATTTTAAAATGTCACATCCCTTCAAGACTGATGTTGATGCTGAGTGCCTGTGCTGTTATGTTGACTGGCTATCCTCCTCCTCCTCCTCAATGATACGATTAATGATGATAGCTTGGAAGATCATTTTGGTTTATGGGTGACGCCACCAGTGGCTAAGGCCCAATTTTTCAGCCCCTGTTTAACAGGGGCGTGTAATTAAAAATTTTGATGCAATACTTTGCAACAGGCCTCATTGCTGTGCTCCAAGTACAGTATCTGTGAGGGGTTGCAGTGTTGTGCCACCAGTGCCTAAGGCCCAATTTTTCAGCCCCTGTTTAACAGGGGCATGCAATTATAATTATTGATCTAATAATTCACAGCAGGGCCCATTGCTGCGCCCACCAAGAGTAACTGTCAGGCCTTACAGTGTTGTGGCACCAGCACCACCATCACCACCACCACCACCACCAAAGGCCCAATTTTTCAGCCCCTGTTCAACAGGGGCATGCAATTATAATTATTGATCTAATAATTCACAGCAGGGCCCATTGCTGCGCCCACCAAGAGTAACTGTCAGGCCTTACAGTGTTGTGGCACCAGCACCACCATCATCACCACCACCACCACCACCAAAGGCCCAATTTTTCAGCCCCTGTTCAACAGGGGCATGCAATTATAATTATTGTTCGAATAATTCACAGCAGGGCCCATTGCTGCCCCCACCAAGAGTAACTGTCAGGCCTTACAGTGTTGTGGCACCAGCACCACCATCACCACCACCACCACCACCAAAGGCCCAATTTTTCAGTCCCTGTTCAACAGGGGCATGCAATTATAATTATTGATCTAATAATTCACAGCAGGGCCCATTGCTGCGCCCACCAAGAGTAACTGTCAGGCCTTACAGTGTTGTGGCACCAGCACCACCATCACCACCACCACCACCACCAAAGGCCCAATTTTTCAGCCCCTGTTCAACAGGGGCATGCAATTATAATTATTGTTCGAATAATTCAAAGCAGGGCCCATTGCTGCGTCCACCAAGAGTAACTGTCAGGCCTTACAGTGTTGTGGCACCAGCACCACCATCACCACCACCACCACCACCAAAGGCCCAATTTTTCAGCCCCTGTTCAACGGGGGCATGCAATTATAATTATTGATCTAATAATTCACAGCAGGGCCCATTGCTGCGCCCACCAAGAGTAACTGTCAGGCCTTACAGTGTTGTGGCACCAGCACCACCATCACCACCACCACCACCAAAGGCCCAATTTTTCAGCCCCTGTTCAACAGGGGCATGCAATTATAATTATTGTTCGAATAATTCACAGCAGGGCCCATTGCTGCGCCCACCAAGAGTAACTGTCAGGCCTTACAGTGTTGTGGCACCAGCACCACCATCAAAGGCCCAATTTTTACTACCACTGATCAACAATTATATGTTATTACAATTCCTGATATAATAGTTGACAGCAGGGCGTTCCAGCACCCACCAAGAATAACTGTGAGTGCTTTCAGTGTTGTGCCAACACCAACACCTAAGGGGCCAATTTCTGCAGAGTATATACGGCAGGTCCCTACTTTCAAACATCCAACTTACAAACTACTACTACTTGCAAACGGAAGAAGACAACAGGAAGTGAGAGGAAATCTACCCCTTGGAAGGAAAATTCTCTCCTGTAAGAATTAATATGGGAGAAAGGTGTCTCCTCTCTACTGATGCTTTATCACCAATCCTTGTTTCAATAAAAACACCACATTTCAAAAACAGTTGTCATTGGGACGCAAAGTGAGGTGAAATGTTCTGAACAGGGGCACAGACAGCAAAAAAAATGTGACAGGGGTGATAACCGTTCCCTATGTTTTACAAAAAGCTAAAAAAAAGGAATTTGGCATGGAGCTCCACTTAAACAATGCAGCTGTTCAAAATTACAAACAGATTCTACATAAGAACAAACCTACAGTCCCTGTCTTGTATGCACCGCCTGTATACGGCTGTTCAGAGTATATAGGGCCTTTTTTATTTTGTGTGCGGGGTTCCCCTTAATATCCATACAAGACCCAAAGGGGCTGGTAATGGGCTGGGGTAGGGGGGGGGTTGATGGGGTAGCTATGCCATTTTTCCTAAAGATTTTCATCCATATTACCGGGACCAGACATTGCATTAAAGCCGCAAGCAGTTTTAAATGGCTTTTTTTCCTTTAGAAATGTTATTTTGTGCAGGGACAGTTCTAAACACGGGAAACACATGGCACTTCACAGGCATACTTTAGACACCCCCCAGGTACAATATTTAAAGGAATATTTGACTTTTTTTTTTTCACTTTATGCATCATTAAAATGACTGCTCCCGGAAAACGTCCGTTTTTAAAACTTCTTTTTGCATTGATATATGTCCCCTGGTGCAGAACCCGGGTTCCCAAACTCTGTTTCGGACAATAACATGGATAATAGTCGTTATAATTAGCACTTTAGAATCCGAACGTTCGCATCCATTGTATTTAATAGGGTTCTAATGTTCGTGCGAACTTTCGGTCCGTTCGAGGGGTTCTGGTGCGAACCGAACCCGGGGGTGTTCGGCTCATCACTATCCCTGACCTGTCTGTTCATTGACCTTCATGATGGTGTTTGTTCACTATGGTTCGTTAACAAAGCTCTGAGGGTTTAACAGAACAGCTCTATTTATACTGAGATTAAATTGCACACAGATGGACTTTATTTACTAATTAGGTAAATTCTGAAGGCAATTGGTTCCACTAGATTTTAGTTAGGGGTATTAGAGTAAAGGGAACTGAACACAAATGCACGCCACACTTTTCAGATATTTATTTGTAAAACATTTTGAAAACATTTTTCTTCCACTTCACAATTATGTGCCACTTTGTGTTGGTCTATCACATAAAATCCCAGTAAAATACATTTACATTTTTGGTTGTAACATGGCAAAATGTGAAAAAATTTCAAGGGGTACGAATACTTTTTTAAGGCACTGTATGTAGGCAAAGGGCACGTCCTTGCTATGGCCCCAGTTACATGGACCGCATAGACCTAACATGAAGAAAATGATTGACGAGATTTTTGAGCTTTATTATCGCTTTTCAAAATAGAAAATAGAAAATAAATAAAAAGACAAAAATATTAATCCAGCATAACACTTTTGCTAGTAAAACAGTAAATTTTGTATAGAGATATACACATCCGACCAAAAAAGAGGCACAACTGAGGCAGCATGAGATACAGAGGGATTTGATCTCAAAAGAGGGGAGTCCCTCCAAAAGAGGGACAGTTGGTAGCTATGAACATCACATTGGCAGTATACTATAAAAAATACTTTTAACTTGCTTAGAGAATGTACTGTGTTGGTATTCTGGTCTCTAAAGCTTTGAGGTGGTATCTCCCCACACTTTCCTGTGATATAATGGGTATATCATTGCCCATACACATCTCATAGGCAGAAGAAGGGAGCTCCGGGGAGCACCAGATGTCACATGTGGCTTGGTAATTTATACTCTTTGGGCAAACATACTGTATAGGGCGGCCATTGTTTGTAGTATTTTGACACATGTAGGTTACATGGGGTGAAAATTTAGCAATCAAGTTTTAAATATGCGTCTGGCTCTGTTTCTGGGTCTTTCAAGGGACTAAATAATAGATCTGTGTCAATTTTAAGTTTATAGGTATTAAAACAATGCTTTATAGATTTTTTTAAAGGCGTTGTAAAGGTTTGTTTTTGTTTTTTTTCTAAATAGGTTCCTTTAAGCTTGTGCATTGTTGGTTCACTTACCTTTTTCTTTGATTTCCCTTCTAAATGTTTTTTTTCTTTGTCTGAATTTCTCACTTCCTGTTCCTCCTCAGTAAGCTTGCCCCCATCACCCGAGCCATTCTGGATTAGGGGTTAGTGAGAGTGCTCGCCCCCTCTCTTGGGACTACATCCCTGCAGGGAAACGCTGTCAGTGTGTCCAGGCAGGGATGTAGTCCCAAGGGAGGGGGCGAGAACTCTGACTAACCCCCAGCCACCTGATTTGGACTGCAAACACCTCTCCCTCTCCTGATTTCATTACATGAGGGGTGTTCTGTAGTTCACAAAACATAGCTCAGAAAGCTGACAAAATTGTTTAGGATTTTAGTTGAGTCCACAGAGGTTACAAGGACACATGATGTTTTTTTTCCCGGATATAGCAGGGGTGTCAAACTCAATTTCATTGTGGGCTGCATTAGCATTATAATTGCCCTCAAAAGGGCCGGTTGTATCTGTAAGATTAGATGTCAAGCGCATCCCCTCCCCTTTACGTTAGATGTCAAGAGCCACCCCACCATCAGAAGTTGAATTCCAAACTCTCCCTTACATCGCAGTGCACCCCCCTTTCCTTATGCTGCTGCTGGGAAGAAGCTGGATGCATTGCTTGAAAGCAGAAAGTTAGGTTTTGGAGTAGCACCAGAGGAGGGCTGGAGCTCTACTGCAGTTGCAGGAGAGGTGCGATTGCCACATGAAATTGCCTGGAAGGCCGGATTCGGCCCGCGGGCCTTGTGCTTGACACCTGTGGGTACATCAGTGTTAATTTTGTCAACTAAAACGACTAAAACATTTTAGTCGACTAAATGAATACTATTTTAGTCGACTAAAATACGACTAAAACAACTGAGATGACTAAAATACGACTAAAACTAAAATGCCATTTTAGCAAAAAGACTCAAGCCCTGTACACACGATCGGTTTTACCGATGAAAACAGTCCGATGGACTTTTTTCATCGGACAAACCAATCGTGTATGGGCCCCATCGGTCTATTTTTTCATCGGTGTTAAAAAATAGAACATGTTTTAAATTTAACCGATGGAAAAAAAAACGATAGCAAATTACTATCGTCTGTGGGGAACTCCATCGGATAAAAAACCCACGCATGCTCAGAATCAAGTCGACGCATGCTCAGAAGCATTGAACTTAATTTTTCTTGGCTCGTCGGAGTGTTTTACGTCACGGCGTTTGGGACGATCGGTTTTTTGACTGATGGTGTGTAGGCTGATGGAAGACAGCTTCATCGGATTTCCGATGGAAAAATCCATCGGATTAGAATCCATAGGAAATCCGATCGTGTGTACAGGGCTTAAGACTAAAACTAAATTGAAATTTGACGTCAAAATTAACACTTGTCTGTAGTGCATGTTCATACCTCAATACCATAAAAAATAACATTAGATTTTTCACTCCAGCAGTATATAATGAGTTTGGAAATAGTAGAGAAATGTTAACTAATGCATTACAATTTAATTACACCCATTCAATTTTAGACGACTAAAATGGGTTTTAGTCGACTAAAATGTACTAGAGATTTAGTCGACTAAATATGACTAAAACTAAAACAATTGCAGAAGACTAAAATGGGACTAAAACTAAAAAGGCATTTTAGTCCTAAGACTAAAACTAAAACTAAATAGAAATTTGCTGTCAAAATTAACACTGAGGTACACTTAAAATTGCCTGTGCATTTAACAAAGAACTATAGGTATCCAATGATGTGTTTGTGCTTCATTAGACTACAGTAAGAAAATGAAAGGGTAGTCTTTTTAAATCTTTGCAAAGCTTTTTTTTTTTTTTTTTATAGAGAAGATCACCTGGCTATAAATTATCTTAGCAATATGTATTATTGCTTTAAAAAAACGTGTTTCTGTGTAAAATGTGTAATTGTATACTGTATGTATTCTGTGAACCAGCTGACTCTTTAAACAACAATCTACCTATTTGTCGTACCTCAATAGCTGTTATTTAAGAGCTAAGAGTAAAGCTGGGCATGGATTGAAATTTGGCCAGTTCAGCAGGGATCGGTCGAATTTCGATCTATATATGGCCACCGTGGTTGAACAGAAGTCAATCTGCCAAATTCGGTCAGTTTCTTTAGTTGAACCCGCTGGTTGAAGGAAGAAACAAACCCACATATGGCCAGCTTTATGGCACAAAACCACTGACAGCACTTTCTAGTGGATAATCTACAAATCTCTATATTTAGTACAATAGCAAAAATACGGTAATGTAAGCTTATAAAAAATGTGAAAGTAATTAAACCCTTCAATACCGACCCAAATTTGGTGCTTAAAGTGCAGGCTGAAGGGTTTTTACCTTAATGCATTCTATGCAAAAAACCTTCTGGGTGCAGCTCCCCCAACAGCCCCTCTAACTCACCTGAGCCCCATCTTGATCCATCAACGTACAGGAGAGCCATGGTTGTCCCAGAACTCTCTCTCCTCATTGGCTAAGAAAGCATTGGCTCCCACTGCTGTGAATCACAGCCAGGGAGCCAATGAGGAGAGAATGGGGCAGGTCGGGGCTGAGCCACAGCTCTATGTGTCTTATAGACGCATAGAGCAGGGCGCTCGGGAGCGAGCATGCACCAGTACCCCCATAGCAAGCGGCTTGCTATTGGGGGCACTGGTCAAAAGGAAGGAGCCCAGGGAGAATAGGATTGAGGCTGCTCTGTGCAAAACCACTACACAGAGCAGGTAAGTGTGACATGTTTGCTATTTAAAAAAATAAATAAAAGCCAAACCTATAATACCACTTTAATGAAAACATACTACACCTTGCTTAAAAGATAGTTTTTATTTGAATAATATTTTTAATCATTTAGGTCATCTGGCTCAATTTGTTCAGGTCTGGGTATTCCTAGAAATAATAGATCATAAATAGATCAAACCCCAAAAACAAGTGACCTGTACTAAGAAATCAACTCTGAGAATGGGAAGCATCCTTCTTAGTGCATACCAATTCCAATCCTGCCTGTGTTGTAAGCTGACCCTTGTGTTACTGGGAGACAGGTACAAATCTTTACCTAATCCAACAGAAACACACAAAATCCTCTATAATCTTGTACTATATGGTATAATCCTCCACAGAGATTTATATGCACATATGGGCCCCACTCTTCTTCTTTAATCACCCATATGAAAAGACAGCACTCTGTGCATGTTAGTCACATGTTTTGTGTGAAGGGTTTCATTTAATTCATGATAGAAAGAATAAAGCACGCTATTAGGATTCACTAGAAAAGGTACCTGAGCTAAATACATTGTATCACATTTTTCGCCTGTACATAGAGCAGAATACATCGTATCACATTTTTCACATGTACATAGAGCTCAATACATTGTATCACATTGTATCACGTTTTTCACCTGTACATAAAAATAACAAAGCTTTAACTAACAGCTAAATGCTTGTGCTAAAATGAAAAATGTTTTATGCCGTTAGGATACTTTCACACTGGGGATAGCTGCCATTTTTAAAAACTTTTCAGACTTTCAGAGCTATGATTAAAGCGGTAGTAAACCCATCCATAAAAAACTGTTTCATTTCCTGCCATTGCCGGAAATGTAACACTCCCATTGGTTGTGCTCTCAACCAAACTGTCAAACCATCCAATGGCTGGTGTCTAAACTGATCAAATGAGCAGCATCATGGTAGTTGTAGATTAAACAGAGGCAAAGATGGCAGCTTCCTTGGCTGAAAACGATAGGAGGGTTTACTTCCACTTTAAGCACTGTTTGATAGTGTGAAACGCGTCAGCTCTTCTGTCTGTTCTGCTGTGGCATGTATTTTTGATTCTATTTTTTACGAATAAAGGCAAATTTTTGGAGTTCGGCTGTCCAGAATCTTCCCTCATCTTCATTGCTATATGCGTTGCCAGCACCTGTTGCTTCTAAATTAGAGGAGAGGTTTATTTCCATTGACCTGCTTGGAGCGGTGATTCCCCCTTCCCTACAGGTGTAAGTATCCTTATTTTCAGTTATTTTCAGCTGAGTTCAATGAAATTTAAAAAAATTATAGTCACGTGGCTGCAAATAGAGTACCTTATGGCCCATACACACAACCCGAAAATCGTAAGAATATTACCACTTTTGAAGTGATCGTATGATAATCTGATTGTTATTACAAAGCATTCAAAAGCCGATCGTGACAGTTCATCCGATATTATCTGATGGTGCAAGCACGAAAAATTTCCCCTTGTACGATACCAGATTGTACGATTTTAATTTAATCAATACAATACACCACTTCTGATTTTTTATTCTGCCGTACGAGAATTTTCATAACTTTAGTAACCTCTTCATTTTCGATATGAGATTAGCATGCAAAAAAACAACGGGCAATCATTCGTCCGATAATCTCATCATGTGTATGAGGCATAAGGCTGGTGTTAAAGGGGTTGTAAAGGTTCGTTTTTTATTTTCTAAATAGGTTCCTTTAAGCTAGTGCATTGTTGCTTCACTTACCTTTTCCTTTGATTTACCTTCTAAATGTTTTTTTTTCTTTGTTTTCTTTGTCTGAATTTCTCACTTCATGTTCCTCCTCAGTAAGCTGTTCAGTAAGCTGTTCTGGCTGACTAAACACCACTCGGATGATGGTGTGAAGTTTACTGAGGAGAAACAGGAAGTGAGAAATTCAGACAAAGAAAAAAAAACATTTAGAAGGGAAATCAAAGGAAAAGGTAAGTGAACCAACAATGCACTAGCTTAAAGGAACCTATTTAGAAAATAAAAAACAAACCTTTACAACCCCTTTAAAGGTTAAAAGCTCACCTTTTCCAGAACATAGTCTTTGCAGTCAGGGGGTCCCAGTAGATATTGAAAAACTGTGCAGCTTTGTAAAATGTTCAAAAATAGTATTGTCATTCCCATAGGCCATTTTGGGTCCCCTCAGAGGCCTGACCTGAAAGCTCCTAGTGAATAACCCCCACATCCTGGCTTGTTGCTAGAATGTGAAAACTACTGGTTTTTACTCATGCAATACTGGGAATAAGCATCCACTGGGGCCCCTTGACTGCATGGGCTATTTTCTGGAAAAGGGGAATATAGCCTTTAAAGCAGTGGTTCTCAACTCCAGTCCTCAGGGCCCACCAACAGGCCAGGTTTGCAAGATAACTGAAATGCATCACAGGTGATATCATTTGCTGCTCAGGGATTGCAGTATTCTAGTCTGCATCTCACCAAGGTAATACTTAAAATCTGGCCTGTTAGTGGGTCCTGAGGACAGGAGTTGAGAACCACTGCTTTAAAGCTTTGTGAATGAATACTAATATATGCCGCTAACAACTAATGAGGCTATATATGAGGCTTATAATATAAAAAAAAATGTCCCAAATGTCCCTATATGTAAGCAATCCCAAATCTGGTCTTTTTCCCTTTACATACAGTCATGCTCAAAAGTTTGCACACCCTGGCAGAAATTGTGACATTTTGGCTTTATTATTGAAAATATGACTGATCATGCCAAAAAACTGTCTTTTATTTAAGGATAACAATCACTTGAAGCCATTTATTATCACATACTTTTTTGGATCCTTTTTAAATCATAAGGAAGCCTTTACTGCGCCACAAAAAAGCCAATGAGGCATGTCAAGGTGTTGTTGGGCATATTGTAACCAGGCTTTTTTGTGGAACTTGTACAGTAAAGGCTTCTTTCTGGCAACTTGACCATGTAGTTCTTTTTTGTTCAAGCATCATCGTATTTTGCTCCTTAACCACCTCAGTACTGGGCACAATTCCCAGGCCAATTTTCAGCTTTCATCGCTCTTGCATTTTCAATGACAATTGCGCTACATGTCTTTGGTAAAAAAAATCACGTTAAAGCAGAGGTTCACCCTAAATACTGACATTATCTTATAGTGATCTTGCTAGCAGATACATATACATATTCCTATTGATTTTTTTTCTTGTGGTTGTACTTACCGTGAATCAGTCGTTTTAATGTGGACTTCCGGGTATTCCTCCCGCGGGAGTGGGCGTATCTTTCTTTCCTCGGAGCCCCGTTGATTTCTGGGAGGTGCTCGCAATGTCTCCTGGGAGCCGTTGCGGATTCTGCCAGCCCTGGACTGCGCAGGCGCAGCGCTCTAGCTCCGAAAATTGCCGAACATTAAGAGCTGTAGACTGCGACTGCGCAATCAACAGGGTATTGTGACAGTCGTTGCCGCACGCTCCCGATGCTCGCTCCACTCAGCAAGGGGGGCGGGTGTATTGCTATTATAATGAGCGGATGCATGTTTAAATAAAGGAATTGATGGACAGAGAGGGCGGGTAGTTCAATGTGGATGGCCGATTTGAATACTTGTCAGAGAATTGTTAAAAAAAATCTTATGTCTTTTTTTTTAACAATTCTCTGACAAGTATTCAAATCAGCCATCCACATTGAACTACCCGCCCTCTCTGTCCATCAATTCCTTTATTTAAACATGCATCCGCTCATTAGAATAGTAATACACCCGCCCCCCTTGCTGATTGGAGCGAGCATCGGGAGCGTGTGGCACAATATTGTGCTCAAAGCGCATGCGCCGAATATGGGTTATAATCCATTCGGCTATTTTCGGAGATCTGCCGTGAATGGACACGCAAGTGTTGCGCATGCGCAGGTCAGAGCGGGCGAAATCTGCTAAAGTGTTGCGCATGCGCAGAACAGAGCTGGCAGAATCAGGTCACCGTCAACACTGATGATACAGCGGTGAATGCTGGGATGCATTCACCGCATCCCGGAAGTCTCTGCTTGTGGGCTTCACAGTGCCCACAAGCAAAATGGCAAAGAACAAGATCTATTTATAAAAGTTATTATTTAGAACGGAAATAGACGGGGGACGTCTCTAATCGCAGGACAAGTGAGTACTAACATGTTATCTGTAACCCCATTACATGCACCTAGAAAAAAAAAAACGAGGGACCGCGGAACCTCCGCTTTAAGTGTATAATAATTGGTTCGTGTGATCACGGACATATGTAAGCAAATGATCATGTACAGATGTGCGCAGGTGATCACAGACATATGTGTGCAGATAATCATTGGGACATATGATTTTACTGCTACATATGTGGGGGACAGGTGTTTTTACTATGTGGGGACATGTGTTTTGGGGACACTGTGTGGGGACATGTGTGTTTTACACTTTGTTACTAGGCTGGTGATCAGTGTGTAAAAAGCTGTAAAAAAAACCAGCTCATACACACTGATCACCAGCCGGCTGCAGCGATCTGCTCTCCTCTCCTCACCGAGAATTAATGTGTGAGGAGAGGAGAGCCAATCCCCTAGCAACAGGCATCACATGACGGCTGTGAATGGACATGGCCGTCATGTGATCAGGAGGGCCAATCTGAGATGCGCCGTGTCTGACTGCGTGTGCGATCCCCCTCCTTCTGAGGGATGTTCCTGAACATCCACTCAGAAGGAGAGAGCACCCACCCGGCCGTACATATGCAGTGGCCGGGTGGGAAGTGGTTAAAAACAACCACACCATCTTCTTCCAGAGCAGCCTGTATTTCTCCTGAGGTTACCTGTGGGTTTTTCTTTGTATCCTGAACAGTTCCTGTGGCAGTTGTGGCTTTCTTGACCTACCTGACCTTGGCTTGGTATCAAGAGATCCCTAAAATTTCCACTTCTTATTAAGTGATTTAACAGTACTGACTGGCATATTCAAGGCTTTGGATATCTTTTTATATCCTTTTCCATCTTTGTAAAGTTTCATTGCCTTGTTAAGCAAGTCTTTTGACTGTTCTTTTCTAACTCCTCATGAGATCTAACAAACTCATTGACTATTAAGCCCAGGTTCACACTGAGCTGCGGGAATGAAGCCGTGCAAGTTCAGCTGAACTCGCATGCTTTCACTCCCGCATGTCAGTCCTGATTTCGGCCGTGATTTCAGAGACATCTGTGTGGGTTTCTGCACAGATGTCAATGTAAATCGCAGCCCGAAATCGCAAAAAGTAGTACAGAAACTACTTTTTGAAATCGGTGCAGCGCCGCAGATGCGGCGTTGCACCAATTAGGACGGTGCCATTGACGGCAATTGCCGTCGATTTGACATTCGATTTGACATGTCAAATCGCATGTCAAAACGCTCCAGTGTGAACCAGGGCTTATACGCAGACACTCATTGGGATTTAAAAAGCCACAAATGTGGGAAATTAATCTTTATATGACATTTTAACCTGTGTGTGTGCCACCTTCTGTGTCTGGACCAATATCACGGATTGGAAAATTGCCTCACATTGATCGATGATTGGATGACTGAGAGTTCCCTCAAACTCAACGGATCCAAAACAGAACTCCTTCTCCTCCACGCAAACCGAAAGACAAAAACTAAAACTTCTTGGACACTCCCCACCATTCTTGGACAGACCATTACCCCAAGCACCAAAGTCAAAAGTCTCGGAGTCATCTTTGACTCAGAGATGTCAATGGATGCACAAATTGGATCAGTAGTCAGCGGATCGCACCATCTACTCCGCCTGCTGCGTAGACTCATCCCCTTTATCTCAGAAGAGGACACAGCAGTAGTAGTTGGAACAATTATCAACTCCCGACTCGACTACGCAAACGCCCTCTACCTCGGACTACCCAAATACCAAATTTCGCACCTACAAGTCATCCAGAACACGGCTGCCAGGCTGGTAACGGGAAAGAAACCTTGGGAATCCATCACCCGATCACTGAGGACCCTTCATTGGCTAACCGTAAAGGATCGGATCACATTCAAGACCCTCTGTCTCACCCACAAGTGCGCACAAGGAAACGCTCCTCAATATTTATGCGAGAAGATAAAACACTACACCCCCAATCGCACTCTCCGATCAACCAACCAAAACCTCCTTCACATCCCCAAGTCCGGCTACAAAACAAAGGGAGAACGAAGATTTGCAGTCCAAGGACCACGGCTATGGAACGCTCTACCCACGGATATCCGCATGGAAGAAAACCATCGGGCCTTCAGGAAAAAACTTAAGACCCACCTCTTCTGATGGATCAGGACGTCACTGAATGCAAAGCGCCTTGAGGCGATTTAGCGCTATACAAGTTATTCACTCACTCTCTGTACCAAGGCCAACCATTCCAGGGTATGTAAACTTTTTATCAGGGCCATTTGGGTGATTTTTTTTTATTTTTTTGGCATGATCAGTCATATTTTGAATATTAATGCCAAAAGTTCACAATTTCTGCCAGGGTGTACAAACTTTTGAGCACAACTGTAGTGAAGAAAACCCACAAGTGATTAAATACCACCAGAAGAGATCTTTACCTGTCTCAAACAATGATTTAAAATGTATTTGGGTACAGTGTTGCATGTTCGAGTAATAGTCAGCGAAACAATCATAGCAAAAATGCCTTGTAATAAAGGGCTATATACAAGTTACCGTAGTATTCAAGTGGTAATTCTCACACTAAACGGCTGATCTATCACCACCAGCTTCATAAACCTACCATTGTGTCCGGTAGCAAGAACTCTGTACCTGAGATGTCATCTCTGCCTACCTGCCGTGGCATTATGAATGGGTCTAACGTAGGGTGACCAGACATCCCCGGTTTCAGGGGACAGTCCCCGGATTGAGGACACTGTCCCCGGACCAAGTCTGTCCCCAGTTTTGTCCCCGGATTGGATTTGAACAGGGGCTGGGGCAATTTCAAAGACAGTCAGTGCAGAATAAAAAAAAAAAAATCGGAATTACACACCGCCGCTCCTACTGGCTTAGGGGGGGGGGTGTATTTTTTTCCATTATCTGTGCCCCTTTCTAATGATCATGTGCTGGTCGGAGTGGAGGGAATATTTCTTCAGTTTCGGGTGCCCATTCAGCTCCGCTTGCATGTTCTTCTGCCTTGGCTCCAGTCCCGGCCAGCCGCCTGCCTGCTTATCTCCTTGCCTTCCCTGGCGGAGTGATCTTCCTCCGCTCCCCACCCAGTAGTAGCCGGGGCCCGGAGAGTAAGACTTGACAGGCTGTGAGGCGGGCGGCGGCGATGGGCAGAAAGTCGATGATTGCCGCCATTACTAGTAAAAAAAAAATATGTCCCCGGATTTCATTTTAAAAATCTGGTCACCTTAGTCTAACGGCTCAACCTATGACCTTGGCACAGATCTTTTCTTCAGGTCTTGAAATTCGTGACAGAAGCTAACAAGTTGGCACTATTTACTTGCAGCGCTAGGACTTGGGTTTAGAACCAGTCCAGTCAGAAAACAGTCTGCACAGGTTTCCTTCCACGTCAGAAGTTTCATTAACTTCCTCCCAAAATGTCCACTTGTGTTATTATTAGAGAAATTAAAGTGTGAGTTCCTATGAGGGAAGAGGACTATTACAAATGGTTCTATGTGAACTGCAGTGCAATATGTTGGCACTCTATAAATACAGTAAATAATTAAAGGGGGTGCATGACAGAACGCAGCCCACCCAAAGTCGAGTTATCATTCAGTGACCAACGCAGGAAATCTAGTACGATTTATATTCCACAAACTGTGCTCACTGTGACTTTGTGTCCACTCTCCAGCTTGCCTTGGCTCTTCTCACGGTTTATTTATAACTAACTTCCACAACTGTTTGTTTAAAACACATTTATATTGGAAGTTCCTGTTTGTCATTTTTCTTATTATCCTTCCTGCACCTTTTACTGACTACTCCCCTCCACAAGATGCTAGAGCTGTTCACTGTGTTTGTTATGAAGCCCTGTGTGGGATCCAGCTTGAGAGGCACAGGTCACAAAGACCGAAATAATCTTAGAAGCGCTGTAGATTTACATCTTCCTTCTGTCACAGGCAGGAAAAGACACAGATGCAGCTCACATACGGACTACACCCACCAAAGCAAAATAGATTGGAAGCGCTGTTATCCTCTTGTGATAAAACACTACAGCATTTTTTTTAGTCTGACTCCAAACATAATTAAGGCTGATCGTGCTGCGACTAAGGGTACTTTCACACTGAGGCGTATTTCAGGCGTTTTAGTGCTAAAAATAGTGCCTGTAAAATGCCTCTCGTGCCTCCCCAGTGTGAAAGCCAGAGTGCTTTCACACTGGGGCGGTGCGCTTGCAGGACGGGAAAAAAAGTCCTGCAAGAAGCTTCTTTGGGGCAGTGCAACACGGGCGCTTTTAACCCTTTCTTTGGCCGCTAGCGGGGGTTAAAAGCGCCCCACAAGCGGCCGAAAAGCGCCACTATAACAGTGGTAAAGCGCCGCTAGTTTACAGCCAACGCCGGCACCACCCCAGTGTGAAAGTAGCCTAACACAGCGATTGTCAGCTCGTCGGGTATGAGATTTACATACAGGCAGTCCGAGAGTTAGACCCTTGAAAAGCTCACGAAAACCTATTTCCATTAAAGTCAATGAATGCTTTCACACAGGGGCAGTCAAAAAACGCCCCTCTCCATTGAAATTAATGGAAAGCTCTTCAAAAGCGCCTAAAAAGCTCTTCAAAAGCGCTCAGTGTTTTACTGGCAGTTTAGAAGCACCTCAGAGTAAAAGAGGCCTTACAAACATCCAACTTACATACAACTCCTACTTACAAACGGAGGGAGACAACAGGAAGTAAGAGGAAATCTACCCCTAGGAAGGGAAATTTTCTACTGTTAAGCCCTGTACACACGATCGGTTTGACTGATGAAAACCGTCCGATGGATGGTTTTCATCAGACCAACCGATCGTGTATGGGACCCATCGGTCTTTTTTCCATCGGTTTTAAAAAATAGAACATGTTTTAAATTTTTCCGATGGATAAAAAACCGATCGAAAACTCTGATCGTCTATGGGCAAGTCCATTGGATCAAAAACCCACGCATGCTCAGAATCAAGTCGACGCATGCTCAGAAGCATTAAACTTCATTTTTCTCGGCTCATCGGAGTGTTTTACGCCACCGCGTTTGGAACGGTCGGTTTTTTGACTGATGGTGTGTGGGCAAGACTGATGAAAAACAGTTTCATCGGATTTCCGATGGACAAATCCATCGGACGAAAATCCATAGGTTATCCGATCGTGTGTACAGGGCTTTAGAGTAATCATGGGAAAAGGGTACCTTCACTGAAGCTTTATCACCAATCTTTGTTTCCACAACAACCCAAAATTTTCAAAATCCAATTGTCACAGGGACAAAAAATGAGGTGAAATCTTCTGAACAGGGGCACAGACAGAAAAAAAAAACATTACAGGGGTGTTAACCCTTCCCTATGCTATCCCAAAAAATGTACAGGAGTTACACTTACCATATATACTCGAGTATAAGCCGAGTTTTTCAGCACTATTTTGTGTGCTGAAAATGCCCCCCACGGCTTATACTCGAGTCACCTTTTTGCGCCTAATCTCCCGGATTATGGGGACCCGGTATCGGGCGGCCGTAGGTTATCTGGACCCCAAACTTGGCACACATGTAGCCCCACTTATCCTCTACAAGTGAGCAAAGTATGTTGTCCGGGGGACCTACGGCCGAGGAGCACCGATTTTTCAAAGCCAGGCACCCCTTCCATAGACTCCCATGTTAAACGGTCATTCTCTGGTGACTTTGGGGACCCCGTACCAGCCGGTCGTAGGTCCCCTGAACCCGAAACTTGGCACACATGTAGCCCCATTTCTCCTCTACAAGTGTGCAAAGTTTGTTGTCTGGAGAACCTACGGTCGGGAAGAACTGATTTTTCAAAGCCGGGCACTCCTTCCATAGACTCCCTTGTTAAACGTCAGTCTAGTCATGGACACAGTGAGGCATGGACACAGTGAGGCATGCACATGGACAAAGTGAGGCACAGTGAGACATGCAGATGGACACCCTAGGCTTATACTCGAGTCAATATGTTTTCCCAATTTTTTGTGGTAAAATTAGGTGCCTCGGCTTATATACGGGTCGGCTTATACTTAAGTATATACGGTAATTATTGTGGCTGCTCCATACAAATTCAACTCAAGAACAAACCTGCAGAACCTTGTTTGTGTAGGAGGTAAATTGGGTATCTGGCGCTCCAGAAAGTAAAGCCCTTGGATTGGAATAGTGTACATATATAGTTGGACAGTCATAAAAGTCACAATAGGGTTGAGTCAAGTAAAAAAGGGGGGGGGGGTAGTTTAAAAAGAGGCAGCCATCCTCAGAGTGTGTCCAGCAACTCTGTAAAGCAAGAAAGAGAAACAAAAGGGGAGGCACCACTCTGAGTTTAAAATGCAGACATTTATTACACAAGTGTAGCAGTCTATCCCCCTTCTCCCTTCTCAGTGAAACGGCTGGCTTGTCTAGGGGTATGTGGGAGGAGGGTGAGGTTCACTACGGCCTATGTCCTCTAATGTGCAGAGGTGAAAGCCAACACTTGTTTTACCTTCGGGCCTGTGTTCTGGATGGAGCCTCTGCTTCTCCTGTGGAGGTTTGACTGCCAGTAATAGAGCCCCACACCATAAAAACACTCCTTTATTCTTCTTGACAAGTGAACAGCATCAGTTGAACTTTTAAATGAACAGACAGGGGTGTGGATACGAGCAGGTCCAGGCACAGTGAACTCTCCTATTCCTTCTAGTGCAAATAGGCTTGTCGCACCGTCTCTGCCACTGACCGTGAGGTTGGCCGCTGCCACCGACCGTGTGAACTGTTGAGGCCCCTGCCACAGGCCTGAGAGCAGGTCTCTGCCACTAACCTAGATTGATGAGGCTGACCGCTGCCACCGGCCGTGAAACATGAACCACCTTCCTTTTGTAGTTCGCCCTTGTTAAGGAAAGACATCCATCCGGACGGTCCCCGGAGGCCCACCTGGCACCGGCAATATGCTGCACCAGCACTACGGGAAGGTCACTTTCCGGTCCCTTACGCCCTGGATTCAGGCACCCGACACCAGGGGCACCTTAGGACGATCCCTCCCTCGCGGGACCCAGTGGAAGGTACTGGGCCCCAGGCCTTCGGTTAAGTACCTCACCCCAGAATGAAGGTGTCTGGGATGGAACATGAACTCCACGTGTCCAGGCCAAAGGCGCCTGGACACCGATCACGGACAGCAGCCCTCAGGCTGAAGGTGCCTGGGACTCGGACCTTGTGGTGAAGATGTCTGCCCCCTTTTATACCCTCTCCCAGCAAGCACAGCGGGTTCTCCGCCCCACTGTACAGCTGCTGCGAGAGGTCACAAAAGGTACGGCACTGCAGTGGTGGTTCAACCCCGGCCCAAAGTGACAGCGCCACCTACTGAGCCGCAGGGAACTGAGCACCCCTGATGTCTTCACACGAATGAAAACAGCCCTACTCTACCAATTAGTGCATCTGGGTCATACTACCACCCAGATTCTGCCCCTAAATAATACATACCCGCTACACAAGATTAAAAGCACTTACAAGCTATAAGTGAAAGCTCTTCATAAGTATGCAGTCCTGGCAGTTCTGATGGTCCCACAAGCTCCACACACCATCCAGTGTTTTTGGCAGATTCGGCGACCTGTCAGAATGTGTAACGGAAGTGACGTTCCGACGCCTCCATCTTGCAACACCCCGCACTCCTCCATAGTAAGGATACACTGAGAAGGGGGAAAGTGGACATCTTGTTACACCCACCAGCGTTTTGCATTTTACACTTATTTATAACAGTAAAGTGAGTTTAGAAATACAGTACTTAGAACTCTGTCTGCCTGGTTAGATGTTGAATTTTAAAAGCAGTGGCCAGCCTGCTCATCTCACAGGTTTGCTAATCTGACAGAAGTTCGCTGCTTTTAAAATTCAACATCTAACCAGTCAGATGGAGTTCTAAGTACTGTATTTCACTATATAAACTCACTTTACTGTTAAAAATAAGTGTAAAATGCAAAACTCCGGTGGGTGTAACAAGGTGTCCGCTTTCCCCCGTCTCAGTGTATCCTTACTGTGAAGGAGTGTGGGGTGTAGGGTGACCATATTTCCAAACTACCATTCAGGGACACCCCCCCCCCCTTCCCAAAAATCAGCTTGTGCTGTAACAAATCACAGCACAGTGATTGGACACAAGAGGCGGGATTTATGATTTCTCCAATCACAAGCAGGGGGTGGGGATTGTGCTCCTCCAGGCATTCCCGGCCAGGACAAGTACTGTCAGTGAGTAAAGCAGTGATGTGGAGGCCTTTTTTGGGGGCATCAGATTGGCCCGGGGGGTAGCTGTGTCAGTTTCATTCCGGGACACTAGGGGTGCAACGGATCAAAAAACTCACGGATCGGATTGATCCTCGCATCAGAGCCACGGATCGGATCATTTTCGGATCGACAAAAAAAAAATTATGTTACACCCACCGGAATTTTGGATTTCACAGTTATTTTCAACACAAAACGGAGTTTATAAGCTTAAATACAGTATTTGTAAATCCAACGGACTCTTTACATGTTAAATTTTAAAAGCAGCAGAAAACCTGCTGACCATACATGGTTGCTAATGTGACAGAACAAGGTTTGCCGCTGCTTTTAAAATTTAAAATGTAAACAGTCCCTTGGATTTCCAAATAATGTGTTAAAGCTGATAAGCTCAGTTTTGTGTTGAATCGTTGGGTGTAACAAGATGTCCGCTTGGCCCCTTCGCTCATTACTGTGCAGGAGTGTGGGGTGGAGCAAGATGGCGGCGAAACGTCATTACAGCTGCCGCCGGGTGTACCAAGATGGCCGCTGCTCCAGAGCTAGGCCGAAGCCGCGGCCTTTCCTACGGCCGAGGCTCCGGAGCGCTCCGCGGATCGCATGGTGATCCGATCCGAACAGGGTGACCCGTTCGGATCACGGATCACCACTGATCCGTTGCACCCGTACGGGACACTGTATTGTCCTGGAATGAAGGTGCCCAGGACAGACATGCAAAATGCGGGACTGTCCCGGGCAATCTGGGACACGTGGTCACCCTAGCACTGGGGTGTAGCAAGATGGCGGCGACGAAACGTCACTTCCGTTACACATTCTGAGGGGTCACCTAATCTGACGAAACACTGGATCGCTGGGAAGGAGTCAGGTTGATTGTTGTACTGAATAATTGTGCTTCAGAGAGAACCAGGAAGTGGTCGGCTCCACGCTGACCAGCTTGAACCGTGGAAGCGGAAATTATGTCACCAGCACAGGGCGGGGGGAAGGGATCAGGACTGTCTGTGTAAACTGAGCGGCTCTCCAGGACCCACTGATCATTAGGCAGAGAGTCAGAACTGCGATCTGCCTATGTAAACAAGAATGATCGCCGTTTTGACAGGAGGGAAGGGATAAATTATATGTCTTCCCCTAGTGAAAACAAGAAGTGCAGTCGCTGTAGATCTGAAGGGAAGATCTGAAATGAGGGGAAGCTCTGCTGATTTTATCATCCAAACATGTACAAGCATGCGCATGCGTCGTAGGGAACCGGGCAGTGAAGCCGCAAAGCTTCACTTCCTGGTTCCCTCACCGAGGATGGTGGTGGGGGCAGCAGAGTGACGAGCGATTGCTCGTCTTCTGCTGCCGATGTCGCTGGACTCCAGGACAGGTAAGTGTCCTAATATTAAAAGTCAGCAGCTGCTGTATTTGTAGCTGCTGGCTTTTAATATTTTTTTTTCAGGGGAAACTCCGCTTTAAGCTCTCCGCCCCCTGCTTTCTGAAAGCTCAGACAAACATATCAATTCTGCATTTTGAACAGCTATAGAGAAGACTGCAGATAAGCAGGTACTACTTATATAGGAGGATTTGATTAATCTCTGTGTATCACCTGAGGATAGTCACTTCACTGGGTAAATGTAGGAGTTCACAACCACTTTATTGGTTTTATTAGGTAATCCCCAGCACCGGTAGAAATGTCAGCATCCAAGCACACAGAGCAGAAAGGGACCCTTGCATTTTGTGTGGAAGCTCTAACTGTAGTGCAAAGCATTGCTAAAATAAACACATTTGCAAAGCTAAAATATGGGGTTGATTTGCTAAAGGCAAAAAGACTGACTGCACTTTGCAAGTGCAGTTGCACTCTGCAAGGGAATTTGCTCCAGAGCTTAGTAAATTAGGGGAAGCTCTGCTGACTTCCATCATCCAATCATGTGCAAGCAAAAATGCTGTTTTCTTTTTCCTTGCTTGCGATTGGGTATTTATTGTAACATGAAGCTTTACCTTATTTACTAAGCTCCAGAGCAACTGCACTTGCAGACTACAACTGCACCTGTAATTTGCACAGTGTGGGGTTTATTTACTAAAGGCAAATTCACATAAACTTGGAAGTGCAATCTCTGTAGATCTGAGGGGGACATGCAAGGAAAATAAAAAACAGCATTTTTGCTTGTACATGATAGAAATCAGCAGAGCTTCCCCTCATTTCAGATCTTCCCCTCAGATCTACAGCAACTGCGTTTCCAAGTACACTTCCAAGTGCACTTGCAGTGCAGAGTGGATTTGCCTTTAGTAAATCAACCCCTATATTTATCCTTAGTAAATCAACCTGTTTGATTGAAGCTGCCAGTAAAGAGCAAGTGTCAGTGGCATATGCACACAGGGAGAAGCAGTAGAAGCTGCTAGCAGGCCCCTAGACCCTGGGTGCCCTGCCCTGAGCTAAACAAAATGGTTGCATATCATTTTCTTACTAAACCAATGGAATAGTGCTGTTTTGTCTAGCACAGCCTTTCATTCTCACAAGCCTATGCCTATATTGTATGAGAAATTTGTGATTATGGTTTGCTAACAAAGAAGTGTTGTAGGGCTCCAGTTTGCATCAGGAACCAGAGTTTACATCACGGTTAGTAGATCAAAATGTCAAATGCTTTAGGGCCTTCTCTACAAGGGGCACTTCATGTCCTAACAGAATTCTAGCAGATCTCTGACTCTGACCTGCATTTGCACTGGCATAAAATCACTGTTATTTCCAGAAGACTCAACCGCCAAAGATCTTGTGACAGATGGCATGCAGTTACAATGGGTTGACACCTTCACGTACCTTGGTATTAGTGGCGGCTGGTGCTCCAAATTTTTCGGGGGGCGCAAACAAACTGAAAAATTCTGAAAAAAACCCCCCATCAATTGCAGCCTCACTGTGCCCATCAAACGCAGTCACTGTACCAAACGCAGCCACTGTGCCATCAAACGCAGCAACTGTGCCCATCAAACGCAGCCACTGTACTAAACGCAGCCACTGTGCCCATCAAATGCAGCCACTGTACCAAATGCAGCCACTGTGCCATCAAACGCAGCCACTGTGCCCTCAAACGCTGCCACTGTGCCCATCAAACGCTGCCACTGTGCTCATGAAACGCTGCCACTGTGCCATCAAATGCAGCCACTGTGCCATCAAATGCTGCCACTGTGCCCCAAAAGCTGCCACTGTGCCCATCAAATGCTACCACTGTGCCCCAAATGTTGCCACTGTGCCCCAAATGCTGCCACTGTGCCCATCAAACGCTACCACTGTGCCCCAAATGTTGCCACTGTGCCCCAAGTGCTGCCACTGTCTCGGGTGGGCAGCGGGTCACGGCGGCAGGCGGTGAGCGGTGTCCAGTGTCTTCCATTTCTTCCTCAATGTCTTCTGTTCTTCCGCCCGCGCCTCCTCTCGTCCTCTCCTATGATTGGACGCCTGATAGGCGTCCAATCACAGCGCCTGTCGTTTCAGCCAATCAGGTGAGAGGTAACACAGACCAGAGCGCCTGATTGGCTGAGAGGCGTTTCAGTGTTAGCAACAGCGTTGCGCCCGCTATTCACCTTTTTGGGAGCCTATTAGAGCCTATGGCTCTAATCAGGTGCTACCAAAAAACACCCCCACCCCCGACACTCGAAAAGGGGCCGGACACCTGAATAGGGGGTGTCAGCAGTAACCATAGATAGATTCATGCAATGCATGAATCTATCTATGGTGATTAGAGCGGTGACAGGAGGGGGGGGGGGGGGCGGCGCCACTGCTTGGTATTATAGTAACAGATAATGCTAAAGACTACGTTGCATTGAATTTATTACCTGCAGGAATTAGGAAAAAGCTTAAGGCACAGAGAAACTTGCCCGTTTATTTTCTTGGTTGCATAAATTGAATTAAAATGAAACTCTCACCTAAGTTCACCTACTTCTTCTACAATTCTCCTGTTTGGATCCCAAAATACTTCTTTAAGAAACTTATCAAAATTGCTATCCTCTTTTCTGTGGGGTACTCAGGCATGATATAAATTCAACACAGTTACCAGACCAACCTTCCAGGGCGGTCAGGTCATGCCAGACTTCCATTAGTATTTCCTAGTCACTCAGTTGGTCACGGCATACATGCTTGATCCACATGCTAGCAACCACCTTCTATGTTGGAGGCTGCCATTCTTAACTTCCTAGAGGCACTTCAGTCTCTTCTGTCTCATGAATCCAAAACACTGTATCGCCTCACTCCCTTCATGAGGACCACAATTAGGGTTTGGCTGGAAATCCCAAGCCCCTAAACCAAATGCCCCACTGTGGAGAAATCCATCTCTACAATATTTGTTTCACAATCCCAGACCCCCGATTCTGGGTAAAATACAAAATATAAACTATAGCTGATGTTGTGGAGGATCAGAAATGACTAAAATTTGAATCTCTCTGCCATAGACAGACTGTTCCCTCTAATTACAAGTTTAGATACTGTATAGGCAGCTTTCCAGGCCATCAGTTGTCAATTCTCTCAACAGCAAGTACAAGTTGTTCTTCTCTGAAGTATCTGCTGCATACTGAGTCTCCCCCAAAACCAGACTCATCTATAATTAATCAGCATGCTATACCCACCACTGCCTTGGATCTTGACAATATCAAACAAAAATGGAAGTTCCAGATGCAGATGACGTGGTTTGGGGCAGGGTATGGAATATACATTTTAAACAGCTGGTATCTGTCAGAGACAGGCTGGTACAATTCAAAATTCTTCACAGAGCATACTACACACCCTATAGACTCCAGAATTTGAACCCTTCTCTTTCTTTGGCTTGTTGACAATGTGGACAGCTTACAGGAAATGATTTCCATATATTTTGGACCCATCCTAAAATATCCTTATTCTGGCAAAATGTGATGGACTGTACAAAATCAGTTACATGGCACCCTTGAGCCTAACGCCTCAAACACACAACCGGTTTTCCCGTCGGAAACAAAAACAATGGTTTTCCCGCCAGGATTCCTCTCAAGCCTGCCTTGCATGCACACAGTCACACAAAAGTCCGGTGAACTTTTGACTGCCAAGAACGTGGTGGCGTAAAAGGCTACGACGAGGCGACAAAATTAAGTTCTATGCTTCCGAGCATGCGTCGATTTTTTTCCGAGCATGTGCATTTTTTTTACTGTCAGAAAAGCATACCGACGAACGGTTTTCCCACTAGGGTTTTTTCCTGATGGGAAATAAGAGATCGTGCTCTCTTTTTTTCCAGGCAGTTTTCCCGTCGGAAAAACTGTGATGGAGCATACACACGGTCAGAATTCCCGGCCAAAAGCTCTCATCGCAGTTTTTCCGACGTGAAAACCGGTCACGTGTACGAGGCATTACATTGATAACCTGCCTGTTGGTAGGGATGGGCCCGGTGCTCGATTCGAACCCATGTTCGAATCGAGCACCGGGCGTTCGCTCGCTCGTCAAGCCCAGAACTATTTGGGCCGTTCGCATCACATTCGTGTGATGCGAGCGGCCCCGCAATGCATTGCGGCCGGCGCGGCCGGCGCAGTGCATTGCTGGCTGATGATTGGCCAAGCATGCACTGTGACCCCGCATGCTTGGCCAATCACAGCGCCCGAAACTCGGAGAGCAATAATTGGCTACAGGCAGGACGCCTGTAGCCAATTACAGCTCAGGGGCTTTAGTACACGCCCCACCATTTAAAAGGCCGCCACGCCATCGGCCCCGGTCACATGAGTTCCGGCTTTAGGAGAGATCAGTCTGCTGATTCTGTCTTTGCTTGATACTGAAAGATTTGCTCTTCTTTGCTAAACCATTGGCTATTTCTTTGCTAAACCATTGCTACCTAAGTCATTGATCGTTCATTGCTGCTGATTGCACAGTTAGCGTGTTATTAGCTGCTGCTGGGGATTAGTCTGGTGCGTGCTTACTGTTAGTACAGTATTGCAGTAGTACCAACCGCAGTGCTGTTAGCACAGCATTGCACCCCAACAGCACCCATAGGACTTCTAGTGTGTTAGTGGCAGCAAACAGAGCTCCTATATTTTCTTCTCAGCAGCACCCATAGGACTTCTAGTGTGTTAGTGGCAGCAAACAGAGCTCCTATATTTTCTTCTCAGCACCACCCATAGGACTTCTAGTGTGTTAGTGGCAGCAAACAGAGCTCCTATATTTTCTTCTCAGCAGCACCCATAGGACTTCTAGTGTGTTAGTGGCATCACACAGAGCTCCTATATTTTCTTCTCAGCAGCACCCATAGGACTTCTAGTGTGTTAGTGGCATCACACAGAGCTCCTATATTTTCTTCTCAGCAGCACCCATAGGACTTCTAGTGTGTTAGTGGCAGCAAACAGAGCTCCTATATTTTCTTCTCAGCAGCACCCATAGGACTTCTAGTGTGTTAGTGGCAGCAAACAGAGCTCCTATATTTTCTTCTCAGCAGCACCCATAGGACTTCTAGTGTGTTAGTGGCAGCAAACAGAGCTCCTATATTTTCTTCTCAGCAGCACCCATAGGACTTCTAGTGTGTTAGTGGCATCACACAGAGCTCCTATATTTTCTTCTCAGCAGCACCCATAGGACTTCTAGTGTGTTAGTGGCAGCAAACAGAGCTCCTATATTTTCTTCTCAGCAGCACCCATAGGACTTCTAGTGTGTTAGTGGCATCACACAGAGCTCCTATATTTTCTTCTCAGCAGCACCCATAGGACTTCTAGTGTGTTAGTGGCAGCAAACAGAGCTCCTATATTTTCTTCTCAGCAGCACCCATAGGACTTCTAGTGTGTTAGTGGCATCACACAGAGCTCCTATATTTTCTTCTCAGAAGCACCCATAGGACTTCTAGTGTGTTAGTGGCAGCAAACAGAGCTCCTATATTTTCTTCTCAGCAGCACCCATAGGACTTCTAGTGTGTTAGTGGCAGCAAACAGAGCTCCTATATTTTCTTCTTAGCAGCACCCATAGGACTTCTAATGTGTTAGTGGCATCACACAGAGTTCCTATATTTTCATCTCAGAAGCACCCATAGGACTTCTAGTGTGTTAGTGGCATCACACAGAGCTCCTATATTTTCTTCTCAGAAGCACCCATAGGACTTCTAGTGTGTTAGTGGCAGCAAACAGAGCTCCTATATTTTCTTCTCAGCAGCACCCATAGGACTTCTAGTGTGTTAGTGGCAGCAAACAGAGCTCCTATATTTTCTTCTCAGCAGCACCCATAGGACTTCTAGTGTGTTAGTGGCAGCAAACAGAGCTCCTATATTTTCTTCTCAGCAGCACCCATAGGACTTCTAGTGTGTTAGTGGCATCACACAGAGCTCCTATATTTTCTTCTCAGCAGCACCCATAGGACTTCTAGTGTGTTAGTGGCATCACACAGAGCTCCTATATTTTCTTCTCAGCAGCACCCATAGGACTTCTAGTGTGTTAGTGGCAGCAAACAGAGCTCCTATATTTTCTTCTCAGCAGCACCCATAGGACTTCTAGTGTGTTAGTGGCATCACACAGAGCTCCTATATTTTCATCTCAGAAGCACCCATAGGACTTCTAGTGTGTTAGTGGCATCACACAGAGCTCCTATATTTTCTTCTCAGCAGCACCCATAGGACTTCTAGTGTGTTAGTGGCATCACACAGAGCTCCTATATTTTCATCTCAGAAGCACCCATAGGACTTCTAGTGTGTTAGTGGCATCACACAGAGCTCCTATATTTTCTTCTCAGCAGCACCCATAGGACTTCTAGTGTGTTAGTGGCAGCAAACAGAGCTCCTATATTTTCTTCTCAGCAGCACCCATAGGACTTCTAGTGTGTTAGTGGCAGCAAACAGAGCTCCTATATTTTCTTCTCAGCAGCACCCATAGGACTTCTAGTGTGTTAGTGGCATCACACAGAGCTCCTATATTTTCTTCTCAGCAGCACCCATAGGACTTCTAGTGTGTTAGTGGCAGCAAACAGAGCTCCTATATTTTCTTCTCAGCAGCACCCATAGGACTTCTAATGTGTTAGTGGCATCACACAGAGTTCCTATATTTTCATCTCAGAAGCACCCATAGGACTTCTAGTGTGTTAGTGGCATCACACAGAGCTCCTATATTTTCTTCTCAGAAGCACCCATAGGACTTCTAGTGTGTTAGTGGCAGCAAACAGAGCTCCTATATTTTCTTCTTAGCAGCAACCATAGGACTTCTAATGTGTTAGTGGCTTCACACAGAGTTCCTATATTTTCATCTCAGAAGCACCCATAGGACTTCTAGTGTGTTAGTGGCATCACACAGAGCTCCTATATTTTCTTCTCAGAAGCACCCATAGGACTTCTAGTGTGTTAGTGGCAGCAAACAGAGCTCCTATATTTTCTTCTCAGCAGCACCCATAGGACTTCTAGTGTGTTAGTGGCATCACACAGAGTTCCTATATTTTCATCTCAGAAGCACCCATAGGACTTCTAGTGTGTTAGTGGCATCACACAGAGCTCCTATATTTTCTTCTCAGCAGCACCCATAGGACTTCTAGTGTGTTAGTGGCATCACACAGAGCTCCTATATTTTCATCTCAGAAGCACCCATAGGACTTCTAGTGTGTTAGTGGCATCACACAGAGCTCCTATATTTTCTTCTCAGCAGCACCCATAGGACTTCTAGTGTGTTAGTGGCATCACACAGAGCTCCTATATTTTCTTCTCAGCAGCACCCATAGGACTTCTAGTGTGTTAGTGGCAGCAAACAGAGCTCCTATATTTTCTTCTCAGCAGCACCCATAGGACTTCTAGTGTGTTAGTGGCATCACACAGAGCTCCTATATTTTCATCTCAGAAGCACCCATAGGACTTCTAGTGTGTTAGTGGCATCACACAGAGCTCCTATATTTTCTTCTCAGCAGCACCCATAGGACTTCTAGTGTGTTAGTGGCAGCAAACAGAGCTCCTATATTTTCTTCTCAGCAGCACCCATAGGACTTCTAGTGTGTTAGTGGCAGCAAACAGAGCTCCTATATTTTCTTCTCAGCAGCACCCATAGGACTTCTAGTGTGTTAGTGGCATCACACAGAGCTCCTATATTTTCTTCTCAGCAGCACCCATAGGACTTCTAGTGTGTTAGTGGCAGCAAACAGAGCTCCTATATTTTCTTCTCAGCAGCACCCATAGGACTTCTAATGTGTTAGTGGCATCACACAGATTTCCTATATTTTCATCTCAGAAGCACCCATAGGACTTCTAGTGTGTTAGTGGCATCACACAGAGCTCCTATATTTTCTTCTCAGAAGCACCCATAGGACTTCTAGTGTGTTAGTGGCAGCAAACAGAGCTCCTATATTTTCTTCTCAGCAGCACCCATAGGACTTCTAGTGTGTTAGTGGCATCACACAGAGTTCCTATATTTTCATCTCAGAAGCACCCATAGGACTTCTAGTGTGTTAGTGGCATCACACAGAGCTCCTATATTTTCTTCTCAGCAGCACCCATAGGACTTCTAGTGTGTTAGTGGCATCACACAGAGCTCCTATATTTTCATCTCAGAAGCACCCATAGGACTTCTAGTGTGTTAGTGGCATCACACAGAGCTCCTATATTTTCTTCTCAGCAGCACCCATAGGACTTCTAGTGTGTTAGTGGCATCACACAGAGCTCCTATATTTTCTTCTCAGCAGCACCCATAGGACTTCTAGTGTGTTAGTGGCAGCAAACAGAGCTCCTATATTTTCTTCTCAGCAGCACCCATAGGACTTCTAGTGTGTTAGTGGCATCACACAGAGCTCCTATATTTTCATCTCAGAAGCACCCATAGGACTTCTAGTGTGTTAGTGGCATCACACAGAGCTCCTATATTTTCTTCTCAGCAGCACCCATAGGACTTCTAGTGTGTTAGTGGCATCACACAGAGCTCCTATATTTTCATCTCAGAAGCACCCATAGGACTTCTAGTGTGTTAGTGGCATCACACAGAGCTCCTATATTTTCTTCTCAGCAGCACCCATAGGACTTCTAGTGTGTTAGTGGCATCACACAGAGCTCCTATATTTTCATCTCAGAAGCACCCATAGGACTTCTAGTGTGTTAGTGGCATCACACAGAGCTCCTATATTTTCTTCTCAGCAGCACCCATAGGACTTCTAGTGTGTTAGTGGCAGCAAACAGAGCTCCTATATTTTCTTCTCAGCAGCACCCATAGGACTTCTAGTGTGTTAGTGGCATCACACAGAGCTCCTATATTTTCTTCTCAGCAGCACCCATAGGACTTCTAGTGTGTTAGTGGCAGCAAACAGAGCTCCTATATTTTCTTCTCAGCAGCACCCATAGGACTTCTAGTGTGTTAGTGGCATCACACAGAGCTCCTATATTTTCATCTCAGAAGCACCCATAGGACTTCTAGTGTGTTAGTGGCATCACACAGAGCTCCTATATTTTCTTCTCAGCAGCACCCATAGGACTTCTAGTGTGTTAGTGGCAGCAAACAGAGCTCCTATATTTTCTTCTCAGCAGCACCCATAGGACTTCTAGTGTGTTAGTGGCATCACACAGAGCTCCTATATTTTCTTCTCAGCAGCACCCATAGGACTTCTAGTGTGTTAGTGGCAGCAAACAGAGCTCCTATATTTTCTTCTCAGCAGCACCCATAGGACTTCTAGTGTGTTAGTGGCATCACACAGAGCTCCTATATTTTCATCTCAGAAGCACCCATAGGACTTCTAGTGTGTTAGTGGCAGCAAACAGAGCTCCTATATTTTCTTCTCAGCAGCACCCATAGGACTTCTAGTGTGTTAGTGGCATCACACAGAGCTCCTATATTTTCTTCTCAGCAGCACCCATAGGACTTCTAGTGTGTTAGTGGCAGCAAACAGAGCTCCTATATTTTCTTCTCAGCAGCACCCATAGGACTTCTAATGTGTTAGTGGCATCACACAGAGTTCCTATATTTTCATCTCAGAAGCACCCATAGGACTTCTAGTGTGTTAGTGGCATCACACAGAGCTCCTATATTTTCTTCTCAGAAGCACCCATAGGACTTCTAGTGTGTTAGTGGCAGCAAACAGAGCTCCTATATTTTCTTCTTAGCAGCACCCATAGGACTTCTAATGTGTTAGTGGCATCACACAGAGTTCCTATATTTTCATCTCAGAAGCACCCATAGGACTTCTAGTGTGTTAGTGGCATCACACAGAGCTCCTATATTTTCTTCTCAGAAGCACCCATAGGACTTCTAGTGTGTTAGTGGCAGCAAACAGAGCTCCTATATTTTCTTCTTAGCAGCACCCATAGGACTTCTAATGTGTTAGTGGCATCACACAGAGTTCCTATATTTTCATCTCAGAAGCACCCATAGGACTTCTAGTGTGTTAGTGGCATCACACAGAGCTCCTATATTTTCTTCTCAGAAGCACCCATAGGACTTCTAGTGTGTTAGTGGCAGCAAACAGAGCTCCTATATTTTCTTCTCAGCAGCACCCATAGGACTTCTAGTGTGTTAGTGGCATCACACAGAGTTCCTATATTTTCATCTCAGAAGCACCCATAGGACTTCTAGTGTGTTAGTGGCATCACACAGAGCTCCTATATTTTCTTCTCAGCAGCACCCATAGGACTTCTAGTGTGTTAGTGGCATCACACAGAGTTCCTATATTTTCATCTCAGAAGCACCCATAGGACTTCTAGTGTGTTAGTGGCATCACACAGCGCTCCTATATTTTCTTCTCAGCAGCACCCATAGGACTTCTAGTGTGTTAGTGGCAGCAAACAGAGCTCCTATATTTTCTTCTCAGCAGCACCCATAGGACTTCTAGTGTGTTAGTGGCATCACACAGAGCTCCTATATTTTCATCTCAGAAGCACCCATAGGACTTCTAGTGTGTTAGTGGCATCACACAGAGCTCCTATATTTTCTTCTCAGCAGCACCCATAGGACTTCTAGTGTGTTAGTGGCAGCAAACAGAGCTCCTATATTTTCTTCTCAGAAGCACCCATAGGACTTCTAGTGTGTTAGTGGTATCACACAGAGTTCCTATATTTTCATCTCAGAAGCACCCATAGGACTTCTAGTGTGTTAGTGGCATCACACAGAGCTCCTATATTTTCTTCTCAGCAGCACCCATAGGACTTCTAGTGTGTTAGTGGCATCACACAGAGCTCCTATATTTTCATCTCAGAAGCACCAATAGGACTTCTAGTGTGTTAGTGGCAGCAAACAGAGCTCCTATATTTTCTTGTCAGCAGCACACATAGTACCTATAGTGTGTTAGTGTCAGCACCCATAGGACCTACAGTGTGTTGTGAGCACACATAGGAGTTCTATTTTTTATACTATATACACTACCGACTACAATGGCTGGAAGACCGCCAAGGAGAGGCAGAGCGTGCCGAGGCAAGAACACAGGGCAGGCAGGCTCTGTTTCTAGAGACAACAGTGCTGGCCGTGGACGTGGTCGTGCATCGTCATCAGCACGTGGCCATGGGACACGCTTGTCTTTGTTTTCGGCAGCTGGACATGTGGAGCCGCATCATGCCGAAGGCTTGGTAGAATGGATGACCAAGCCCTCCTCATCCTCCTCATCCTCTCTCACCCAGGCTCAGGGTACTGGCAGAGCAGCTGCCAACGCGTACTCAATGGCATCATCAGCCACCCCTTCCCTAGACCCACCATGTCCTCCTGAGGAGTCCCCCGAACTGTTTGAGCACAGTGTTGGGTACATGCTCCAGGAGGATGCCCAACGATTCGAAGGCTCGGATGATGATACCCAGCTTGAGGAAGTCAGTAGTGTGCGCGCAGAGAGAGGGGATGCTGAAGGACAGCAATCTGGCAGTAGTGTTCCACCAGCTGCAGCTTACTGCCAGGTTTGCTCTAGTGGTGAAGAGGGAGGGGATGATGAGGTCACTGACTCCACGTGGGTGCCTGAAGGGAGAGAGGAGGAGGAGGAGGATGCAGCGTCACATGTCCAACGAGGCAGGATGCCCCCTGGAGGCCAGCTAGAGGCCAGCACAGCAACTGTACCACACCGCAGAGCTCCGCCTGTGCAGGGCGCTGCCTCTGCACGTTATCACAAAAGTTCTTTGGTGTGGGCCTTTTTTGAGACGAGTGCATCAGATCGCACCACTGCTATTTGCAATATTTGTCTCAAGCGTATCTCGCGTGGCCAAAACATCAGCCGCTTGGGCACCACAAGCATGAGCAGACATATGTCGACCTGCCATGCAGCTCGTTGGCAAGCACACATAAAAGACCCACACCAAAGAACAAAGCGGACCTCTCCTTGCTCCTCATCAGCTGGGATCTCCATCCCCACTATATCTTCAGTCCTCTCTGAAAGCTGCTCTGAGAGGACTGAAGGTGTAGAATTAGGTGTGTCACAACCAAGTACTTGCAGTACACCGACGTCCGATTGTAGCAGGCAAATTTCCCTGCCCCAGCTGCTGGACCGTCGAAAGAAGTATACTCCCAGCCATCCACATGCCCAGCGGTTGAATGCTAGCTTGGCTAAATTGCTAGCACTTCAACTGCTGCCTTTTCAGTTGATAGACTCGGCCCCCTTCCGTGAGTTTGTTCAATGTGCGGTTCCTCAGTGGCAGGTTCCCAAACGCCACTTTTTCTCACGGAAGGCGATTCCGTCTCTCTACTGGCATGTGGAAGGCAATGTCCATGCCTCGCTGGACAGGGCGGTCAGCGGTAAGGTGCATATTACCGCTGACTCATGGTCCAGCAGGCATGGACAGGGACGTTATCTTTCTTTCACGGCCCATTGGGTCACTCTATTGGCAGCTGGGAGGGATGCAGGACAAGGTGCAGTAGTGTTGGAGGTTGTTCCGCCACCACGCCTCCAAAATGCTACTACTGGTTGTGACACACCTCTCTCCTCCACCCCCTCCTCTTCTTCTTCCTCCATGTCCTCTTCGAGTGCTCTGTCCTCGGAACCAGCGGTGCTCCGTAGGCGTACAAGGGGCTACGCGAGTACGCAGGCAAAAAGATGCCATGCCGTGCTTGCGCTGGTGTGTTTGGGGGACAGAAGCCACACTGGGCCAGAGGTTCTGGCAGCTCTGCAGGGGCAGGCCGAGAGGTGGTTGACGCCACGCCAGCTTAAGCCAGGAATGGTCGTTTCTGATAATGGCACCAACCTCCTCTCCGCCCTGCGACAGGGGCAGCTCACCCATGTGCCCTGTATGGCTCACGTCCTCAACCTGGTGGTGCAGCGGTTCTTGGGCAGGTTCCCAGGCTTACAGGATGTCCTGAGGCAGGCCAGGAAAGTCTGTGTGCATTTCCGCCGATCTTATAATGCCAGTGCTCGGCTGACTGAGCTGCAAAAGGAGCTGAACCTGCCCAAGAACCGCCTAATATGTGACATGCCCACCAGGTGGAACTCAACGTTGGCCATGCTGCAGCGACTGCACACGCAGCAGAGGGCCATCAATGAGTACCTTTGCGACTACGGCACCGGGACAGGGTCAGGGGAGCTTGGCTTTTTTTCCCCACGCCAGTGGAGCATGATCAGGGATGCATGCACTGTCCTCTCACCATTTGAGGAGGCCACGAGGATGGTGAGCAGTGACAGTGCATGCATCAGTGACACTGTACCTCTTGTCCACCTGTTGGAGCATACGCTGCGTGGGATAATGGACAGGGCACTTGAGGCAGAACAGAGGCAGGAAGAGGAGGACTTCCTTGTCTCTCAAGGCCCCCTTTATCCAGACAATGTTCCTTCTGTCCCACCCATCACACAGGAAGAGGAGGAGGAGGAGGAGGAGGAGGATTGTGTGAGCATGGAGGTGGAGCCTGGCACTCAGCATCAGCAGCAGCAGTCTTTTAGGGATGATGTACAGTCCCAACAAACCAGTGGACTTGTACGTGGCTGGGAGGAGGTGGCTGGCGATCATGTCATCCTCAGTGACCCAGAAGACTCCGGACCGAATGCCTCAGCTAACCTACGCTGCATGGCCTCCCTGATCCTGCAAAGCCTGCGGAAGGATCCTCGTGTTCTTCGGATCAAGGAGAGTGACCATTACTGGCTGGCCACTCTCCTTGATCCACGGTACAAGGGTAAGGTTGCGGACCTTATCTTGCCGTCGCAGAGGGAGCAGAGGATGAGACATCTCAGGGAGGCCTTGCAGAAAGGTCTGTGCAACGCGTTCCCAGAAACTGGGAGGTTACAAACTCCTGGTCCTGGACGACGAGTTGCTGAGGCTTCGGTCAGTAGCAGAAGGAGCGGTGGGGAAGGTGGACGTCTGACCGATGCGTTCAGACAATTTTTTAGTCCGCAGCCCCAAGGTATGATCGGTTCCAGCAACCATCGCCAGCGTCTGATATACATGGTGCAGGAATACCTAGGGGCAAGGTCAGACTTGGACACCTTTCCCACCGAAAATCCTCTGGCTTACTGGGTCCTGAGGATGGATCACTGGCCAGAGCTTGCACAGTATGCAATTGAGCTACTGGCCTGTCCTGCATCCAGCGTTCTTTCCGAACGCACATTCAGTGCTGCTGGAGGATTTGTCACCGATCATAGGGTGCGCCTGTCCACCGACTCGGTTGATCGACTGACCTTCATAAAAATGAATCAGTCTTGGATCACCACCAGCTACCAGACACCTGAAGCGGATATAACGGAATAATTTATAATGTCACATCCCTTCAAGACTGCCTATGCTGATGCTGAGTGACTGTCCTGTTATGTTCACTGACTATCCTCTTCCTCCTCCTCAATGATCCATGCCACCACACCAGTGCCTAAGGCACAATTTTTCAGCCCCTGTATAACAGGGGCGTGTAATTACAATTTTTTAAAAAGATGCTTCGCAACAGGTGTGACTGCTGTGCTCAGAGTACAGTATCTGTGAGGGGTTGCAGTGTTGTGGCACCAGCACCAGTGCCTAAGGCACAATTTTTCAGCCCCTGTTGGGGCGTGTAATTACAATTTTTAGGCAATGCTTTGCAACAGGTCTCATTGCTGTGCTCAGAGTACAGTATCTGTGAGGGGTTGCAGTGTTGTGGCACCAGCACCAGTGCCTAAGGCACAATTTTTCAGCCCCTGTATAACAGGGGCGTGTAATTACAATTTTTTAAAAAGATGCTTCGCAACAGGTGTGACTGCTGTGCTCCAAGTACAGTATCTGTGAGGGGTTGCAGTGTTGTGGCACCAGCACCAATGCCTAAGGCACAATTTTTCAGCCCCTGTTTAACAGGGGCGTGTAATTACAAATCTTGATCTAATAGTTCACAGCAGGGCCCATTCCTGCGCCCACCAAGAGTAACTATGAGGGCCTACAGTCTTGTGGCAACACCGTCCACCACCACCACCACCACCAAAGGCCCAATTTTTCTGCCCTGTTCAACAGGTGCATGCAATTACAAATCTTGATCTAATAACTCACAGCAGGGCCCATTCCTGCACCCACCAAGAGTAAATGTGAGGGCTTACAGTCTTGTGGCAACACCGTCCACCACCACCACCACCACCACCAAAGGCCCAATTTTTCTTCCCGGTTCAACAGGTGCATGCAAGTACAAATCTTGATCTATTAACTCACAGCAGGGCCCATTCCTGTGCCCACCAGTCTTGTGGCTACACCAACATCTAATAGGGCAAATTTCTGCAGAGTATATACGGCAGGCCCCTACTTTCAAACATCCAACTTACAAACGACTCCTACTTGCAAACGGCAAGAGAAAACAGGAAGTGAGAGGAAATCTACCCCTAGGAAGGAAAATTCTATCCTGTTAGATTTAATTTGGGAAAAAGGTATCTCCTCTCTACTGATGCTTTATCACCAATCCTTGTTTCAATTAAAACCCCACTTTTCCAAAAACATTTGTCATTGGGACGGAAAGTGAGGTGACATGTTCTGAACAGATGTGCAAAGACAGCAAATGTTACAGGGGTGATAACCCCTCCCTATGTTCTCCAAAAAGCTTAAAAATTGATTTTTTTGGGATGTAGCTACACTTCATAATGTACCTGTTCAGATTCTACTTAAGAACAAACCTACAGTCCATGTCTTGTTTGCACCACCTATATACTGCTGTTCAGAGTATATAGGGTTGTAGGTATAGGGTTTTATTTTGGGTGCGGGGTCCCCCTTAGTATCCATACAAGACCCAAAGGGGCTGGGGTGGGGGGGGGGGGTGATGGGGTAGCCATGCCATTTTTCTCAAGGATTTTCAGCCATATGGCGGCCAGGACAAGACATGACATTAAAGCCGCAAGTGGTTTTAAATGGCTTCTTTTTTTCCTTTACAAATGTCATTTTGTGCAAGGACAGTTCTAAACACGGGAAACACATGCCACTTCACAGGCATACTTTAGACACCCCCCAGGTACCATATTTAAAGGAAAATTTCACTTTTTTTTTTTCACTTTATGCATCATTAAAATGACTGCTCCCGAAAAAACTTTAGTTTTTAAAATTTCTTTTTGCATTGATATATGTCCCCTGGGGCAGGACCCGGGTCCCCAAACCTGTTTTATGACATTAACATGCATATTGGCCGTTGTAATTAGCAATTTTGATTTCGAACGTTCGCGTCCATTATAACGAATAGGGTTCGAAAGTTCGCGCGAACTTTCGGTCCGTTCGAAGGTTCTGGTGCGAACCGAACCCGGGGGTGTTCGGCTCATCCCTACCTGTTGGGTCTAGTAGAGGATATGGCTGAAAGGACGCTCTTCTACATTTCTATGCTGAAATAATTATAGCTACAGTCGGGAGAACAAGTATTTGATACACTGACGATTTTGCAGGTTTTCCTACTTACAAAGCATGTAGAGGTCTGTAATTTTTAAGTACTCTTCAACTATGAGAGACGGAATCTAAAACAATCCAGAAAATCACATTGTATTATTTTTAAGTAATTAATTAGCATTTTATTGCATGACATAAGTATTTGATACATCAGAAAATCAGAACTTAATATTTGGTACCGAAACCTTTGTTCGCAATTACAGAGATCATACGTTTCCTGTTGTTCTTGACCAGGTTTGCACACACTGCAGCAGGGATTTTGGCCCACTCCTCCATACAGAGCTTCTCCAGATCCTTCAGGTTTTGGGGCTGTCGCTGGGCAATACAGACTTTCAGCTCCCTCCAAAGATTTTCTATTGGGTTCAGGTCTGGAGACTGGTTAGGCCACTCCAGGACCTTGAGATGCTTCTTACGGAGCCACTCCTTAGTTGCCCTGGCTGTGTGTTTCGGGTTGTTGTCATGCTGGAAGACCCAGCCACGACCCATCTTCAATGCTCTTACTGAGGGAAGGAGGTTTTTGGCCAAGATCTTGCGATACATGGCCTCATCCATCCTCCCCTCAATACGGTGCAGTCATCTCTCCCCTTTGCAGAAAAGCATCCCCAAAGAATGATGTTTCCACCTCCATGCTTCACGGTTGGGATGGTGTTCTTTGGGCTTTACTCATCCTTCTTCATCCTCCAAACATGGCGAGTGGAGTTTAGACCAAAAAGCTCTATTTTTGTCTCATCAGACCACATGACCTTCTCCCATTCCTCCTCTGGATCATCCAGATGGTCACTGGCAAACTTCAGATGGGCCTGGACATGCGCTGGCTTGAGCAGGGGGACCTTGCGTGCACTGCAGTATTTGAATCCATGACGGCGTAGTGTGTTACTAATGGTTTTCTTTGAGACTGTGGTCCCAGCTCTCTTCAGGTAGTTGACCAGGTCCTGCCGTGTAGTTCTGGGCTGATCCCTCACCTTCCTCATGATCATTGATGCCTCACGAGGTGAGATCTTGCATGGAGCCCCAGACCGAGGGAGATTGACCGTCATCTTGAACTTATTCCATTTTCTAATAATTATGCCAACAGTTGTTGCCTTCTCACCAAGCTGCTTGCCTATTGTCCTGTAGTCCATCCCAGCCTTGGGCAGGTCTACAATTTTATCCCTGATGTCCTTACACAGCTCTCTGGTCTTAGCCATTGTGGAGAGGTTGGAGTCTGTTTGATTAAGTGTGTGGACAGGTGTCTTTTATACAGGTAAAGAGTTCAAACAGGTGCAGTTAATACAGGTAATGAGTGGAGAACAGGAGGGCTTCTTAAAGAAAAAATAACAGGTCTGTGAGAGACAGAATTCTTACTGGTTGGTAGGTGATCAAATACTTATGTCATGCAATAAAATGCAAATTAATTATTTAAAAATCATACAATGTGATTTTCTGGATTTTGGTTTTAGATTCCGTCTCTCACAGTTGAAGAGTACCTATGATAAAAATTACCGACCTTTACATGCTTTTTAAGTAGGAAAACCTGCAAAATCGGCAGTGTATCAAATACTTGTTCTCCCCACTGTATGTGTTGGAAAAATTTGATCCACCTTCTATTGTTTTGGGAAAAATTGATGAATTCCAATCTGCTATTATACCAGGACAGCTACAAGAACAGAGGTTGTGCCAAGATGTTTATGAATATCTGGGCAATGTGGCTTGAAAACCTTTCAAGGGATTCCTTTGATGTTATTGAGAAATAGCATGCCTCCCCCTTATAGTGACTGTACAAACTACTAGTTTTTTTTTTTTTTTTTTTCAATCCAGCTCAGGTCAGAGCCGCTGTTCTAACAATATGATGTTACAACAGCGATCTCCCCTGCTGTTCTATTTTGTTCTGACAGGGAGGTGGCCCCCCTGCCAGAACACTACGGTAAGCGCTCTCATCCATTGGCTGAGAGCACTAGTCAGGAGCCACTCAGCAGACTGTTTTTGAACATGATCATTTGACGGCCGTCTTCTGTCAGACTGGCTGCCATACACACGGGCCGAATGTCGAGTGATTTCTATTGAACCGGCCAATGACATTAGGCACGTGTTTACTAGGCTTTACCTGCTCTGTGCCCTGATCCTCTTCTTCTGAGATCCGCTACTGGCACTCCTGACTCCTCCTCCCATCAATTTCTATTGGGGCACTCGTGCAGGCTTGATCCCGGCCGCACTTTGTGCATCTATTGACACACACAGCGTGGCTCGGCCCCGCATTTACTAGTTACCAATGGCAAATTTGAGACTTCCCTATGGGGGCTGAGTCCCATGGAGTTTGCATTAACCTTTTATAAAATGAAAAAATATTTATAAAAAATGACTAGAAGTGTCAGTGGTGCAGGTCTCTCACATGCGCATAATTTGTAATGTAATGTGCGTTTTTCCTTACACAGATAGGACGTATGCCTACATTACTATCTAGTGAAAACCTCTACTTTCCTTTTTTATTCCTGTTGTTTTTATTCTTTGTCACCCCCGTATATTCTTAATACTCACCATCGTCACAGTTAGCCCCTCTGTATCCTGGGCAGCATCTCCACTCTAGTATGGTCACTGTCTTGTAGCTGACTCTATAGGTTGGTCTGACAACAGTCCTATAACTAAAAATGAAACAGAACTATAACAAGCACTGCTGAATACTGAGTACAAAGAAAGTCAGAGCTGTGGTAATATAAATGACATTAAAGCAATGCAAAAAATAAATAAAAAATAGAGGCAACAAGAAACATAATTACAGAAAAATAGGTCACACATTCTCACCTTCCCCCTGAGCAGCCAGCTGCCCAGTGACAGTTCTGATACACTCTCTGCAAAATGGTGCCGTTCTGGACTTGGCACGACACTGTTCGACTGATAGGGACAGAGCACCAGTTCCTAAAATACACAGATGTTATTTTATTATGTACAAACAGGTCCAAAAAAAGAAAATAAGTTACAATAATCAATCAACAGACATTTTTCTAAAGCATTATTTGCATTCTTTTTTAGTTTTGGGCAAAATGTTGACATTTTTGAGCCTTTGTCCGTGACCTCAACTGGGGATACTTAACCTCACTTTCTATCCTTGTGACAATCTGTGGAACAGGAAGTAAGAGAAACCCCAACAACGGCACATTATTATTATTATTATTATAATACAGGATTTATATAGCGCCGACAGTTTGCGCAGCGATTTACAACAGTACGGCAGACAGTACAATTACAATACAATTCAATTCAGGAGGAATCAAAGGGCCGTGCTCGTTTGAGCTTACAATCTAGGAGATTAGCAATAAAGACTTTTTTTTAGTAGAGTGATAAAATTTCAATAGATTTCTTACTTTTTTTTCTTTTTTGATTTTCCCTGACTTCCTATGCCCGGACAATATTGTTGACATGAAGTTACGAGAATTCCAAATGGGTAAGAGGCAAAAAAAAAACCCTCAAAACACTAGATATCCAAAAAGGAAAGTGCCAGAAGTAGATTGCTCCAGAAGATTACAGTGGCAAGAGTGAGGGGTGTGGGGGGGGGGGTGTAACAGAGGAGAAAGATTTCAATAAATGCAGGAGCTAGCAATATAGGGTTCACATCAGATTAATGGTAAGTAATTATATCCCTTGTGCTGATTTTAATTATATCCCGTGTGCTGATGCATTTTTAGGCTTTATGAGTGTTTTGTAGAAGGAGGCTGATTCCTAAACCAGCATACGGAGTATAGCAGTTCTGAGTATGTACTGTACAAGGTATATTACAAAAACCTTACCACTACACCTTGTATGATATTCCATACATTATATATGTAGCACTTACCCCCATTTAAGGTACCAGCTGGTTTTTGTTGGGTCTGTAAACTACATCCATGGCTTCCGTTGTCAGGGTATGGGAAAGTCTTTAGAAAGGCCAATGTCCACACAATGTAAAACCCAAACAGTTAGGCTTTATTTTACTTTGCTGAGAAACTTGAGAGGAAAAGTAGGATACGAGAGAGAAAACACAGAGGAAGGTTCAGGCACACAGCACTAAAGTCACACTCGTCGCCACTCAAGCCTGAGTGGGTATTGCTCACCCGGAAAGTCCAGTTTAGTGGTCCTAGCAGCCGGAATGAAGCACAAATCAATCTTTCGAGGGATACGATCAGGAATCCTCTGCTACAGGATTATTAAAATTCCCGAACCTCCCAGCCAAGCAATAGTGAGAGAACCTTTATGCCAGATTGGCGTACTGCAGAGCTTGTAATAATGGATCCCTTTATAGGTGAGCTCCAGGCCTCCTCCCGAGACAGCAGTACCGTCGCTAGTCTCCTCTGGGGCAGATCCTCCCCTGGTCTCCTTCCCTAAGCGTGAGCCTCCCGCAGGTGGGTAGCTCAGGATCCCTTCCGAAGGTATAGGCCTCAGCCAGCAGAGCTGGGCCTACTAGGTAGCGATGCAGCCTCGAGCTGAAGGTGTCCGGGGCCTAAAACACGCACCTCGTGCCATGCGGGCCACGAGGCGCACCACACAGGACCAATGGGTCCCCCACAACGAACACAACTCCAATGGCGTCTGCCCCTTTATGTACCCCCTCCCAGCATGCACAGCGGGCCAACCACACCCACTGCACGGCTGCCGAGAGAGGACACCCAAGGTGCTGTGATACCCCCTGTAGTTCAGCCTATGCCGGTGATGACAGTGCCACCTGCAGGCAAACAGGGAACACTACAGGCAGGCAGTATCACACCCAGAGAAAAAGCAAATCCAGAACAATCAATTGATCTGAGCCCAACTACTGGCTCAGACTACCCCTAAATTTACACATAGCGCCCCCCAAATATTGGGGGGGGGTGCTACATATACTTTTTGTCAAAGTATGCTGTGCTGTCCCCCAGAAAATTTCCATGTTTTTAATGCCACTGTTAAGATGCATACCTAGGATTTTTATTAAGATTTTGATGTCCAAGTTTAAACGTGAAATAGGACGGTAGTTGGTCCATGGGGTGCTATTTCTACTGGACTTAGGCAGCATGCAAATGGAAGCCAACAAAGTATCCCCTCTCATAGACCCCTATGCCAGGATATTATTGTAGAGGAGAACTACCTGTGGAGAAAGTATTTTCCTTCTCTTTTTTTTTACTGCAGTGCTGTAAAGGCATAAGGGTCCGGTTGCTTCTGAGACTTTAAAATATTAATAGCTAATTGTACGTGTTGTAGAGAGATGGGGGTCTTTAGAAGTTGGAGAAGATCATCAGGAATGCGAGGAAGTGTAAGGTCAGATTATTAAAGTCTTTTAGCCGCATAGGCATAGGCTTTTGGGGCATGGTACAACTTGGCAAAATGGTTATGAAACTCCAGAAGTATTTTGGGTAAGTTACTCATTTAATCAGTTTTGCTGATTTTTAGGTGTAAGGGTTTGATTAGGGGGTCTGGTCTGTGCAACCTAATAACCAAAAGCATGAGTGATTTACTGCCTTGGATATAAACACATTTTTTAGTCCATCAAACTAGTTTTTTGGCTAGAGAGGCAAGACATACAGTATATAAAATACATCTCTGCTCCACATTATCGATACACTTAGCTTCTCCTGTCCTGGATGCTCAGTCCTCACCTTGTTTCAACCTTCAAATGATACATCATGCAAATGAAAAAACATAGACTGTACTCTGGTGCTCCTGTAATAAAATTTCATTAAGATAAGAATCCATATTCATCCCATCTTGGCTCCTCCCCCACAGACACATTTCCCTTTTTCAGAGCTGTACTATTCAGAGCCTAATCATAGAGCTCTGAATTACTAAAAGGAATAAGCCCAGACAGGATGAGGGTGCACTCTTAGCTTAATAACATTTTTACTACAGGATTGAACTGAGGTGTGAATTTTTCATTTTCCCTGAAATACTTATCTGGTGGCAGGGTTCCAAAGTGAATGCTAATGCTCAGGCACAGGTGCTTGTCTTGCTGGGCACAGGCGCATGCAGATGCACATGTGCAAACCTATGCGCATGCGCACGTGCATTAGCCAGTGACACTGGCGCCAAATGGCCTAGCTGCACTAGTCCATTGCTATCCAATCTGCAGCTGTAACCGTGTTCCTGTATCTGGTTCTGCTGACTTCTGTGTTTGACCCGGGTTGCTCCTGATTTCACTTGAGAACTACCTGCCCTGACCTTGGCTTGTCTCTGGACTTTGCTCAGTCTTTTGCCCTTCTGCCTGATCTTGCGTTGTCAACCTCTGCCTGTATTCTGACTACTCCTGCTGGAACTTCCTCTACAGTAGACCACCTGTCTTCCTGTACTTGCTATCAGCCACTGCCTACTGCTGCCAGCTGTCCAGGGTCTGCTGTTCCTGCTGTCATCTGCTGTTCCAGCTATCTGGCCAGTTTTGGTGACGCACCTGCTACTCCTCACTACTTCCAGCGGAAGACTACACAGGCACTCATACCTCACCATGCTCTCGTGGCCACTGTTGAAACATCAGTGGTCCCCAAGCCTGGGCCGTATGAGGGGCCTCCCTCTACACATCAGGCTCATCCACAAGGTACGTGACACCTAGGTTTGAGGCACCACGGCTCCAACAAACCAGAATAGCTGGTTGTATAACTTAAAATGCTTTTTTATTTTTTGCTTCCCCCCCTTTAACTGGGACTAAAAGTTATAAAAAATTCAAAATTTCGATTTTTCGCTGGAACGGGAATATAAGGGATGACCAGTCCTCTGTAGAGAATTCTTGGCCTAAGTCAGCCTCCCAGTGGGTCATAGCTGTTGATTTCTCTGGGAGGTGCAATTGGTAGAGGTATCTATAAATCATGGAGATGGTCCCTTTCTCTTTAGACAGATTGTGGCATACCGATTCATATTGAGATAGGATGGAATTAGCGTTAAGCGAGTATAGTGATTCAAAGAAGTGTCTAACTTGAAGATATTTATAGAACTCGGCTTTCGGGATATCAAACTGGTCCTGAAGTTGTGTAAAGGAGCAAAATTGTGAACTGTGTGTTAGAGCTTTCAGTGTGGTAAGGGACTTTTGTTCCCACCAGAGGAACCCTCTGGGTGAATCATAAGCCAGGGGGGAATCTTGTGTCTCCCAGGAAGGAAGTTAGGGGGGGGTCTGTATGAACGAAGCCTGAATTTCCATAGGTGGATAGTTTGGCCCACTATGTTATTTAGTGCACCAATCTCTCTTGGTTTTAATCCTGCCTGCCATACAGTAATAACGTTTTTAGCACTTGGTCACCTAACTACCCAGAGAGAGTCTCCAGATCAGAAATTTCTCCAGCCAAGGTAAACCTTTTGCTTCAATTTGTGTGATGAAGGGAGTGAAGGTGCAAGCATCAGGATGATTAATAGCGCAGCACTTTTTCCTGGTCTTCACAAATGATGCAAATATTTCCCTTCTCATATAGGGACACTTGCATTTAGACTTGTCTTTACAAAAGTACACATTTCTAGATACACACACTCAACAGCTAAAAAAAATCCTTAAAGCGGAGTTCTACCCAAAAATGTAACGTCCGCTTTTCAGAATCCTCCCCCCCTCCGGTGTCACATTTGGCACCTTTCAGGGAGGAGCAGATACCTGTCTAATCCAGGTATTTGCTCCCACTTCCTGGCATAGATCGCCGGCGATCTATGCCATGTCCGGCCCCTCCTCCGCCCCCCCCCGCTGTCTTCTGGGAGACACACAGGTCCCAGAAGACAGCAGGGACCAGTGAGGATGCACAGCGCGACTCACGCATGCACAGTAGGGAACCAGGTTGTGAAGCCGCAATGCTTCACTTCCTGATTTCCTTACCGAAGATGGTGGCGCCTCCACCCGAGAGCCGAGGGACAGATTGGCTTCAGGGTGAGGACATCTTGGGTGCCCTGGACAGGTAAGTGTCCATATTTTAAAAGTCAGCAGCTGCAGTATTTGTAGCTGCTGTCTTTAAAAAAAAAAAAAATTTGGTGGAACTCTGCTTTAATAAATAATAAAGCCTAATAGCATGTGTATTAGGAGCATTCCTCAAATCATTCATCCTCCTTCTAGAATCATTTCATACAGGAGGTGAAAATTAAGCAATTGCTTTAGGGAATGGGCACAACAGTGAGTTTGTGACCTGTAAGAGGTTGACCTTGGCTCCTTGTAATATATTTTGATTGGATTTAAGTCATACATTGTTTTTCTTAAACTGGCAATACACAGACTGAACTTCGATCCATCTATGGGAAGGCTGGTTGTACTGAAGCCGATCTATTGATTCAGCCTGTCGTTTTTTTTGGGGGATAATTACCAGCAGCAGTAATCATTGTATTCTGACAGTGGGGAAACCTCCCGCTGTCAGAATACAATACCGCAGAGACGCCACATATATACATACCGCTGGTGTGAAGAGGTTAGGTAGGGATACCTAGAGAGGAAATAGTTATGATCGCTATGACAGCTTTGCTTAAAAGGTGTAAGCACATGGCTAGGAATGGTAATTTCAGTCACATCAGATGTTGCCATAAACTGAGGCACCTTGCTAGAGAGTGCCATGCTGTGAAGACTGCCCAGCAGCAGGCCATTATTTCCAGGTCAGCATGGCAAGAGTTGCAGGTTTATTCTTTCCTTGGAAATCTGGCTGGAATGCATGAGATAATTACATGGCAACACTGGGCACTCTACCAGGTACTGACTGAAGCACAATCGACCCTTTAATTTCCAAATAGTAGCTAAAAAATGTATTCCATATTTTCTTAAATAACTAAAATGGCCATAGCAACACAACATATAGTTTTCATGACTGCCAAGACAGAAAGTGATGAGAGCTGGTAAAAAATACGATTCTATCCAAAAATAAATAAAAATCGTGCAGGAGTTAGGTACTGTGCATGAGCTAGGTAAAAAAGATAAAATTTGTGAGCGATATGTTTTTTTAATGTAGAAGAGACAATGGGGGGGGGGGGGGGGGGAATTCAATAAAGCATTTGCAATACTTTTCGAGCATTATTGCCATATTAGAAAATCATGAGATAAATTCATAAAGCCACGTGACCTTTTTCTTGCTCTTTCCAACAGGAATGACAAATTCAGGTAGTTCCTATGTGTGAGTCTTTTACATTCTGGCGCTATGGCAAACACAAAAAATAGAAATTCCAGGAATGGATATTTTATACATAGTTACATTGGTCAGGCTTGAACCAATGAAACTTTGCATGTCATAGTTGGTTGATGCCCCTGGAAGCTGGAAAACACTGAAGTAGACACCGCTATTACAGTGATCTCCATTTGCTTTTGGGTCCCATGCTGAGCGACTGGCCTGATGCATTCTGAACACAGGAGGTCAGCTGCCTGGCAAAAGTGCTATTAAGAGAATGCTTTGCATTTTGAGAATGAATGCAAAGCATTCTTTGCCTGGAGGAGGTGGAGAGTGCGACATCACTGCAAAAAATATAGCATACAAAATTGCTACGCAGCCATTAGGGATTTTGTTTGTTATTAAAAATTACCTTTTTAATCACAGCTGATGTGATTTTCTTCAATTCAATTCAGAATTATAAAAATGTAATTCAGTATGGCAACCTATAGGTGTTCTGTGCACTGCACAATATCCCCTAAGGGTTAAATACTTCTAGAGGGATGCAGACTCTGCAGCTTTTCTCATTAGAACACCCAAATCATTCCCTACCATTCAGAATCATGCAAAGGGCAGGGTGAAAACAATAGCTATTTCTTCAGACCAACACAAGGTAGGAATCTGCTAGAAAGTTTTTCAAAATCCTTGCATTGTACATAGAACACTCAGAGAGGAATGTTTTTTTTTCTTTTTTCCATAACAAAAAGTAGAGTAAAGCCTCGTACACACGGTCGGACTTCCATCGGACTTTTCCGTGGATTTTTGTCCGAACGGAGTTGGTCGGGAACACCCATAGCATACACACCACAGGACTTTTCTGCAAACTTTCTTAAAACTTCTTACAACATCACTTGTTTTTTCTGCTCTTTTCTGATCTTTACTGCCACCCTTTGGTCAACTTCTGCTATTGTTGGTTGATTTTAACATTGGTTGTTTTGTCCATCGGACAAAAGTCCTATGGTTTTCTGTACACACGGTAGGACTTTGCTCCATCGGACTTTTGTTGGGCAAAAGTTTGTCCGTTCGCAGACCCAACTTTTGTCCGATGAAAACAAAACCAAACTCAAAAAGGTTTGTCCGATGGAGCGTACACACGGTCGGATTGTTGGTCCAACTTGCTTAAAACTAAGTTTGTTGGGCAAAAGTCTGACCGTGTGTACGGGCCTTAAAGCCCCATACACACGGTAGGACTTTTGGCCAACAAACTTCATTTTGAGCAAGTTGGACCAACAATCCGACCGTGTGTACGCTCCATCGGGTGGCGGTAAAGAGCAGAAAAACCATGTGATGTTGCAAAAAGTTTTGGGAAAGTTTGCAGAAAAGTCCTGTGGTGTGTATGCTATGGGTGTGCCCGGCCAACTCCGTTCGGACAAAAATCCAGGGAAAAGTCTGATGGAAGTCTGACCGTGTGTATGGGGCTTTACTGTTGAAATTAGCCAGCTAGAACTGCACTTCTCCCATAGACTCCAATTGTGAGAGAGAGTAGTAAAGCAGAACCATTGTGTAACACTGAAAGAAAGCAGAAAGCAAGATCTGAGTATGTAAAGCCCCGTACACACGGTCGGACTTTTGCCCAACAAACTTCGTTTTGAGCAAGTTGGACCAACAATCCGACCGTGTGTACGCTCCATCGGACAAACTTTTTTCGTTTGGTTTTGGATTTCATCGGACAAAAGTTGTGTCTGCAAACGGACAAACTTTTGCCCAACAAAAGTCCGATGGAGCAAAGTCCGACTGTGTGTACAGAAAACCATCGGACTTTAGTCCGATGGACAAAACAACTAATGTTAAAATCAACCAACAATAGCAGAAGTTGACCAAAGGGTGGCAGTAAAGAGCAGAAAAGAGCAGAAAAAACCCGCGATGTTGTAAGAAGTTTTAAGAAAGTTTGCAGAAAAGTCCTGTGGTGTGTATGCTATGGGTGTTCCCAACCAACTCCGTTCGGACAAAAAACCACGGAAAAGTCAGATGGAAGTCCGACCGTGTGTACGAGGCTTTACAAGCAAATATAGCTTACCTGATGTATGTACAGGATACTGTATAATTGCCAGCTATACATAGAAAACAATTCTTAAAACAATAGCAAAAACAGAGAAGTTTGGGGTTTTCAAAAAACAAACCTTATACTTACCTCCATGCTGCAGCTGTCTCTCGTCGGCTCTAAAGACCCGTACACACGGTCGGACTTTTGCCCAACAAACTTCATTTTGAGCAAGTTGGACCAACAATCCGACCGTGTGTACGCTCCATCGGACAAACTTTTTTTGCATTTTTCTTGTTTTCATTGGACAAAAGTTGGGTCTGCAAACGGACAAACTTTTGCCCAACAAAAGTCAGATGGAGCAAAGTCCGACCGTGTGTACAGAAAACCATCGGACTTTTGTCCGATGGACAAAACAACTAATGTTAAAATCAACCAACAATAGCAGATGTTGACCAAAGGGTGGCGGTAAAGAGCAGAAAAGAGCAGAAAAACCACATGATGTTGCCAAAAGTTTTGGGAAAGTTTGCAGAAAAGTCCGAGCGTGTGTATGCTATGGGTGTTCCCGACCAACTCCGACCGTGTGTACGAGGCTTAAGACCAAACAACTCCAGAGAGAGAGATATCATTTTGCCCCTGTTCAAATCATTAGTAAGACCTCATCTGGAATATGCAGTCAAGTTTTGGGCCCCAGTTCTCAAAAAGGATATCGGGAAACTGGAGAAAGTGCAGAGAAGGGCAACCAAACTGATAAGAGGCATGGAGGAACTCAGCTATGAGGAAAGATTAGAGGAACTGAATTTATTCTCTCTTGAGAAGAGGAGAATATAGGGGGAATATGATCAACATGTACAAATATATAAGAGGTCCATATAGTGAACTTGGTGTTGAGTTATTCACTTTACGGTCAACACAAAAGACAAGGGGGCACTCTTTACATCTAGAGGAAAAAATCTCCAGATACGGAAAGGTTTCTTCACAGTAAGAGCTGTGAAAATGTGGAGCAGACTTCCTCCAGGGGTGGTTCTGTCCAGCTCAGTAGATTGCTTTAAGAAAAGGCCTGGATACTTTCCTAAATGTACATAATATAACTGAGTACTAACATTTATAGGTAGAGTTGATCCAGGGTAAATCCGATTGCCTCTCGGGGGATCAGGAAGGAATTTTTTCCCCTGCTGTAGCAAATTGGATCATGCTCTGCTGGTTTTTTTTTACTTCCTCTGGATCAACTGTGGGTATAGAATTGGGTATATGGGATTGTACGATATTTTTTATTTTATTTTTTTATGGTTGAACTGGATGGACTTGTGTCTTTTTTCAACCTGACTAACTATTTAACTATGTAACTATGTAACTGAAAGATCATCTGTCCACTGATCGCTCAGCTCTTGGTTTGCTCAGAGTGGAGAGAAGTGACTGTCAGTCACTACTCTCCACTCTGTCCCTCTATCGCTCACTGTGGCTCCAGGCAGGGAGGGGGTGGGGTTGGCTGGTTCCAGCTCTCTGCCCTTAGCTAACAGGTAGAACCAGCTGCCACTCAGACATCTGGGTGGATCCTAAAGCCCTGTACACACGATCGGATAACCTATGGATTTTCGTCCGATGGATTTGACCATCGGAAATCCGATGAAACTCTTTTTCATCAGTCTTGGCCACACACCATCAGTTTGAAAACCGACGGCAACAAAACGACGGCACGTACAAAACGTACGACGCGCTATAAAAGGGCCGAACAAATCTAATGGCGCCACCCCTTGGGCTGCTTTTGCTGATTTCGTGTTACCGCGTGTTAGTAAAAGTTTGGTGAGAGCCGATTCGCGCTTTTCAGTCTCCGTGCTTTGCAGATCGTTTCCTGTTGTTCAGTTTGTGCTTGTGGGTTTGTATTTCTGATTCAGTGCGTGCAGTCAGGTCGTTACTGCCTTGCAGTGCCGACTTGGCCGTTCGTTTACTGTTTTTCAGATCGTTTTTCTCAGGCCTTGCTGTTCCACGGTGCGTTCTGTTTGAGTGCGTTCTGACCAGCCGACCGGTTTAAAACCATGTTTGAAGTGCGTTCTCGTTCTCGAGCTCGTGCTGGCTTTGGGCTTGGTGTTGCAGTTAACACTGTAACCCGAGTTCAGTCTGTGAACAGGGTGAGGAGGAGTTCATGGACTAAGAATTGGTTGCTCCAGCGGGACCAATTCTCTCATATGCCTCTGCTGCGGGAAATCCATGAGAATAACCCTGATGATTTCAGGAATTATCTCAGGATGACGGACCCCGTATTTCACCGTCTGTTGGATTTGCTGTCCCCCTATATCACGAGGCAGGACACTGTGATGCGCCAGGCCATCACTGCCGAGCAGAGGCTTATTGCCACGTTGAGATACCTGGCGACTGGGAGAAGCTTGCAGGACCTCAAGTTCTCAACAGTCATCTCCCCTCAGGCTCTCGGGATCATTATCCCTGAGACGTGTTCGGCCATCATTCAGGTCCTGCAGAAGGACTATATGAAGGTAATTATGCTCCTTTAACCTCACATTATCTTTTTTTATTCTCGTTTTTTTTTTTTCTTTCCTCCTAACACAAATATGCCTGTTTGTAATATCCTGGTAATGTCCCCATTTTCCACATGCCTTTTTTTACCTGTAAATCCCTTTTTGGGCCCTACATGCCTATTTCCCTTCACTAACCTCTCCAGCATGCTATCGTGGGCACAAACCCAGCTAGCCTTCTATTTTCCTTTTCATTTTTGGGGGGTCATTGCCCTCGTAGTTTGACAACCTTCCCTCCCCCCCTAAAGATGTTAAAAAATTAGTAGTTCTCAATCAAGCTCAGCAAAGTGGTAGAGCCTTTTTTGGGATCCCCCACAATCACCTTAGGCCCCCCCCTTAGATTATTTTAGAATGTCCACTCAGCGGGGGTGAGGCATCTGCTAAGTGGGCCTTTGTTTATTGTTCGGAAAAACTCCCTTAAATAATAATGTTACTCAACAATGTTTTTTTGTGTGTAATCTGCTTGCACTGTAACCATAAACCGTACTAATGTCTTCTTTTTGTTTGACTCCACAGTTCCCTAGCACACCACAGGAATGGCTGACTGTGGCCTCCCAATTTGCCCAGCGGTGGGATTTCCCCAACTGTGGAGGGGCAATTGATGGGAAGCACGTCCACATAGTGCCGCCACCCCCGTTCGGGGTCATACTATTTCAACTATAAAGGTTTTAATAGCATAGTGTTAATGGCGGTGGTGTCGGCACGGTACGAGTTCCTGTATGTGGACGTGGGGAAGAACGGCCGGATGTCCGATGGCGGATCATTCGCGGAGACGGAGTTCGCTCACCGTCTGCAGGCTGGGGGTCTTGCACTGCCTCCAGATGCAGAGAACGTTGAAGGGCTCCCGTTCGTTTTCATTGCGGATGAGGCTTTTGGACTAGGACCACACCTGATGCGGCCGATTCCCCAACGCACCCTCACCCTGGAGAGGAGGGTTTTTAATTACCGGCTGGCCAGAGCCCGGAGAGTTGTGGAGAATGCCTTCGGGATAATGGCCAGCCGGTTCCGCCTGTTCCAGACAGCGATACATTTGGCGGATTATAAACTGAACCACATCGTCTACTGCTGCTGCATATTGCACAATTTTCTTCGCAAATTTGCAAACAATTATGTTTCATCGTTTGGGCCTGAGGCCGGTCCATCTGAACTGATTAATCTGACCAGCCTCAGCACTGCCCGTACTGGCTTGGCCCCCCAAAGTGCCCGTGAAGTACGCCAGAAATACGTAGAGTACTTCACGGGTAGGGGGGCCATCGCAATGCCAGACCACATCTGACCAATTATTAAACCTTTTAAAAATAAAAAAAAACATGGAATTCATACAAACTTGTGTTGTCATTCTTGTATTTTGGGTTTATGTGTCTCCCAGGTTCTAGTAGTGCCAAGTGTAATTGTCCTTAGTAAATAGCCTCAAAACTCAGAGCGAAAAACACGGTTTTTGCATCTTCAGAACTGCTCTTGAGCATAGAAAGAACAAGGCACACCTTTTTTAGACTTCCCAAATGTTTTTATTGTTTGCACCGCATTTTTTTTTGGTTTTTAGAAATGCTATTTTTTTTTTTATGTGCGGCTTTTTTTGCAGAAACATGCATGGGTCGTAAGCCATTTTTTTAAGTCTGAAAAAGTAATAAAATAACACTGTGAAAAATACCAACTGGAGATGGGGTGATGGTACCCCTGATCCATCCCAAATGTTAACAAACACACTTTCTTTTGGGGCTCAAATGGGTATCTTCAACAAGATCCCATGGCTAGGGTAAACATGTGCTATCTGCCATCATGGGGGATCAATGGTCGTGCTTTGGGGATGTAAACCCTTCCTCTCCCCTACTTGAGGAGGGAGGAAGAGGTTGCACCCCCAAAACAGGGACATAGATATCCTGTGACGGCAGATAGCACATGTTGAGTCTTCAGTGTGTGAATCTTCACATTTGGGATGTTGGAAATCCCTGAGATAATTTCAGACGCATAACAAAAAACACAAAAAGGGGGGGGTTCACACTATTCTTCCCAAAATATCTATCATGTTTTTATATTTTTGCTCAATCACAATTATTCTCTTTCTCATAATGTCCATTTCGCTACTGCATTCCATGATTTCCTGAATGATTATTTTGGCGCTGGCACTCGAGAATGGCGGATTTGGACTTCCTGACACACCCCCACGTTCAGTCCCTAAAACAAAAAAAAAGGTTTTACACTAGGCAGTCCTACATCTGTATTTACCTTGAAGTTGTGGTGACAGACACTGACCTGTTGTGCTGATAAGCTCTACCTCTCCTTCCTCCACCTCCCCTTCCTCCACCTCTGCTTCCTCCACCTCCGCTTCCTCCACCTCCGCTTCCTGAACCTGCTGATCTTGGTCTGCTTTGGGAGCTTCGGGGATTTTCTGTGGTGTTGGGTTCCTCGTCTCATGAGCATGGTGTCCTCCCACTCTCCTCTCCCCTATGGGAATTTACAACAAAAATGTATACTTTAGCACACAGACTTTTTTAAGGCCTGAAAAGGGATCCTCAATGTTTTGAAGTGGGGTACAATTGATATTTGGCCCTGAGTTCCAACATGAACATATGTGATCTTGCAAACTCAACAAAGCAACCTGTTATTTTTGAGGACATTCACAAATACACTTGGATAACCACCAAGGTATCACTGGACCACCTGTGTGTGACACTGTTAATAAATTTGGTCATGTGGCCCAGAGTATAGTATCTTGCTGAAGAACAAAAAAGAGTACACAACTGCTGGAGTGTCATCTCCTTTACCCAGAATACAGTTTCTTCTTTCAGTCACATTCTAAATTTCCTTACAACACATCATCTAGCCAACAATGTGTAGATAAACATTGTTGAAGTAAAATGAGGCATGCCCACATGTAGTTTACGTGCATATGTGCCAAACATGTTTGGGGGAAGAGCAGCAAGTTATTGGTCCAAACATTGGGCAAATAAGTGGACTCTCCACTTAACCTAAAAGATGAGATTTCAAAATGTGAACCCAGTCAAGCCAAGCACATGGTGCAAAACATGGAAGAATACATATTACAGTGTGAAAGAACACAGTAAAATAAACTTACTTTTTTCTATGCTTTTTATAAGCTTCCTATAATGCTCCGGCTCCCTGAGCTTCAGGTCTGACCACCTTTTACGGAGTTGTTCCTTGGATCTCCTGACCCCATATTTTTTATAGAGAGTCTTCGCCACTTTATCCATAATTTGTGACTTCCGGAGATTAGGGGTGTCGTATGGGCCATGTTTGCCGTCGTAATCCTTCCTCCGCAGAATGTCCACCATCTCCGCCATCTCAGAAAAAGACATATTAGTCGCCTTGTATCTTTTTTTACAGGATCGGGACGTTTCCGCCTCCGGGCTTTCCTCGTCGGTAATTTCAAGTAAAGAAGCCACCTGTGTCTGCGACATGTCGCCGTCTCACACTGTGCGCCGATCGTTAAGGGGCGGGGAAATGCAGAAAAAGTCCGTCATGGGCGGGCGACGAGGGCGGAGTTACACGCATGTGCAGGGTATAAAAAGGGGAAAGAAGTTATTAGGGATGCGCGGAGTAAGGACGACCGGAAGTGAACCCACGAAGTGAACTAAGGTAAGAAGGGAACTCGGGCCTGCAGTGGCATATTAATGGGTCATGATTGTAAAGGGCAATATTGTGATAAGTTGAGGAGAATCAATTCTGATCCTTTTTTTTTTGTACTTGCTGATCCTAATAGATGCATAAACTAAGAGAGCCGGAGGTGATGCTTGTTTTTATTGAAAAGTATAAGGAACAGCGCAACCTTTGGGAGCTCAAACACCCTGCGTATCACAAAAGTGATGTACGATGGGCAACTATTACCAAATTAGCCGAGGATATGAAGCCATGGATCCCAGATGCAGACTACACTATGATCAATAATAAAATCAACAACCTGCGCAATTCTTATAAAAAAAAATTCAAGGAAGTGCGCCAGTCCAAGAGATCAGGAGCAGCAGCCGACAATGTAGTAAAGCCTAAGCTGTGGTACTACAGACATCTTCAATTCCTGGATGACCAGATCGAGGCCAGGGAATCTATTTCCAGCCTCCCCTCAACCCTTCCTTCCACCCTTCCCTCCAGCGTTCCTTCCACCCTTCCCTCCACCCCTGCAGAGGCGGAGGAGGAGCCTCCCGAGCTAGAAGAGCCAGATCTTCACATCTTCAGCCCGGTATAGTATTTTTGATGCTAATTATTGTCCACTAAGTAATATGGAGTTGAACTGTTTGGCTTAGCCATAAATGATCCCACCCCCCCCCCTCCAAAATAAACCAGTAATGAGATCAAAATTGTGTGTGATAGATTCCTCAAATAATAGAAATCTACATTTTATTTTATAAACAGGATGAGGCAAGCCAGGAGGAAGAGGGTCAGGAGTGTGACAGGCAGGAGGAGGCAGGGCCCAGTGGGACTCAGCAGGTCCCCAGGCCTAGTGGCAGCACCGTCTCCCAAGTGGCTCCCCTCCACGTCAGACCGCCAAAACAACGGCGGATGACACAAGTGGAGGAGGAGTCACTAAAGATGATTCAGGAGGCTGCTGCCATTATGAGGGCCCCCCTCAACCCTACGGAGGGGTTTAGCACCTATCTGGCGGATAAGCTGCTCAGAATGGAGGCGGGACAACGGGCCCTCTGTGAGCATCTCATCTATATGGCCGTACACATGGGGGCGAGGGGGCTGCTGACTGAGGCCACCCATATCTCGCAGCAGCCCAATCCCTCTCCTCCTTCTCCTCCTCCTCCTGCCACATCACCACCCACAGTGGCCCAGCCTGCAAGGGTGCGTGGACGGGGCCGTGGAGAGAACGCTGCAGAGAGGCGTGGAAGGAAGGCTACAAGGAAGAGCAGGTGGTGATTCCCTGGCCTCGAGCTGCTCATCCAGAAATTGAAGGTTGATGGAGTACCACAGCTTGGGATGATGTATGTCTTTGGCTGCTGCTCCTGATTTCATGCTGTTGTTGATTTTATTATTCATCATAGTCAGGTCTGCATTTGGGATCTAATGACTTTATATTCTCTGCTAATTTGGGAATAGTTGCCCTTCGGATTTTGATTTGTTTTTTCCAAAATAAAGGGAAATTTGATTTCAGCCAACCTACATGCCTGATGTGTTTTTTTGAGAAGTAGCAATAAGATTGCATAAATACAATGTGTAATTAAGAACAAGGGACACCAACCTCCATGATTTTTCTAAAATAAAATATTATGTTGTTCTGAGAAATTGACACACCAAAAAATGCACAACAAATTTTAAGAGTCAAAAAACATAAAGGTGTAATTTGGGAGGTCGGCCTTGCAGAATTTTAATAATTATTCCTAAGATCACTAGAAAAAAGAAAGACATACATTTGTCAGAACTCAGGAGAAAGTTCTGCTGCCAAAATGACATTTTAAAGACCGTTCGAAAGCAAAAAAAAATGTGCTGCATTAAACGAAGCAATAACTTGCAGAAAGACGAATGTGCTCTCTCCATTAGGAACGCTAGTTTTACAAGAACGAGCGCTCCCGTCTCCTAATTCAGTCTGAGCATGCGTGGGTTTTTAAACCGATGGACTTGCCCATTGACGATCGGAAATTCCCATCGGTTTTTTATCCATCGGAAAATTTTAAAACAAGTTCTATTTTTTCCATCCGATGGGTACCATACACGATCGGTTGGTCTGATGAAAACCATCCATCGGACGGTTTTCATCAGTTAAACCGATCGTGTGTACGGGGCTTAACAATAATGTCGGGATCCTTCCAGATCCTGGAGTGGCTCTGCTATGTCAGCTGAGAACAGGCAATAGGCCGCTAATATCTTTTAAATGAATATCTAAAAAAATATATATATAAATATACACAACCACACACACAGTATATATATATATATATATATATATATATATATATATCTCATATTACCAAAAGTATTGTGACACCTGCCTTTACGCGCATATGAACTTTAATGGCATCCCAGTCTTATGCCGCGTACACACGATCGTTTTTAACCACTTCTCTACTGTGCACGAAAACCCCCTTCCTGCCCAAGCCATTTTTCAGCTTTCAGCGCTGTCACACTTTGAATGACAATTGCGCGGTCGTGCGACGTGGCTCCCAAACGAAATTTGCGTCCTTTTTTTCCCACAAACAGAGCTTTCTTTTGGTGGTATTTGATCACCTCTGCGGTTTTTATTTTTTGCGCTATAAACAAAAGAAGAGCGTCCAGTTTGGAAAAAAAACACTATTTTTTAATTTTTGCTATAATAAATACCCATTTTTTTTTTTTTTTAAATACAATTTTCCTCAGTTTAGGCTGATACGTATTCTTCTACATATTTTTGGTAAAAAAAAAAATCACAATAAGCGCGTATTGATTGGTTTGCGCAAAAGTTATAGCGTGTACAAAATAGGGGATAGATTTATAGCATTTTTTTTTTATTTTATTTTTTATTAGTAATGGCGGCGATCTGCGATTTTTTATTGTGACTGCGATATTGCGGCGGACACATCGGACACTTTTGACACATTTTTGGGACCATTCACGTTTATACAGCGATCCCTGCTATAAAAATGCATTGATTACTGTATAAATGTGATTGGCAGGGAAGGGGTTAACCACTAGGAGGCGGGAAGGGGTTAAATATGTTCCCTCAATGTGTTCTTACTGTGGGGGGAGGGGACTGACTGGGGGAGGTGACCGATGGTTGTCCCTATGTACAAGGGACACACCATCGGTCCCCTCTCCCTCACAGGACGTGGATCTCTGTGTTTACACACAGAGATCCACTTTCCTGCTCGTTTCCCGGGCAATCGCGGGTGCCCGGCGGCAATCGCGGCCGCCGGGCACGCGCACCGGGGCCTTGTGAACGCGGCGGGCGCGCGCGCCGCTGGCGGCTAGCGCGCGCCTCCTAGCTCGTTTTAAAGGGAGGACGTCATATGACGTCCTCCCAGAACGAGAGTATCCTCCGCCCGCCGTCAATTGACAGTGGGCGGGGGACAAGTGGTTAATGACATGAAAAATGTCATTTTTTAAAATGGTCATTAAAAATGATCGTGTGTGGGCTTTCCAGCATTTTTCCAGACGAGAAAAACGCTGAGAAAAATTGGAACATGCTCTAATTTTTCACGTCGTTTTTTTACATCGTCGTTTTTCTCGTCATGAAAAACGGCCGTGTGTGGGCTTTAACGACGTGAAAAAAAATGCGCATGCTCAGAATCAAGTATGAGACGGGAGCGCTCGTTCTGGTAAAACTAGCGTTCGTAATGGAGATAGCACTTTCATCACGCTGTAACGGACTGAAAAGCACAAGGCTGAACAGCGCGAATCGTCACTCAACAAACTTTACTAACATCCGAATGGAACTTCCCCTTTATAGTGCCGTCGTACGTGTTGTACGTCACCGCGCTTTACTCGAACATTTTTTTCCACGATAGTGTGTAGGCAAGGCAGGCTTGAGAGGAAACACGAAAAATCACGTCGAGAAAAATGCCGTTTTTTTTCAATGACATTAAAAACGATCGTGTGTACGCGGCATTAGTGCGTAGGGTTCAATATTGCATTGGCCCACCAAGAGGGAAGGCTATCCACAAGGTTTAGGAGGGTGTCTATGGGAATCTTTGACCATTCTTCCTGAAGCGCATTTGTCAGGTCAGGTATTGTTGTTGGACGAGAAGGCCTGGCTCGCAGTCTCCGCTCTAATTCATCCCAAAGGTGTTCTATTGCATTAAGGTCAGGAGAGATTATGGTGTGGGGTTGTTTTTCAGGGGTTGGGCTTGGCCCTTTAGTTCCAGTAAAGGGAACTCTTAAGCCCCGTACACACGGTCGGACTTTTGCCCAACAAACTTTGTTTTAAGCAAGTTGGACCAACAATCCGACCGTGTGTACGCTCCATCGGACAAACTTTTTTTTGGTTTTGTTTTCATCGGACAAAAGTTGGGTCTGCAAACGGACAAACTTTTGCCCAACAAAAGTCCGATGGAGCAAAGTCCGACCGTGTGTACAGGAAACCATCGGACTTTTGTCCGATGGACTAAACAACTAATGTTAAAATCAACCAACAAGAGCAGAGGTTGACCAAAGGGTGGCGGTAAAGAGCAGAAAAGAGCAGAAAAACCACGTGATGTTGCAAAAAGTTTTGGGAAAGTTTGCAGAAAAGTCCGAGCGTGTGTATGCTATGGGTGTTCCCGACCAACTCCGTACGGACAAAAAAACACGGAAAAGTCTGATGGAAGTCCGACCGTGTGTACAGGGCTTTAAGGCGTCAGCATACTACTAGTACCACTGTAAGATTAAATTCAAACATATCTGAATACACACCTTTTGATCCACTTTAAAATATCACTGAAATTGCTCAAGCATATTTTTGTTGAAGGGGAGAGGGAGTGTCACAGACAAAGATTGCTCCAGGGGTAAACATAAAGATTCTCCTAAAAATCTGAGCTGTATGCCAGAGACCCCTGAAGAAACAATGTGCGAGTGTAAAGGTGTGTGCAGGAGGAGGCGAGGTTACAGAGTCATATTTAAGATTAACTGCTAATCAAAGCAATCCTAAAAGAGGAAGTAATTGCAATGAATAGGAAGAGATGAAATCATACTTAGGTTGGAAAGGTAACTTATAACTACTCCTCTTACAAAAGATCAAATGTTATTCCGTGACGTATCCATTTTACCGCAACTCCAAAATTATGTTTTTATTATAAAATACGGTCAGGTCAGTTGCAAAAGAAAAATAAATTTGATATTTTTATTGCTGCACAAGAAAAAATAAAATAAAATGTACACAAATAAAAACAAATTACATGCAATAAGTAAAAATAAAAAACCTCTGCACTCTGTGTGGTACTTATTCCTGACCTCTGCACTCCGTGTGTTACTTATTTCTGACCTCTGCACTCTATGTGTTACTTATTCCTGACCTCTGCACTCTATGTGTTACTTATTCCTGACCTCTGCACTCAGTGCGTTACTTATTCCTGACCTCTGCACTCTATGTGTTACTTATTCCTGACCTCTGCACTCTATGTGTTACTTATTCCTGACCTCTGCACTCTGTGTGTTACTTATTCCTGACCTCTGCATTCTGTGTGTTACTTATTCCTGACCTCTGCACTCTGTGTGTTACTTATTCCTGACCTCTGCACTCTGTGTGTTACTTATTCCTGACCTCTGCACTCGGTGCGTTACTTATTCCTGACCTCTGCAGTCTATGTGTTACTTATTCCTGACCTCTGCAGTCTATGTGTTACTTATTCCTGACCTCTGCACTCTGTGTGTTACTTATTCCTGACCTCTGCATTCTGTGTGTTACTTATTCCTGACCTCTGCACTCTGTGTGTTACTTATTCCTGACCTCTGCACTCTGTGTGTTACTTATTCCTGACCTCTGCATTCTGTGTGTTACTTATTCCTGACCTCTGCACTCTGTGTGTTACTTATTCCTGACCTCTGCACTCTATGTGTTACTTATTCCTGACCTCTGCACTCTATGTGTTACTTATTCCTGACCTCTGCACTCTATGTGTTACTTATTCCTGACCTCTGCAGTCTATGTGTTACTTATTCCTGACCTCTGCACTCTGTGTGTTACTTATTCCTGACCTCTGCATTCTGTGTGTTACTTATTCCTGACCTCTGCACTCTGTGTGTTACTTATTCCTGACCTCTGCACTCTGTGGCATGCTGTCTCCCGTTCACCAGACGACGCTACCTATAGCGAAACGTACGTCGGGAGGTGGACGCGCTGATGTCATCGCTGAACGGGAGACTGCATGCCGGCGGGCTCTTCCTATGTTTTTATGCCTGAATTTTACCTACTTGATGTAAGTTACCACCTTTTTATTTGAATAAATGCTGTTTGGACAATATACACTATGTGGTTTCCCCTTCTCATTTTTATGACTGGTGAATACTGAGTTCCAATATCGCAAGAGTTCCTCTCCATTTTTGGATATCCATCTACTGCAAGGAAGCGAGTGATTCATAGTTTGGCATTCCAATAGCTTGCCTCTGGTAAGCACATTATTTTGGTGGTGGTGCACGTGTGCATTTTTTTGGTGCAATTTAGGAGTTCACCCTTCTTCCAATTTGCATTGCAATTCGTTTATGTTCAGAATTTATATGGACTCTTATATGGACATTTATATGATTAAGCGTTATTCCTTTGGGGTCAAACTCGATTAATGTGTTGGTTTATCATATCATACATTATATAAAAAAATTTTTTTGTCACTATGTATTTTTTTTTGTCACTATATTAAGTTATAGTTATTGCACAATATTTCCAGATTATTGTTAGATTGTATATTCACAGTATACAGGTTTGCGCAGCTCTTTTTTCCTTTTTTTCTGCATATTGGTGTTTGGTCTACACGTGTGAGTTTGCTGCATTTTTAGGGTTCATCAATCCATTCATTCAATAATTTTTATTACTCTTTATCCATTTAAGCGCGGTATATCCTCCTTCCCATACACAAAATATTTTACCAGTGTATAGCAGCAGCATTTAGAGAAAGTAAATGCTCCTCCCCTGAACGCAGAAGAGTTGCGTTCAGGATAGAAGAGTTTTTGTAAGAAAAACACTGATGCTGTAAAAATATGTGTAAATGTGCATTAACGCTAGGCGCATTTAATGCTTGAGGGTTAATTAATTTCAATGTCCAAAAAAATATTGTATTCTGGCCAGTGAAATTAATTAACACACAAGCACTTGACGCTGCTAAACACATGTAAATGCGGCTAAATGCGGTACAAGCGTTTACCAGCGTCCAGCGTTTTTCTTCTGCCAGGAGAAGGGCGTCTAGGGAGAGTCTTGTGTGCATTAACCCTAAGGATGACCAGATGTAAGCGGATGAATGTAATATATTTGCATCCAAGTCTGCTTGTACTCACATAGACGTATATGGTGGACTAAGGAGACAGATGTGGTGGACATAGGCAGACGGGATGTGGTGGACATAGGCAAACAGATATTGTGAATATAGGCAGACGGATGTGGTGGACATAGGCAGACGGATGTGGTGAACATAGGCAGACGGATGTGGTGAACATAGGCAGACGGATGTGGTGAACATAGGCAGACGGAAGTGGTGGACATAGGCAGACGGAAGTGGTGGACATAGGCAGACGGATGTGGTGGACATAGGCAGACGGATGTGGTGGACATAGGCAGACGGATGTGGTGGACATAGGCAGATGGATGTGGTGGACATAGGCAGGTGTATGTGGTGGATATAGGCAGACGAATATGGTGGACATAGGCAGACGGATATTGTGGATATAGGCAGACGGATGTGGTGGACATAGGCAGACGGATGTGGTGGATATAGGCAGAAGGATATGGTGGACATAGGCAAATGGATGTGGTGGACATAGGCAAATGGATGTGGTGGACATAGGCAGACGGATGTGGTGGATATAGGCAGACGAATATGTTAGACATAGGCAGACGGATGTGGTGGACATAGGCAGATGGATGTGGTGGACATAGGCAGACGGATGTGGTGGACATAGGCAGATGAATATGGTGGACATAGGCAGATGGATATGGTGGACATAGGCGGATGGATGTGGTGGATATAGGCAGACGAATATGTTAGACATAGGCAGACGGATGTGGTGGACATAGGCAGATGGATGTGGTGGACATAGGCAGACGGATGTGGTGGACATAGGCAGATGAATATGGTGGACATAGGCAGATGGATATGGTGGACATAGGCGGATGGATGTGGTGGACATAGGCAGATGGATGTGGTGGACATAGGCAGACGGATGTGGTGGACATAGGCAGATGGATGTGGTGGACATAGGCCGACGGATATTGTGGATATAGGCAGACGGATGTGGTGGACATAGGCAGACGGATATTGTGGATATAGTGGTGGACATAGGCAGAGGGATATTGTGGACATAGGCAGACGGATATTGTGGACATAGGCAGATGGATGTGGTGGACATAGGCAGGCGTATGTGGTGGACATAGGCAGGCGTATGTGGTGGATATAGGCAAACGAATATGGTGGACATAGGCAGACGGATATTGTGGATATAGGCAGACGGATGTGGTGGACATAGGCAAATGGATGTGGTGGACATAGGCAGACGGATGTGGTGGACATAGGCAGGTGTATGTGGTGGATATAGGCAGGTGTATGTGGTGGATATAGGCAGACGAATATGGTGGACATAGGCAGACGGATATTGTGGATATAGGCAGACGGATGTGGTGGACATAGGCAGACGGATGTGGTGGACATAGGCAGACGGATGTGGTGGACATAGGCAGACGGATGTGGTGGACATAGGCAGACGGATGTGGTGGACATAGGCAGACGGATGTGGTGGACATAGGCAGACGGATGTCCGCAGCCATCCATCCACCTATAGCAGTGATGGCGAGCCTTGGTACCCCAGATGTTTTGGAACTACATTTCCCATGATGCTCATGCACTCTGCAGTATAGTTGAGTATCATGGGAAATGTAGTTTAAAAACATCTGGGGTGCCAAGGTTCGCCATCACTGACCTATAGGTATTACATGGGTCTCTTTTTCCTCTATCACAAGATGGAGGAAAAATCATAACGTACATGGATGTCACATAAGTGACATCTGTTTTCAATCTGATCAAACGCAGCAAGGGATCAGTCCAGAATCCCCTGCTGAGAAAGGGGCCCAAGTGACTTCTCTAAAGGGTTACAGAATACAGTATACTGCATACAATATTGGGGATCTTAACCAGCGCTACATGCCTCTGAACATGAAGATGTCACCAGTCCTTGCAAATGTGGCAATCAAAATAAAAAAAGCACAAATGTGTGCGATACAGCACAGCGGCAGCTTCTAATTTCATTCCTCCTCCCCCCCCCCCAAAAACTGTATGAAGAAAAACATGAAAAATATTTTAAAAGATGCTCATTGCCAACATAGTCCTGATGGACACAGCTGAGTAGCACTGACTTATGTATATGGGTTTGTGCTCTGCACTGCACTTCCAGCTAAGCTGCTCTACATTCTCTGGCTATCTAAGGGAACTCAGAGTAGATGAACCTGAAAGTGATCATTGACCTCTATAATGACTGCACATGCTGCCTTTTGAATAAAAGCAAAGACCATTCATTGATGCATAAAAGTACTGCAAGCTCTGTTTCTGCTTCATTCAGTTTAAAAAAGAAAATGCTATGGAGGATTATACTGGAAAAGGAGAACACTAAAAAGAAAGGCATATACAGAGCAAAAAAGTCAGACTACCCCAACGTACAAGTAGACAATAATGGGCCACCTCCAATCTCAAAGAGGCTGTAGGGCAAAAAGACAAATATATCAGGTTAGAGTGTCATATTGAAAAAACAGAGGATTACCAAATTTCCTAAATCTTTTTTAAATGCAGAGCAACCAAGATTAGTATAGATCAGTTTATAGTTGGGCAGTGCCTCTCCATTCAGTTTATTCTACACTTGACCATCTGAAGGACCTCCACAATCATCACAGGGGACAATGACCCCTTTTATCAGGTCTAGCTTATTTCCTGTAGGTTTTGTTGTGTGGTCACAATTCCCTGTGCGTCTTAGCTAAAGGAGCAGCAAAGGGTGAATACACATGTAATAACACTAAAACACTATAGTCAAAGTGCAACAATAAAACAATAAGCACATAGGCACTGTATAGTCACCTACAGCAATGTGTACTAGAGTGGAAGGGAATGTACCGGTACATTGTTTTTCATTTTTTCTTAGATAAGCATTTAAGTCGCATCAGCATGATATACTGTAAATAATATCAACATGTGCCAATATTTTTTTAAAGTTTCTGTAGCGGGTATTTGAATTTAGGGGAAGCATCTGGGTGGTAGTGTAACCCAGATGCACTGATTGTTAGGGAATCTGGGACCATTTTATGGTTTTTGGAGGACTCTGGTGGTGTGAGGTTCCCTGCAGCCTGCAGGAGGCGCTGTTGCCCTGGGCCGGAGTTGAACCCTCACCACAAGACTGCATCTCTTTTTGTCCTTTCCTGGCGCTTGTACAGCGGGGCGGGGAACCTGCTGTGACGCAAAGGGAGAGGAGATAAAAGGGGCGGACGCCCTGAACACAGGGTTCAGAGTCGGAGGAAGCGGCCGCGCCCAGGCACCTTCGGCCTGGGTGCTGGCGTTCCGGAGTTCCGGGCCCAGGTGCCCTTGACCTGGCCGGAGCGGGTGATGGAGTCCATCCCAGGAACCTTTAGCCCTGGGGTGAGGTACTACTGAGGAGGCCTGGGACCCATTACCTTCGACTGGGTTCCGCGAGGGTGGAGGAGTCCGAGGTGCCTTAAGGTGTTGGGCGCCTGAATCTGAGATGAGGAGGCCGGGGAGTGTAACCCTTCCGAACAGCCCGGTGCAGCATTGCCGGTGATGGCGGGGCCTCCGGTAACTCTCTTGGATGTCTTCCCTCTGACAGGGGCCGCAGCCACAAGAAGGTAACTCCTGTTTCATGTTCATTAGAGTTGCTGGTAGAGACTCAGAAAAGGAAAGAAGTACATTCACAGCCACTGTGCATTATAACCGTTGGTGATATCTCAATGGTTTAGCTTGATTAAGGATTGTGCCTTGACCTACTCCCCACCAATACTGAACTGTTCTTTGGTCACAACCTGTCTGTGCTGAGTGACGATTTATTTGCTGCTAAGGAATAAATAAGAGTTGGACCTTTTCAGTGGTGTGGAACTCCGGTTACTGGGAGCAAAGGGGGGGGGGGGGGGTGTCATATCAAGGAAAGACTTGACCCCGGGTTGTACACACAGCCCGATGGTAAAAATATATTTGGGCCTTCACCTCTATCCAGAAGAGGACATGGGCTGTGGTGGATCTCATCCCTCCTCCCAGGTTCCCCTAGATAAGACAGCAAGCCGAGAAGAAGAAAGGGTGAGAGGGGTGGGCCCCGCTACATTTCTATTTATGAAATTATGTGTATATGGGGCAGCCATAATTGCTCCTTACACATGCAGATTAGATTCAGTTTCCTGCTTTGAAGCATAGAAAAAGACAAATTACATTCTCACAATAAAATCTATAAATCTTTTTATACAAAAGTAATGTATTCCTTATGTGCCTGATATGTTACCTCAATGCCTATTTTGTGCCAGATTCACAGTATGTTTTCATAAATTAAAGCCAAAAATGTTTTATATTGCAGCTCACTAATCAGTAGATGTGGTGGCTGCATTTGTTTTCTTTTTTGTTTCCCCCCCCCCCCCCTCTGTTTTCACCTGGTGATCAGGCCGGTAACACACCTCCTGTCTTAGAGCACCTCCACTTTGGATAAAGGAGCACACGAGCACCTTTGGACAGCAGAATTGTCAATGTGGGGGGAGGGGAGTCTTAGATGTACTCGCAGATTTAAATACACTAACCAATTGAAGCCAAACTCCAGCTCACACTTTAATAGTAGGGCACCTCCAGAAGCAAGGGCAGGCTAGCATTTTACTCCAGGACTATGGCTAAAATGGGGGGACAGAGAGAGAGAATATTGGGTGACAGTCACTTTTGTCTTTTTAAAATTGTATTGCAGAATGGTTAAAGAAGTGAGGGTTAGGAGTCCCAGATACCGTAGCAGATCACTTACAGACTCTCCAGATCTAGATCAATGTCCTGCTTCACAGTATCAGAATTTTTAGGCTGACCCGGCAACACTGGAAACATGTTTCCAAATTTCAGTGCATCCTCTAAGTGAGTCACCAGGCCCTTCTGAGAGACCAGACTTCTTCCTGGCCCTCTCCAGCAAGGGGCCTCCTCCTTGGCACAGCTTCCTCAAGACCAGGCAGGACAGTTTCAGGACCACTTTAGCACACTTTAGTCCCAGAAACAGGCTATTGAACCTAACATCAGAGATCCATCCAGCAGTACCTCCTCAGGCCTTAGCCCAGGGGGAAGAGAGCGAGCACGTGGCCTGTCCCAAATATTTATATCCAATCCCAGCATGCACACATGGCCTAAACCTCTTACTGGATTGGCTAAAGAAAATATAAATATTCATAGTTAGTTTTGTTTGTGAAATCTCATACAATGACCAGTGATATACCAGTGACATCTACTGGCCACAGTGAGAAATCACAAGGTAACTTAAAGTGTTACTAAACCCAGGACCCTGCACTCACTATATCTGATCCCCCACAGTACGCAGAATATGGAAATACAATTATTTAGTAAATATAAACTGCTAAATACCTTTTCTCATCAGCAGTATATAGCTTGTGATTTCTATCAGTGTCTGGCAGAGCACTGGCTAAAGCCTGTAGGAGGAGTTTTCATTCTTCTCTGACTGTACTATGAGGCTGCATGACCCCTGACCCTCTGTCTGGACAGTGCTGATTGGCCCTGTGCTGATCACATGCACCCTCCCCCCCAAAAAAAACAAAAAACGCTCTAGCAAAATACACCAAACTGAGCATATGCAGAGTGCCCCCAAGGCTCTGTGCTATCAGCAGATGGATTGGAGACAGTAAAAGAAGGGGAGGATCAGATCAGACAGATCGTGCTGCTGATCTGCCAGGCAATGATGTCACACATCAAGTGGCCTGGGCCCCCATGTACCGTGGGCCTCAGGCGTTCAGTTAGATCATGTGGAAGTGTAAGCCTGATCTGGTGGTAGTTGGGGGAAGTGGTTGCCCTCTTGGTGATGCGAGTATAGCTCCCCCTCAGTATGTCACACACCAAGTGGCCTGGGCCCCCATGTGGCTTCAGGCATTCAGTTAGGTCATGAGCCCTGACCTGGAGCCATGTTAAAGGAGAAATGTGGCATAGCCCAGTCAATGAGTATATTCAGCCTCCAGCCTGGCATAGCTTTTCTAGCTTTCCTCAGTCCTCTTGTTGCTGCTGTAGCCACATTTGCATTGTCTGTGAGGACAGAGTAACGGTCTGCTCTCTGAATGTTTAGTGGGGGGTTTGAAACTCAAATGATCTGCTCCCATTTTCTGTTCCTTCTTCACTTGGAAATGTGGCCACGCTTTATCAGCAGGCAGTGGCACACACCCAAGCAGGAACCTGGAATGGGCATTATGGCAATGTGATGTCACACTGAAAGCAGCTATTACTGCCTGCTTGTCTATCTGCTTGAGGACTCACAGAGAAGAACAGTGAGATCAAGCTGGAGAGGAGAGAGAGAGAGAAGAGCTGTCTGCTCGTGAGTGTGCTGACACCCTTCAGCCAACAGAAGAAGGGGGAGGATCCTGACAAAATTGTCGGGATATCACCCCAAGACAGACTGTAACCATGCCCCTCCCACACCTAAATGCCTCAATTTTAACAGAAAGGGTTCACTGCTGTGAGGACAAGGATTACGATTAGGTAAAAAAAGGAAACCCATACTTCTCTTTTAAAGCAGAGCTAAACCCACTTGTTCAGTCTCCCAAAACCGTTATATCCAAGGCATGCCGTTAATGATCATTGTCACAGTTGTTTGTGATCTTACCGAACTGTCAAGCATTCATGACATGTTGTTTACATTGTTATCATGTGATTGACCAATCATAGCAAACACATGATAACCGGTTACTGGTTATCGGGAACAGTGATCTGCTGTGTTCGTCACAGGAGGGGCGCGCTGCGTGACCCAACGGGCATACAACACACTCCTAAACCGCCGCAGGCTCAATTATGCATATGGCAGTATATCTGCAGGAGCAAGGCGGCAAGTGGTTAAAGCGGAATTAAACCCTCCTATCCTTTACAGTCAAGGAAGCTGCCAACTTTTCCTCTGTTTGATTTGCAGTTTTCATGATGCTGCACATGTGATCAGTTATGACACCAGCCATTTGATGGCTTGGCAATGTAGTTGAGAAAACAAAGCAATGTGACAGTTATCGTTCACGGCATGCCATGAATGTAATCGTTTTGGCAAACTGTTAAATTGATGGTTTTAGTTCTGCTTTTATATGCACAGCCCTGCATGAAAGTGCGCTCTGGGCACTTGGGGAGTTATACAGATAAGGGGATGGAGAGAGATAGTCTAGAGTAGCCTTTTTCAACCAGGGTGCCTTCAGGTTTCTTCAGGGGTGCCTTCGCAAAATGCCTAAAAAATGCCCAAAAATTGTATACAAGCCAACTGGTGGCTCAAGCCTGCCATAGAGTTACAAAAAGCCACAGGTTTTCACTGTGCATCATTACAACCTTCTAGCCACCGGCGTCCTAACAACCAATAACATCATTGGTTGTTAAGGAGGATGTAGGAAGTCTGCACAGCATCCTTGTTTGCCCCCCCCCCCTGCCCATCTCTGTCAGCACTGGGATCACATTAGCTAAAGGAGGAAGGAAAACTGAGGGAGAAGAGAAACATTGGACTACTAGTCAGTACCAGTGTGCAACAGTGTATTTGCTTTGGAAGAATAAATCACCTCTAATGTTGGGTGTCCTATGTGTGTGGATGTTGCTGCGATATGTAAAACTATTAGGTCAGTTTTTTTACATTTTAGAATGGGGTGCCTTGACCGAAAAAAGGTTGAGAAACATTGGTCTAGAGCCCACCATTGTATACAGAGAGAGCAGCATATGTAGGCTGCAGCAAACATTGCAATGGACGTCTCGTTTTTTTGCTAGGTCCCGTCTACAATGCATGGCTACGACTGTCAGCTAGGGGGCGCTTACAAGATACTGGGCTAAAAACTAGTTCTGTGACACTGATGGCACTAAATCCACAACAGTAAAATCAGTCTGTATATGCAGTAAAGCATGCTTGTTATACTCACTGTGGAACCCAAGGGGTTAAACCTTTGCATACCTCCCAACTCTTTGAGATGGGAATGAGGGACACCTATCAGCAAAAGTATGCAGGCATAGGACACACCCCTTTCCATGCCCCCTTAAAGGAGAATTGTACAAAAAAACAAGATTGACTTTATATTGGCCTTATATTGGCTTTTGGAATTTACAAATGCAGCAATTTAGAAATCAGATGAAAGGTTTAGCGCTGGAAAACACTTTTTGATAGATAAAAAGTGAATTTTATATACACCTATATAGATCAGATCAAAATGAGGGACAAATGAGGAGGAATGAGGGACAGAGGGACATTGTTGCAAATCAGGGACAGTCCCTTGAAATAAGAGACAGTTAGGAACTATGCCTCTGCATTGTGGAAAAAGGCTGCTTGATCCTGTATGCACAGATCCTTCTCTTCTTCCACTGACTCCAGAACATGTCCAAATAAGACAGAGCCTTTGGAGTCAGGCTGCACATGCTCAGTTTGGTGTGTATTGCTAGAGAGTTTTTTTTTTAACTTAGGAGGGTGCATGTGATCACCACAGGGCCAATCAGCACTGTCCAGACAGAGGGTCAGGGGTCCTGCATCCTGATAGGACAGCTCAGTGCAGTATAAAAACTCCACATGCAAGCTTTAACCAGACACTGATAGAAGTCACAAGACTGCTATATAATGCTGATGAGAAAAGGTATTTAGCAGTTTATATTTACTAAAATGATTGCATTTCCATCAGTAGAAGACCAGATATAGTGAATGCAGAGTCCTGGGTTTAGTAACACTCCCACACTATGGGGAATCAAACGATTGTGGCTGCTATCACAACGTTTTATATCCTATGGGACATAAAAAAAAATGCAAAAAGATACTGTATATACTGGTGTGTAGCACTCATATACTGCGGTGCAGTTCCAGTATGAGCGCCATACCAGTATATATCTTTTTGCACTGATGGCACTTGCCATAAATCTGTATAGATTCAACTTCACTGCCCTGAATTGCTAAGTGGGAGTTACTGAACAGAAGCTTCCATCCAGTGCTTCTCACACTTTGTGACAGATTTCCTTTCATTATATGCTTTGTGGTGCAAAGTACCAGAAGGTAAATTTGTTCAGTACGACATCTACAAAAAAAAAAAAGAGAGGTTCAGCAAATGCAATAAAAAAGTGATGTATAAGGGAAAAAAGCTGGAGGTGCACTAACGCTGCATTCTGAAAGGCCAGTTCTGTTGACATTTTGTTTATCTCTGCTTTTCCTCTGTTGATTTTTCTCATATAAATTGTTAGTGTTCCTGCTTCAACATCCTCGAGTCACAAATATCCAGCCAGCAATTCTGAATCGCTCCACAATGGACAATGCATTGCATTCCCACAGGCAGTTAAATTCACACTTTGCTGTTAAATGGGGGGGGGGGGGGGTTCCTGGAATAAAAAGTAGCGGCTCATTTCACAATGCGAATTGTAAATGGTATAATGGCCTCTTCTATAAAAGCTTATTAGAATGTCAACCCTGGATGACCCCCTAAAATCTAGCTCTACAAGCAGAGGGGGCTTCTTCCCATGTCTGCAGCCAAGATCTGTCTGTGCCACAATACAGATGGTCCTCGGCAGTGCAAGGGTTACAACATATTAAAGCATCAGCTACAAGGGGCCCTATCTTGCCTGAACGTATTACCATTCCTTAATCCTAAAATAACCTTTAAATATAACTACATCTGTTAAACTCCAATGCAGCCAGAGGGGTGGGCAAGCAGAAACACATTTTTTCATGGCAAAACAATTAAATACAATCTGAAGAGTGAATTCATCAATGACAGTGATTCCCGTTCGAGTCTGTATGTTGTAGTCTCAACCTGAACTTACAGTATTCTTGAACTAAAGGACAAACTTGTTTTTATTATTTTCATTTTTGATAGAGCAAGGTAAGGTTATAACCCCTACAAGTTTTTTTTACCAACTGTGTCCCATTGGGGAGATTTCCCTTCACTTCCTGTCCCATGCCCCCCACCGGGAAGTGAGAGGAAGTCCCTCCAAAGTCAGGGAAATCCCTGGTCATCACCAGAACTAGTGTCCTCATTGGAAGATTTCCCCTCTACTCCTGTTTTGGTGACAACCCAAAATTTTGGATTTTATTTCACTCTCCGTGATAATGATGAACAGGACAAATAGAGAGGGTGAATCTCCCTAATGGGGGCACCGGCAAAAAAAAAAAACCTTACAAGTGTTCAAATCCCTTTCCACTATATTAAACACCAAAAAAAAAATGTTTTGCCTTAATACTTTAAAATCCTAAAGGAATTGGGTTGCTTCTTGATAAAAATGATACAAACACACCAAAAATGCAAAAGTAAGAGCCGGTTCACACTGGGGCAACACGACTTCCAGCGCGACCTTACAAGGCAACTTCGAGGCAACTTCAAGGCAACTTCGAGGCAACTTCAAATTTCCTCCAGGACAGGCGACTTTGCCAGTGGCCAATCAAACAATAATCAGCTCTGTGGGAGGGAGGGGTTTGCCTGAGAAAACTATTTTCTCTTCCTGTAAAGTTGCTTCAGTCAAGACACTGATCCGACTTTGGAGGCGACTTCCATTGAAATCAATGGGTACAAGTCGCCTAGAAGTCGTTTTCAAGTAGTACAGGAACCTTTTTTGAAGTCGGAGCGACTTCTGTAGTGTGCATAAAGACGGCTCCATAGACTAACATTACAGCGCGACTTGGGGCGACTTGGGGCGTCTCGGGGCGACCTGAAGTTGGATCCTGAGTCGCCCTGGTGTGAACCGGCTCTAAGGGCTGGATTACACCAGATGCAGTCCAGTGCATTTTTAAGGTCCATAAAAAGTTATTTTGGCAGAAAAAAAACGCTTTTGTACAGGCGCTGATGTCGTGTACACACGATCGAGTTTCACGGCGGTGAAAACACCGCCGTGAAACCCGACGGGAAAAACAAGGACCGGCTTGGTCCCCTACACACGGCCGGTTTTCATGACAGGTTTTCTCTTGGTCGAGAAAACCGGCCGTGTGTAGGCTCCCTAGCAGTGTTTCCCTATGGGAAAACTGCCACGGAAAAAAATGCCGCGATTCGCAACGAGAAAAATTAGAGCATGTTCTAATTTTTCTCGTCGTGATTCTTGTTGTTTTTCTCTTCGGGAAAAATGCTGGAAAGCCTACACACGGACGTTTTTCTCGTCCAAGAGAAAAAATTTAATTTTTCCTGACGAGAAAAGTGATCGTGTGTGCGCGGCATTAGGAGCTTTTAATGTTTTTTTTTCTGCCAGAAAACTGCTCTCAAAAACTCAAACCAGAAGGTTTTTTTTTTCTTCCTCTAGAAGCAGAGCTTAAAATATAAAAAATATATAGGTTGCGCTAATCAAACATATTAAACCAACATATTAAACCAATAAAAGTGATTTGAATTGGTTTGAAAACAGTCTACGTGATGTGATATGTAGTCCTGAGTTCCTTCCACACCATCCACCACCATAGTGATCATTAAAACATCAGTGCCTCCACCAACAGCTGAATGGCTCCCTTACTAGCTCCAATTAATCCCTCACTACAAGGAATCATATGCGCTTGTGGCTTTAGCCCAGCCAAGGCCTTTGTCCAAGTCTCCTACACAGGATCACCTCTTGGCACCGTAGAAGGATTTCAGAAATGAGACATACACAGGCTTCAATAAATGATCATTGGTCAGTCATCTTCAGTTTATCACATGGACAGCATGGATACTTGCTTCCAAAAAGCAGCGAAAATGGCGGACGCCGCTCCGAGCACATGGACGCGGCAGCGTGATGTCAGCACGTAGGCCCCTCCTGACGTGTTTCATGCGCACGCACTTTATCAAGAGAGCTTAAAATATGCCTCTAATCGTCATAATGTGCATGGACACATTGGATAACATTGAGCTGCTTCTACGGGCAAAATGCTAAACTCCTCTAGAAGCAATGGTGGCAGGTGCTTCATTTTTTGGGGTGGACAGCAAGCAATAGACCCCACCCCCCCTGTTTGGTCGGTCGGACAATCAAACCCCCCCCCCGTTGCTTGCCCATCCGCCCACCAGCCCCGCACTTACCCCATCCAGGTAGCGGGCAGCTTCGGCAGCTTCCCCCTGCATCTACTCCTTGGCGGCTTCCCCTCTGCTTCTGCTCCTGGCCGGCCAATGTGATCGCTTCTCCTCTCCGCCAATCGGGTCATAAGACCCACTTCTTGATTGGCTGGGAGGAGAAGCAGTAAGACAATAGCAAATATTAATTGGCTATTGTCACACAAGTGGGTGGTCTCAGGGCGCAGTGCTCTGCGCCCTGAGCCCACCCTTTTTGAAGCCAATTAGAGCTTCAGGCTCTAATCATGTGCTTAAAAAACAAACAAACATTGAAATCCATGCATCCGGAGCCGGGCGCCACTGTCTAGAAGCAGCGTTTTTTTTTAAGCCAGTGTGTATAGGCCCTGTTTAACATGGATTCCAATGGCCCTCGATCAAACCAATGCAGTGTGATCCGGTGCAGTCAACTAAAGTAGAACATGTTGCATTTTTTCTGTATGGAACGTAGCAAAATGCACCAGAACGCACATGTCCTTAATTGAGATGAAGAAAGAAGAGGAAAAAAAACGAACGCATCAAAAACGTGCATGCAGAAATGCCATTGGAATGCAGGAATTGTGTAAATTGTCCGTCAGTCCCACTGCCTGTATCTCTGACACTTTGTGGAACTTCAGTGGCAGTTCTGCAACAGCTGGAGGGCACCAGGTTGCCTAACCCTGTCCTAGGGTGACAGCCGTACAGAACAGCATTGTCACCCTAAGACAGTGTGTGTGTGTGTGTTAGAATTACATAATACCTCCCTCTTTTCTCCATACCAGGGAATTCATGGCTGAACTCGCATCTCACAGACATCGCATGTGATCGGCACCGCAGGTGCGGGTACGAATCACATGCGATGTCTGTGATCGCAGTAGTGTGAACCTGGGCTGAGGGGGATTTACTTAAACTGTTGCCCTCAGAATCTGGTGTAGCTGTGCATAGAAACCAATCAGCTGCTAACTTTAGCTTGTTCAATTAATCTTTGACAATTAAACCTGGAAGCTGATTGGTTGCTATGCAGAGCTGCACCAGATTCTCTGTATACCAGTTTTAGTAAATCCCCTCCAATGTACTTTCCCAACCACAAATCACAGGGATAAGGAAAAGAAATGCTCCAGACATTCACACCTATGCAAAGTTCCCATCACACTTCTGACATCCTTCACAAGATCACGCCATCAGAATGTATAATAAATCAAGAACAGCTGCGTCTCTAGAGTACAAGTCTATATTTCTATTCTTAACTCTGCTTTCTCACTGATGCATTTTTGCTGCATTTTTACCGTGCCAAAAATGCAACAGAAACACAATCCCTTTAACTCATATGGGACTCTTTACACCACTGCGCTGTATGTGCAATGCATTTTGAAAACTCCTGCATGCTGCATCCCTGGTGCCGTTTTCAAAACTGCATCAAAACCACATCTTTCCATTGAAGCAAACAGAAAACGTGGCAAAAACGCATAAAATAGCACACCTGCGTTGCATTTGTGGTGCGTTTTTTTTTAGTCACATGTCCATGTGTCACAGGTACATGCTGGGTAATAGGCACCGAGAAAATGCACTGAAAACATATAAAACATGCAGCAAAAACGCATATGCGTTTTTACAGGTTTTTTTTTCAATGGAGCAGTGTGAAAGCAGTTTTAATTGTTGCATTCTATGAAAGCTGAGGAAAGGAAAAACCGAGACCAACCCAACAAATCAGATTTTTGCTTGCACTATAATCCTTTTGTAGAAAAGTGACAGCTGTCAGCTGAATCTTGATTGGCTGCACTCAAAAACATTTTTTTTCCCTTTCCTCCTCTTTTATATATATATATATATATATATATATATATATATATATATATAAATAAAACAGTGAGAGCCGGTTCACACAGGGGCGACTCGTCAGGCGACTCAGCCGCCTGACAAGTCGCGCTCCGCTCTGTTTAATGGAACCGTTCTAATAGGAGCGACTCAAGCCGCTCCGACTTAGAAAAAGGTTCTTGTACGACTTTGGGGGCAACTTGCATTGACTTCAATACAGAAGTCATTTTGCAAGTCGCCTCTGAATTCGTCTTGAGATCACCTTGCTGAGTCGCCCCCCAAAGTTGTGCCGCCCCTGTGTGAACCGGGTCTGAGGGAGATTTATCAAGAAAACTAGCAACAGAGACGCAAACCAGGCTGCCTCCTACTTAGCAAAGTCTCTGCGACAGGCTTACAGCGTATTTGCGATCCCTGCGCCTGTATTCCTGGGCAGCCGACAGCGATAGTTTGCAAGTAGGCTTCATGTACACTGCTGCTGGTAAACGGACGTTTAGGAGCAGTTGGGCGTTTTTTTCAGAACTCTCCGTTATGTTATCAGTACATGTACACAGGGTCGTTTATAATTGTTTCTAGGCAGTTGAGTTTAGAAGCATTTTTTGGAAAGCAAAAAATGAGTTTAGGACGGATGTTGAAACGCCAAATTCCTGTAACAGCTTGTAAACGCTTATAAACGCAGCTAACTTGCGTTTAGCCGCATTTTGTTTACAGGCAGTTTTTCATTTTTGACAATTTGCAAAAAAAAAAAAAAAACTTTTCTAAATGCAAATGCGGCTAAATGCGGCAAAACTGCCGTTTTTAAGCGTCAGTTACTATCTGTCAAGTTAAATTGTTCAGGAGAGGTTGTAAAACGTCCCGTGTACATGAAGCCTTACTCACACGTCTTCTCAGAAAGCTGCAGTCTGCATGAACACTGATTCAAAGTCAAACAGCAATGTATGCGTGAAAAGTGCAAGCACAGCAGATTTGCTGGGTTACCTTCTGGATGAAGTGAGCGACTCTCTAGTTTTGACTTGCAGCGCCGCAGAGTATCTGTACTGGGTGCCGGGGGTCCACGTGCAGCAACCTTTGTCCAGCAGGGCACACAGCAGGCACAGGAGAACGTGCCAACAGGACCAGCAGGGCACCGAGACGGGCATGATGAGGGAAGCGCACACTCTGATGATCCACCAAGCTTCAGGTCCTGAAATGTCAGGGGCGCGGATGCGTCTGGAATATTTAGAAGTTAACTGCTGGTGACCCCTACATAATCGCAGGTAGCAGACAGCAATGCGTCCAATTGCTTAGTGAGAAAAGTGTCTGGTGATCCTCGATAAACCCACCTCAAAGTCACTAAGGACAAATCCGGCCTCCAGACAGCCCCTAAGTGAGAAGTCTCACTCCCCCTTACCTCCTGCCTTTCTCAGAATGTGCCCCCCACACAGCAGGGAGAAGAGAGAAAAGAAGTCTGCTCAGACTCTGCCCACTTGTCTTCAATCGGTTTAGAAATCCCAAACAATTGGGTTTTTAAATCACTGGGATAGCATCCCCCCCTCCCTCCCCTCTCCCCTCTCCTCTATGCTCTCTCCTCCTTCTCTTACCTACCCTCTCTCTTCTTTTCCCCTCCTCTCTTCACTCACTTCCTAGCTGCCGTCTTCCTTTTTATTCTTTCTGTCTCCCAAAATCCAATTTCCTCTCCCAGCTGCTTTACAACGAACGAACGATACCCTATATGTATGCTTTAAGATGATCCCATGTCTTCGTCCTATTGTCCCTCTCTATTCCCCCTCTCCGCTGTTCCTTAACTCCCCCCCTCCAGCTCTCCATTCTTTCCTGGCCTCACTCTAAGTATAGTTAAATCCAATCCCTGTAATTAGCTTGTTTCACAAACTGTAAAGTCTGCTGCGAAGCAAACTGGTTTTAATCAACATTTGGGTCCTAAAAAAAAAAAAAAAATCCTTAAAATGCCAAAAAAAGAACACACAATGGGACAATTGCAATTTATTACATACCCTATTCGGCTCTTTTTTTCATGCATATATTATGGATCTTCAGGGATTTGTCTCTCAAAAGAACATGTCAGTTGTCCGAAAAAGTTTATTTTGGTTTCTAAATAGCATCTAATAACACACTGTGGAATGTAAAATTTTATGCTTTTATACTTTATTTTTACTTAATGCTTTATTTTAAAATATAAATGAAGGCAAAACTTTTTTATGCTTTTATACTTTATTTTTACTTAATGCTTTATTTTAAAATATAACTGAAGGCAAAACTTTATGCTTTTTTACTTTATATTTACGTTATACTTTATTTTAAAGTATAACTGAAGGCAAAACTATTTTAAAGTTAAAAAGCATTAAAAAAAGTATAAAGTTAAAAAGCATAAAAAAAAGTTTTTTTTTCTAAAAAACGTATAACGTAAAAAGAAAGTAAAAAAGCATAAAGTTTTGCCTTCAGTTATACTTTAAAATAAATTATAAAGTAAAAATAAAGTAAAAAAGCATAAAAAAGTTTTGCCTTCAGTTATATTTTAAAATAAAGCATTAAGTAAATAACTGAAGGCAAAACTTTTTTATGCTTTTTTACTTTATTTTTACTTTATACTTTATTTTAAAGTATAACTGAAGGCAAAACTTTATGCTTTTTTACTTTCTTTTTACGTTATACTTTTTTTTGAAGCAAAACTTTTTTTATGCTTTTTTACTTTATACTTTATTTTAGGCAAAAAAAGTTATGCTTTTTTTACTTTATACCTTATTTTAAGGTATAACTGAAGGCAAAACATTATGCTTTTTTTACTTTCTTTTTATGTTATACTTTTTTTTTTAAAGTAAAACTGAAGGCAAAACTTTTTTTTTTTTTTGGATTGAGTTAAGAGGGATTAGAGTACCTATCAGGTTTTTACTGCGGTCAGTGCCCCCATTAGGGAGGTTCACCCTCTCTATTTGTCCTATTTATCATTATCACTGAAAGAAAGAAAGTCCCAAATTTTGAGTGATCACCAGAACAGTAATAGAGGGGAAGTCTTTTATTGGGGACACTAGAGACTAAAAAGCCAAACTTCACCCAAAAGGAGAAGTTCTGCTCTTCCTCCTCTGCTACATTTGGATTGTATTTTTTTTTAGGGGGGGGGTGGCTACCTAGTTTTGACAGGTACCCACTCCTATTTCCGCTCAGATCGTCTAGGTTATCCGAATGGAAGTTCTCTTATCTCCCTGCTTGCAACCTTCCGGGACACTTAACAGGTCCCAGAAGGCTTTAGGATCATTAACAGGTCCCAGAAGGCTTCGGGACCATTCACAAAGCGCAGCGCGGCTTGTGTATGGGCAGTGGGCAATTTTTGGATGATTTTTTTGATGTTGGCTGCCCACTGCATATGTGTGAGCCACACTGTGCTTTGTGAATGATTTGATGAGTACTGAAAGTTCTGCAGATTGATGCTAAACAATCAATAATATTCCGCACTGGCTGATCAACTCAGTTTGATTGAATCTGATTGAGTCTAGATCAATCAGAAGAGAAGTTATGGCTATATGATTGTTTTCAGATTTGATTGTTTTATTAATATTTTAATGAACCTCACATTGATTGGATTAAACAGTTCGAAGCATGTGTGGCCACATTTACAATCTAAAATGAAAGAATTTTTTTTTGCCTTAAGTTCTACTTATGTGGTATGACATATTATGTTTCTCTGCAAAAATATACTATGGACATGTGTATGTAGTGCTGAAGGTGATAAACACAAGGATTAGAGTTGGTAAGGATCTGGTACCATAGCTTTAAAGCAGCCATACCACAGTACGGCTGTGGCCGAAAGTTTTGAGAATGACAGAATAATTAAAGGGGTTGTAAAGGTTCGTTTTTTATTTTCTAAATAGGTTCCTTTAAGCTAGTGCATTGTTGGTTCACTTACCTTTTCCTTTGATTTACCTTCTAAATGTTTTTTTTCTTTGTCTGAATTTCTCACTTCTTGTTTCTCCTCAGTAAACTTCACACCATCATCCGAGTGGTGTGGAGTCACCCAGAACAGCTTACTGAACAGCTTACTGAGGAGGAACAGGAAGTGAGAAATTCAGACAAAGAAAACAAAGAAAACAAACATTTAGAAGGGACATCGAAGGAAAAGGTAAGTGAACCAACAATGCACTAGCTTAAAAGAACCTATTTAGAAAATAAAAAACGAACCTTTACAACCCCTTTAATTTTCAAAGTCTGCTGCCTCAGTTTTTATGATGGCAATTTGCATATACTCCAGAATGTTATGAAGAGTGATCAGATGAATTACAATTAATTGCAAAGGCCCTCTTTGCCATGAAAATGAACTTAATCCCATAAAAACATTTCCACTGCATTTGTGAAGAAGGCTTCAGGGCGCCCAAAAAAGTCCAGTAAGTGCCAGGACAATCTCCTACAGTTGATTCAGCTGCGGGATCGGGGCACCACCAGTGCAGAGCTTGTTCAGGACTGGCAGCAGGCAGGTGTGATGGAATGTGCATGCAAAGTGAGGCGAAGAGATTTGGGGGATGGCCTGGTGTCCAGAAGGGCAGCAAAGAAGCCACTTCTCCCCAAAAAAAACATCAGGGACAGACTGATATTGTGCAAAAGGTACAGGGATTGGACAGCTGAGGACTGGGGTAAAGTCATTTTCTCTGATGAATCTCCTTTCCAATTGTTTGGGGCATCCGGAAAAACCTTGTACGGAGAAGAAAAGGTGTGCGCTACCATCTGTTCTGTGTCATGCCAACAGTAAAGCATCCTGAGACCATTCATGTGTGGGGTTCAGCCAACTGAGTGCCTAAGAACACAGCCATTAATAAAGAATGGTACAAAAACATTCTCTGAGAGCAACTTCTCCCAACTTCTCCCAACCATCCAAGAACAGTTTGGTGAGGAACAATGCCTTTTCCAGTTGGGCAAAACTGATAACTAAGTGGCTTGAGGAACAAAACATCGAGTCCATGGCCAGGAAACTCCCCAGACCCTAATCCCATTCAGAATTTGTGGTCAATCCTCAAGAGGCAGGTGAACAAAAAACCCCCCACAAATTCTGACAAATTCCAAGCATTGATTACGCAAGAATGGGCTGTCAGGATGTGGCCCAGAAGTTGATTGACAGCATGCCAGGGGTTTTTGAGAGCAATTGCAGAGGTCTTGAAAAAGAAGGGTCAACACTGCAAATATTGACTTTTTGCATAAACTGAATGTAATTGTCAATAAAAGCCTTTGACACTCATGAAATGCTTGTAATTAAACTTCAGTATACCATAGTAACATCTGACAAAAAGATCTAAAAACACTGAAGCAGACTTTGTGAAAATAAATATTTATGTCATTCTCAAAACTTTCAACCATGGCTGTACAGACGATACTGAGAAAAGCATACCTGTAAACGCGCGGGCAAACTCTCAGATCCTGTGAAATCATCCCCTGGCTCTCACTGCTCCTCCCTCTGTCCCCGCGTACAGCAGGAGAACCTGGGGACATGGGATCAGAGGGGGTGATTTCACAGCATAAAGGCCTGTACATACGATCAGCATCACACAATTGCTCCAGATTTGTCAGCTGCACATTCATGATGCGAATCTCTCATTCCACCACATCCCGAAGGTGCTCTACTGGATTGAGATCTGGTGACTGTGGAGGCCATTGGAGTACAGTGAACTCATTGTCATGTTCAAGAAACCAGTGGTGAGAGGATTTGAGCTTTGTGACATGGTGCATTATCCTGTTGGAAGTAGCCATCAGAAGATGGGTACACTGTAGTCATAAAGGGATGGACATGGTCAGCAACAATACTCAGGTAGGCCTTGGAGTTTAAAAATGCTCAATTGGTACTGAGGGGCCCAAAGTGCACCAAGAAAATATCCCCCACACCATTACACCACCAGCCTGAACCATTGATACAAGGCATGATGGATCCATGCTTTCATGTTGTTTATGCCAAATTCTGACCCTACCATCTGAATGTAGCAGCTAAAAAGGAATCTCATTAGCCAGGCAACGTTTTTCCAATCTTCTATTATCCAATTTTGGTGAGCCTCTGTAAATTGTAGCCTCAGTTTCCTGTTCTTAGCTGACAGGAGTCACACCCGGTGTGATCTTTTGCGGCTGTAGCCCATCTGCTTCATGGTTCGATGTGTTGTGCATTCAGAGATGTATACTGCATACCTTGGTTGTAATGAGTGGTTATTTGAGTTACTGTTGCCTTTTCATCATCTGGAACCAGTCTGCCCATTCTCCTCTGACCTCTGACATTGACAAGGCATTTTCTTTCCATACAACTGCCGCTCACTGGATATTTTCTCTTTTTCGGACCATTCTCTGTAAACCCTGGAGATGGTTGTGTGTGAAAATCCCAGTAGATAAGCAGTTTTTTAAATACTCAGACCAGCCCGTCTGGCACCAACAACCATGACACAATCAAAGTCACTTAAATCCCCCTTTTTCCCCATTCTGATGCTCGGTTTGAAGTTCAGCAAGTCATCTTCACCACATTTAGATGCCTAAATGCATTGAGTTGCTGCCATGTGATTACATGTGCAAAATAACAATCGGCGCAAACTCAAATACTGTAAATAAATAAATTACTATTATAGTAGCTGCTGTCACTCAAAGTAATTTCACTCCACCCGCAAAGAAATATAACCCAAAAAACAGTGCTGCACTACTAAGTAAATATATTAAAACATGTATACCAAAAATACATCAATTATAAATAATCAAATCCACTACTACAAAAAATCTTATATCATATCATAAGTTCATGTAAATAATGTTTGATTGAAGAAAATCCTGCCATAAATCAGTTCAACCAAGGTGCAGACAAGGATGAGTGCTCACCTCATATAAGAGCAAAATCAGCAGTTGTCCCTTCGCGTGTCGTCGGGGCGTTGACTTCCTCAGTTAGGGGTCCCTAACTGAGGATGTCAACACCCTGACGACACGCATTTAGGGGTGGAGCTTACGCACTGACGTCACACCATGGTCATCTTGAAAATTGGAAGTTTGCAACGCCTTTCAGTTTGCACAAGCTGATTGTGCTTCACTTTGTAAGTGTATCCATTACCTTTATACCATTAAATTATTGGAAACGGAGAGCACTAGATGTTACTTTCCTTTTACATATAAAATCCAATCGGGCAAGACGATCTGGGTTCTTGGAACCCTATTAAGGTGCTATTTATCTAAGGAGGTCTGTGTATCCATAGTATGTCAGGTGTCATCACTTTCCCCAGAGGTGACAACTGCTGATTTTACTCTTATATGAGGTGAGCAGCCTGTGAAACTGGTGGTGGAGAGCACTCATCCTTGTCTGCACTTTGGGTGAATTAATTTATGGCAGGATTTTCTTAACTCAAACATTATTTACATGAACTTTTGATATAAGATTTTTTGTAGTAGTAAGTTTGATAATATATGTAGCGCCCACCCCAATTTTGGGGCGCTATATGTGTAAATTTAGGGGCAGTCTGAGCCAGTAGTTGGGCTCAGATCAAATATGGTTCAAATAGTTTGCTCTGCTCTGGGTGTGATACTGCCCGGCAGTGTTATTCTCCTTTGCCTGCAGGTGGCACTGTCACCGCCGGCACAGGCTGGATCACGGGGGTATCACAGCACCTTGGGTGTCTTCTCTCGGCAGCCGTGCAGTGGCCGTGGTCTACCCGCTGTGCATGCTGGGAGAGCGTACAAAAGGGGCAGACGCCATTTGCCGTGAAGCGATTCCAGGGGAACCCCAAGGCGTTCGGGGGGACCTCTGGTCCAGTGAGCGTGTCTCGTGGCCCTCATGGAACGGGATACGTGTGTTTTTTGTCTCGGGCACCTTTAGCCCGGGGCTCTGCTGCTGCATAGTAGGCCCAGCTCTCCTATTGAGGGCCTACGCTTCGGAGAGGGATCCCAGGCTGCCCGGTTGAAGGGGGCCCATCTTTAGGGAAGGAGTTCCAGGGGAAGATCAGTCCCAGGGGAGATAGCGACGGTACTGCTGTCTCAGGGAGAGGCCTGGAGGCCTACCTAAAGGGGGATCCATCATCTCTGACATCCGTGCTCCACTCCGGTTGCTAGGACCGCTCTAAAAAGGGACTATCCGGGTGAGCAAAACCCACTCAGGCTTGAGTGGCGACAAAAGTGTTCTTTGGGTGTTGCGTGCCTGAACCTTCCCCTACTCTGTCGTTTCTACTCTCTCTCTCTTCCAAGTTTTACCTCAAGAAAATAATAAAACCTTGCTGCTTAGGTTTCACACCTGTGTGGACATTGGCTTTATTACAAAGGGACTTTCACCAAGACAACGGAGACCAGGGATCCACTCTGGAGAGGTAACTCGCCACAAGGCCCAAAAATCAAACACTGCTCGCCTCTTCATACATTTAGTTGGATACCGGGCAAGTAGCAGGTGTGCCCTACTGCAAATGGATGAAGCGGAGGGGTCTGTGTGCTACATATAGAATTGATGTATTTTTGTTATGCACGTTTTGATATATTTATTTAGTAGCGCAGCACTGTTTTTTTGGCTGCCATGTGATTGGCTGATTAGCAATTTATGTTACCAAGCAATTGAACAGGTGTACCTAATAAAGTAGCCAGTGAGTGTAATTTCCTTTTATGGCTCTGGAGTAGTGATGAGCCGAACACCCCCGGGTTCGGTTCGCACCAGAACCCGCGAACGGACCGAAAGTTCGTACGAACATTAGAACCCTATTAAATACAATGGATGCGAACGTTCGAATTCTAAAGTGCTAATTATAACAACTATTATGCATGTTACTGTCCTAAAAAGGGTTTGGGAACCCGGGTTCTGCACCAGGGGACATGTATCAATGCAAAAAGAAGTTTTAAAAACGGTCGTTTTTCGGGAGCAGTCATTTTAATGATGCATAAAGTGAAAAAAAAAAAGTCAAATATTCCTTTAAATATCGTACCTGGGGGGTGTCTAAAGTATGCCTGTGAAGTGCCACGTGTTTCCCGTGTTTAGAACTGTCCCTGCACAAAATGACACTTCTAAAGGAAAAAAAAGCCATTTAAAACTGCTTGCGGCTTTAATGTAATGTCTGGTCCCGGTAATATGGATGAAAATCTTTAAGAAAAATGGCATAGCTACCCCATGACCACCCCCCCCCCCCTACCCCAGCCCATTACCAGCCCCTTTGGGTCTTGTATGGATATTAAGGGGAACCCCGCACATAAAATAAAAAAGGCCCTATATACTCTGAACAGCCGTATACAGGCGGTGCATACAAGACAGGGACTGTATGTTTGTTCTTATGTAGAATGTGTTTGTAATTTTGAACAGGTACATTGTTTAAGTGTAGCTCCAGCCCAAAAATCTATTTTTAAACTTTTTGGAAAACATAGGTAAGGGTTATCACCCCTGTAACATTTGTTTTGCTGTCTGTGCCCCTGTTCAGAACATTTCACCTCACTTTCCGTCCCAATGACAACTGTTTTTGAAATGTGGTGTTTTTCTTGAAACAAGGATTGCTGATAAAGCATCAGTACAGAGGAGACACCTTTCTCCCATATTAATTCTTACAGGAGAGAATTTTCCTTCCTAGGGGTAGATTTCCTCTCACTTCCTGTTGTCTTCTTGCGTTTGCAAGTAGGAGTCGTTTGTAAGTTGGATGTTTGAAAGTAGGGACCTGCCGTATATAATCTGCAGAAATAGGCCCCTTAGTTGGTGTTGGCACAACACTGTAAGCACTCACAGTTACTCTTGGTTGGTGCTGGAACGCCCTGCTGTCAACTATTATATCAGGAATTGTAATTACATATAATTGTTGAACAGTGGTAGTAAAAATTGGGCCTTTGATGGTGGTGCTGGTGCCACAACACTGTAAGCCCTGACAGTTACTCTTGGTGGGTGCAGCAATGGGCCCTGCTGTGAATTATTAGATCAAGAATTGTAATTGCATGCCCCTGTTGAACAGGGGCTGAAAAATTGGGCCTTTCGTGGTGGTGGTGGTGGTGGTGGTGGTGGTGTTGCCACAACACTGTAAGCCCTCAGAGTTACTCTTGCTTGGTGGGTGCAGGAATGGGCCCTGCTGTGAATTATTAGATCAATAATTGTAATTACATGCCCCTGTTGAACAGGGGCTGAAAAATTGGGCCTTAGGCACTGGTGGCACAACACTGCAACCCCTCACAGATACTGTACTTGGAGCACAGCAATGAGCCCTGTTGCAAAGTATTGCTTCAAAAATTGTAATGACACGCCCCTGTTAAACAGGGGCTGAAAAATTGGGCCTTAGGCACTGGTGGCACAACACTCCAACCCCTCACACATACTGTACTTGGAGCACAGCAATGAGCCCTGTTGCAAAGTATTGCTTCAAAAATTGTAATGACACGCCCCTGTTAAACAGGGGCTGAAAAATTGGGCCTTAGGCACTGGTGGCACAACACTCCAACCCCTCACACATACTGTACTTGGAGCACAGCAATGAGCCCTGTTGCAAAGTATTGCTTCAAAAATTGTAATTACACGCCCCTGTTAAACAGGGGCTGAAAAATTGGGCCTTAGCCACTGGTGGCGGCACCCATAAACAAAAATGATCTTCCAAGCTATCATCATCAATCGTATCATTGAGGACTCGGAGGAGGAGGATAGCCAGTCAACATAACAGCACAGGCACTCAGCATCAGCATCAGTCTTGAAGGGATGTGACATGTTAAAATCAATTAGTCTGTTATATCAGCATCAGGTGTGTGGTAGCTGGTGGTGATCCAAGACTGGTTCATCTTGATGAAAGTCAGTCGATCAACCGAGTCGGTGGACAGGCGCACCCTGTGATCCGTGACAAATCCTCCAGCAGCACTGAATGTGCGTTCCGAAAGAACGCTGGATGCAGGACAGGCCAGTAGCTCAATTGCATACTGTGCAAGCTCTGGCCAGTGATCCATCCTCAAGACCCAGTAAGCCAGAGGATTTTCGGTGGGGAAGGTGTCCAAGTCTGACCTTGCCCCTAGATATTCCTGCACCATGTTTATCAGACGCTGGCGATGGTTGCTGGAACCGATCATACTTTGGGGCTGCGGACTAAAGAATTGTCTGAACGCATCGGTCAGACGGCCACCTTCCCCACCGCTCCTTCTTTGACTGGCCGAAGCCTCAGCAACTCGTTGTCCAGGACCAGGAGTTTGTAACCTCCCAGTCTCTGGGAACGCGTTGCACAGACCTTTCTGCAAGGCCTCCCGGAGTTGTCTCATCCTCTGCTCCCTCTGCGACGGTAACATAAGGTCCGCAACCTTACCCTTGTACCGTGGATCAAGGAGAGTGGCCAGCCAGTAATGGTCCCTCTCCTTGATCCGAAGAATACGAGGATCCTTCCGCAGACTTTGCAGGATCAGGGAGGCCATGCAGCGTAGGTTTGCTGAGGCATTCGCTCCGGAGTCCTCTGGGTCACTAAGGACGACATGATCCGCAGTCACCTCCTCCCAGCCACGTACAAGTCCACTGGTTTCTTGGGACTGTAAATCATCCCTAAAAGACTGCTGCTGATGATGCTGAGTGCCAGCCTCCACCTCCATGCTGGCACAATCCTCCTCCTCCTCCTCCTCCTCCTCCTCCTCTTCCTGTGCGATGGGTGGGACAGAAGGAACACTGTCTGGGTAAAGGGGGCCTTGAGAGGCAAGGAAGTCCTCCTCTTCCTGCCTCTGTTCTGCCTCAAGTGCCCTGTCCATTATTCCACGCAGCGTGTGCTCCAACAGGTGGACAAGAGGTACAGTGTCACTGATGCATGCACTGTCACTGCTCACCATCCTCGTGGCCTCCTCAAATGGTGCCAGGACAGTGCATGCATCCCTGATCATGCCCCACTGGCGTGGAGAAAAAAAACCAAGCTCCCCTGACCCTGTCCTGGTGCCGTAGTCGCACAGGTACTCATTGATGGCCCTCTGCTGCGTGTGCAGCCGCTGCAGCATGGCCAACGTTGAGTTCCACCTGGTGGGCATGTCACATATAAGGCGGTTCTTGGGCAGGTTCAACTCCTTTTGCAGCTCAGCCAGGCGAGCACTGGCATTATAAGATCTGCGGAAATGCACACAGACTTTCCTGGCCTGCCTCAGGACATCCTGTAAGCCCGGGTACCTGCCCAAGAAACGCTGCACCACCAGGTTAAGGACGTGAGCCACACAGGGCACATGGGTCAGTTGTCCCTGTCGAAGGGCGGAGAGGAGGTTGGTGCCATTGTCGCAAACCACCATTCCTGGCTTAAGCTGGCGTGGCGTCAACCACCTCTCGGCCTGGCCCTGCAGAGCAGACAGGACCTCTGCCCCAGTGTGGCTTCTGTCCCCCAAACACACCAGCGCAAGCACGGCATGGCATCTTTTTGCCTGCGTACTTGCGTAGCCCCGTGAACGGCTACGGAGCACCGCTGGTTCATAGGACAAACCACAGGAAGAGGCCATGGAGGAAGAAGAAGAGGAGGGGGTGGAGGAGAGAGGTGTGTCACAACCAGTAGTAGCATTTTGGAGGCGTGGCGGTGGGACAACGTCCAACACTACTGCACCTTGTCCTGCATCCTTCCCAGCTGCCAAAAGAGTGACCCAATGGGCCGTGAAAGAAAGGTAACGTCCCTGTCCATGCCTGCTGGACCATGAGTCAGCGGTAATATGCACCTTACCGCTGACCGCCCTGTCCAGCGAGGCCAAGACATTGCCTTCCACATGCCGGTAGAGAGCCGGAATAGCCTTCCGTGAGAAAAAGTGGCGTTTGGGAACCTGCCACTGAGGAACCGCACATTGCACAAACTCACGGAAGGGGGCCGAGTCTACCAACTGAAAAGGCAGCAGTTGAAGCGCTAGCAATTTAGCCAAGCTAGCATTCAACCGCTGGGCATGTGGATGGCTCGGAGTGAACTTCTTTCGACGGTCCAGCAGCTGGGGCAGGGAAATTTGCCTGCTAGAATCGGACGTCGGTGTACTGCTAGCAGAGTGGCCGCAAGTACTTGGCTGTGACACACCTAATTCTACACCTTCATTCCTCTCAGTGCATGTTTCAGAGAGGACTGAAGTTATAGTGGGGTTGGAGATCCCAGCTGATGCGGTGCAAGGAGAGGTCCGCTTTGTTCTTTGGTGTGGGTCTTTGAGGTAGGCTTGCCAACGAGCTGCATGGCAGGTCAACATATGTCTGGTCAGGCATGTGGTACCCAAGCGGCTGATGTTTTGGCCACGCGATATACGCTTGAGACATATGTTGCAAACAGCAGCTGTGCGATCTGATGCACTAGCCTCAAAAAAGGCCCACACCAAGGAACTTTTTGAATGACGGGCAGAGGCAGCGCCCTGCACAGGCGGAGCTCTGCGGTGTGATTCCGTCGGTGTACTGCCCTTACGCTGGCCACCAAAGGGCATCCTGCCTCGTTGGAGATGTGCCTCCTCCTCATCCTCCTCCTCCTCCTCTCTCCTATTAGGCACCCATGTGGAGTCAGTGACCTCATCATCCCCTCCCTCCTCATCACTGGAGCCAATCTGGCAGTATGCTGCAGCTGCTGGAACATGACTGCCAGATTGGTGTCCTTCTTGAGCATCCCCTCTGTCTGCTCTCACCCTACTGCCTTCCTGTAGCTGGGTTTCATCATCAGACCCTTCGAAACGCTGGGCATCCTCCTGGAGCATGTACCCAACACTGTGCTCAAACAGTTCGGGGGACTCCTCAGGAGGAGGACATGGTGGGTCTAGGGAAGGAGTGACTGATGATGAGTCTGACATTGATACCAGGGAAGAGGACGCTTTGGCAGCTGCTTTGCCAGTACCCTGAGCCTGGGTGAGAGAGGATGAGGAGGAGGAGGAGGGCTTGGTCATCCACTCTACCAAGTCTTCGGCATGATGTGGCTCAACATGTCCAGCTGCCGAAAAGAAGGACAAGCGTGTCCCATGGCCATGTGCTGATGACAATGCACCGCGTCCACGACCAGCACTGTTGCCCCCAGACACAGAGCCTGCTTGCCCTCTTTTATTGCCTCCTGACTGTCTGCCTCTCCTTGTTTGCCTTCCAGACATTCTAATAGATGGCCTGCAGGGAGATGGGAAAAAAGCAATAAGGGCTACCTTCAGGTGTCCTTCTCTGTCCCTTTACTTAAGGATTTCTAAATATGGTTCAGGATGATTGCTTTTGCACAGAATAGCACAACGACAATTTCCCTGACTGTCCAAAAAACAAGGATTTCAAAGATGGTTGATGAGGAATGCTTTAGCACACTATAGCACAAGGAGAATTCACTCACTGTCCTTCCCAGTCCCTAGAAACAAGGACTTGCACAGTGAAAGAAACTGACACTCTCCCTACCTACAGTTTTCTGTCCCTAGAAAAAATGTTTTTTTTAAGCACACTATAGCACAAGGAGAATTCACTCACTGTCCTTCCCAGTCCCTAGAAACAAGGACTTGCACAGTGAAAGAAACTGACACTCTCCCTACCTAGAGTTTTCTGTCCCTAGAAAAAATGTTTTTTTTAAGCACACTATAGCACAAGGAGAATTCACTCACTGTCCTTCCCAGTCCCTAGAAACAAGGACTTGCACAGTGAAAGAAACTGACACTCTCCCTACCTACAGTTTTCTGTCCCTAGAAAAAATGTTTTTTTTTAAGCACACTATAGCACAAGGAGAATTCACTCACTGTCCTTCCCAGTCCCTAGAAACAAGGACTTGCACAGTGAAAGAAACTGACACTCTCCCTACCTAGAGTTTTCTGTCCCTAGAAAAAATGTTTTTTTTAAGCACACTATAGCAAAAGGAGAATTCACTCACTGTCCTTCCCAGTCCCTAGAAACAAGGACTTGCACAGTGAAAGAAACTGACACTCTCCCTACCTAGAGTTTTCTGTCCCTAGAAAAAATGTTTTTTTAAGCACACTATAGCACAAGGAGAATTCACTCACTGTCCTTCCCAGTCCCTAGAAACAAGGACTTGCACAGTGAAAGAAACTGACACTCTCCCTACCTAGAGTTTTCTGTCCCTAGAAAAAATGTTTTTTTTAAGCACACTATAGCACAAGGAGAATTCACTCACTGTCCTTCCCAGTCCCTAGAAACAAGGACTTGCACAGTGAAAGAAACTGACACTCTCCCTACCTAGAGTTTTCTGTCCCTAGAAAAAATGTTTTTTTTAAGCACACTATAGCACAAGGAGAATTCACTCACTGTCCTTCCCAGTCCCTAGAAACAAGGACTTGCACAGTGAAAGTAACTGACACTCTCCCTACCTACAGTTTTCTGTCCCTAGAAAAAATGTTTTTTTTAAGCACACTATAGCACAAGGAGAATTCACTCACTGTCCTTCCCAGTCCCTAGAAACAAGGACTTGCACAGTGAAAGAAACTGACACTCTCCCTACCTACAGTTTTCTGTCCCTAGAAAAAATGTTTTTTTTAAGCACACTATAGCACAAGGAGAATTCACTCACTGTCCTTCCCAGTCCCTAGAAACAAGGACTTGCACAGTGAAAGAAACTGACACTCTCCCTACCTAGAGTTTTCTGTCCCTAGAAAAAATGTTTTTTTTAAGCACACTATAGCACAAGGAGAATTCACTCACTGTCCTTCCCAGTCCCTAGAAACAAAGACTTGCACAGTGAAAGAAACTGACACTCTCCCTACCTACAGTTTTCTGTCCCTAGAAAAAATGTTTTTTTTAAGCACACTATAGCACAAGGAGAATTCACTCACTGTCCTTCCCAGTCCCTAGAAACAAGGGCTTGCACAGTGAAAGAAACTGACACTCTCCCTACCTACAGTTTTCTGTCCCTAGAAAAAATGTTTTTTTTAAGCACACTATAGCACAAGGAGAATTCACTCACTGTCCTTCCCAGTCCCTAGAAACAAGGACTTGCACAGTGAAAGAAACTGACACTCTCCCTACCTACAGTTTTCTGTCCCTAGAAAAAATGTTTTTTTTAAGCACACTATAGCACAAGGAGAATTCACTCACTGTCCTTCCCAGTCCCTAGAAACAAGGACTTGCACAGTGAAAGAAACTGACACTCTCCCTACCTACAGTTTTCTGTCCCTAGAAAAAATGTTTTTTTTAAGCACACTATAGCACAAGGAGAATTCACTCACTGTCCTTCCCAGTCCCTAGAAACAAGGACTTGCACAGTGAAAGAAACTGACACTCTCCCTACCTACAGTTTTCTGTCCCTAGAAAAAATGTTTTTTTTAAGCACACTATAGCACAAGGAGAATTCACTCACTGTCCTTCCCAGTCCCTAGAAACAAGGACTTGCACAGTGAAAGAAACTGACACTCTCCCTACCTACAGTTTTCTGTCCCTAGAAAAAATGTTTTTTTTAAGCACACTATAGCACAAGGAGAATTCACTCACTGTCCTTCCCAGTCCCTAGAAACAAGGGCTTGCACAGTGAAAGAAACTGACACTCTCCCTACCTACAGTTTTCTGTCCCTAGAAAAAATGTTTTTTTTAAGCACACTATAGCACAAGGAGAATTCACTCACTGTCCTTCCCAGTCCCTAGAAACAAGGACTTGCACAGTGAAAGAAACTGACACTCTCCCTACCTACAGTTTTCTGTCCCTAGAAAAAATGTTTTTTTTAAGCACACTATAGCACAAGGAGAATTCACTCACTGTCCTTCCCAGTCCCTAGAAACAAGGACTTGCACAGTGAAAGAAACTGACACTCTCCCTACCTACAGTTTTCTGTCCCTAGAAAAAATGTTTTTTTTAAGCACACTATAGCACAAGGAGAATTCACTCACTGTCCTTCCCAGTCCCTAGAAACAAGGACTTGCACAGTGAAAGAAACTGACACTCTCCCTACCTACAGTTTTCTGTCCCTAGAAAAAATGTTTTTTTTAAGCACACTATAGCACAAGGAGAATTCACTCACTGTCCTTCCCAGTCCCTAGAAACAAGGACTTGCACAGTGAAAGAAACTGACACTCTCCCTACCTAGAGTTTTCTGTCCCTAGAAAAAATGTTTTTTTTAAGCACACTATAGCACAAGGAGAATTCACTCACTGTCCTTCCCAGTCCCTAGAAACAAGGACTTGCACAGTGAAAGAAACTGACACTCTCCCTACCTAGAGTTTTCTGTCCCTAGAAAAAATGTTTTTTTTAAGCACACTATAGCACAAGGAGAATTCACTCACTGTCCTTCCCAGTCCCTAGAAACAAGGACTTGCACAGTGAAAGTAACTGACACTCTCCCTACCTAGAGTTTTCTGTCCCTAGAAAAAATGTTTTTTTTAAGCACACTATAGCACAAGGAGAATTCACTCACTGTCCTTCCCAGTCCCTAGAAACAAGGACTTGCACAGTGAAAGAAACTGACACTCTCCCTACCTACAGTTTTCTGTCCCTAGAAAAAATGTTTTTTTTAAGCACACTATAGCACAAGGAGAATTCACTCACTGTCCTTCCCAGTCCCTAGAAACAAGGACTTGCACAGTGAAAGAAACTGACACTCTCCCTACCTAGAGTTTTCTGTCCCTAGAAAAAATGTTTTTTTTAAGCACACTATAGCACAAGGAGAATTCACTCACTGTCCTTCCCAGTCCCTAGAAACAAGGACTTGCACAGTGAAAGAAACTGACACTCTCCCTACCTACAGTTTTCTGTCCCTAGAAAAAATGTTTTTTTTAAGCACACTATAGCACAAGGAGAATTCACTCACTGTCCTTCCCAGTCCCTAGAAACAAGGACTTGCACAGTGAAAGAAACTGACACTCTCCCTACCTACAGTTTTCTGTCCCTAGAAAAAATGTTTTTTTTAAGCACACTATAGCACAAGGAGAATTCACTCACTGTCCTTCCCAGTCCCTAGAAACAAGGACTTGCACAGTGAAAGAAACTGACACTCTCCCTACCTACAGTTTTCTGTCCCTAGAAAAAAATGTTTTTTTTAAGCACACTATAGCACAAGGAGAATTCACTCACTGTCCTTCCCAGTCCCTAGAAACAAGGACTTGCACAGTGAAAGAAACTGACACTCTCCCTACCTACAGTTTTCTGTCCCTAGAAAAAATGTTTTTTTTAAGCACACTATAGCACAAGCACAAAACACACTGACACTCTCCCTACCTATCCTTCTCTTTCCCTAAACTAAAGGAATCCAGGTTAAGCAAGAAAGAAATAAAAGTCACTGTCCCTGCCTATGCTGCTCTATCCCTGCTCCGGAACACACTACACTAGGCCGCCGTGCTGGCGGCCTTTTATAGTGTGGGGCGTGTACTAAACACCCTCAGCAATAATTGGCCACAGGCATCCTGCCTGTGGCCAATCATTGCTCTCCTCGCTGCCGGCGCTGTGATTGGCCAAGCATGCGGGGTCACAGTGCATGCTTGGCCAATCACAGCGCCTGGATGACACTGCGATGGCGTAGTGCATTGTGGGCCGTTCGCGTCACTCGAATTTGGCGCGAACGGCCCAAATCGTTCGATCTTCGTCGAACGATCGAACAGCCGATGTTCGAGTCGAACGTATGTTCGACTCGAACACGAAGCTCATCCCTACTCTGGAGCAATGGTAACTGTTCTTTACACTGTCTTCTGATAATATGCCTCATCCACTGGTCTATTATGTTTCCATAAAAATCACAGAATGTGTTCAGTTATAAAACAAGTTAGCCCAGTATGAAAGGCAATCATTCGCCTCATTCTTTAGCTGAACAGGTTTAGATATTGTAGCAGTCAGTGAAGTGTAGTGTTTTACCAAGGCTTGCCATAGACATAAAAACAATTATTCTGGCGACATCTGCTTGTCATTTGTAAGGGACCCACCAGGATTAACCATACAACTTTCCCTAGAAAAAGAAGAAACCTAAACTAAGAACGAGGAAGGATCAGTCAGGCTGCATAGAGATTGTCTAACCAGCTGAAAAAAATCTCCAGGAGCCCTAATGAGCATTTCCGACTGGGAAGAACTTCTAGTGCTGGGTCATCCCTAAATGGCCACTGATCAGTGGCGGCTGGTGCTTAAAATTTTTGGAAGGCACAAACAAACTGAAAAAAAAACCCTCAAAAAAAACAATTGCCGCCACTGTGCCCATTAAACGGCGGCACCATGCCCATCAAACGCCACCAGTTTGCCCCCTCAAATGCAGACAGTTTCCCCTCAAATGCAGCCAGTTTGTCCCCAAATGCAGCCAGTTTCCCCCCAAATGCAGCCAGTTTCCCCCCATATACAGCCAGTTTCCTCACAAATACAGCCAGTTTCCCCCCAAATGCAGCCAGTTTGCCCCCAAATGCCGCCAGTTTGTCCCCAGCCGGGCACTAACCTTCTTCGGGTCAGCGCCGTCCTTCTCCATGCTCCCTCGATGTCTTCTTCCATCCTCGATGTCGCTTCAGCCAATCAGGTGACCGGTAACCAGACCCGGTGCACCTGATTGGCTGAGAGGCGGGTCAGAGTTAGGGAAGCGACACAGCATGGTTTAAACAGGGAACGCACAGCCTGTGTGCCCTCTGTTTAACCATTTGGAAGCCGATTAGAGCCCACAGGGCTCCAATGTGGCACAAGTGTTTGGGGGGGCTCTGATGGGGACACATATTCAGAAGGGATTATAATGGGGACACAGTTGTTCAGGGAGTCTCTGGTAGGGACACAAATGTGGAAGGGGGACTCTGGTAGGGGACACAAGGATGGGGGGCTCTGATGGGGGCACATATTCAGGGAGATTATGATAGGGTCACAATTGTTCAGGGGGTCTCTGATGGGGGCACAAGTGTGGGGGGACTCTGGTAGAGGACACAAGTGTGGGGGGCTCTAATGGGGACACAAGTGTTTGGGGGGGCTCTGATGGGGACACATATTCAGGGGGGATTATAATGGGGACACAGTTGTTCAGGGAGTCTCTGGTTTAATTTCTAAAAAACTCTGCCCGCGAATATCTGTGAAATTTATGATGTGGCCCTCGAAGTAAAAAGTTTGGAGACCCCTGGTTTAGATCAAAGCATATTTATGTGTTAGAATGGCCCAATCAAATTTGAGAATCTGTGGCAAGACTTGAAAATTTCTGTACACAGATGCTCTCCATCCAATCTGACAGAGCTTGAGCTATTTTGCAGAGAAGAATGGGCACAAATGTCACTTTCTAGATGTGCAAAGCTGGTAGAGCTGGTAGATCCCCAAGAAGACTTGCAGCTGTAATTGCAGTGAGAGGTGGTTGTACGAAGTATTGACTCAGGGGGCTGAATACAAATGCACGCCACACTTTTCACATATTTATTTGTAAAAAATGTTGAAAACCATTTATCATTTTCCTTCCACTTCACAATTATGTGCCACTTTGTGTTGGTCTATCACAGAAAATCCCAATAAAATATATATAAGTTTTTGGTTGTAACATGACAGTGTGGAAAATTTCATGGGGTATAAATACCTTTTCAATGCAATGTAGACGTAAAGGCAGGTAGTGGAAATGTCAATTCATTGTGCACACATGTTCTATTAAAAGTAAGAGAGCCTATGGGTCTATGTATAAAAAAAATGGGCTATTTGAATACGTCAATCATTCGCACAGGTTGCACAAATCTTTACTGTAATTTTCCCAATGAATTTATTTCCTAGGATCATCAGAGCCATCTAGTGGCAGTAATGCAGTATTCATGCCTAAAAATACCTCAGTCAGGAAAAGTACAGAATTGTTGCCACTAGATAACACTGACAATCCTGGGGTAAAAAAAAAACTATTTGGAAAATTACGGTGAAGATTCAAGGAGTTTGTGCAAATGATTAAAAGCAAATTTCTTATACATAGACCCAATGTTTGAAAATAACGAACAAATCATAAATCCTGAAATGCCTTCATTTTAATCAACAAACGTACATGGTGATTGTGCCAACCATATTTTCACGAGCCTTTCTTCTTTGCTGCCCATTTTTTATTGGGGTTGTCATGAAATGCTAATGCCGCGTACACACGATCGTTTTTAATGTCATTGAAAAGAACAGCATTTTTCTCGACGTGATTTTTCGTGTTTCCTCTCAAGCCTGTCTTGTCTACACACTATCGTGGAAAAAAATGTTCGAGTAAAGGGCGGTGACGTACAACACGTACGACGGCACTATAAAGGGGAAGTTCCATTCGGATGGCGCCACCCTTCATGTTAGTAAAGTTTGGTGAGAGACGATTAGCGCTTTTCAGCCTCGTGCTTTTCAGTCCGTTACAGCGTGACGAATGTGCTATCTCCATAACGAACGCTAGTTTTACCAGAACGAGCGCTCCCGTCTCATACTTGATTCTGAGCATGCGCATTTTTTTTCACGTCGGTAAAGCCTACACACAGCCGTTTTTCATGACGAGAAAAATGACGATGTAAAAAAAACGACGTGAAAAATTAGAGCATGTTCCAATTTTTTCATGGCCGTTTTTCATGTCGTGAAAAATGCTCTGGAGCCCACAAACGATCATTTTTAATGACCATTTTAAAAAATTTAATTTTTCTCGTCATTAAAAACGGTCGTGTGTATGCGGCATAAGGCCTAAGGCAAGCCATAGATGGAGTGATTTTCTTTTCTTTCACCACAGTCAGTGCTGAAGGGGGAATCCCACCCGCAGTGCTATTGTTTTCTGTCAGTGGGGAGTCTTCCTGTCCGTAAGAACACAATGATCACTGCTAGCAGTTAAAAGCGTTGGCAGTAATCGCATATAATAAATCCGACAGTCTGGTTGTATCCAAGTCAATCAATGAATCGATTGGGTGCAACCAGCCTGCCCATAGATGGATTGAATCTTGGCCGGTCCCTGCTGAGATTTGATCCATCTGTGGCTGGCTTTAAGCTGGCTATAAACTATAAAGTCTGATTGTAAAATCTTTGTACAATCTCTCTTTTTAGCTTTACAAAAACTATGTAATATGAGGACAAACTAAGCAATCCCTTCCATTTGTATCAAATCATCAGGCAGTTATACTATTTAGTTGATGGTAGATCTAAAGGTGATTGTATAGACTGAATATGGTTAGTCTAATGCAGTGGTCTCCAAAATGCGGCCCGGGGGCCATATGCGGCCCTTTACTTGCCTGAACCCGGCCCTCGGAGCATTATTGCTCCCACTGATGCAGGACACAATTCTGCCAATTGACATCAACAATGGGGCACCATTTCTCCCACTGACATTAACAATGGGGCACTTTGTCCTCCCAATGATACCAACTATAGGGCACTATTCCTCCCTCTGATACCAAATGGGGCGATGTTTGCTCTCACTGATGGCAGAAAAATTTCCACTCCTGCTGGCCACAGTCCGGCCCTCCTAAAGTCTGAAGGACAATAAACCGGCCCTTTGTTTAGAAAGTTTGGAAACCCCTGGTCTAATGCATACAGCCTTCCATAGCTGGCATTTGAAGCACGTCACTTTCTAATAATGAGTCCCTTAGACTCGAGCCTGGCTATAAATAGATATACAAACAGCTAAGCAAAGTGTATAGTATGTACTACAGGGCATCAAAATGCATCTTCAAGCAAATCATTTAGTTACTAGATACACTTCTGCATCCAGGCCTAGTAAGGCCTAACACAAGCAGAAACCTTGTAGGTAAACTACAATTAAACTAATATTTATCTGTTACAATATGCAGCTAGCAACATAGGTCAGTACCAATATATGTGTATGTGCTGCCACCCACTGGCTGTTCAATGCACTTGTCATATCAAAGGTCTTTTACCAGCTAACAAACAATACAACAAGATCTGTTGGCTATAAAAAGCCATTGTCTTCCTGCACAGACTGACCCCATTCCCGAAGAAAGCGAAGAATACAAGGAAGAACCCCACTATTAATTATAAATATTCAAATTAAAACCACATTTTCTGGAATACCCTCTAAAATACAATTACTGCAAGTTCACATGACGTGCTATTTGCTCATCTGTCATTTTCTAGAAGCTTATACTGTACTTAAAAGATGACATGTTCTAAAACCTAACAACCACCCATAGGGTAATACTACCTGGAAACCAGTGGCATTTCTAAGGGTAGTCCACCCTGGGTGCTGCCACTTGGAGAGCGCCATGGTTTGGCCAATGGCGACATGCAGGGTTGCAGTAGCGTGTCCGGTACTAAAACGCTCCCTATTTTTCTGGCACTGAAAAAAGCTGGAACTATCGGGTGGAATGATCTCAGGACAGTAGAGGTATAGTTCTGGATAACGGGTAGAGGCAGCAGAACAGGAACATGTTTATGTAAGATAACTACTGACCACCAATGCTGGGAGGAGGAAAGGGGTTATTATTACAGCTTCAGCCTGCCACTGACCACCAACGCTGGTGGGGGGAGTAAGTATTACAGCATAATGGCCCGTACACACGATCCGAAAATCGGAAGACAGATCGTCCTTTTTTTTGCATGCTAGTCGCATATCCAAAATTAAGAGGTTACTAAAGTGACGAAAATTCTCGTACGACAGAATAAAAAATCGGAAGTGATGTCATGTGTTGTAGTGTATTTCTTTTTTTTTTTGCACAAGAAAATTGTAGTGTATTTTTATTGTATTTTCGGATGACAACTGTACTGATTAAATGAAAATCGGACGATCTGGTATTGTACGAGAAAATTTTTCGTGCATGTCCGCTAAAATAATATCGGATGAACTGTCGTGATCGGCTCTCTAAAGCTCAGTACTAACGGTTCGATTATCATACAATCGCTTCTAAGCCCTGGTTCACACTGGTGCATTTTGACATGCGATTTGGCATGTCAAATCGCATGTCAAAACGGCTGTATTTTCCGCAAATTAACGGCAATGGCACCGTCCTAATAGGTGCGACGCCGCATCTGCGGCGCTGCACCGATTTCAAAAAGTAGTTTCTGTACTACTTTTTGCGATTTCGGGCCACGATTTACATTGACATCTGTGCAGAAACCTGAAATCGGGACTGCCAGCGAGAGTGAAATTGCGCGTGTTCAGCTGAACTCGCACGGCTTCACTCCCGCAGCCCAGTGTGAACCTGGGCAAAAGCGGTATTTTCCGTCTTGATTTTCGGATCGTGTGTATGGGCCATAAGCCTGCCACTGACCACCAATGTTGGGGGAGGTTATTATTACAGCCTGAGCTTGCCACTGACCACCAATGCTAGGGATGGGGGAGTATTTTTACACTTTATTACTGACCACTAATGCTGGGGGGGGGGGGGGGGTATTTTTTCGGTCTTCTACTGACAACCAATGTTGGGGAGAGGTTTATTGATCACCTTCTATTAACCACAAGGGGTTTTAATGTTACCGCTACCAGTACCACTACCCACCAATGAAGCGGGATTATTGTGACTCCAATGCTGAGGGTTACTATTACCATGTGTACTGTGTATGGGCTCAGTTTTATAGATCAAATAATCCTGGGCATCATTCAATACGGAAGATTAAGGACATCTGGTGGTGGGAAAAAAAAGGTACTGTGGGGGACAGCTCTGAACTGAAGGTGAGTTCTGCAGCCTGAGCTGCTTTTTTTTTTTTAACATAGGCTGGGGGACATTTTTGAACAATAAAAATGTAACCCGATGATGGGCTTTAATGAATATAAAATGTGGGAACCTTTATGAAAATTTGCATTCTGCATTACTAGAGGAATTGCCTTTAAGAAATAGATTAGAGAGACAGGGAACCTTTTAATGATTTTCCTATGGACACCATCACAAATATTTACAACCCTAATAGTGTAAAATCTGTTGCCTGAAATGTTAGTACGCTGGAAAATTTATGTCACAATCACAGGCTAAATCAAAGTCATCTCTCTTTTTTTTTTTTGTTGTCTTCACACAAGACCTCATTCACATGGGCCTACCAGAGTGAAAATCTCTTCAGGTCAGATGCCAGACATCCCAACCTGCAAAAACTCATTTCAGGGAGGTGGCAAACTCATTTCAGGGATGTGGGGGGGCGGAGAAGGACACGGAGGGGGCCCGGGAGAATGGGGGCGGAGAAGGACACGGAGGGGGCCGGGGGAGAACGGGGGGGGCGGAGAAGGGCACAAAGGGGGGCCGGGAGAATGGGGGCGGAGAAGGACACGGAGGGGGCCAGGGGAGAACGGGGGCGGAGAAGGACACGGAGGGGGTCGGGGGAGAACGGGGGGGGGGGGCGGAGAAGGGCACAAAGGGGGCCCGGGAGAATGGGGGCGGAGAAGGACACGGGGGGGCCGGGGGAGAACGAGGGGGCGGAGAAGGGCACAAAGGGGGCCCGGGAGAATGGGGGCGGAGAAGGACACGGAGGGGGCCGGGGGAGAACGGGGGCGGAGAAGGACACGGAGGGGGCTGGGGGAGAACGGGGGGCAGAGAAGGACACAAAGGGGACCCGGGAGAATGGGGGCGGAGAAGGACACGGAGGGGGCCTGGGAGAATGGGGGCGGAGAAGGACAGGGAGGGGGCCGGGGGAGAATGGGGGCGGAGAAGGACACGGAGGGGGCCGGGGGAGAATGGGGGCGGAGAAGGACACACAGGGGGCCGGGGGAGAACGGGGGGCGGAGAAGGACACGGAGGGGGCTGAGAGAGGAGCACACATAAGGGAATGATCATTGCGACTGCAGAAAACAGCTGTGAAGACCGATCTCCCTGTATAGCTTTTTAGCTGACAGCCGCGGGAGGGAGAGAAGGAGAAGCGGCTGTCAGCTAAAAATCTATACAAAGGAGATCGGTGTTCCCAGCTGTTTTCTGCCTGCACCGATCATTCCCGGGACATCAGGAGGTGCTTGCGGGTGTGCGGGAGCCGCCACAGAAATTCGGGAGTCTCCCGCACCTCGCGGGAGACTTGAGATGTCTGAGATGCATGGACCAGGATGCAGTCTGTGTTCTGACCTGTACACTGGACCCACACGGATGTACAGTACACTCTGGGATGCGTAAATAGGTCCCTGCTGCCAGTCAACTGTCACCTGTCATTGATTTCAACAGGCTGCCTGCACACCTCTGCACGCAACACCTAGGCATTCAGAGTAAGCATGGACCAGGTGAGAGATTGTCATTATCTCAACGTCACTGTCATCTTGGTATTGGGCAGTATTTGTGTTGTAACATAATATGAGACATTGATTGCACTGCTACTGTTGTGCAGACACAACTGTTTTCTGTGTCCATCTTCTATCCCTTTCCCAAGCAAAATAAAACTAATCAATGCACACTTTAGCCTGGGTTCACACTAGTGTGATGCTGGAACCAGCGCGATTCCAGCGCCGATTCCCGCATCGCTCCTCTCCCGCAGGCATTTCACACTGTCTTGTGCGAACCAGTGAGGGTGTCAATAACAAAGTTTATGATACTCCCAGTTTAGTTCACAGATCGCAGTGCATAGATGAGAACACCCATGCGATCCGATTCTAGTGCGGGGAAAAAAACAAGTCCCTGCACTATTTTCTGTGTGAATCTAATGCGCGTTCATACAACTGTATGGCTGAACTCGCAATGCTCAGAGATCGCATGTGATCGGCACCTGTGACGCGAACCACATGCGATCTCTAAGATCGCGCTAGTGTGAACTCGGACTTAAAGGAGTAGGCACCTGCATGGAAGGCTTACAAAATCAAGTTCTGTACTGGAACATCCAGCCAACAGTACTTATCTTATGATCTACAGTGAGGGAAATATAGATGAAAACTAATGACTTTCCTTCCAACAGAGGATCAAATCTCACATTTGTGCTATGACTCAGATCCTTTACATCACAGCCCCCCTTTCACATCACAATCACACCGCCCCCGCCCCCCCTTTACACCAGTGACCTCAGTCCCCCCTTTACATCACACCGCCCCCGCCCCCCCTTTACATCAGTGACCTCAATCCCCCCTTTACATCACACCGCCCCCGCCCCCCCTTTATATCAGTGACCTCAGTCCCCCCTTTACATCACACCGCCCCCCCTTTACATCAGTGACCTCAGTCCCCCCTTTACATCACACCGCCCCCGCCCCCCCTTTACATCAGTGACCTCAGTCCCCCCTTTACATCACACCGCCCCCGCCCCCCCTTTACATCAGTGACCTCAGTCCCCCCTTCACATCACACCGCCCCCACCCCCCCCTTTACATCAGTGACCTCAGTCCCTCCTTTACATCACCCCGCCCCCGCCCCCCTTTACATCAGTGACCTCAGTCCCCCCTTTACATCACACCGCCCCCGCCCTCCCTTTACATCAGTGACCTCAGTCCCCCCTTTGCATCACACCGCCCCCGCCCCCCCCTTTACACCAGTGACCTCAGTCCCCCCTTTACATCACACCGTCCCCGCCCCCCCTTTACATCAGTGACCTCAGTCCCCCCTTTACATCACACCGCCCCCGCCCTCCCTTTACATCAGTGACCTCAGTCCCCCCTTTACATCACACCGCCCCCACCCCCCCTTTACATCAGTGACCTCAGTCCCCCCTTTACATCACACCGCCCCCGCCCCCCCTTTACATCAGTGACCTCAGTCCCCCCTTTACATCACACCGCCCCCGCCCCCCCTTTACATCAGTGACCTCAGTCCCCCCTTCACATCACACCGCCCCCACCCCCCCTTTACATCAGTGACCTCAGTCCCCCCTTTACATCACCCCGCCCCCGCCCCCCCTTTACATCAGTGACCTCAGTCCCTCCTTTACATCACACCGCCCCCGCCCCCCTTTACATCAGTGACCTCAGTCCCCCCTTTGCATCACACCGCCCCCGCCCCCCCTTTACATCAGTGACCTCAGTCCCCCCTTTACATCACACCGCCCCCGCCCCCCCTTTACATCAGTGACCTCAGTCCCCCCTTTACATCACACCGCCCCCGCCCCCCCTTTACATCAGTGACCTCAGTCCCCCCTTTACATCACACCGCCCCCCCCCCCCTTTACATCAGTGACCAGTCCCCACACCCCCTTTTATATCACTGCCCCCCTTCACATCAGTGTCCTCAGTTACCCCCTTCAAATCCAGCCCCTCCTTTACATCACAGTCCCCCCTTTACATCCATGCCCTCAGCTGATTCATTAATCTCAACATTGTCTGAATTACTGACCTGAAAAAAGTGTACAAGTTAAAGTGCTTGTAAATGCAGAAGGTTTTTTATATTAACGTAAAGGGGGACCTGTAATGTAATATTCTATGCATTAAGCTAGAAGGTCATCTGTGTACAGCAGCCCCTCTCAGCCTACCTAATACCTGAGCCACATCTCTATCCAGCAATGTTGTAGGAGTGTCTCGGCTGCCCAGGACTCCTCTCCTCATTGGCTGAGACAGCAGCGCAGCGCCATTTGCTCCTGCTGCTGTCAATCAAAGTCAGTCAGCCAATGGGGAGAGAAAGGGGGTGGGGCCGGGCCATGGCTTTGAGTCTGAATGGACACATGGAGCTGTGTCTCGGCTCGGGTGCCCCCATAGCAAGCTGATTGCTGAGGGGGCACTCAACAGGTGGGAGGGGCCAGGAGCACAGAAGAGGGACCAGAGAAGAGGAGGATCTGGGCTGCTCTGTGCAAAACCAACTGCATAGAGCAGGTAAGTATAGCATTTTTGTTATTTTAAAACAAAACAAAAAAACAAGACTTTACAATCGCTTTAAAGTTGACCTCCAGTTATGATCTATTTTTTTCAATTACATTTGTCCATCTTGGTTACATGTAATTCTTCATATCTCACATCTGGAGAGCCACTGCGCTTGCAGAATTCACTGTAGTAGCCTGTGCTATATACAGTCAATGCTGGTCTATTCCAGGTGCTGCTCAAGCCACATGCTGTCTGTAAAGTGAACACGGGGGGTCACTCGCTTGGTACCTCCACCATTTAGAGAATGGCTTGTATTTTTTTCAATGAATACAAGGTGTTCTCTTACTGGACGAGGCAGAGAGGAGGGGCAGATGATGTCATAATACCAATCTCATCTAATCAGAGAATATTAGACGTTCTCTGACTGGTGACCATGTTGAGTGAGTGACCCCGTGGGCAGGCCCGGATTTACTCCCTTTGCCACCCCAAGGCCGGGTCCTTCAATGCCGCCCCCCCCCCACCATCACATAAGGGGGGGCGGGGGCGACGCGCCGGGGGAGGTGGGGGGTAAGCGATTTTTCCCAGACAATGACTGGTGTTAGTGCTTTAATCATTCCGGCACCATGGTTGTTATGGTGTCAGGATGATTGAAATGCATTATTTCTATCATTACATTGTAATATAAAATGAAATCATTCAACTCACCATAAAGCAGAATGAGTGGGAGCCCTGAGCGTGTCAGTTGCCACCGTCGCTTGTCACCAGATGGGAATGTCACTTGCCACACTGCCTGCCACCAGATGGGAATGTCACTTGCCACGCTGCCTGCCACCAGATGGGAATGTCACTTGCCACGCTGCCTGCCACTACACTGACCACTATACTATACCGTCCACTACACTACACTGACCACTATACTATTTTTCCACTACACTACACTGACCACTATATTATTTTTCCATGACACTGACCACTATACTATATTGACCACAATACTGTCCTGCCTACTGTAACTCTCTCTCTGCCTCTGCCTCTCTCCCTCTCTCTGCCACTCTCTGTCCCCGTCTCTCACTTCACTCTCTGGCCCCGTCTCTCACTCTCTGCCCCTGTCTCTCACTCTCTGCCCCCATCTCTCACTCTCTGCCCCCGTCTCTCACTCTCTGCCCCCGTCTCTCACTCTCTGCCCCCGTCTCTCACTCTCTGCCCCCGTCTCTCACTCTCTGCCCCCGTCTCTCACTCTCTGCCCCGTCTCTCACTCTCTGCCCCCGTCTCTCACTCTCTGCCCCGTCTCTCACTCTCTGCCCCGTCTCTCACTCTCTGTCCCCGTCTCTCACTCTCTGTCCCCGTCTCTCACTCTCTGCCCCGTCTCTCACTCTCTGTCCCCGTCTCTCACTCTCTGTCCCCGGCTCTCACTCTCTGCCCCCGGCTCTCACTCTCTGCCCCCGGCTCTCACTCTCTGCCCCCGTCTCTCACTCTCTGCCCCGTCTCTCACTCTCTGCCCCCGTCTCTCACTCTCTGCCCCCGTCTCTCACTCTCTGCCCCGTCTCTCACTCTCTGCCCCCGTCTCTCACTCTCTGCCCCGTCTCTCACTCTCTGCCCCCGTCTCTCACTCTGCTTCTGTCTGTGTCTCTCTCTCTCTCTCTATCTGCCTCTCTCTTTGCCTCTGTCTCTCTATCTTTGCCTCGGTCTCCCTCTCTCTCTCTCAGTGCCTCTGTCTCTCTCTCTCAGTGCCTCTCTCTCTTTGCCTCTGTCTCTCTCTCAGTGCCTGTCTCTCTCTCTCAGTGCCTGTCTTTCTCTCTCTCTCTCAGTGCCTGTGTGTCTCTCTCTCTCAGTGCCTCTGTCTCTCTCTCTCTCTTTGCCTCTCTCTTTTCCTCTGTCTCTCTCTCTCTTTCTCAGTGCCTCTGTCTCTCTCTCTCTGTGCCTCTCTCTCTCTGTGCCTCTCTCGCTCTCTGTGCCTCTGTCTCTCTCTCTCTCTCAGTGCCTCTGTCTCTCCCTCAGTGCCTCTGTCTCCCTCAGTGCCTCTGTCTCCCTCAGTGCCTCTGTCTCTTTGCCTCACTCTCTCTTTGCCTCTGCCTCCGTTTCTCTCTCTGCCTCTCTCCCCAGTCTGTGTTCCTCCTCACCTGCTTGTCGGCCCGGAAGATAGGAGGAGGCGGCCGCCATGTTTGTTCAGTGTCCGGTGCACTGTGATTGGGCGTATGGAGGTCATGTGCAGAGGCGGGAGTTCAGGATCACAGACAGGCCAGCCCCACGCCGCACATGACCCCCGTGGCCCAATCACAGGGCGCCGGACATTGAAAAATGGCGGCTGGAGCTTCAGGCGGCCGGGGACACTGGAATTGAATTTAGGAGGACTTGTCTCCTCCGCCGCGCGGTGCCGCCCCTGCACACAGTGCCGCCCCGAGGCCTGGCCTTGTTGGCCTTGTGGGAAATCTGGCCCTACCCGTGGGCGTTATTTACTAAAACTGGAGCATGCAAAAGCTGGTGCAGCTCTGCGAACAAACCAATCAGCTTCCAGGTTTTATTGTCAAAGCGTAATTGAACAAGCTGAAGTTAGAAGCTGATTGGCTACCATGCACAGTTGCACTAGATTCTGAGTGCTCCAGTTTTAGTAAATCTGCCCCCAATTTTTTTTTTTTTTTACTTCTTTTTTCATTCTTATTGCATTTCTAAAAGCCATGCAGGAGCTACATCTAGCAAGAGAAAGGGAGCCACTCAGGTGTGGGAATCCTTCAAATCACCTCCTCCCAGCAGACAAAGGTGCAAGCAATTGACAGCAAACAGGAACGAAAAAGTCTTCTGGACTGCAGCACTCAAAAATAAAAGCCTTTATTTTAAAATAAGGAATCCAAAATACACACTGTACAACGGTACACAGGTCAAAAAAATTTGGCTGACATGTTTCGCACTGTGCTAGTGCTTATTCATAGCTGTGAATAAGCACTAGCACACTGCGAAACATGTCAGCCAAATTTTTTTGACCTGTGTACCGTTGTACAGTGTGTATTTTGGATTCCTTATTTTAAAATAAAGGCTTTTATTTTTAAATGCTGCAGTCCAGAAGACTTTTTCGTTCCTGTTTGCTGTCAGGAGCTACATCTAACAAAGCCCATTCCTAACTTGTATTTCAACATTATTGACAATATCCCCCCACCCGTGTGCAATATGCTAAGATGTAAGTTTAAAGTGTGTATATGGTCAAAATGTAATATCATATATTTTTTCACAATGGATTTCAATTACTTCTAGCCTACTCCTATTATTTGGAACAATCTTACAGTATACAGTAAAGGCAAAACTTTCTGTTTCAAGTGGAGAGGGAGTAGAACCCCTGACAGGTTTTTATTGTCGTCTTTGTCACCGTTAAGGAGAATCATCCTCTCTATTTGTTCTGTTTATCATTATCAATGAATGTGAAAGTAAAACAAAATCCCAAATCTTGGGTTGTCCCCAAAACAGGAATAGTGGGGATATCTTCCAACTGGGACACTAGTTCTGGCGACCCTGGAGAAACCCAGGGTTTGCCTTTCTTTACAGTGATTTCCTATCACTTCCTGTTTTGGCTATGGGACAAGAAGTGAAAGGAAATCTCCCCTATGGGACAGAGGTGGCAAAAATAAACCTTACAGGGGTTATAACCCTCTCTTACTCTTTCCAAAATGGGAAAAAAGTTTTGCCTTTAGTTGTACTTTAAAGTTAGTAAACTTACTTTGGGAAGTCCCTCACACAAATACTTCCTTGAATTCTATGATACGTATTCACTATGCTTTGTGGGTAGGCACTGCTGTGTCACACATTTAAAAAAAGCTGCCTTCTGATCCACAGAGGAACTGAGAGGAGGTGTTTTAGGAGGCAGAGGCAGTATATAATTCACTGCTTGCAAGCAGCAAGGTACCATGGGATATGTAGTCCTTAGAAATGGAAAGTAAACATTAGAGGAGCCATACCTGTTAAAAATAATTAGAGGAGAAGCTTCAAAGCATGCAGGGTATCCAGGAAGTTGTAGCACAATGGCTAAGTAGTTAGCACTTCCGCCAGAGGCGTAACTAGAACCTTCAGGACTCAGGTGCAAGAAACCATGAAGGGCCCCCTCCCCTGACCCCGGCAGGGGCCCTTCCCACTGATCCTAGGGCCCTTTACCCCTGTCACGCAGCCCTTTATAACATCCCACAGCTGATCCCTTTTACATGTTCTGCAATGGGCCCCCTTCCTGCCATCTTGGGGTCCCACCATGGTGGTGGAACGACAGGGCCCAGTCACAAGTGCAACCTTTGCGACCTTCCTAGTTCCGCCACTGGTCGCTGTGGGACTGTAAATTGTTACAGTCAGTAGAGCAGTGGACGGTGTCAGTATGGCAGTAGACATTTTCAGAAAAGTATTTAATGTGGTCAGTAGGGCAGTGGACAGGGTTAATAATTTTTGCTATTTAATTTTTTATTATCTTTTAGCATTTTATTTTGTTTATTTTTTTTTTTACAATTTTATTTTTTATTATTCTATACAATTATTTGGAGCCCGTTGGGAGGCTTTGGTGAGATATCATGGGGTGTGACAGGTGGGGGGGGGGAATATGACAGGGGCAGAAAAAGGGGGGGCAGTATGATGGGGGAGCAGTGTGACAGGGGGACAATATGAGAGGGGGGCAGTGTGACAGGAGGGGGGAGGTGTGACGGGGGAAGTATGACAGGAGGGGAGTAATGTGACATGTGGGGGCAGTGTGACAGGTGGGGGGGCAGTGTGACATGAGGGGGCAGTATGACAGAGGGGGCAGTGTAAAGGGGGCAGTGTGAAGGGGGGCAGTGTGACAGGTGGGGGAAGTGTGACAGGTGGGGGCAGTGTGACAGGTGGGGGGACAGTATGATGGGGAGGCAGGGATACAGATGGCGGGGCATCTTGACAGGGGAGACAGTGTGAAGGGGGGGCAGTATGACAGGAAGGGCAGTGTTACACGTGGGGGAGTAGTATGACAGGGGGGCAGTGTGACAGGTTGGGGCACGGTGTGAAGGGGGGCAGTGTTACAATAGGACACCTGAACACTCCTTATGCTGTGGCAGAGAATATGTGTTCCAGGCTTCCTTGCAGGGGCAGTCTGGGGAAAGTAAATCTCCTACCTTACCCGGCATGAGCAGCCTGGAACCAAAAAGCAGGAGCCGGAGTCGGGGGCGGAGCTGGGAGGCAGAGCAGTAAGTCCCAGCAACCGATGGCTGCCAGAAACACCTAGCATCAGGCTGAATAAGAGGGGTGGCATATAGAGCAGCCGATGCTCTGCATTTTCCTCCCTGCAGCCACTGATTGCCTGCTTCTCTTCCTCTCCCTCCCGCAAGCATTCAGCGGCTGCAGGGAGGAGAATGCAGAGCATCGGTTGCTCTATAGGCCGCCCGCTCCTCCAGGTTTAGACAAATGTGACAGGGGGTTAATTGGATCCTGTCTAAATTGGCCCTAGTATACGTATGTATGAATGTGAGTTAGGCCCCTTTTACACGGGCTGTCCGATCAGGTCCGCCTGAAAAACGTTTTTTAGGCGGACCTGATCGGACCCTCTAGTCACCCTTATGGAGCGGCGAATGTCAGCGGTGACATTTCCGCTGACATCCCCCGCTATCCAATCTGATCCTGTCTGGCAAAATCCAGGCAGATGGTGGTCCTGTGCCCTGCATCCACTGCAGTGGAGACTGACCTATCTTCTGACTGCTCAGTGGGGATCAGCGGAGCGATCCCCCACTAAGCAAATGGAGATCAGCAGAGCGATCCCCAACTGAGCAAGTGGAGATCAGCAGAGCGATCCCCAACTGAGCAAGTGGAGATCAGCAGAGCGATCCCCAACTGAGCAAGTGGAGATCAGCAGAGCGATCCCCAACTGAGCAAGTGGAGATCAGCAGAGCGATCCCCAACTGAGCAAGTGGAGATCAGCAGAGCGATCCCCAACTGAGCAAGTGGAGATCAGCAGAGCGATCCCCCACTAAGCAAATGGAGATCAGCAGAGCGATCCCCAACTGAGCAAGTGGAGATCAGCAGAGCGATCCCCAACTGAGCAAGTGGAGATCAGCAGAGCGATCCCCAACTGAGCAAGTGGAGATCAGCAGAGCGATCCCCAACTGAGCAAGTGGAGATCAGCAGAGCGATCCCCCACTAAGCAAATGGAGATCAGCAGAGCGATCCCCAACTGAGCAAGTGGAGATCAGCAGAGCGATCCCCAACTGAGCAAGTGGGGTCTGTCAAATGGAAGTGCCTGTGTGGCAGGCCTATTAGGGACTTTAGATTGTAAGCTCCTTGGAGGTAGGGACTGATGTGAGTGTACAATATATGTGTAAAGTGCTGCATAATTTGACAGCGCTACAAAATGACCTGTAAATAAATAAAATGACTAAATTTCGAATTACAATATTCTGACATGCTTGTTCTGGGCCAGTGATTCAAATACATCAAAACCATAGACAGCCAGGCAATCTGCATTTTGAGAATGAGGTCAGAAATGACAACATCCATAACTCCAACATATTTGCAATGGAATTTAAAACAAACAACTGTGCTAAAACGAAATGACTGCAACACAATAATAAATTAACCCTTTAGATTCCCAGGAGGAAAACAGATTGTGCTTCTCCCCCCCCACCACCACCGCTGTGTACAGAGCGCAGCAACACGTCCTACTTGCAGCACTCTAACCAGAAAGGGGCGTGTCAGCTGTCAGATCTGGTGACAGCAGAGCAAGAAGTGTGTGCTTTATTAGCTCTGCCTGACACCCCCTTATACCAATATGCCAGCCTGCCAGGGCATCATCTGATGGGTGCAATGTCTCCCTGTTCCTGGCTGTGTTACAGATCTGGATCTATATATATATATATATATATATATATATATATATATATATATAGTCGTATAGATCTGATGCAGGCTGCATTTAAATGACCAGGGCTGCTCATTTTCTAATAAAATCGCCATGTGCGAGTTTTCCAGATTTTCCTGCGATCTGTGACTATGGATTCATTAGAAGTGCTTGCAGCAATCAACCCCCCTCCCTCCCTCTACTGTGCCCCCCTTTCTTGGTCTGTACAATCGGTATTTGTATGTCCCTGGAGTAAAGGCAGAGGCAGCAGTGCTGAGCCACCCAGACAGACATCGGGAGAGGGATGCAGACGAAGGACTCACACACACACATTACACACACACACACACATTACACACACACAGGGAATAGGAGGCTCAGGCTGAGCCAGCAGCAGCAGCACAGGGAGGACTCCGCTACTGCTCATGTTGTAGAGTGATGGGGAGGGAGGGATGGAGGAAAGAGGTACAGGGGAGGTATGAGAATGACAATCACCCACAGAGGCAGCAGATGGTGTCAGGAGGATCAGGATCACATAGAAGGCACTCTTAGAAGAGGAGCCCCTGCCTATACTGGGGGGCAAACCTGCAAGTATTCTACCGATCAGGTGTAAAGCCCCCCTTATTGATCAGGCAAACTTAGCCCCCGATCACCCCCCACCCCTTGGGAGATTGCACTGTTCTCCAACCGAGGACCTGGATCTGAACTACAGAAGCCCATCATCAATACACATGACAGCCACTAGAAACCACCGCAGCAAGATTGCCTACCTGAGCACACCCACCCAGCACTAATGGGGGGAGGGAGATGGGGGGGGGACACATACATGTCAGCCTCCTCCATCCCTTCTACAAGCACAAGAGCACTGCGCCCCCACCATCATCAGAACAGCTCAAAAGGGTGCTCAGACCCCAAGCCACAGTGTATGTTCTAATCACCGGCTACTAGATGAATCCACAGTGAGTACCTTCCTAGCACAGGCTTGTTAATGATCTGACACATCTGGGGGATCATCTCCAATGCCACATAGGTGGTAATCATATTATCCTGGAAATCTAGGTATAGAATAGGGGTGGGGGGGCCCCTTCCCGCATACATGGCCTTGGTGGGCTAATTTATGTCTGTGTGTATCTGTTGCAGTAGGAAGATGCTGTGTGTCTCTGGATTAGCAGAACAATCAGTTTATGGTGTTCTGTTCTTTATATACAATCTGGTCTTCATGGAGGAATGGATATTAACGATTTCTTTTCCAGTAGTGCCATCTCAAGACAGCCTTTATTGAAATGCAATTCAGATTGTGTCTATAAAAGGATATATTTATATATCAGCATTTTTATATATTTTTTTATATTAAGTGTGTGTGTGTGTATATATATATATATCATCATTTTTATATTAAGTGTGTGTGTGTGTGTATATATATATATATATATCATCATTTTTATATTAAGTGTGTGTGTGTGTGTATATATATATATATATCATCATTTTTATATTAAGTGTGTGTGTGTGTGTATATATATATATATATCATCATTTTTATATTAAGTGTGTGTGTGTGTGTATATATATATATATATCATCATTTTTATATTAAGTGTGTGTGTGTGTGTGTGTGTGTATATATATATATATATATATATATATATATATAATCATTTTTATATTAAGTGTGTGTATATATATATATATATATATATATATATATACATATATATATATATCATCATTTTTAAATTACGTGTGTGTGTGTATATATATATATATATATATATATATATATATATATATATCAGCATTTTTATAATTTTTATATTACATGTGTGTGTGTATGTATATGTATATATATATATATATATATAAATAAATAAACAGCATTGGCATACTAAAAATCAGCATGTTTTTCCTATGCCACATTTGCACATCATTGAGCATTGCAGTGTGACAGTGCATTAAACCAAGCATAAAAAAAAAGAATACAATACAGTCATTTAATTCTTTCTCTATATCTCTTATAGGAACCTGAACCTTCAGAATAACGTATATCTGGGTTTATGGACATATGACCACAAGAGCTGACAGTTGACTATCACAGTTGATGGGCTCAGGATTAATGTATTTTGTAATATATCGCAAGGCATAATGACATTGAACACTGAGTGCCACAGAAGAGGCAAAGCAAGAATTATTCATGTGATCGGTGAAGGGCCCTGTAATTGGGTTGAGAACGTATTTGCTTTGGCCAGGTTTACACCTGCTATTAAATATGAGGCCCCCTTCTTGATCAGCTTTTTTTCGCCATGTGGTGTTTAGCATTTATTTTGGCCTTTCCAGACATAAAAAGCTAGATTTGAATGTATAACTTGACCATCAACCGTAGCTACAGCTTTATTAAAGACTTTTCGACGAAAGCTTTGCGATATACATCTTGCCTGACGCCACAGCTGAAGACTTGTTTGCCATGTCACGCCCCAATGTCCTGATGCCAGTTACTGGTCAGAATTTTGGAGGTCAAGGGGCACCGCCACGAGTTGTGGTTTGGGAGTGGCTGAATGAGCATGGACGCTGGAGGCCTTATACTGCGACCGTGTGCCATCATATTGAGAATGTTCTGCGAGAAGATGGCCGTGGACGAGTGGCATTAGGACAGGTGGACTCACAGCTAACCCCATATGTCATTGACTTGCAGACCATGCATCAGTACCGCCAGGATACAGGTAACCCTAGGAGGAAACATATCTCAGTATTACATAATGGGTGGCAGCCACAGTGGTTTATTATGATGTAAAATGCATTACTGTTTTTGATTATAGAAAGTCGTTTTGTATGTGTCACTTTTAATGTATACTATACCGCTCTGAGTGATCATAAAGTAAGCCTGTGCTTTGCCCATACATCTCAAAGCCATAGATTACCTTAGCTGGTGCCCTCCTTAGCTGCACATATTCATTTTCCTTTTATTCTCCCTGAGCTATGTTCAGCCACCAATAGCCAAGAGAAATAACATACTTCCGGGAACTCCTCTTCCTCCCATGTGACAGTGTTGGGGTTTAGTAATTGGTTGTTCAGGCACCCAGGGGTCATGACCTGAAGCTTACACAAGGCTTATTCTTTTCAGCCAAATGGAGCAATGGAGGAGCAATAGGAAAGTAAGTATGTGTAGGTAGAGGGAATGGCAGTTAAAGCAGTATTAATAAAGTGGAGTTCCACTCACAAAATTAACTTTACATTAATCAACTGGAAAAAGCATCAGAAAAAAACATTAGAAATGTTTTTTTTTTTTTACATACTTGTTCAGGGCTGTTGCTATGGGGTCTCTTGTAATCTGCCCCCTTCCTCTCCGTGGCGCCTGACGTCACTTCCCTCGGCGCCTGTGTTCACTAGTGCTCCTGGGAGATGTGTGTCATCATTTCCCAGGAGTCACTGGGCAGCGCCGAGGGCTAGAATCCCGGTATTTGATAAGCTTATCATGGTTGCCATCACATCGGGGCGGGAACTTCCGATGACGCCGCCCCTTGTTGTGATGGCAGCCTGAGAAGTTTCCTGCGCTGCTAAATGAGCTTACTGCGCATGCGTGAGAACGGGCGGTGCTTACTGGTTATTCAGCATCACCGAAACCCAGAAGTTAATGCTTTTGGCTTTGCGAAGTTTGTGGTTGGAACTCCGCTTTAAATTCAAAAGCAAATATTTTATTATAGTGCAGCTTACTATTTCCTAGATGTTATAACTGCATTCATTTCCTTTTTTCTTTCTTCTGTTTTCATCTGGTGATCCAGCCACTAAGTCTGTTGTTTTTCACAATAACGATCTCACCAGTAGAATGTATCAGTTACAGAGATGAGACAAACCATTTAACACTAGCAGGGGTGCTTACAATGATTAGCTTTTTTTTTTTTTAATGTAAAACCTTTATCACAAAAGATAAAAACTGCTTATAAAGTACTGGAGTTAGGCTTTATTTTGCTAGTGCATCTAACACTCCCCTCCCTCCAGACTGGCAATGCTGCCGTCCAAAAGTTCCCTGTGTGCTCTTTCATCCAGAGAGTAAGGCACTGGCCGGATCACCAGATGAAAACAGAGGGGAAAAAGCCTAAGAAAAGAAAACCGATGCAGCCACCACATCTAATGATTGGTATACTACAATATAATACATTTTTGGTTTCAGGTTGTATACCATTTCCCAAAACAATTACATTCAAGACAAGCCTTGAATGATAACTGTTACAGTTGCTTGTGCTCCTAAAGTGGTTGTAAAGAAACTCACTTTAAAGCGCATCAAGGTAAAAAAAAAAAAAACTTCTGTGCAGCAGGAAGTGGAACCCCCCCCCCCAGCCCGCCACCCCCCAATACTTACCTTTGCCCAATCTTGATCCAGCAATGTACACGAGAGCAGCGGCTAACCTGTCTCTGTCCCTCCTCACTGGGCAGATTTATATCAGTGGGAGCCATTATCTCCTGCTGCTATCAACCAAACACTGTGATGAGATAGGGGGCGGTGCCGAGTCAACCTTTCTGTCTCAATAGATGCACTCAATGAAGAGGAGGAGCCAGGAGCACCGGCGGGGGACCCGAGAAGAGGAGGATCGGGGCTGCTCTATGCAAAACCACTGTACAGAGCAGGTAAGAATTATAGGTTGGTTATTTTAATAAAAACAAAACAAAGGTTTAATAACACTTTAACTGAATTGGATTAGAATTAAGCCCAAAACAGTTTAACAGTTTTCCCAAAACAGTTACATCCAAGGCATGCCATGAATGATCATTGTCACAGTTGCTTGTGCTCTTAACTGAACTGTAAAGCCATAAAATGGCCAGTGTCATAACTGATCACATGTGCACATAGGTGTGCGCAGCCTATTGCATTAGGGTGTGCACCCCAAAGCCCAAACACGCACTACGGATCACTCACGATGTTCATTCAGAAAGGGAAGGGGCCGGTAAATTACATATTTACTGGCCCCTTCCCCACTCCTAAAACATCCCAGCAGCAACAGCCGATAGGAGAGGAGGGAAGCTGGCAGCGCTGTGGGGGGAAAGATGGGAGCCAGGGCAGTAGAGGGAATCTGTGCTGCACAGGGTGATTAGGGTGTGCCTGGGCACATCCTGTGCGCACGCCTATGCATGTGCAGCACCATGGAAACTGCAGAACAAACAGAGGCTGAGATGAAAACTTTGTAGGCTGTAAAGGATAGGAGGGTTTAGTTCCCCTTTAAATTGCTTTGCCCTGCATAGGTAAAGCTCAGGTTTGCTTCAAGTGCTATCTGTCCAACATGTTTGCAGGTCCTGAGAGCTTGCAATTGGGGAGGGCATAGGGGGGACTTCTGGTGCGCTATCATGTCTGATCAACAGGTAGGGGTGAGTGGAGAACCATGATATACTGCATATTGGGCCCACAGAAAGGGGAGTTTGCTGTACCTGGATATGCAGTGTCTTCTGTGTTACTGAGTGGCAGGACAGTTACCATTTTTTCGGCAGGTAAAACAGTCCACATACAAATACACGCCATCTCTGTTTGGCTGGTGTTCTGCTTTAATTTATGATATACAGTTGAATCAACATAAAACACACAAACTAGCATTTCTACCACTGTATTGTACTAAACAAAAAAAAAAAAAAAATCCCCCAAACACATTAATTTCTTTATATATAAAAGGGGGAAGGTACGGGACTTTGAGTGAGGCACATAAGTGGAACAATAATACATTTTTGAAAAAGGTAGGTTTTAATAAAATCATATTGGTTATACAAATATCTTGGCCAAAAAGGCTCCATATGAAGACATAAGTTAACAAAGGTAATAGAAGAGGCGGAATCACAACATGTAGTAATGCATCTAGGATAGCCACGGGTAATAAAAAGGTTTGTTGGCTTGACGCGTTTCAGCGACTAATCGCCTCATCAGGAGCAGATGCAATTAATCTGAAAAAGCATTAAAAGCAAGTATGAGGGCCAGTAAATAGGTCTTGGAAAAATGGGATAAAAAAAGTATGGGGAGAAATGGAGGGGCAAAGGGGATATAGAGGGGGAAAAAAAAAAAAAGGTTCACCCTCCTACTTACATATAGCAGCATATGGTCAGCAGGTGGCGCCATGTCGGCGGCAAACGTCAAGTGGCTCCCCCGGGAGCTGAGGGGACGAAGAGCCCCGAGGAAACCGGACAACAAAACCGAACCCCAAAAACTTGACGTTTGCCCCCGACATGGCGCCACCTACTGACCATATGTTCACCCTCCTACTTACATATAGCAGCATATGGTCAGTAGGTGGCGCCATGTCGGCGGCAAACGTCAACTCCTACGTCAACTCCTATTTCTGCACTGTATATACTTCAGCTGTGTATATAGATATTTGTCTGGACCTAATGCAAAACCAGTGGGTGGGGGGGGGTCTAAAATGTAGGTGACTGTCCTCTAAAGCCTTCTGGGACTCCCTCAAATCTAGGTCACGTAATAATACAATTACTTACCAATCTCTTTGGTTCCTGGCCCTGTCCCCCCCCCCCCCGCCACATTTACTATTTACCCTTCACACTGCTGGGCAGCCCCAACAACCATAATAAGGCATATAGGTAGGATGGGGCCTGCACCAGATACCACATCATTTATAGTTGCATTACAGAGCACCCTGAGCTTTGGGGGTCACAGGATGCTCTGCGGGGGCTTCATGTGGGTACCTGAAGGTTCCTACTACCTACAGTAAGAACAGTCCCGATCCTCCTCTTCTCAGGTCCCATGCTCGTGCTCCTGGCTCCTCCTTCCTGCCGGGTGCCCCCACAGCAAGCAGCTTGCTGTGGGGGCACCCAAGCCACAGCTCTGTGTGTCAATTCACACACCGGGCAGCAGCTCGCCCCCACCCCCTTTGTCTCCTGATTGGCTCACTGGTTGTAATTCACAGCAGTGGGAACTAATGGTTTTGCACAGAGCAGCCGAATCCTTCACTTTTTGGGTCCCAGGCCAGCACTCCTGGCCCCTCCCTCCTGCCGAGTGCCCCCACAGCAAGCAACTTGCTGTGGGGGCACCTAAGCCAGCGTACTCCTGAGCCACGGCTCTCTGTGTCCATTCACACACGGAGGCATGGCTCGGCCCTGCCCCCTCTATCTCCTGATTGGCTCACTGACTGGCCAAAAGCCTATTAGGAGTGAGAGTCCTCAGAGAGGCAAGTCTCGTGTGGACATCGCTAGATCGAGAGGGGGCTCAGGTAAGTATTTGGGGGGCATACAGGGCATGAAGGTAAAAAAACCTTGTGCCTTTACAAGCACTTTAACAATGGGCAGTGCAGTTTGGAGTCAGTCTGTTAGCTTGGAGTGAGGGGGAGGAAGAAGGCAAAGTAGGGAGACACAGCTCTAGTCCCTGCATGCCAGGGTGGTTCCAAAAGGAGGCTGCAAGAAAAAGGAGCCACCTTGAAACAGGAAGCCTGGAGCAGTGGTCAAGGCACCAGCTTAAAACTGAAACATAAACAAGGTTTATAAGATAAAGAAGCTGCATACTCAGTAAGTGATTAAATCAGTTGAAGAAATAATATACTGTATTTTTTTTGCTGTATATTGTAAGGTAAAGTTACAAAAAATGTTGCACAGGGTTTTTCTCTGAGGTTTTTATCATGACAGAAGAAAAAGAGACATGGAGATAAAATACTGATTCATGAATAAAGGTTTAATTAGCTATTTCAAGCAAACCGTATTCCATACTAATGTAGTGTTTATGTATGTGGATTGTATATTAAAATTAAAAAGTTATTATGAGATTAAATAATGACCACAGCTGAAAAAATCTCATGACACTATATGGAGATGTTTCCTAGGTTACTCTAAGGCCCCTTTCACACTGGGGCGGTTTGCAGGCGCTATTTTGCTAAAAATAGCGCCTGCAAACCGAGCCTAAACAGCGGCTCCTGTCTCTCCAATGTGAAAGCCCCGAGGGCTTTCACACTGGAGCGGTGCGCTAACAGGACTTAAAAAAAAGTCCTGCTAGCCGCATCTTTGGAGCGGTGTGTTTACCGCTCCTCCACCGTTCCTTCCCATTGAAATGAATGGAATACCGCGGTAATACCGCCCGCAAACCGCGGCTGTAGCCGCGGTTTGCGGGTGGTATTAACCCTTTTTCGGCCGCTAGCAGGGGTTAAAACCGCACCGCTAGCGGCCGAATACCTCTGCAATCCTGACGGTATAGCACCGCTAAAATTAGCGGCGCTATACCGCCACCGCCCCCACCGCCCCAGTGTGAAAGGGGCCTAAGGTTCTGCATTCCTGTGTGATTCACATGTGGTTCAGGGTGGTGCGCTTTGAGCCCATTCATTTTCAATGACCTCAATCGCACTGGACCGCAGCAAAAATTGTGTATGCACTACTTTAAAAAAATGCAAAGCAACCAGATCACAGGGTACTTCTGGAGCATGCGATTTGGTGCTGGCAAACGCACTGAATAAGCGCCGTTAACATCTCTCTCATCTGTACTCCTTGCTCTTTATCCTGTGATGTTTCTATGCTGTCTTTTTCATATGGATCAATAAAATATTGGCGTCCTGCGGTGTGTGCGGCCACCTACTTCATTTTATGCAGGCAAAACGCACTGAGCGAAATGCAGATAGAAATCTCGGTTGTTTTGAACCAGTGGTGTTTAGAGCCCATTCACACAGGGACGACTTTGGATCCGACTTCAAGCCGCCCCAGGTCGCCCCTAGTCGCCTCAAGTCGCGCTGCATGAGAAAATCAATGTAAGTGAATGGAGCCGTCTTAATGTACACGACTGCAGTCGCTCCGACTTCAAAATAGGTTCCTGTACGACTTCAATCCGACTTCTAGGCGACTTGGAGGCGACTTGTACCCATTGATTTCAATTGAAGTTGCCTCAGAAGTCGGATCACTGTCTTAACAGAAGCAACTTTCCAGGAAGAAAACATACATTTCTCAGGCAAACCCCTCCCTCCCCCTCCCTCCCACAGAGCTGATTCTTGTTTGATTGGCCACTGGAATGTCTCCTGTCCTGGAGGCGACTTGAAGTTGCCTTGTAAGTAGCTCCAGGTCGCGCGGTGATTCATACTCAAGTCGTGTACACAGGGTCGCCATCAGGGGGGTACAGGCAGTACACCTGTAAGGGGCCCGGATGGCAACCCCCTTTTTCTTTTTTTCTTTTTTTTTAGGGGCCCAGAGGTCCCCAGAGGCCTGGAGGTCCCAAGTCCCCGGTTGGCAACCCCCTTTTTTTTATATAAAAATAATTTTTTTTTTATAAATTTTCTTATAATTTTTTTTTTTTTTGTAAGGGGCCCAGAGGTCCCCAGAGTCCCCCGGAGCCCCGGATGGCAATCCCCCTTTTTTATTTTTTTAGAATTTTTATTTTTTTTTATAAATTTTGTATTTATTTTTGTGTAAGGGATCCAGAGGTCCCCAGGGCCCCGGATGACAACCCCCCTTTTTTTTTGTTTGTCCTTTATTTGTTCATCAGCACCCAAAGTCCCCCCCTCAACAATTCGCGGCCGCAGCACCCCCCCCCCCGCTTTTTAATTTGTGGCACCCCCGCTTCTCATTTCGCGGCACCCCCGCTTCTCAATTTGCGGCTGCCCCACCCCCCGCCTCTCAATTTGCAGCGGCAGCACCCCCCCAGTTCTTCTCTGCTCCAGGGGGCCCATGCCTGAAGCTGTGTAAGGGCCCAAAAATTCCTGCTGATGGCGGCCCTGCGTGTCCAAGTTGCCTTCTAAAGTCGCGCTGGAAGCCGTGTTGCCCCTGTGTGAATGGAGTCTGAATCTTAAGCCTCATACACACGATCGGATTTTCAGCAGACAAAGCGTAGGACTTTTTGTCCGAAGGGCATTGACCATGAACTTTTCTTGCATACAAACGGCAAAGAATTGTCGGCCAACAAACAAGAAACTGTGTGGTTTTTCAGCTCTTTAGTGCCACCCTTTGGGCAACTTCTGCTAATGTTGTGTTGTGGTTAGCATTGGTTCTGAGCATGCGTGTTTGTACTTTGGAGTTTTGTCTGACGGACTTGTGTACACACGATCGGATAATCCGACAACACGCATTTGTTGGCGGACAATTTTAAAGCATGCTATCCCACATTTGTCCACGGAAAATCCGACAACAATTGTCCGATGGAGCGTACAAACGGTCGGATTTTTCGACAACAGCCTGTCATCACACAATTCCGGGCTGATAATCCGATCGTGTGTATGAGGCTTTACTGTCTTAGGGCCAGTTCACACAAGAAATGGCCCTAAGGCCCCTTTCACACTGGGGCGTTTTTCATGCGGTTTAGCGCTAATATTAGCGCTATTATACCGCATGAAAAAATCATGCCCTTTAGCCTTCAATGTGAAAGCCCGAAGGCTTTCACACTGAAGCGGTGCGCTAGCAGGACCGCTCCAAAAGTCCTGCTAGCCGCTTCTTTACAGCGGTGAAGGAGCGGTGTGTTCACCGCTCCTTTACCGCGGTCTCCCATTGAAATCAATGGGACAGCGCGGTAATACCGCCCGCAAACCGCGGTTTGCGAGCGGTATCAACCCTTTTTCGGCCGCTAGCGGGGGTTAAATTCACCCCCCTAGCGACCGCATACCGCGGTAAGAATGACGGTATAGCAGCGCTGAAAATCGCGCTGCTATACCGCCACCGCTCCTGCCCGCCCCAGTGTGAAAGGGGCCTAAGACAGAAACAACTAAACACCACTGGTTTAAAACAACCTAGATTTCTATCTCTGGAGAAGAAATTTAAAGTGGAATTCCAGTGTAATGCTAATTAGGATGGAAACTGAAAATTTTACCCCATACAATTTTTTTATTTGTCTTTCACCAAACAATTATTAGATTATTATTTTTTTTAGAACAATGTAACTTTTACACCCGTAATCCAAATTCCAGGTATGCCAGACCATTTCAATAGAAGCCTATCTATGCTTTGTAAAGGTCCTACTAGAGGCATAACTAGAACCTTCAGGGCCCCAGTGCAAGAAACCATAAAGAACTCTCTGGTTCCTGGCTGGGGCCCTTATCTCTGACCCAGAACCCTAGGGCCCGGTTGCAAGATTGACCTTTGCAACCCTGGTAGTTCTGCCAGTCTTTTATTATTTTTTTGCACTGGGCCCTGAAGGCTCTTGGTACACTTCTGGCCCAAACAATACAAAAAATATGGTATCCCCATACATAGGCAGAGTAGCAGAATAGCAGAATGCATTTATGGGGTTTAATTCTAAGTGTGCCCATGCTATGTGTGAGTTCTTTTTTTTGCAAAAATGTTTGGTATTTTTTACTTAACATAAAAAAACTAAGTTAAAAAAAAAACTGTGGTGAATAAATACCACTAACACAATGAGGTGGAGCCTAGAGTGAGAATAAATAGGTAAACTGTAGTAGGCTGGCAGCAGTATTCTCAGAAGAACAGGGCACTCCCAAAAGCCCCCCCCCCCCCCCCAAAAAAAAAGAACAGCATTTTTTTGGATGATGTATAATAAAGTGATAAAAGAAGAAACACAGTTGCATGTAACTGGAAACAATGTAATAAGTGCAATAACAACTACAAGGTTTCCACTCATATGTAACTGTGTTTCTTTTTTATAATACACTATTTGTAATTACTAGTAGTTTTTCTCTGTTTAGACCTGTATTTTACTGCTAAAAGAAAAAAAAATGGTGTAAAATGTATTAATTGGGGTACCCAAAAAGCAAACATTTATTATATTGCAGTTTACCAATTCTTAGATGTGATGGCTGCTTTGTTACTTCTATTTCACCTGATGATCCAGCCAGCAGTGGTAATTTTGTTGACTAAAACATTTTGAACCTTTAAAATGGCAATGATGAAGGAAGTATTTTATAAAAAGATGTGCCAGTCTGAAGGTTGATATACAGTATGAAGGAGGATCAGTGATTGTCAACAAGCTGAACCAGATCACCTCTTTTAGAAAATGAGCTAAAATTGTTGGCTGCTAGCTCAGACTTTAATTAACAAACCCTCACCACGGGCATTATGGAGAAACATTAACCACTTGACCTCTGGAAGCTTTACCCCCCCCCCCCCCTTATGACAGGCCATTTTTTGCAATACGGCACTTTAATTGACAATTGCGTGGTTGTGCGACGCTGTACCCAAATAATTTATGTGTTTTTTTCCAACAAATAGAGCTCTCTTTTGGTGGTATTTGATCACCACTACATTTTATATTTTTTGCGCTGTAAACAAAAAAAAAATCGACAATTTAAAAAAAAAAAAAAAAAAAAAATGTTTCCTTTTGCTATAAAACATATCCAATAAAATTTAAAAAAAATCTAATTTCTTTCTCGTACATCACGGGACACAGAGCGACATAGTCATTACTAATGGGTTATATAGTTACCGTCAGGTGCTGGCACTGGCAACTTCCAAAACCGGAAGTACCCTCCCCTATATAAGCCCCTCCCATCCGGGAGCACCTCAGTTTTTTGCCAGTGTCTAAGGTGTTGGCCAAGAAGAAACATGTGTTTTTCACTGAGCTTGCGTACAGGTTCTTTTGGGCCTCAGTAAGCTATTCCGGATCCGACCAAAAAAGCTTCATAGCTAAACGGTCGGTACCCGGGCCTTGCAGAGAAGAGCAAGGTTCTGCCTGTAATGCTTCTCTTAGGAGAGCTGGACCCTGGGATCCAGAGCTCTGGTCATACCCACGACCAAGATGTTTTCTGTGCAGGGTGCTATACAGGTCCAGGGGAGTGGAATCCTTGGGAACCCGGTCCCTGAAGGTTTGATTACAATGCCTGCCGTGATAGGTGAAGTTTGGGCTTTTGTGGACCAAACAAAGTCCTGCGGCGGGGAACAGGTAAGTGGGGGCCCCCAGGAACTTGGTTCTATTGGGGGACCCCCAAGCCTAATTTGTCTTTCTGTCTGTTACCTAACGGTATTCCCGCTAATATCTGTGCATGCCTGTAACTACTAAAAAAATGTAATAATTTTTTAATGGTGGTCAAGAAAAAAAAAAAAAAAAAAAAGAATGTTTTTTTATATATATGTTTAGTATATTAAACTGCGGTACCTGTGTTTGTCCACTAGAGGCCGCTGTGGAATGTTTTTCTTGTCATATGGACTAGTTTCTTCTCAGAGAGCAAAGTCCAGGCAGCTGGTGAGTTCTCCTACAGGAAACTGTTTCCTCTGCCATGTTGCAGTGTTCGTCTGTCCCCCGGCCTGCGGCAAAGGGGGCCCTGGCTCCTGTCCCTGGTTTCCATGTTTGAAAATTAGCGCCGAGGCGCACGTGGCCGCGCGCGTGCGCGTGCACGCGCCTCTATATATAGAGGTGGCCGGGAAAAGGGGCGGGGCCTGGGGGATGACGCTCTGTGCGCGCCGCAGCGCTTCTGCGCATGTGCGGGCGTCCCAGCAGGTTTTAAAAAGCCACATTATTGCAGTAAGCTGGCTATGAAGTACAGAGACAGAGCTGACAACATTTAAAGGCATACAGCAAGCGGTTGATACAGGCATCCCCTAGAAAGGCACATTAGTAGACACCAACTGTTTATTATAGCAGCATTTATGCTAGACTATTATCAGTAACTGGTGTATTTTCGGCTGGAATACCTCAGCTTTGTGGCTTAGGAATATGCCGTCTAAAAACTCCGGGACTAGAAATTCCAGGAGGAATAGGGGGTCTCCATCGGGCTCTGAGGATCTTGGGCATGCTTTGGCTGCACCAGTCTCCCCTGAAGAATCAGAGGTTAGTGACCGTAGGGCACCCCCAGGAGTACCTGGTACTGTGGCTGTCCCCAGTTCACCTGCTCCTGTGTATGTAACAGAGGAGGTTTTTTCCTCAGCTCTGGGAGGGCTGGAAGAGAGATTGTCAGCACTAATTGCTGCTTCCCTGTCACAGGAGAAAAGCGCTCGATCTCCGTCTCCTCCCTCAGAGTGCCTGTTAACAGAGCAACAGTCCCATACAGAGGTCGACCTACCTGAGGGGGATCAGGATGAGGTTGATTCGGTTGTAGAGGAATCAACAGTGGAGGAGCCGTTCTCAGCATCACATGCTGAGAGGTTATGGGTTCAGTCCCTGACTAATATGGTCCGATCAGCATTTAAAATGCCACTTGCGGAGCCATCCTCCTCTTCTGTCTCCTCGTTGGGATCGCTAAAAGCTCCCCAGACTGTTTGTTCTTTCCCGATCCATCCTTTATTGGAGGGGCTCATTTACCAGGATTGGGAGCATCCTGACAAAATATTTACTCCCCCCAAGAGATTTCCGGTGGTCTATCCTATGGAGGATAAGTTCGTCAGAAAATGGAAGGTCCCTACAGTGGACGCAGCCATCTCTTGTGTGAATAAATCACTGACATGTCCGGTGGAAAATGTCCAAATGTTCAAGGACCCAATAGATAAAAAATTGGAGTCCTTATTGAAATCTGCTTTTTCTACAGCAGGATTGGTGACACAACCAGCAGTGGCAGCTATAGGGGTCTGCCAAGCAGTGAAGGATCAGTTGAAACAGGTCTTAAGGGACGTGCCAGATCAGCAGGCTCTTGCTCTAGCTGATCTACCTAGAGCCTTATGCTTTGCGGTGGACGCTATAAAGGATTCAATCCATCAGGCCTCCCGCCTTACGCTGTCTGTAGTACATATGCGCAGGCTTCTATGGCTCAAAAACTGGTCTGCTGAAGCTCCCTGTAAAAAATTGCTGGTCAGCTTCCCATTTCATGGGGAGCGTTTATTCGGGGAAGACCTGGACAAGTATATCCAGAGAATTTCCATCGGTAAAAGTACACTCTTGCCGGTCAAAAATAGAGTTAGAGGTCCCTCTTTTAAGAGGCCGGCTTCTCCAGTCCCTAGGACATCGGCTGTGAAACAGTTCCGACGGCCTCCCCGGTCAAATCCCGGAGGTAAAAATCAGGGACAGTTGCAGGGTAACAAGAAGCCCTGGAGCAGGAGAGGTACAAAACCTCCCCCAAAGTCAAATGCATGAAGGGTTGCCCCCACCCAATCGGGTGGGGGGAAGACTTCAGTTGTTCACAGAAACCTGGCGGGACACGATCCGAGACAGATGGGTGCTCTCCGCAGTAAATCTGGGATACAAATTGGAGTTAAAAAACTCCCCTCCTTCCCGCTTTATAAGGTCGAACGTGCCAAGGGATCCCCAGAAGAGAGGATCCCTCCTGTTGGCACTGGAACAATTATTGCTTCAAGCAGTAATTATAGAGGTCCCCCTGGAAGAATGGGGGTTCGGGTTTTACTCAAACCTCTTTACAGTTCCGAAGCCAAACGGGGACGTGAGGCCCATATTAAATCTAAAAGGGCTAAACAAATTCCTGCATATCAGGACTTTCCGGATGGAGTCGATCCGATCGGTAGCCACTGCCCTACAAGGGGAGGAATGGTTAGCCTCGATCGACATCAAAGATGCGTATTTGCACATCCCCATCTTTCCAGCCCACCAAAAATTTCTACGCTTTGCGATAGAAGGGCGCCATTTTCAGTTCAGAGCCTTACCCTTCGGTCTGGCCACAGCACCAAGAGTGTTCACAAAAATTCTGGCCCCATTATTGGCCAATCTAAGAACACGAGGTGTAACGATAATGGCATATCTAGACGACTTGTTGCTGATAGACCACTCAGTGGAAAAACTAGAAGTGGTTGTTCACGAGACAATCAAGTATCTGGAATATCACGGTTGGATTATCAACCGAGACAAGTCAGCCCTAAAACCAGTCAAAAGTCTGGAATACTTGGGGCTAAGGCTGGATTCAGACCAGAGAAAGATTTTCTTGCCTCAAGAAAAGGGGTCGTCTTTGAGAGATTTGATCCACTTAGTGGGTTCAAAAAGACAGCCATCCATACGCCTGTGCATGAGGCTGCTGGGAAAAATGGTGGCATCATTCGAAGCAGTACCCTACGGTCAATTCCATTCAAGGAAGTTGCAAAGGGCCATACTGTCAGCCTGGAACAAGAAAGTTCAGGCTCTGGACTTACCAATGTCCTTGTCCCCTTCCGTTCGCAGGAGCCTCCGCTGGTGGTTGGTTCCCCAGAATCTGGAAAGAGGGAAATCCTTCAGTCCGATTTCCTGGAAGGTGGTCACTACAGATGCCAGCCTTATAGGCTGGGGAGCAGTACTGGAGCAATGGTCTCTCCAGGGCAGATGGTCGGATGCGGAAAAGGCCCTGCCCATCAATCTCTTAGAGATACGAGCAGCCCGGTATGCCCTAGTAGCATGGACATCCAAACTCCAAGGGTCCCCTGTCAGAGTTCAGTCAGACAATGCCACAGCAGTGGCATATATCAATCGTCAGGGGGGCACCAGGAGTCGTGCAGCCCAAAGGGAAGTAAATTACATCCTGAGATGGGCAGAAAGATATGTCCCAGCCATATCTGCGGTATTCATTCCAGGGGTGGAGAATTGGAAGGCGGACTTTCTAAGTCGCCAACAATTATGCCCAGGGGAATGGTCCCTTCATCCCGAGGTTTTCCGGACAATATGTCAGCGGTGGGGAACACCGGATGTAGATCTGCTAGCATCCAGGTTCAACACGAAAGTGGACAGGTTTGTCTCTTGGTCAAGGGATCCCCTAGCGTGCGGCTCGGATGCCCTAGTGTTCCCTTGGGATCAGTTCAAGCTGATATATGCATTCCCACCGCCACAATTGTTACCTCGATTACTCCGCAGAATCAGGGTAGAAAAGAAACCAGTGATTCTGGTGGCTCCAGCGTGGCCCCGAAGAGCATGGTACGCGGAGATCGTAAAAATGTCTGTGGGGAGTCCTTGGACCCTCCCACATCGTCCGGACCTGCTTTCGCAGGGACCGATATACCACCCTTCCTTACCAGCCCTAGGTTTGACGGCCTGGCTATTGAAGCCCACATTCTAAAAAAGAGAGGGCTCTCTAATGCTGTGGTGTCTACCATGATCAATGCCAGGAAACCGGTATCCAGGCAGATCTACTATAGAATCTGGAAGGCGTACATCGCCTGGTGTGAAGCCAAGAAATGGCATCCACGTAAATACGTAATAGGTAGAATTCTGGACTTCCTACAATGGGCTGTAGATAGGAAGCTTGCCTTGAGTACTATCAAAGGTCAGATTTCGGCCTTGTCAATATTTTTTCAAAGGCCCTTGGCTTCGCATTCACTAGTCAAAGCCTTTATACAAGGAGTGATGCGTATTAGTCCTCCGGTTAATATTCCCATATGTCCATGGGATCTAAACTTGGTTCTGTCGGTTCTACAGAAACAACCATTTGAACCATTACAGCATATTTCCTTAGTGCTTCTCACCAGGAAATTGATTTTTCTAGTAGCCATTTGTTCGGCTAAAAGAGTATCGGAATTAGCAGCTATGTCCTGTAAGGAGCCATATCTGGTTATCCATAAGGACAGAGTAGTGTTACGTCCTCATCCAGCCTTTCTTCCTAAGGTGGTATCGAGTTTTCATTTGAACCAAGATGTGGTTCTTCCTTCTTTTTTCCCCAAGCCTACTTCGGTAGAGGAAAAGTTATTGCATTCTTTGGATGTAGTAAGAGCAGTTAAAGCTTATCTAAAAGCCACTGCTCAGATTCGCAGAACGGATACTTTGTTTATTCTGCCGGAAGGCCCCAGAAAGGGTCAGGCAGCGTCAAAATCTACTTTAGCCAAGTGGATTCGACAGGTCATAATACAAGCCTATAGCTTGAGAAGTAGACCGCCTCCGTTCAAAGTTAGGGCGCACTCCACGAGAGCAATTGGGACTTCATGGGCAGTGCATCACCAGGCCTCCCTGGCTCAAATCCGTAAGGCCGCAACATGGTCTTCAGTTCACACGTTTACTAGGTTCTACCAGGTGGACGTTAGAAGTCAGGAGGATGTCGCCTTTGGGCGCAGTGTGTTGCAGGCCGCAAAAGATCCTCATGTCTGATAGCGCTCAGCTTATATATGGTGTATCCCCCCCCTCATTTGGCATTGCTTTAGGACATCCCATTAGTAATGACTATGTCGCTCTGTGTCCCGTGATGTACGAGAAAGAAAATAGGATTTTTATAACAGCTTACCTGTAAAATCCTTTTCTTGGAGTACATCACGGGACACAGAGCTCCCGCCCCTCTTTGGGGACACTTATTGCTTTGCTACAAAACTGAGGTGCTCCCGGATGGGAGGGGCTTATATAGGGGAGGGTACTTCCGGTTTTGGAAGTTGCCAGTGCCAGCACCTGACGGTAACTATATAACCCATTAGTAATGACTATGTCGCTCTGTGTCCCGTGATGTACTCCAAGAAAAGGATTTTACAGGTAAGCTGTTATAAAAATCCTATTTTCTTCATAAATTTGGACCAATATGTATTCTGCTACGTGTGTTTTTTTTTCATCATTTTTATTTTCTTTCTGGATAATTTGTACAAACACGAGATTATCATACAGAATGTGTCGCTTATATTGGAAGAATGGTAAATACAGTATGTGCGGTTCATCTGATAATGATAATTTGTACTCTTAACGTAATAGTAATTGTTAAGCATGGATGAACAGTTGGACCATTTTACAGTTTAACATTTTACCAATTCTAGATTCTTTGTCAAAAACCCATTCATTCCCAATAAGCGTATATTGATTGGCATGCGCAAAAGTTATAGTGTCTACAAATTGTGGGATATTTTTATTTATTATTTTTTTCTACTAATAATGGCGGCGATCAGTGACTTATAACTGCGATATTGCGGCGGCCATTTGGACACTAACTGACACATTTTGGGGACCAGTGACACGAATACAGTGATCAGTGCTAAAAATATGCACTCTCACTGTACTAATGACACTGGCTGTGAAGGGGTTAACATCTAGGGCAATCAAAGGGTTAAATGTGTGTCTGACCAGTGTTTTTCTAAACTGTGGGAGGTGCTTTTACCAGGGGAAGACAAAGACAGAGGATTGCAAAGACAGAGGATTCAAGCCTTCCCTCCTGTCAGAACGGCAATCTGCCTTGTTTACATATTGCCAATCTGCCTCTCTGCTCAAACATCGGGGGGGCCAGAGGACATCGAGTTTGCATTACCCGCCGCTGGGCTCCCGCTGTGTGTGATAACAGCATGAGTGAGCCGCTGGCGGCGCTCATGCACGCCCACCCCCCCCCACACTGGAAGAGCCGGTGTCCTGCCGAAAAAGGTCCCCCGGCAGATAATGTCCCCCCTGTACTGCGTAGGCGCAGCGCTTGCGCAGTACGAACCACAACGGAGCCGCCGAAAATAGCCGAAGGTGTAGAGCTGTGAGTCAGCTGTACACGGTGCCTGCGCATAATGGTAATACACCCGCCCCTCGTCGTCATTGCACAGGCACCGTGTACAGCTGACTCACAGCTCTACATTTTCGGCGGCTCCGTTGTGGTTCGTACTGCGCAAGCGCTGCGCCTGCGCAGTACAGGGGGGACAATATCCGCCGGGGGGACCTTCATCGGCAGAACACCGGATCTCGTATGTTTATATATGTGATCCAGCACACAGGTACCGCCCTGTAGCAGTAAAACTGCTATGGTGCGGACCTGAAGTAGTTAATAAAGGGATTTTTGGTTGAAAGGATTTGGTTATGTAACCAACAATGGAGTTTTTCATTTTTTTTATGAGTAAATGTATTTCTGTCTTTCTATTAGCCTTTATTAATCCATTCATGCATGGCTGTTAACATAGCTTTAAATGAATTATTAAGTGTAGGTTACAGAGGATGCAGGCCTCATAATAATACCACCTTTGGGACCTATCATATAGAGCTTCTTCATTGCTGTATATAGGATGCAATTTATGCAATGCAGACCAACTATTTTAACCACTAGACCTCTGGAAGATTTACCCCCTTCATGACCAGGCCACTTTTTGCGATACGGCACTGTGTTATTTTAACTGACAATTGCACGATCATGCAGCGCTGCACCCAAATCAAATTTATGTAATTTTTTCCCCCCACAAATAGAGCTGTCTTTTGGTGGTAGTTGATCACCTCTGCTATTTATTTATTTTTATACTAGTGATGGCGGTAATCAGCGACTCAATATGGTGGCGGACAATCGCACACTAACTGACACTTTGTGGGAACCAGTGACACTAATACAGTGATCAATGCTAAAAAATATGCACTGTCACTGTACGAATGACACTGGCTGGGAAGGGGTTAAACATCTAGGGTGATCAAAGCGTTACTGTGTGCCTAACCAGTGTTTGTGTTTACTATGTGTGCTGCTTTTACTAGGGGAAGAGAGGGATTTGAGTCCAAAATACAGAATCCATCCCTTCCCCCTCCCCCCCCCTGTCAGAACAGAACTCTGCCTTGTTTAGACAGGCAGAGATCCTTTCTCAATCTCTGCCCAATGATCGGTGGGTGCCAGCAGACATTAAAGCTCCTACTAAAAAAAAAATATTAAAAGTCAGCAGCTACAAATACTCCAGCTGCTGACTTTTAATAATCGGACACTCACCTGTCCAGGGTCCAGCGATGCGGGGAAACGAAGCCCCGCTCGTCTTCCCCTCCTCTCTGCGGTGCTGGCATTGTCGCTGTGGGCGCCCGGCTGTGGCTTCACAGCCGGGCACGCACTGCACATGCACGAGCCGCGCTGCGCACCGTGACTGGCCGAGCAATCATCTGGGACCTGTGACGTGTCCCAAATGATCGCCAAGAGGGAGGGGGGAGAGGTGAACTTCTTTCAGGCGCCCCGGTGCCCCAGGAGGAAGTGGGAGCTGGAACCCTCTAAAAAGTGGGTATCCGCTCCCCCCCCAAAAAAAAAATGACATGCCAAATGTGGCATGTCAGGGGGTCACCTTACCTTAAAGCGGAAGTTCCATTTTTGGGTGGAACGCCGCCTTAAGTGGCCATCACCCACAGATCGGTTTCTGCTGTAAACATTCACAGCACAAGCGGCTCGCCCCCTGCAGGCAGAAGTGCGGGATTACGTATATATATGCGATCAGACACCCAGCTGTAGCAGTAAAACTACCGTACTATAAGGAGGTCAGCAAATAGTTAACAGCACCAATATTAAATTATTATGCCATGTAATATAGGCTTTTACCTTAGAAGAGATCCCAATGTCCTTTCCGTTTCATGATTAATATATTAAATAGAATTCAGAGAAAGCTTCACAAAAATTTATGAGAGAAAACAATACAAGTGAAAATATATGAAAGCTCCTTTCTTGCAAAATAGCAGGTTGAATTTTGAGTGACATTTTCTTATGTTCTTAATATACACCTAGTTTGGGTTTCCTATTCAGAAAGTGCGTGCATACTCTTGATAAATAGATAAAATAAAAGCAGAAAATATGGTAAGCCTCTGCCTTTCTGCAGTTTCTAAACATTTTATGCATCTCTTTTAGCGGGCGCATTAAAGTTTTGTTCCCGTTTTTCTGCTACGCTGGCTGGATTGGTATTCTGAGTTTATAAAAAAAAAAAAAAAAGCCAAGCTGTTCTGTTTGGATATAGTAATATAGTATGCTACACATAAAAAGACGGCTGTTGCAATGCAGATCTTGTGCAAATAAATGACTTGCAAAGGTACAATTACTGTGTATTTCCTATTCAAAGTATTACATAGAGCCTGGATCATATGTCTGGACCACAGTAATCCAAGTGTGTCTTTTTTACAATCTGAAATATACCTGATTGTACCTGCATAGACAAGGTTATGTAAGTACTTACCATAATGTAATGGGGCCATGGGGTGATGGCGTTCAGTAATACATTCAAGGCTGCTGTTAGAAATTATGGGGCCCCGTACAGCCTACCTGGCAGACACCCCCCAATATATCAAAACAATATTTTCACTAAAAATACACTAAAATTATTATTAGCTAATACAAACCTAACAAAGAACCTGTGTGAATTATCCCTTTTTAAATAGTTTTTTTTACATTTTTATTTTAAAAAATTATTTATTACACTGTTACAATTCTTTTTATACAGGGCAGGGAAGCCGGCAGTGTCACAGGAGGGGGCTTGGCACAGTGACAGGGGGCACACAGGGGGGATCAGAAGTGGGCAGACCAGGGAGGGGAATCGGTGCGGGGGAAGTGTCTCTCCCTGCAGCAGCTGAATGCCGACAGGAGGAAGAGAAACCGGCTTTCAGCTGCTGCAGAGAGCAGCACAGGGCATCTTTCTGTAATTGCCCCTCTGCCCGACCACACCGATTCCTCCTGCTGTTCAGGCCCCTCTGTGTGGCTGGGCCCTCTACAGGAGGGCTGGTGGTCCACCCCTATCAGCGGCCCTGAATACATTGTGGCTGTCATTTTCTAATTAAAGCAGAACTCTCAGCAGATATAAACTACACAAATTAATGTAGCTCTGTATTTATCAATACATCAATAAAATTATATTTTAATGCAAACCATGTAAATACCTGAATTTGACCTGGTATGAGCCTGTTGTAGTTCGCTGTACAGCAGAGCTTAGGCAAACAGAGCCAGAAGCAGCACAAATAACCAGTTGGACATAACATAACATTCCAAGCTCAGATTCTCTAACTCACTGCAGTACTGCTGGGTGGGGTCATGAACACAGAACCATGCTGGGCACAGATCCCTCCCCCCATCAGTGATCACTTGGGTGGCTATGGGAACTCCATCAGGTTGAAAAGAGTAGAAAAGAGCAGTAAGTCTGTGTGACAGTGTGAGGACCCCCTATCTGCAGGATGTCAGCATAGTTGCCCAGAATGTACAGCCAGCAAGGATCTGCTAACAATACAAGAGTTAATCATGTCTCTAGCCACCAGGGATCTTACTAGCCTAAGATCTTTTATTGCTAGCAGATCTTCACTGGCTGTACATAATTAACCCTTTCATTGCTAGCTGATCCCTGATGGAAGCACACAATCAACCTTCTGAAAGAACCACGCCCATATTAAATTAATGCCCCACCCCTAATTAAAGTATACGCTCCGCCTACTTTTGAAATGTTGGCAACTATGCAAGACCTGTAATCTTTGTGAACTGTAGCAGAGAAAAATCAGGTCTTCTGCTCTGTCGGACAGAGCTGTGCTGTGTGGCAGAGCTGTCTAAATCAGGACAGGATGGGCAGGAATAAAAATCCTTTGGTAGGTAAAAAAAGCTTTCATATTTGTGCTATATTTCATTTGTGTATTTTTCTGTTTGCCTAGAGTTCAACTTAAAAAAACCTCACTGTATCTTTAGGAAGTGTAAGGCAGGGCAGTAAAATGTTTACCTTCATGAGTAGTTCATATTATTCATCTTGCTCCCTAATAGTCATGCAGTCTTCATTTTTTATTCTCATTTTCGGGTGAAGTTAGAAATCAACTTTCTCATCTGCAACATGAAGATATACAGTTCTACCAGAAGTATTGAGACGCCTGCCTTTCAACACACATGCACTTTAATGGCATCCCAGTCTTAGGCCTCGTACACACGACCGATTTTCTCGGCAAGAACCAGCAAGAAACTTGCTGGCAGAGAGGTCGTGCCGAGTAAATCGGTCGTGTGTACGCTGCTATCGGGTTTCTCGTCGAGAAAACCGACAAGAAACCTCGACGAGAAAATAGAGAACCTGCTCTCTATTTTCTCGTCGAGATTCTCCTCGGCATGTTTCTCGACGAGAAAAGTGAGTGTGTGTACACTTACCTGTCCTCCCGGAAGCCCGCGCATGTTCGAAATGAATTCGACGCATGCGCGGTAGCTTCCTAGGCATACGTAGGGTATACCAAGATGGCGGCGACGGCATCGAATGTGACGAGCGCATGCTCGACGTAGTCGATGACGTCACCGCGTATGCTCCTTTCAAAGAACCGCGGGTTCTTTGAAACGAGCGTGTGTACACTCGGCCGGGACAAGTTTCTTGTCCAAGAATCTCGTCGAAAAAAACGACATGTTTTTTTCAACGAGAATCTCGGCCGTGTGTACGAGGCCTTAGTCCGTAGGGTTCGATATTGAGTTGGCCCACCCTTTGCAGCTATAACTGCTTCAACCCTTTTGGTAAGGCTGTCTACAAGGTTTAGGAGTGTGTCTATGTAATGTTTGACCATTCTTTCAGAAGCGCATTTGTGAGGTAAGGCACTGATGTAGACGAGAAGGCCTGGCTCGCAGTCCCTGCTCCAATTCATTCCAAAGGTGTTCTATCGGGTTGAGGCCAGGACTCTGTGCAAGCAAATCAAGTTCCTCCACCCCAAACTCGCTTATCCATGTCATTATGGACCTTGCTTTGTGCACTGGTGTGCAGTCATGTTGGAATAGGAAGGGGCCATCCCCAACGCCTGAAAAACAACCCCACACCATAATCCCCCCCTCCACCAAATGATTTGGATCAGTGCACAAAGCAAGGTCCATAAAGACATGGATGAGCGAGTTTGGGGTGGAGGAACTTGACTGGCCTGCACAGAGTTCTGACCTCAACCCGACAGAACACCTTTGGGATGAATTAGAGTGGAGACTGCAAGCCAAGCCTTTTTGTCTAACATGCCTGACCTTACAAATGCGCTTCTGGAAGAATGGTCAAACATTCCCATAGACACACTCCTAAAACTTGTGGACAGCCTTCCCAGAAGAGTTGAAGCCGTTATAGCTGCAAAGGGTGGGCCAATTCAATATTGAACCCTACGGACTAAGACTGGGATACCATTAAAGTTCACATGTGTGTAAAGACAGGCGTCTCAATACTTTTGGTAATATAGTGTATCTAAAGAAGGCTTTGATTACACCTAGACACAGTTGTATTCTATAGATGAAACTCTTCTTACCTTTACTAGGGTTCAGTCACAGCAGAAAATAGCAGCCCCTCAAATCAATTTATAACTAACAGAGAAATGTGCATGAGGGTTGGGTAAATCAAATGTAGCGCCCTGCTCCCAATGACTGGGGCGCTATGTTCAATTTAGAGGGTATCTGAGCCAATATTTAGGCTCAGATGTACATAATTCATGTTGAATTAGCCTCTGTTCCGGCTGTGGCTGTGTTGGACAGACTTCCTACTGTTTGCCTGTAGGTGGCGTTACCACTCCAGGCCAATGTGGAAGACTGACAGGCCAGAGTGTATTGGGTACCTTTCCCCGGGAACAGTTCAGTGGGTGTGGTCTACCCGCTGAGCATGCTGGGGAAGGGAACTTAAGGGGCAGACGCCATCTTTTGGGGTCCTTCGTCCCCTCACGGCCCTCCTGGCGTGAGGGGTGTATTGTGTGATTTTTGGCCTCGGAACCATGCTGGACCGAGGCCGCAACTCCAGCCAGTAGGCCCAGTTATGCTGACTGGGTCTGCACCTCGAAGGTGATCCTGGGCTGTCCGTCCTGAGGGAGAAAGCCACTCAATGGAGAAAACCAGGGGAGGACCTGTCCTAGAAAAGACCAAGCGGAAGGCTGGTGTTTTGAGGAGGGCCTGGTAAATCTATTGGAGGATGCACCGCAACTAAAGATCACCTTACAGTCTGCCGGGTCGGCTTAAAGGCTCTTGATTGTTTGGCTAGAAGTTCGGGTGTTGAGTCCTGTGGCAGAGGATCCCGGATTATCCAATTCTGTGCATCGCCAGTCTGTGGCAGAGACTGGTTTTGATATTGTTCGTGCATCATACCGGCTTCTAGGCCAGGTGAGAGGGGCCTATCCGGGTGAGCAATACCCACTCTAGGGAGAGGGGTGAATGACTGTATATTTGAGGAGTTCTCCCCAGTGATCTGTACCGCGTACCTGAACCTACCCCTTTCCTTTCACCTTTCTATAGGTTTTATTTTCCTTTTTGCATAAACATAACTGTTTAAGGTTTTACATCGTGTGTGGACATTGGAGTTTCTACAGACTTTCTTCCCCTAGACAACGAATACTGAGTTAACGTGCTATGCACAAAATTAAACCAGCAGCTCCTACGGGGGTAGTGCTACACAAAATTACATCCTCAGCACTAATCCAAGTAATCCGGGTGAAAATCAAGTTGTGGGTGCCCTTGTTGGCACCAACTGGCTTGAGTCAATTCACCAAACAACGTTTGTTAAATGAAATGGGTGGAAAATTGTCAGCCAAACAGCATCTGCTTCCAATAAGATGCATGCCCTGTTCAGGTATTCTGACAGCCATAGTGCAGACTCTCGGTCTACAATAGCCAGCAGGGGAAATTTCACCATCTCAGTTTTACAGCATGAATTATGTTAGAATTCTTTCGTTCAGCCTGCAGACTAAACAAAATAAATCTTTGAGTGTATGGCCAGCTTTAGTCAAAATGGGCTTCCTCCTGTTTAACCAATGTGAATTATGTCTTGCACTTGCTGAATCATGGAGGCCCTCCAAACGATTTTGAATGCTGTGGATAACAGTACTTTGCATATAGTCATTGGGCGTTGCTTTAATTTATTACATTTGATGGTTTATGCTTTTTTTCCTGATGATTTTACAATACTGATAAGATCAGAAGATTGCAATGCATACAATTTTTTTTTATTTTTTATTTTTTTATTACTATCTTTTAATAAATTGAATCAAAAAGTACAGAATTTCAGTACAACTGAAAACGATGTCAAGTATAATAAGTATTACTAAATAAAGTACAAACGATGAAGCTCGTACAGTACAAAAGCACATTAAATAGCAACGTATGCAGTAGATGTTATTTACTAAAACTGGAGAGTGCAAAATCTGGTGCAGCTCTGCATAGTAACCAATCAGCTTCCAGGTTATACTGCCAAAGCTTAATTGAACAGTAGGGATGAGCTTCGTGTTCGAGTCGAACATACGTTCGACTCGAACATCGGCTGTTCGATCGTTCGACGAAGATCGAACGATTTGGGCCGTTCGCGCCAAATTCGAGTGACGCGAACGGCCCACAATGCACTACGCCATCGCAGTGTCATCCAGGCGCTGTGATTGGCCAAGCATGCACTGTGACCCCGCATGCTTGGCCAATCACAGCGCCGGCAGCGAGGAGAGCAATGATTGGCCACACGCAGGATGCCTGTGGCCAATTATTGCTGAGGGTGTTTAGTACACGCCCCACACTATAAAAGGCCGCCAGCACGGCGGCCTAGTGTAGTGTGTTCCGGAGCAGGGAAAGACAAGCATAGGCAGGGACAGTGACATTTATTTCTTTCTTGCTTAACCTGGATTCCTTTAGTTTAGGGAAAGAGAAGGATAGGTAGGGAGAGTGTCAGTTTCTTTCACTGTGCCAGTCCTTGTTTCTAGGGACAAAGAAGGAAAGTGAGGGGATTTCTCCTTGTGCTATAGTGTGCTTTAAAAAAACATTTTTTCTAGGGACAGAAAACTGTAGGTAGGGAGAGTGTCAGTTTCTTTCACTGTGCCAGTCCTTGTTTCTAGGGACAAAGAAGGAAAGTGAGGGGAATTCTCCTTGTGCTATAGTGTGCTTTAAAAAAACATTTTTTCTAGGGACAGAAAACTGTAGGTAGGGAGAGTGTCAGTTTCTTTCACTGTGCCAGTCCTTGTTTCTAGGGACAAAGAAGGAAAGTGAGGGGATTTCTCCTTGTGCTATAGTGTGCTTTAAAAAAACATTTTTTCTAGGGACAGAAAACTGTAGGTAGGGAGAGTGTCAGTTTCTTTCACTGTGCCAGTCCTTGTTTCTAGGGACAAAGAAGGAAAGTGAGGGGAATTCTCCTTGTGCTATAGTGTGCTTTAAAAAAACATTTTTTCTAGGGACAGAAAACTGTAGGTAGGGAGAGTGTCAGTTTCTTTCACTGTGCCAGTCCTTGTTTCTAGGGACAAAGAAGGAAAGTGAGGGGATTTCTCCTTGTGCTATAGTGTGCTTTAAAAAAACATTTTTTCTAGGGACAGAAAACTGTAGGTAGGGAGAGTGTCAGTTTCTTTCACTGTGCCAGTCCTTGTTTCTAGGGACAAAGAAGGAAAGTGAGGGGATTTCTCCTTGTGCTATAGTGTGCTTTAAAAAAACACTTTTTCTAGGGACAGAAAACTGTAGGTAGGGAGAGTGTCAGTTTCTTTCACTGTGCCAGTCCTTGTTTCTAGGGACAAAGAAGGAAAGTGAGGGGATTTCTCCTTGTGCTATAGTGTGCTTTAAAAAAACATTTTTTCTAGGGACAGAAAACTGTAGGTAGGGAGAGTGTCAGTTTCTTTCACTGTGCCAGTCCTTGTTTCTAGGGACAAAGAAGGAAAGTGAGGGGATTTCTCCTTGTGCTATAGTGTGCTTTAAAAAAACATTTTTTCTAGGGACAGAAAACTGTAGGTAGGGAGAGTGTCAGTTTCTTTCACTGTGCCAGTCCTTGTTTCTAGGGACAAAGAAGGAAAGTGAGGGGATTTCTCCTTGTGCTATAGTGTGCTTTAAAAAAACATTTTTTCTAGGGACAGAAAACTGTAGGTAGGGAGAGTGTCAGTTTCTTTCACTGTGCCAGTCCTTGTTTCTAGGGACAAAGAAGGAAAGTGAGGGGAATTCTCCTTGTGCTATAGTGTGCTTTAAAAAAACATTTTTTCTAGGGACAGAAAACTGTAGGTAGGGAGAGTGTCAGTTTCTTTCACTGTGCCAGTCCTTGTTTCTAGGGACAAAGAAGGAAAGTGAGGGGATTTCTCCTTGTGCTATAGTGTGCTTTAAAAAAACATTTTTTCTAGGGACAGAAAACTGTAGGTAGGGAGAGTGTCAGTTTCTTTCACTGTGCCAGTCCTTGTTTCTAGGGACAAAGAAGGAAAGTGAGGGGATTTCTCCTTGTGCTATAGTGTGCTTTAAAAAAACATTTTTTCTAGGGACAGAAAACTGTAGGTAGGGAGAGTGTCAGTTTCTTTCACTGTGCCAGTCCTTGTTTCTAGGGACAAAGAAGGAAAGTGAGGGGAATTCTCCTTGTGCTATAGTGTGCTTTAAAAAAACATTTTTTCTAGGGACAGAAAACTGTAGGTAGGGAGAGTGTCAGTTTCTTTCACTGTGCCAGTCCTTGTTTCTAGGGACAAAGAAGGAAAGTGAGGGGATTTCTCCTTGTGCTATAGTGTGCTTTAAAAAAACATTTTTTCTAGGGACAGAAAACTGTAGGTAGGGAGAGTGTCAGTTTCTTTCACTGTGCCAGTCCTTGTTTCTAGGGACAAAGAAGGAAAGTGAGGGGATTTCTCCTTGTGCTATAGTGTGCTTTAAAAAAACATTTTTTCTAGGGACAGAAAACTGTAGGTAGGGAGAGTGTCAGTTTCTTTCACTGTGCCAGTCCTTGTTTCTAGGGACAAAGAAGGAAAGTGAGGCCTCGTACACACGACCGATTTTCTCGTCGTAAAAAACACGTCGTTTTTTTCGACAAGATTCTTGTTAAGCTTGTCGATTTTCTCGTCAAGCTTTCTATGCGTACACACTGTCATTTTCCAATTTCCTCGTGGTTCTCTGCGCTCACGTCCAGCACGTACGACGGCACTATAAAGGGGAAGATCTTTTTTCTTGGCGCCACCCCTTGGGCTGCTTTTGCTGATCTCGTGTTACCGCGTCTGAAGTAAAAGTTTGGGAAGAGACGATTCGCGCTTTTCAGTCTTCGTACTTTTCAGATCGTTTTCTGCCGTTCAGTTTGTGCTTGTGGGTTCGTATCTTGACTTTCAGGGCGTCTAGGCAGGTCGTATCTGTTTTACAGTGCGTTATTGCCTGTTCGTTTCTGAATTTCAGTTCGTTATTCATAGGCCTTGCTGTTCTAAAGTGCGTTCTGTTCTGTACGTTCTGATTAGACGACCGTTTCCTAGCCATGTCGCCTGGACGTTCTCGTCGTCGAGTTCGTGCTGTGCGTGCGCTTGGTGTTGGTCTGCTTGTTTTGGACCAAGACCAGTCCATGAATGGTGTGAGGAGGAGTTCATGGACCAAGAATTGGTTGCTCCAGTGGGACCAATTCTGCCACATGCCTCTGCTGCGGGAGATCGTCGAGAATAATCCTGAGGACTACAGGAATTTTCTGAGGATGTCTGACCCCGTTTTTCAGGAACTGTTGGCTTTGGTGTCCCCCTATATTACCAGGAAGGACACCGTTATGCGGGAAGCCATCAGTGCTGAGCAGAGGCTCATCGCCACGTTGCGTTACCTGGCGACAGGGAGAAGTCTTCAGGACTTGAAGTTCACCACAGGCATCTCCCCCCAGGCTCTGGGCCTCATAATCCCAGACACCTGTTCTGCTATTATACAAGTCCTGCAGGAGGACTATATTAGGGTAAGTTTTCTCCATTAACATCACATTTTATGTATTACATGTATGCTAATGTATTGTATTTCTTTCATCCTTCCCTAATTACCATGATTGTAATATGCTGAGAATGTCCCCTTTGTCCCCATGCATGTTGGAAGCTTTAGATTGCCCCTTTTTTATCCTCCCTAAATATTTCCCCTCACTAACTTTTCCAGCAGGGGCGCCTGTTGCTCCAAATGTTGGGGGGTTCCAACCCCAATTTCGGAAATAAACTTCCTCCTTTTTTGCTCTGTTGCCTAATAAACGCCCCCAGTTGTCCCCTCCAATGCAGCCATTTAGTCCCCTCTAATGCAGCCAGTTTCCCCCCAGCCCTGCACTTACCTTCTTGTGGTCAGCGCCATCCTTCTTCTGTCCTTGATGTCTTCTCCTTCCCTTCATGTTGCATCAGCCAATCATGTTACCATTAAACAGACTTGGTGAACATGATTGCCAGAGCAGCCTGTCAGTGTTTACACAAGGAATGCCCCCTCCTTGCGTCCCCGATTTTTCTTTGAGGAAGCCAATTACATCCCTCAGGTTGTAATTTGCAAGACTTTTTTAATACCTGTTTCTGCTCTGCAATTTTAACCCCCTAAATGACGCAATTATTCATATGTCGGTCGCTTTACAAGAGGCCATCCACCTGAATAGTGTGCGGCATAGACAATACATAGGTTCATGCAACGCATGAACCTATGTATTGTTCTGAGTGATGGGCACAGGAGAGAGGGGACAGTGCTCCAGCGCCCACTCTGGACGCACCGCCACTGCAATGCTATCCTGTGGCCAAACACATCTCCCCCCCCCCAAAATAATTTAGTAATGGCCCATCAGAGGTGGTGATGAATATGATAAATGAGCCTTCCATTATACTTTTTTTACACACCTTAATAAACGTATAATTAGATTGATGTTGGTCTCTAATTTTTTGGTTTAGAATTTGCTTGTAATGTATGCCTTTGTTTTTCTAATATTATTTCATCTTGTTTCACTCCACAGCTTCCTTCCACGCCACAGGAATGGCAGACTGTGGCATCGGAGTTTGCCACGCGGTGGGACTTCCCCAACTGCGGTGGTGCCATAGACGGGAAGCACGTCCGCATCGTGCCGCCACCCCGTTCTGGGTCCTACTACTACAACTACAAGGGGTTTCATAGCATTGTGCTGATGGCGGTGGTGTCAGCACGGTATGAATTCCTCTATGTTGATGTAGGGAAGAATGGCCGGATGTCCGATGGGGGATCCTTCATCCAGACGGAGTTTGCCCTCCGTCTCCAGAGTGACGACCTTGCATTGCCACCGGATGCAGGGAATATTGAAGGACTCCCCTTTGTTTTCTTGGCTGATGAAGCCTTCGGACTCGGACGGCATCTTATGAGGCCATTTCCACAGAGGACCCTGACCCCAGAGAAGAGTGTGTTCAATTACCGGCTGGCCAGGGCCCGAAGAGTCGTTGAAAATGCCTTCGGCATAATGGCCAGCCGGTTCCGCCTTTTTATGACTTCCATCCACTTGGCGGACTACAAAATAAACTATGTAGTGTTATGCTGCTGTGTGCTACACAACTTTCTGAGCCAAAAATCTAATTCGTATATGGCCTCAGTTTTGCCAGAGGCTGGACTTTCCCCTGCAAATCCCCTTCCGGGCCTGGAATCTGCCCGTCTTGGCTTGCCCCCCCAAAATGCCCGTGTGGTTCGGGACAAATACATGGAGTATTTCACGGGTAGGGGGGCAATTCCTATGCCAGCCTATGTCTAAGTATCCCAATAAAAATCTTGTTTAAACCTTTAATTATTTGTTCTTTCCTGTCTCCTAGTTTGTCTTTGTGCATTTGTAGTGGCAAGTGTATTTTACTTTAGTAAATAACAACCAATTTCACTATGTTACCTTACAAAAGAACCAAATAAGCTTAGAGAGTATTATAAAAAGAAGCTACACGTTGTTTGTGGTCAAATATTTTACTCTCTGCACTTTTTTTTTTTTTTTTACTTTGGGGTTGGCCTGGCCACAACCCGGCAAATTTTGGCTTATGAAAATACAAAAATACCACTTGCATTTCTAAAATGACAACATTGGATACCTCTGAGCAATCTGAGACATTCAGTTACACAAACTATGTCTCTATGTGCCCGTCCTAATATGGGGTCCTGCCACCCCTTGCCCAGCCAAAAATTCAATATGCACACATTTTTAATTTTTTGCAAATAGGAAGTTTACAATCCTGATCCCTATTGTCAACATGTGCTATCTGCCATCAGGGGTGATCAATGGACGTGTTTTGGGGGTGCATCCCCTTCCTCAGTTCACCGACTTTTGATACGAGGAAGGGGTTGCACCCACAAAAGACGTACATGGATATCCCCTGATGGCAGATAGCACATGTTCACACACTGTGTGCATATTAAATTTTTGGCTGCTTTGTTACTCAAAAAATTAGTAAAAATATAAAAACAAACATGTAAAAACAAATGTGTTTGGATGGCTTATTGAATTCTCCCCAAAACATCGAGAATGTCTTTAAATGTTTGTTCCATCACATGGATTCTTTGTTTAATTAGGTCCAGTTCCGTGCTACATTCCATCACTTGCTGGATGAGGCGGAGGACACTGTCAGCAGAGAACCGTGTGCTATCCTTCACAACATTTCCATCCCCTAAAAACCATTAAAAAAAATTAATAAAACTCTGCAGGCCTACCTCGCTTACCTTAAGCTGTGGTGTCAGATACTGACCTGTTGTGGTGACCAGATCCACAACGTCATCCACCTCTCCTTCCTGAACTTCTCCTTCCTCCACCTCAACTTCCTGCACATCTTTCGGTTGTGGATCTTTGGGAGTTTGGGGTTGCTTGGAAGTTGTGGGGTGCATGTGCTCCCTGGAGTGTCCTCCTCCCAGTCTTCTCTCCCCTATGAGAATAAAACCAAAGGTCTATTTATCACACTGTAAAAATCTCATTTTTAAACTTAAAACAGGCTAAATTGTTTGGAAGTGGGGTACAAGTGTGTGTTTGTGCGGAATTTAAAGAAAAATGCATTATTTATGACCCCAAATATGTTTAGTATTCACATTTGGATGTAATTTTTTGGACATGGAGGCACCACAAATAAACTCTGATGCACCTGTGTGGGACTCCCAAAAAAGGCGGGTCTGGTGGCCCACACTATAGTGCTCCAAAGTACAGATGTGGAAGCAGCTGCTGAGTGTCCTCTCCTTTACACTGATTAAAGTTTGCATTTCATTCTCCTTACAAACACATCATCTAGACTTAAAAATTAGCCACAATACTTGATCAAAAATGGCAGATGTCTAATTACTTTTGGGGGTCTTAAATAAGCCAAAACCGCGGATAGTGGCCGAACGAAGTGTCGGTAACGTAACGAACGATTACTGTGCCCAACCTAGTTCAAAATATTACATTTTGGAAGGGAGTCCAATATGAAAAAAAAAAAAAAAAAGTCAGTTTCTAAAAAGATTAATAGCAGAAAGGTCGTCATTTTACTTACTTTTAGCGAGCATCCTCTTTATGCTCCTCAACTGGTCTGGCTCCCTCAGTTTGAGGTCTGACCACCTCTTTCTGAGCTGCTCATTTGAGCGTTTCACCCCGAACTTCGCCCTCAGACTCTTCACAACTTTAGTGAGGATTTTGGCCTTCCTTCTATTTGGTTTGCTATACGGCCCATGCTTGGCATCATAATCAGCCTTGACCAAGATGTCCACCATCTCCGCCATCTCCGCCAAAGACATATTCGATGCCTTGAATCTCCTCCTTGATCGTGAGGTGTCCTCGGTCTCCGGGCTTGTCTCCTCGCTAGTTGCGGAATTATCAGACACCTGCTGTAACTCCGCCATATCTGTCTGCGCGCCGAAAGAGAAGGGGCGGGGAAAAGATGTTAGTTAGAACGTCATGGGCGGGCGACGTGTGCGGAGCGACGTGTTCGAATTTGGACGCATGCGTGGTGTGTATATAGCAAACACACATGTGACTATAGTACGTTCGGTGTGCGGAGAGAGGAGTTCAAGTGACGGACGTGCGAACGAAGGTATGTGATTTTGTGAGACTTGTAAAAATTGTGGGCCTATACTGTCTTGAGATTGGTGGAGGATATATATGGTGACTAGGATGTGAAGGAGGTTAGACTGTTTGCCTCACATTATTTAAATATAAATTATTTTACTTGCAGATACAATATGAATGTCTTTATTAGCGACAAAGAGTTCCTGGCGGAATTTATTGACCGGGTAAGGGAGCTGCCGGCTCTGTGGGAGACCAAAAACCCCATCCATAAAAAAAAAGGGGTGAGAAAAGCAGCGCTGGAGAAGCTGCTCCCATTTGTGCATACCAAGGTGCCCACAGCCACAGCAAAACAAGTGGACACTAAAATTGGGAGCTTGAGAGGTACCTACAGGACTGAACGCTCTAAGGTGCTGGCTTCTCAGAGGTCAGGAGCAGCAGCAGATGATGTTTATGTCCCGGTTTTGTGGTACTACAGCAGGATGTCCTTCCTGGATGACCACATTGAGCCAAGGCCATCACTCTCCACTCTTCCCCCCAGACTTCCCTGCAGCCAACCTGAGCCTTCTCTGGAGCAAGAGGAGGCAGCCATCCTGGATGATCCTGATTTGTCCATCTGGAGCCAGGTATAGTATTAACTGAAAATGTAGTGGGATAAAATTAATGTTTCCCAAATATGTCAGGATGAGAAACATACATTATTTTGTATTCCACAAGTGAAATCATGATCTGTAGACATTATTCTGCACTTAATTGTGTGGTAAATAGTCAAGCTGATGTAGTGGTAAATTTAAAGCAAGGATTTATGCATTTACATTCTAATTGCTTCCATCAGGATTACAAAGTTTGAGGCAAAGATTAAACCAACATATTAAACTATGTTTCTTTTTCATACACAGGATGAAATCAGCCAGGAGGAGGGTCTGGAAACTGTCAGGCAGGAGGAGGAAGGGCCCAGTGGCAGCCAGGAGGTGGCAGGGCCCAGTACCAGCCAGGAGGTGGCAGGGCCCAGTGGCAGCCAGGAGGTGGCAGGGCCCAGTACCAGCCAGGAGGTGGCAGGGCCCAGTGGCAGCCAGGAGGTGGCAGGGCCCAGTGGCAGACAGGAGGTGGCAGGGCAAAGGAGAAGCACCAGATCCCAGGTGCCTCCCATCAGGCTTCACAAAAGAGGCAGGAGGGATAGGACCACCAGTGACGCAGCAATGGCCCTTATTAAAGAGGCCCATGCCACCCTCAAGGAGCCCACATCCCCTGAAGAGGCCATTGCCGGCCTAGTGGAGGCTAAGTTCAAGGTGATGAGCATGGAGCAACGCCTCCTATGCGAACCCCTGCTCATCACCTTGCTCAACAAGGGGGTGATGGAGCAAATTACCCCCAATACCGCCATATGTGAGGTGGCCCAACTGACCCAACCTCAACCTCCACCTCCACCTTCCTCTTCTGCCCCACCCCCTTCTGCTACCCCTCCACCTTCTGCCCCACCCCCTTCTGCTACACCTCCACCTTCTGCCCCACCCCCTTCTGCTACACCTCCACCTTCTGCCCCACCCCCTTCTGCTACACCTCCACCTTCTTCCCCACCCCCTTCTGCTACACCTCCACCTTCTGCCCCACCCCCTTCTGCTACACCTCCACCTTCTTCTTCTGCCCCACCCCCTTCTGCTACACCTCCACCTCCTCCTCCTGACAGGAGTACCCCTCCAGTGGGCCAGCCTCCAGCTAAACGAAGAAGGAAGGCTGCAGGAAAGGCTGCAGGAAAGGCTTCAGGAAAGGCTTCAGGAAAGGCTGCAGGGAAGGTTGCCAGGAAGAAGAGGAAGTGATGGCCTTGCTTCATTGTGGTCGCACTGGTCGGACAGAAGGCAGCCTGTTGTAGTACCACACACTTGGGACATATATCTCACCTGCTGCTGTTCCTGACCTCTGGGAGGCCAGCATCAGATTGTGTTCTGAAATGTGGGCCTTCTCAAGCTCCCAATTTTAGTGTCCACACAGGGTTGGTGTGTGCTCTGGGGTCCCTGGGATGCACAAATGGCAGCAGCTTCTCCAGCGCTGCCTTCTCTTTATTTAATTTATAAACATGAATAAATGTGTTTTTTGTTTAAGTTCATACTTGACTATGTGTATTTTTAAATAAAAAAAAAAAAGCTTTGGAGTAAGCAGATACATTTGACTGACAATAAAAGGCACAGATATCACCCCCCCAAAAGAATAACTAAATCTGATTAGCTCAAAAACATGGTGTGAAATTTTAAAAATATAGATTAGAAAATTAAATGTGAGATCGCTATCAAAACATTGAGAAATTATAATTAACATCATTTTGAAAAATCTAACCATTTAAATTATTCCTAAAAACTTGCACGATATAATACACATAAATCTTATAAAGAGCAGCATGAAAAAGGTTAAAAATAAGGCAGAACTCTGTGTGAATATCAGCAGCAAAAGAAGGTCTCTCGTTTTGATTAATGTAACATTCTAACGAAGAATTCAATGCAGAACATTTAAACGATGAAATATTTATGAGCGTGACGAATGTGCTCTCTCCATTATGAAGGCTTGTTTTACCAGAAGATGCGCTCCCGTCTCATAGTTGCTTGTGAGCATGCGCGCTTTTGGAAGAGTCGTAAAAGCATACACACGAACCATTTTCTCGTCACAAAACAGGCCGACGAGAAACACGACGAGGAAATCTGGAATCCTGACGAGAAAATAGAGAGCAGGTTCTCTATTTTCTCGTCGAGATTCTCGTCAAGTTTCTCGTCGTAAAACCATACACACGAACGTTTTTCTAGACAAAAAAACTCTCGCGGCACTTTTCTTGACTGTTTACGACGAGAAAATCGGTCGTGTGTACGAGGCCTGAGGGGAATTCTCCTTGTGCTATAGTGTGCTTTAAAAAAACATTTTTTCTAGGGACAGAAAACTGTAGGTAGGGAGAGTGTCAGTTTCTTTCACTGTGCCAGTCCTTGTTTCTAGGGACAAAGAAGGAAAGTGAGGGGATTTCTCCTTGTGCTATAGTGTGCTTTAAAAAAACATTTTTTCTAGGGACAGAAAACTGTAGGTAGGGAGAGTGTCAGTTTCTTTCACTGTGCCAGTCCTTGTTTCTAGGGACAAAGAAGGAAAGTGAGGGGAATTCTCCTTGTGCTATAGTGTGCTTTAAAAAAACATTTTTTCTAGGGACAGAAAACTGTAGGTAGGGAGAGTGTCAGTTTCTTTCACTGTGCCAGTCCTTGTTTCTAGGGACAAAGAAGGAAAGTGAGGGGAATTCTCCTTGTGCTATAGTGTGCTTTAAAAAAACATTTTTTCTAGGGACAGAAAACTGTAGGTAGGGAGAGTGTCAGTTTCTTTCACTGTGCCAGTCCTTGTTTCTAGGGACAAAGAAGGAAAGTGAGGGGATTTCTCCTTGTGCTATAGTGTGCTTTAAAAAAACATTTTTTCTAGGGACAGAAAACTGTAGGTAGGGAGAGTGTCAGTTTCTTTCACTGTGCCAGTCCTTGTTTCTAGGGACAAAGAAGGAAAGTGAGGGGATTTCTCCTTGTGCTATAGTGTGCTTTAAAAAAACATTTTTTCTAGGGACAGAAAACTGTAGGTAGGGAGAGTGTCAGTTTCTTTCACTGTGCCAGTCCTTGTTTCTAGGGACAAAGAAGGAAAGTGAGGGGATTTCTCCTTGTGCTATAGTGTGCTTTAAAAAAACATTTTTTCTAGGGACAGAAAACTGTAGGTAGGGAGAGTGTCAGTTTCTTTCACTGTGCCAGTCCTTGTTTCTAGGGACAAAGAAGGAAAGTGAGGGGAATTCTCCTTGTGCTATAGTGTGCTTTAAAAAAACATTTTTTCTAGGGACAGAAAACTGTAGGTAGGGAGAGTGTCAGTTTCTTTCACTGTGCCAGTCCTTGTTTCTAGGGACAAAGAAGGAAAGTGAGGGGAATTCTCCTTGTGCTATAGTGTGCCAAAGCATTCCTCATCAACCATCTTTGAAATCCTTGTTTTTTGGACAGTCAGGGAAATTTTCGTTGTGCTATTCTGTGCAAAAGCAATAATCCTCAACCATATTTAGAAATCCTTAAGTAAAGGGACAGAGAAGGACACCTGAAGGTAGCCCTTATTGCTTTTTTCCCATCTCCCTGCAGGCCATCTATTAGAATGTCTGGAAGGCAAACAAGGAAAGGCAGACAGTCAGGAGGCAATAAAAGAGGGCAAGCAGGCTCTGTGTCTGGGGGCAACAGTGCTGGTCGTGGACGCGGTGCATTGTCATCAGCACATGGCCATGGGACACGCTTGTCCTTCTTTTCGGCAGCTGGACATGTTGAGCCGCATCATGCCGAAGACTTGGTAGAGTGGATGACCAAGCCCTCCTCCTCCTCCTCATCCTCTCTCACCCAGGCTCAGGGTACTGGCAAAGCAGCTGCCAAAGCGTCCTCTTCCCTGGTATCAATGTCAGACTCATCATCAGTCACTCCTTCCCTAGACCCACCATGTCCTCCTCCTGAGGAGTCCCCCGAACTGTTTGAGCACAGTGTTGGGTACATGCTCCAGGAGGATGCCCAGCGTTTCGAAGGGTCTGATGATGAAACCCAGCTACAGGAAGGCAGTAGCGTGAGAGCAGACAGAGGGGATGCTCAAGAAGGACACCAATCTGGCAGTCATGTTCCAGCAGCTGCAGCATACTGCCAGATTGGCTCCAGTGATGAGGAGGGAGGGGATGATGAGGTCACTGACTCCACGTGGGTGCCTAATAGGAGAGAGGAGGAGGAGGAGGATGAGGAGGAGGCACATCTCCAACGAGGCAGGATGCCCTTTGGTGGCCAGCGTAAGGGCAGTACACCGACGGAATCACACCGCAGAGCTCCGCCTGTGCAGGGCACTGCCTCTGCCCGTCATTCAAAAAGTTCTTTGGTGTGGGCCTTTTTTGAGGCTAGTGCATCAGATCGCACAGCTGCTGTTTGCAACATATGTCTCAAGCGTATATCGCGTGGCCAAAACATCAGCCGCTTGGGTACCACATGCCTGACCAGACATATGTTGACCTGCCATGCAGCTCGTTGGCAAGCCTACCTCAAAGACCCACACCAAAGAACAAAGCGGACCTCTCCTTGCACCGCATCAGCTGGGATCTCCAACCCCACTATAACTTCAGTCCTCTCTGAAACATGCACTGAGAGGAATGAAGGTGTAGAATTAGGTGTGTCACAGCCAAGTACTTGCGGCCACTCTGCTAGCAGTACACCGACGTCCGATTCTAGCAGGCAAATTTCCCTGCCCCAGCTGCTGGACCGTCGAAAGAAGTTCACTCCCAGCCATCCACATGCCCAGCGGTTGAATGCTAGCTTGGCTAAATTGCTAGCGCTTCAACTGCTGCCTTTTCAGTTGGTAGACTCGGCCCCCTTCCGTGAGTTTGTGCAATGTGCGGTTCCTCAGTGGCAGGTTCCCAAACGCCACTTTTTCTCACGGAAGGCTATTCCGGCTCTCTACCGGCATGTGGAAGGCAATGTCTTGGCCTCGCTGGACAGGGCGGTCAGCGGTAAGGTGCATATTACCGCTGACTCATGGTCCAGCAGGCATGGACAGGGACGTTACCTTTCTTTCACGGCCCATTGGGTCACTCTTTTGGCAGCTGGGAAGGATGCAGGACAAGGTGCAGTAGTGTTGGAGGTTGTTCCACCGCCACGCCTCCAAAATGCTACTACTGGTTGTGACACACCTCTCTCCTCCACCCCCTCCTCTTCTTCTTCCTCCATGGCCTCTTCCTGTGGTTTGTCCTATGAACCAGCGGTGCTCCGTAGCCGTTCACGGGGCTACGCAAGTACGCAGGCAAAAAGATGCCATGCCGTGCTTGCGCTGGTGTGTTTGGGGGACAGAAGCCACACTGGGGCAGAGGTCCTGTCTGCTCTGCAGGGCCAGGCCGAGAGGTGGTTGACGCCACGCCAGCTTAAGCCAGGAATGGTGGTTTGCGACAATGGCACCAACCTCCTCTCCGCCCTCCGACAGGGACAACTGACCCATGTGCCCTGTGTGGCTCACGTCCTTAACCTGGTGGTGCAGCGGTTCTTGGGCAGGTACCCGGGCTTACAGGATGTCCTGAGGCAGGCCAGGAAAGTCTGTGTGCATTTCCGCAGATCTTATAATGCCAGTGCTCGCCTGGCTGAGCTGCAAAAGGAGTTGAACCTGCCCAAGAACCGCCTTATATGTGACATGCCCACCAGGTAGAACTCAACGTTGGCCATGCTGCAGCGGCTGCACACGCAGCAGAGGGCCATCAATGAGTACCTGTGCGACTACGGCACCAGGACAGGGTCAGGGGAGCTTGTTTTTTTTTCTCCACGCCAGTGGGGCATGATCAGGGATGCATGCACTGTCCTGGCACCATTTGAGGAGGCCACGAGGATGGTGAGCAGTGACAGTGCATGCATCAGTGACACTGTAGCTCTTGTCCACCTGTTGGAGCACACGCTGCGTGGAATAATGGACAGGGCACTTGAGGCAGAACAGAGGCAGGAAGAGGAGGACTTCCTTGCCTCTCAAGGCCCCCTTTACCCAGACAGTGTTCCTTCTGTCCCACCCATCGCACAGGAAGAGGAAGAGGAGGAGGAGGAGGAGGAGGAGGAGGAGGAGGATTGTGTCAGCATGGAGGTGGAGGCTGGCACTCAGCATCATCAGCAGCAGTCTTTTAGGGATGATTTACAGTCCCAAGAAACCAGTGGACTTGTACGTGGCTGGGAGGAGGTGGCTGCGGATCATGTCGTCCTTAGTGACCCAGAGGACTCCGGAGCGAATGCCTCAGCAAACCTACGCTGCATGGCCTCCCTGATCCTGCAAAGTCTGCGGAAGGATCCTCGTATTCTTCGGATCAAGGAGAGGGACCATTACTGGCTGGCCACTCTCCTTGATCCACGGTACAAGGGTAAGGTTGCGGACCTTATGTTACCTTCGCAGAGGGAGCAGAGGATGAGACAACTCCGGGAGGCCTTGCAGAAAGGTCTGTGCAACGCGTTCCCAGAGACTGGGAGGTTACAAACTCCTGGTCCTGGACAACGAGTTGCTGAGGCTTCGGCCAGTCAAAGAAGCAGCGGTGGGGAAGGTGGCCGCCTGACCGATGCGTTCAGACAATTCTTTAGTCCGCAGCCCCAAAGTATGATCGGTTCCAGCAACCATCGCCAGCGTCTGATAAACATGGTGCAGGAATATCTAGGGGCAAGGTCAGACTTGGACACCTTCCCCACCGAAAATCCTCTGGCTTACTGGGTCTTGAGGATGGATCACTGGCCAGAGCTTGCACAGTATGCAATTGAGCTACTGGCCTGTCCTGCATCCAGCGTTCTTTCGGAACGCACATTCAGTGCTGCTGGAGGATTTGTCACGGATCACAGGGTGCGCCTGTCCACCGACTCGGTTGATCAACTGACTTTCATCAAGATGAACCAGTCTTGGATCACCACCAGCTACCACACACCTGATGCTGATATAACAGACTAATTGATTTTAACATGTCACATCCCTTCAAGACTGATGCTGATGCTGAGTGCCTGTGCTGTTATGTTGACTGGCTATCCTCCTCCTCCGAGTCCTCAATGATACGATTGATGATGATAGCTTGGAAGATCATTTTTGTTTATGGGTGCCGCCACCAGTGGCTAAGGCCCAATTTTTCAGCCCCTGTTTTACAGGGGCGTGTAATTACAATTTTTTTAGCAATAATTTGCCATAGGGCTCATTGCTGTGCTCCAAGTACAGTATCTGTGAGGGGTTGGAGTGTTGTGGCACCAGTGCCTAAGGCCCAATTTTTCAGCCCCTGTTTAACAGGGGCGTGTCATTACAATTTTTGAAGCAATACTTTGCAACAGGGCTCATTGCTGTGCTCCAAGTAACGTATCTGTGAGGGGTTGTAGTGTTGTGCCACCAGTGCCTAAGGCCCAATTTTTCAGCCCCTGTTCAACAGGGGCATGCAATTACAATTCTTGATCTAATAATTCACAGCAGGGCCCATTGCTGCACCCACCAAGAGTAACTCTGAGGGCTTACAGTGTTGTGGCAACGCCACCACCACCACCACCACCACGAAAGGGCCAATTTTTCAGCCCCTGTTCAAAAGGGGCATGTAATTACAATTCTTGATCTAATAATTCACAGCAGGGCCCATTCCTGCACCCACCAAGAGTAACTCTGAGGGCTTACAGTGTTGTGGCAACACCACCACCACCACCACGAAAGGCCCAATTTTTCAGCCCCTGTTCAACAGGGGCATGCAATTACAATTCTTGATCTAATAATTCACAGCAGGGCCCATTGCTGCACCCACCAAGAGTAACTGTCAGGGCTTACAGTGTTGTGGCACCAGCACCACCATCAAAGGCCCAATTTTTACTACCACTGTTCAACAATTATATGTAATTAAAATTCCTGATATAATAGTTGACAGCAGGGCGTTCCAGCACCAACCAAGAGTAACTGTGAGTGCTTACAGTGTTGTGCCAACACCAACAACTAAGGGGCCTATTTCTGCAGAGTATATACGGCAGGTCCCTACTTTCAAACATCCAACTTACAAACGACTCCTACTTGCAAACGCAAGAAGACAACAGGAAGTGAGAGGAAATCTACCCCTAGGAAGGAAAATTCTCTCCTGTAAGAATAAATATGGGAGAAAGGTGTCTCCTCTGTACTGATGCTTTATCAGCAATCCTTGTTTCAAGAAAAACACCACATTTCAAAAACAGTTGACATTGGGACGGAAAGTGAGGTGAAATGTTCTGAACAGGGGCACAGACAGCAAAACAAATGTTACAGGGGTGATAACCCTTACCTATGTTTTCCAAAAAGTTTAAAAATAGATTTTTGGGCTGGAGCTACACTTCAACAATGTACCTGTTCAAAATTACAAACAGATTCTACATAAGAACAAACCTACAGTCCCTGTCTTGTATGCACCGCCTGTATACGGCTGTTCAGAGTATATAGGGCCTTTTTTATTTTATGTGCGGGGTTCCCCTTAATATCCATACAAGACCCAAAGGGGCTGGTAATGGGCTGGGGTAGGGGGGGGGGGTCATGGGGTAGCTATGCCATTTTTCTTAAAGATTTTCATCCATATTACCGGGACCAGACATTACATTAAAGCCGCAAGCAGTTTTAAATGGCTTTTTTTTCCTTTAGAAGTGTCATTTTGTGCAGGGACAGTTCTAAACACGGGAAACACGTGGCACTTCACAGGCATACTTTAGACACCCCCCAGGTACGATATTTAAAGGAATATTTGACTTTTTTTTTTTCACTTTATGCATCATTAAAATGACTGCTCCCGAAAAACGACCGTTTTTAAAACTTCTTTTTGCATTGATACATGTCCCCTGGTGCAGAACCCGGGTTCCCAAACCCTTTTTAGGACAATAACATGCATAATAGTTGTTATAATTAGCACTTTAGAATCCGAACGTTCGCATCCATTGTATTTAATAGGGTTCTAATGTTCGTACGAACTTTCGGTCCATTCGCGGGTTCTGGTGCGAACCGAACCCGGTGGTGTTCGGCTCATCACTATTGAACAGGCAGAAGTTAGAAACTGATTGGCTATCATGCACAGCTGCACCAAATTCTGAGTGCACCCGTTTTAGTAAATTCCCCCCAGTATCTCAACTGGCAGTCTAAAAGGCAATGCATACTATTTAAAAGATAATAACAAAACCTGAGTGTATATAGATTTACATGTGCAAATCAGGTATTTGTAATTGGGTATTTGATGTTTTCCTAGTACTGGAGAGCCCTAGTCTGGCTGTGTCAGCCAGTTCTAATGTCCCCGGCTCTTCAGATCTTCTCATCACAGCAAGGAGGAAGAATGGGGATCTGTGTTTTTCATTTTACATTCAGTGCATCACACCTGCCTAATATAATACTATAGATTTAAAATACTTATTCTCTGATTTGATTTTGCATACAGTAGGTTTGTAAGTCAAATCCGACAATAAGCATGCAATCATGTCAGTGAGTTTATTGGAAGGGAATGCAGTGCACCGTGTACGGCATTGTAATACAATACAGAGAGCTATACCGCAAAGGCCTTGTGGAGACATTTCTCCTGCCCAGGGACTCTTTAAACAGATTGGCCTTCAGGGACAGATTCAGCTCATACACAGCGCACACTTCCCGAAAGGATAATTAATTATCTGTTTGTTGTTGTGACCGCAGACCTACAGACTCTGAGGAGAGATGTCATTTGTGCCAGGAGATGGGCAAATGTGCAGTATCCATATGCCTGCCATCTATCTCTATCTTATCTATCTCTATCTATCTATCTATCTATCTATCTGTAGCGGCCCCCTCACTCCCCTCTTTCTTCTCTCTCAGCTCGTCTGTCTCTTGTCTAGGGGTACCTCCAGAGGGGAAGGGAGCGGGGACACCACGCATGGCCTTCACCACAGGTGTCAGAGTGGTGTAAGCAAAGTTCTTTTACCTTCGGGTCAGTGCTGTGCACCTGGAGCCTCCACCGAGAGTCACCTTGAACAATGTCTGTCAGGAAATGAGCCCCACACCATTAAAGTCCAACACTCCTTTGTTCTTCTCGAATGAACACAATCAGTTGAACTCCCTTGGTAGAAACAGAACAGAAAAGGAGGTGTGGATGCGAGTAGGCCCAGACACAATTGGTTCTCCACTTTCCTCCCTGAAAGTGAGTTGCGGTCCCCGAGCGAGGGGGGATTTCCCTCCAGGCGGTCTCCGATGAGAGACTCACCCGTCACTGGCAATATGCTGCACCAGGTCTTCGAGTGAGGAGCTCCCCCCCGGTCCATTACGCCTTCCGGATTCGGGTACCCACTCCCGGGGTTCCCTAGGATCTCCTTCCCTCGCGGAACTCAGTGTTGGGCACTGAGCTCCAGACCTCCATCCGAGTACCTCACCCCAGGCCAAAGGTGCCTGGGATGGAACACGATCTCCAGTTGTCCTCTAGGCCTAGGCCGCCTAGAGGACCGACACGAACCACCGCCCACAGGCTGAAGGTGCCTGGGACTCGACCCCGTGACAAAGATGGCCGGCCCCTTTATACCCTCTCCCAGCAAGCACGGCGGGTTCCCCGCCCCACCATACCGCTGCCGAGGGAGGACAAAAAGGAAGCCCGGCACACAGCAATGATTCAACCCCAGCCCAGGGCGACAGCGCCACCTGCTGGGCTGCAGGGAATTACACATCACTGATGTCTCTGCCAAGTTCAAATTTACACCCGGGAAAGTACATACCCGCTACATATCTATCTATCATATTCTAGTTATCTATCTATCAATTTATTAGAATCAAATTTTCTGTTTATCTAATCTATCTATTATAATTTAATTAGCTATCAATCTAATTATCTATCTATTATTATCGATTTATCTATCCACCTATCTATATACTTATTTATTATAATTGTCTATCTATCTATCTATCTATCTACCTATCTATCTATCTATCTATCTATCTATCTATCTATCTATCTATCTATCTATCTATCTATCTATCTATCTATCATTTACTTTATCTATCTCTCTATATATCTAGCTAAGTAGGTAGCTAACTATCTATCTGTAGCACACGGACCCTTTTCCCTTGCCTTGGCTCAATTTTCAGGAAAAAGGCACACCGTAGTATATGCCCGTACCTTCCTGGATGAGGAGGTTAAGCGGTGTTATGTATTTGGGTCCCACAGCTAGGTTCTTCTGTCAGTTGGTTCTCATCTCCTAGGATATAGGGACAAGTCTCTGTCTTCCCACCAGTAATTCCAATGTCCACACCACTTTAAAACTCCAACGTTGAGTTTATTTTCTCAATGTTCAGCAGATAGGTAAAGGGTGGAAGAGAGACAGGACAGCAAGGTTTGGGAGGTCAGTCCAGGCACAATGGATAGCACAATCACTACTCTGTCCCCGAGTAGGTTTAGCTCACCTGGATAGTCTCTTACAAAGTGGATCCTAGCAGCCGAAGTGATGCTCGGACGTTTGATCAAGTTCTTTTCCTAGATGCGTTCGGGAGACTCTCTGCCACAGAATCTATCAGACCCCGAACCTCTTAGCTTTTGGATACTTAAAGACAGGTGCCAGCAGCAGTACATTACTAGGCCCTTGCTGAATAGAAGAATCCCTACAGAGAGTTACCGGGCCCCTTCCTTCACCGTGAACTCTCACCGGTCCGTCAGAAAGGTCCTCCCCCGGCCTCCTCTTCTTAGAAGCAGGCTCCCTCTCTAGAGACACCCTGGGACTTCTCCTCGAAGCGGGCTTCAGCTAAAGGTGCTGGGCCCAGTGTTGAAAATGCAGCCCTAGGACTAAAGGGGCCTGGGACTGATGCACACGTGGCCCCATGGCCTGGAGGGCCATGCGCCACGCACCAGGACTCCAACTCTGGAACGAAGACCCCTTATGTATCCTCTCCCAGCATGCACAGCATGTCAACCACACCCACCGTACCGCTGCCGAGAGGACACCCAAGGCACAGCACTAATACCAGCGGTTCAACCCTGACCCATTATGGCAGTGCCACCTATAGGTCACAGGGAACTGCACACCAGTATACCATCCTGGAAACAAAACCGCACAACCTATAAATTGAGAATGGTCTGAGCCTAACTACTATCTCAGACCAGCCCCTAAATTTGGGTATATAGCACCCCTAAATTGGGGTGGGCGCTACATATCGTTTTATGTTAGTCCTTCTGTTAGCATGTCTTTCTCTTTTTCTGTAATTCATAAAGTTGTTGGATAGATCACTATTCAGATAAAAATGATCAATCTACCATAATCAAATTGATCTATCTATTGATCTATCATAATCTACTGTATCTATCAATCTAACATATACTAATTTATTTATCTATTCATCATAGTCTAATTTATCTATCTATCTATCTATTCATCATAGTCTAATTTATCTATCAATCATAATCTAGTTATTTATCTGTTTATTAGAATCAAATTATCTATTTATCTAATCTATTATTTAATTAGCTATTTATTATAATCTAATTATCTATCTATCTATCTATCTATCTATCTATCTATCTATCTATCTATCTATCTATCTATCTATCTATCATTTAATTTATTTATTTATATTTCTAGCTAGGTAGATAGCTAGCTATCTATCGTTTTATGTTAGTCCTTCTGTTAGCATGTCTTTCTCTTTTTCTGTTATTCATAAAGTTGTTGGATAGATAACTATTCAGATAAGAATTATCTATCTATCTATCATAATCTAATTGATCTATCTTATCTATCTATTGATCTATCATAATCTACTGTATCTATCAATCTAACATATACTAATTTATCTATCTATCTATCATAGTCAAATTGATCTATCTATCTTTCTATCTATTGATTTTTTTTAACTTATCAGTTCCCACCATTCATAAGGCTGCTTTCACACTGATCAATTCTTCCTCCATATTTGCGTTAAAAAAAAAAAGCAAAAGAAAAATGCATAACCATTTAATCCTATAGAAATCTTAGCTGAACTGAATGTATTCTCTCTTGAGAAGGGGAGATTAGGGGGGATATGATCAACATGTACAAATACATAAGTGGCCCATATAGTGAACTTGGTGTTGAGTTATTCACTTTAGTCCACGTTCACATTGGGCTGATTTGGCATGTGATTTGACATGTCAAATCGCATGCCAAATCAGAAACTATTGCCAGCAATGGCACTGTCCGAATCGGTGCGACTCTGTCTTTTCGGCGCCACACCGATTCCAAAAAGTAGTTCCTGTACTACTTTTGGCGACTTCGGGGGCGATTTGAATAGACATCTGTGCATCAACCCGCACAGATGTCTGTCAAATTAGGGGATCAGGAAGGTATTTTTTCCCCCTGCTGGAGCAAATTGGACCATGCTTTATTGGGTTTTTTGCCTTCCTTTGGATCAACTGTGGGTATAGGATTGTGTATACAGTATATATTTTTTCTTCTATTGGTTGAACTAGATGAACTTTTTACTTTTTTCAACTAACTCATGACTAACTATGCAGAGTATCTCACAAAAGTGAGTACACTCCTCACATTTTTGTAAATATTTTATTATACCTTTTCATGTGACAACACTGAAGAAATGACAATTTGCTACAATGTAAAGTAGTGAGTGTACAGCTTGTATAACAGTGTACATTTGCTGTCCCCTGAAAATAACTCAACACACAGCAATTAATGTCTAAACTGCTGGCAACAAAAGTGAGTACACCCCTAAGTGAATATGTCCAAATAGGGCCCAAAGTGTCAATTTTTTGTGTGGCCACCATTATTTTACAGCACTGCCTTAACCCTCTTGGGCATGGAGTTCACCAGAGCTTCACAGGTTGCCACTGGAGTCCTCTTCCACTCCTCCATGATGACATCACAGAGCTGATGGATGTTAGAGACCTTGCGCTCCTCCAAATTCTGTTTGAGGATGCCCCACAGATGCTCAATAGGGTTTAGATCTGGAGACATGCTTGGTCAGTCCATCATCACCTTTACCCTCAGCTTCTTTAGCAAGGCAGTGGTTGTCCTGGAGGTGTGTTTGGGGTCGTTATCATGTTGGAATACTGCCCTGCGGCCCAGCCTCCGAAGGGAGGAGATCATGCTCTGCTTCAGTATATCACAGTACATGTTGGCATTCATGGTTCCCTCAATGAACTGTAGCTCCCCAATGCCGGCAGCACTCATGCAGCCCCAGACCATGACACTCCCACCATCATGCTTGACTGTAGGCAAGACACTCTTGTCTTTGTACTCCTCACCTGGTTGCTGCCACACACGCTTGACACCATCTGAACCAAATACGTTTATCTTGGTCTCATCAGACCACAGGACATGGTTCCAGTAATCCATGCCCTTAGTCTGCTTGTCTTCGGCAAACTGTTTCCGGGCTTTCTTGTGCATCATCTTTAGAAGAGGCTTCCTTCTGGGATGACAGCCATGCAGACCAATTTGATGCAGTGTGCGGCGTATGGTCTGAGCACTGACAGGCGGACCCCCCACCCCTTCAACCTCTGCAGCAATGCTGGCAGCACTCATACATCTATTTCTCAAAGACAACCTCTGGATATGATGCTGAGCACGTGTACTCAACTTCTTTGGTCGACACTGGCGAGGCCTGTTCTGAGTGGAACCTGTCCTGTTAAGCCGCTGTATGGTCTTGGCCACTGTGCTGCAGCTCAGTTTCAGGGTCTTGGCAATCTTCTTATAGCCTAGGCCATCTTTATGTAGAGCAAAAAAAAAAATTTTCAGATCCTCAGAGTTCTTTGCCATGAAGTGTCATGTTGAACTTCCAGTGGCCAGTATGAGAGACTGAAAGCGATAACACCAAATTTAACACACCTGTTCCCCATTCACACCTGAGACCTTGTAACACTAACAAGTCCCATGACACCGGGGAGGGAAAATGGCTTATTGGACCCAATTTGGACATTTTACCTTGGGGGTGTACTCACTTTTGTTACCAGCGGTTTAGACATTAATGGCTGTGTGCTGAGTTATTTAGAGGGGATAGAAAATTTACACTGTTATATAAGCTGCACACTCACTAATTTACATTGTAGCAAAGTGTAATTTCTTCAGTGTTGTCACATAAAAAGTTATAATAAAATATTTACACAAATGTGAGGGGTGTACTCACTTTTGTGAGATACTGTAACTATGTAACTGGTTGCATTTCCATTGCGTTTTACAAAGTCCTGCTTGCTGCATTTTTGGTACAGTAAAAGAAACACACCAAAAATGCACTTCCCAATTGAAATTAATGGAAGCCATATCAAAAACGCGCATGCAGTTGTGTTTTGTTGCCTTTTTTGAGTCACATGTCCTTTTTTCGCAGGTACAAAACGCACTGGGCACACAGCAAAAACGTGGTAAAAACACATATGTGTTTTTATCGCAATTTTGCACCGGAGCAGTGTGAAAGTAGCCTAAATCCAGCAGTAAACACAGTATATCAGCAGGAGAGCCGACAAAACATGACGTGTGTAGTAGGGTTTGATTCTCCTAAAAAATAAACAAAAATGGGAATATCGGCCAGGGGGATGTGCAAAACACAAACATCACATTTGTAGACAGTACATTAGCAGCTACTCAAGCTTAAATATTTTGAGTTTTAGGATAAAAAATGAACTGAACCACTGCTAAAGACTAATGGGTTATAATAGCCTGACCTATTTAGGTTTAGAATGTTACAATACTTGTATTTGATCTATTTAACTAATAAAGATTTATTTACTATAAAATGCTCATGATACACGCAGCGGGAATGTGATTCCTCAGGAAGTAATGATAAGATCCTTGTACATGCTCCTTATCACATCTATTATTCAGGTGTCGTGTCACCCCCACAAAGGTGAATAGAAGATTGGATGGTAACACACCCTTGCCACTTATTCCAGCCATACACACAGCTTTTGATTGTAAATCTAATATTGCACGTTTCCATGGAAACTGAAAAAAAAAAAAGTATTCATAGTAGGTTGACTTGATTGGGTCGATATACATTTTGGAACATAAAGCTGCCTGAAAGTGGTCAAAACTGCCTTAAAATTTATATAGCGCTTACCACCCTCTCCTCCTTGTCTTTGGCTCCTCGTAGGAGGAAAGGGCACACCCAGCTCTATATGCCCGTACCCTCCTGTGTGAAGAGGTTGAGCGGTGTTGTGATGGGTCTCCACAGCCAGATTCTCCAGAGAATGGTTCTTTTCTCTATAGTCAATAAAGACAAGTCTCTATTTCCCCCAATGACTTCAATGTCCACACCAGCCGTAACTCCAGCGTAGAGTTTATTTCTCTTTAAAAGACAGTCTCTGATAGGAAAGGTTGGAGAGAGAACAGGACAGCATAAGGTGTGGGAGAGGTCCAGGCACAAACGTAATACACTTCACTGCTTGGCTTCTCAAGCAGACTTAGCCCATTTGGATAGTCTCCCTAGATAGGGACTAGCAGCCAGAGTGGTACTTTAACTAAACGCACAGCCACTACACAAACTGGTACACTTGGTCTCTGCCACAGACCTGGTGAACTTGGTCTCTGCCACAGACCTGATGAACTTGGTGTTCAAAGCTTGGCCTCTTTGTAAGGAGAAGACATCCCTCCAGAGAGTTACCGGGCCCCTTCCTTCACTGTGACTTCTCACCAGTCCCTCGGAACAGTCTTTCCCCGGCCTCCTCGTCTAAGATGCAGGTCCCCTCGCAAGGCGGCACCCTGAGATTCCTCGATCCTTGATGGGCCCCAGCCGAAGGTGCTGGGCCCAAGGCCTTCAGTTGCAGCCCCAGGGCTAAAGGTGCCTGGGACTGATTCACCGACCACCGCCCCTGGGCCAACGGTGCCCAGGGCGGACAGGAACACACACTCCCTGCTAGTAGGACTCCCGACGACCGAACCCCGAACAGGCAGCGTCTGCCCCTTTTATATCCTCTCCCAGCATACACAGCAGGTCGACCACTCCCACTGTATGGCTGCCGAGAGGGGACACACAAGGCACAGCACTGTATCAGCGGTTCAACCCTGGCCCACTATGGCAGCGCCACCTGCAGGCCAAAAGGAACAGTACACCAATACTCTTCCTGAAGACAAAATGGTTGATAATGTCCTAGCAATTTAGGTGTTTGAGCATAACTACCGCTCAAACACTACCACAAAATTGAGGACCCCGCTACACACTCCCCCCACTTAAATAGACACTGTCCCCAGTGTCTGGAGCAAACCTATGCCTCTCAAGCCTGAGTCAACATAGACCTATTCCAGAAACTATGTACACAAAAAACAATTTGGAAAAATGTTTGTTTGTGCCAGAACCTGAACATGGGGAAAGGGAGTTAAATGAAGAGATGAAGAAAGAGTAGTAGAAAACAAATGAGTACATCCCATTCTTAAATGTCACATATTTAAAAGCAACACATTTTTATCATTCACATTTCCCTCCCCTCCTGCAATAGCTAAACCCACCCATTCTCAGTGGCCGCTTGGTATCCACCTGCAGAGGGAGAAAAACACACACATAACCAAGAAATTAGACATCCTAACCTTCTATGTACATTAGAAAAGACTCTCCCCGAGGGAAAAATCCTTTCCTTCTATAAAGTAAAACACTTTTAAATGCAGTTCAAACTTAAGCAACACCGCCACCTAGTGGAAGTGCCACCGTCAAGACACTTGTCCCAAAAAAAACTTTTCTTGCGTTGAAGGCAAATCTTCCTCTTCTTGAATTTGGCTGTGGCCCTGAACTATTTCTACCCCAAAGTCTCTGTCTTTGTTACACTGTGAGCGGAGAGAAAAAATCAACAGCTCCCCTGCTCTCCAGCTGAGTAGACTACCCCAATTTGCAATGGCAAAGTTCCTGAACTCCAGGAGAGTACACTCCGGAACAAAAGCACAAAAAAACAGAGTTCAGTCACTCACAAATAAAACTTTGGATCGGGTAGAATGAGGAGCTTCCGGGTTTTATCAAAGGTCTCTATGGAATAGACTGCATCTTCACGCTCCTTCCGACACACAACTACCCGATCCGCATGAATGTGCCGACCCAACATCCATTCTTTCTTGCATCCCCCGATATCTCTCGGCAACAGCCGCGGAACAAGAGAGATACCTGCGGGCATGTTGGACTTTCAAGTGGTTCCACAGGAAGTCCGCGTACCATCTCTCTCTGTAGGCCTCCACCTCGAACAGTAGGTCTCTGGTGACATACGGGTACTCCCATCTGTAATCAGCAGCCACCTTTTGGTTGAACAGCCGCTGCAGCCTGGAGAGTGGTGGAAGTGTGGCACGGTTTCCCGCACCTGGCAAAACAATGGCTCCCGGATGCCTGGGCGCTTTCACTGCCCTGGGACCCATTACAGCAACACGTAGCAATATACAGTCATCCTTGGTAATGTGCACGGGCACCACAGGTCCAGACGATTTAGGCAGGGGGCCGGGTCCTTCCTCAGACACATGGACTTCCACCCGGGGCGCAACATTCCCAGCAGACTTGGGTGAGTCCCTTCTACTTTTGGCCGAGGATAGGGGTATTCTGTCACAGCCCTTTTTGATGAATATTTCATCTATCTCGGCGTCTTCTCCTACATCAGAAGACGACTCTGGATCCGAGGTATCACAGTCCTCTGCTAGTATGTAATTCCTTGTAGCAGGGGAATCACTATCTCTAGCAAGTTCAAATTCTTTGGGGTCCGGGACCCAAGCATCCCCAACACTCTGGACGCTTTTCTCTGCTCCCTTCCCCGGCTTACCTCGACCTGTAGCTGTCGCGGATCGTCTGGAGGTCCCTCCGACTGGGCAATCCGACACAGCTAAACGCTGAGGTATAGCTCGACCGCAGGAGGCTTTCACGTAGCCGACCTTCCGCTTGGGCGGTGGGAGCGAGGATTCTGTAACAATCGAGGCAGCATCCTCCGGTTTCTCCGTCTCCAGTTTCTCAACTACCGGAACATTCTCAACAACAACTTCCTCCGAAGTCTCGACAGTGCGCGTAGGGGTGACTGTAGAAGCGCTGGTTTCCTCAAGAGTAGTGGCACCCGTAAGGCAATTCAGCCGGAAGGCCCGAGGCTTTTCTGTGGGTTGCTCTACCTCGAACAAGAACTCCTTGCATCTTTCACATCTTCCAAAAGGCCGAAGGTGCACCACCAGTCCCTGGCATCCGGGACAAACCACTCCAAGGGCCTCCGCATCTCTGTGAACGTAGAGGGCGAAGCGACCCCGAGGCTTCAGTCGGATCCCCGTATCCATCAAAGAAGCAGCAAACGAAGATACATTCATGGTAGAAGGAACTGGAATCCATGGGGCATTAGACGCCATGTTCTCCGTTTGCCGATTCATTGCGCACTGTCCCTTTTGCGCCAAAGTCACCACGTTCAACTCATCACATGGCGAGGCTCCTCCCATCTTCTGCAATGTTCGCGGGCTTTCTTACTCTTGACACGGCCACGAACTACGCAGCTTGGGCTCTCCTTGTGGCGCAGTCACTTTCTCTCAAAGATGGCCGACCTCCACGGAGCCTCACAGGGGGAATAAAGTCCAAACTCTGGGGGGTTGTCTCCTTCTTTCCAGCTGCAGAAATCCTGGACTCGAGCCCCCATTTATAGCGCTTACCACCCTCTCCTCCTTGTTTTTGGCTCCTCGCAGGAGGAAAGGGCACACCCAGCTCTATATGCCCGTACCCTCCTGTGTAAAGAGGTTGAGTGGTGTTGTGATGGGTCTCCACAGCCAGATTCTCCAGAGAATGGTTCTTATCTATATAGTCAATAAAGACAAGTCTCTATTTCCCCCAATGACTTCAATGTCCACACCAGCTGTAACTCCAACGTAGAGTTTATTTCTCTTTAAACGACAGTCTCTGATAGGAAAGGTTGGAGAGAGAACAGGACAGCATAACGTGTGGGAGAGGTCCAGGCACAAACGTAATACACTTCACTGCTTGGCTTCTCAAGCAGACTTGGCCCTAGATAGGGACTAGCAGCCAAAATGGTACTCGAACTAACCACACAGTCACTACACAAACTGGTACACTTGGTCTCTGCCACAGACCTGATGAACTTGGTGTTCAAAGCTTGGCCTCTTTGTAAGGAGAAGACATCCCTCCCAGAGAGTTACCGGGCCCCTTCCTTCACTGTGACTTCTCACCAGTCCCTCGGAACGGTCTTTCCCCGGCCTCCTCGTCTAAGATGCGGGTCCCCTCGCAAGGCGGCACCCTGAGATTCCTCGATCCTTGACGGGCCCCAGCCGAAGGTGCTGGGCCCAAGGCCTTTAGTTGCAGCCCCAGGGCTAAAGGTGCCTGGGACTGATTCACCGACCACCGCCCCTGGGCCAATGGTGCCCAGGGCGGACAGGAACACACACTCCCTGCTAGTATGACTCCTGACGACCGAACCCCGAACAGGCAGCGTCTGCCCCTTTTATATCCTCTCCCAGCATACACAGCAGGCCGACCACTCCCACTGTATGGCTGCCAAGAGGGGACACACAAGGCACAGCACTGTATCAGCGGTTCAACCCTGGCCCACTATGGCAGCGCCACCTGCAGGCTAAAGGGAACAGTACACCGATTCTCTTCCTGCAGACAAAATGGTTGATAATGTCCTAACAATTTAGGTGTTTGAGCATAACTACCACTCAAACACTACCCCTAAATTGAGGACCCCGCTACATGTATATCCCTAAAAGAAATCTGGCCATACACCTTGTAATCTGAATATGCAGTCTCTATTTACTCTTTTTTTCCTACAGAACAGTAGGTGGCACTGTGTTTGGTTAGAAGAACTGCAGCTGACTGAAGCCTGGTTTTTAAGAACTACTGTTTTAAACATAATTTTCTGACAGGAAGCCCAATATTGATATACAAAGGACAAGGGACTGTCACAACCAACTGCCAAGCATTAAAGTGTATGTCAGGGTGAAATTAAAAAGCATATGCAGTACAGTGCCTTGAAAAAGTATTAATATCCCATGACATTTTCCATATTTTGTCATGTTACAACCAAAAATGAAATCTATTTTTTGGGGGATTTTATGTGATGGACCAACACCAAGTGGCACATAATTGTGAAGTGGAAGGAAAATGATAAATGGTTTTCAAAATGATTTACAAATAAATATGTGAAAATTTGTGGCGTGCATTTGTATTCAGCCCCCCTGAGTCAATACTTTTGTAGAACCACCTTTCACTGCAATTACAGCTGCAAGTCTTTTTGAGGATTTCTCTACCAGCTTTGCACATCTAGAGAGTGACATTTTTGCCCATTCTTGTTTGTAAAATAGCTCAATCTCTGTCAGATTGGATGGAGAGCGTCTGTGAGCAGCAATTTTCAAGTCTTGCCACAGATTCTCAATTGCATTGTCTGGACTTTGATTGGGCCATTCTATCACATAAATATCCTTTGATCTAAACCATTCCATTGTAGCTCTGGCTGTATGTTTAGGGTCATTTCCCTACTGGAAGGTGAGCCTCTGCCCCAGTCTCAAGTCTTTTGCAGACTCTAACAGGTTTTCTTCTAAGATTGCCCTGTATTTGGCTCCATCCATCTTCCCATCAACTCTGACCAGCTTCCCTGTACCTGCTGAAGAAATAGTGTGTTCAGGGTGATGTGCAGTGTTAGTTTTCCGCCACACATAGCATTTTGCTTTTAGGCCAAAAAGTTAAATTTTGGTCTCATCTGACCAGAGAGCCTTCTTCCACATGTTTGCTGTGTCCCCCACATGACTTCTCGCCAGCTGCAAATGGAATTTCTTATGGCTTTATTTCAACAATGGCTTTCTTCTTGCCACTCTTATATAAAGGCCAGATTTGTGGAGTACACGACTAATAGTTGTCCTGTGGACAGATTCTCCCACCTGAGTTGTGGATCTCTGCAGCTCCTCCAGAGTTACCATGGGCCCCTTGGCTGCTTCTCTGATGAATGCTCTCCTTGCCCGGCCTGTCAGTTTAGATGGACGGCCATTTCTTGGTAGTTTGGCAGTTGTGCCATACTCTTTCCATTTTTGGATGATGGATTTAACAGTGCTCTGTGAGATGTTCAAAGCTTGGGATATTTTTTTTATAACCCAACACTGCTTTATACTTCTCCACAACTTCTGGTGTGTTCCCTGGCCTTCATGATGCTGTTTTTTGTTCACTAAGGTTCTCTAACTAACCTCTGGGGGCTTCACAAAACAGCTGTATCTATACTGAGATAAAATTGCACACAAAGACTATATTTACTAATTAGATGACTAATGAAGACAATTGGTTCCACTAGATTTTAGTCAGGGGTATCGGAGTAAAGGGGGCGTAATACAAATGCAAGCCAAACTTTTCAGATATTTATTTGTAAAAAAAATTGAAAAACATTTTATCATCCACTTCACAATTATGAGACACTTTGTGTTTGTCTATCACATAAAATCCCAATAAAATACATTTACGTTTTTGGTTGTAACATGACAAAATGTGGAAAATTTCAAGGGTGATGAATACTTTTTCAAGGCACTGTATATAGCTACAACACAACACGCTACTTTTGTTGTTTTTATCCATTAAAAAATACCGCAAGTAAAAGAGAAACCCCTGTTGAGGTGTTCTGTAGTTTAGTAAAAGAGAACTGGGGAGTGCTGACAACACTGCTTGGGGTTTCAATGTAGCAAAAGCACTGTGTTGTCAGCGCAAACAGTAAAATAGAAGCACACTGGTTTTCTGGTGGACCAACGTGTATATTTCTGTATTTGCAGTGTTTTTAAAAAGACAAAACATGGGGAAATGTGCATGTATTGCAGAGATGTACTGCACTTTTTTTTTTTCAAACACTTTTACTGGGCAGGATGAGAATGGAAAATTTGTTTTTGCTGTGACCAAAAACTATATGAATACAGTCATGGGGCATTTAAAATAAAAGGAAAGGCAATAAAAATGATTTGAAGGAAAATAAAGAGAGGCAATAAAGTCATTCACCTTTTAAACACTGCCTCCCCATTACCCTTCTACTTTGGTGCACATGCGTTATCCCAAACTTTAACGCAACACAAATTTGAAAAATAAATTGTGTGGCCCTCTGGACATTTCGTGTTGAACACTTGAGGTCCCCTATATTTGCTAAGTTAACCACCACTGGTCTAGGGTCATTGCTTGAAAAAATAGGATGTTTGTTTCAGTTGTCACGAGTTAGAATCAGTGGAGGGCTTGTACTGTTACGTGGGCCCGGTGAAAATAATACTGTATCTTTCAATTGAACCACTTAGTAATGAATTTATACATATATCCATGTTTACATATTGATTGACCTCGCAAGGCAATCTAGGTAGGAACCTAAGGTCCAGTGAGTCATTTGCACACTTTTTTTAACCACTGAGCTGCATGCAGGCAGCCCATAGAAAGTGAATGGGAGCGTATCAGCTGTATGGACTCTCCAACACAGCCAAGTTTGACAAGTGGACTGGGAGCAGTACACAGCCTGTGCATCCAAGTCCATGCACTCGTACCTGCATGCCTGTCAAACTCGGCTGCCCAGGTGAGTCCATACAGCCATTGTGCTCCCATTCACTTTGTACTGTATGGGGTGCCTGCATGCAGCTCAGCAAGGAAAAAAGTAAGAAAAGGGCTCTGGCCTATGTGAATGAGCCTTATGCCCCGTACACACAATCCGAATATCGTACGACGGATCGTACGACTTTTTTCGCTTGATAGTCGCAAGTAGAAATTAAATAGGGTAATAAAGTCACGAAAATTCTCGTACGATAGAAAAAAAAAAAATTCGGAAGTGATGTCATGTGTTGTAATGTATTTGTATTGTATTTTCGTACGACAACTATACTGACTAAACGAAAATTGTACGATCTGGTATCGTACAAGGGAAATTTTCGTCTGTCCGATCTAATAATATCGGATGAACTGTCGCGATCGGCTCTCGAAAGTAGTGTACACACGATCCGAAAATCGTACGATTCTTCCTCGGACGTCCGTTTTTGTACGATATTCGGATCGTGTGTACGGGCCATTAAAGGGATGGGAGGCCTATGCTAATACCTTCCTTGGGGTCATATTCTACCATCTTTGTTGCAAGGTATGGATCCTGTACCCTTTCAATTGGCATGGGAATTATCTGCACAATGCTGCAGCATTCAAAATAGTTAATAAGCAAAAATAGATTTGGCAGCCAAGTTTTATTTGTCAGCTATTGTAAATTTTGAGTCAGTATCTTACAGATTGCCAGTACCTGTATGCGCTGCTGCAGCCATGGTGCAATGTCACAGTGTCATGCTGGTAAGAACTTACTCATCATGTACTTTTCCTTAGAGGTTTACTTTTTTTGATCACTGATACTTACCAAGTCAAAAGGCCTTGTCTCACTAAAATGTCTTAGAATAAGGGGCAGATTTTTAAAGCAGTGAATGTGACTTTTGCCAAACATTCACTCTTGGTGAATCAATCACTGCTATTTAAATGCACCAGGAAGATTGCCCTTAAGTGACTGGTAAATCTTAGATTTCTTGCTTTATGAATATGCCCCAAAATCTTTCATGAATTAAATTCCAAACTGGTGATGGGCATTTATATCAGAGTAGGAGGCTATAAGGCCTCATGCACACTGGATGTTTTTTTTATGTTTATACAGCAGCTGTTTTTGGCAGTAAACGTTTTTTTTTCTACAGTCATTAAACTCTCCATCATGTTATCCTATGTGTCCATGCACACATAGGCTGTTATCAGCAGTTTTGGGCAGTGGTGTTTTTGAGCAGTAAATAAAACCCAAAACGAGTGGGTTCTGATATGTTTTTCAGCTGTAAAAACGCTCTAACGCTGATGTCGATAAACGCAGATAAACGCTCAAAAACGTCACTCACCAGCGTTTTTAACATTTTTGATCCATTGAAAAAATAAATAAAAATGTCTTCCAAATAAAAAAAACCCCTAACGCAGAAAAACCGCTATTGCAAAAACGCTGAAAAAGGTTTAAAAACACTGCAAAGCTACTGGCGTTTTTATAACGTTTATTTTAACGTCCAGTGTGCATGAGGCCTAAGAGTTGGATGTTTATTAAATTTTGTTTTTGTACATTATATCAACTCTAGTGATATATATATATATATATATATATATATATATATATATATATATATATAATTTTTAAGTATAGTTGTTGGAATGGTGGAATTTTTTTTTGTAAGTTGTGCGAATTGTTTAACCTATTTTTTCTTTCTTGCCAGGTACTGTTCGCCCAGTAAGGCGAAGTTTCTTTGAGCCATCATCTGCTCCCGGCAAGGGTATAGTATGGGAATGGGAAAATGATGCAGGATCCTGGACTCCTTATGATACAGAAATCTGCATTGCCATCCAGAATGCTTATGAGAAACAGCACCCTTGGCTGGATCTTACGACTCTTGGCTTCTGTTACTTAGTGCATTTCCAAAGCATGTGTCAAGTCAACCGTCAAACTCATCGGAAGCGGCGGTTGAGAAGACGCATGGATTTGGCATACCCTCTTACAATGGGATCCATACCCAAGTCACAGTCATGGCCGGTTGGGTCTGGCTCTGGGTTACCTTGCTCTTGTCCACAGTGTCTGTTAGTAAATAGTACTAGAGCTGCCTCCAATGCTATCCTAGCCTCCCAGAAGATTAAGGTTACCTCTGGACCCCCACCCAACTTGCCACCTCCACCTCCTCCTCCAGTACACCCCCCTGGCATAAGGCAAAGTAATACATACAGTGGTGGAGGTGCCGGATGGGGCAGAACAGGGGAAGGTGGCCGTCCTGCAGGAGGAATCCGAAATGGCTCAGGATTTTCTCGAAGTCAGAGTGTACCTGGATCAGCCCCATACCCAGGACAGAACAACCTGAACAGACCAGGAGTTCAAAGAACAAGTGGAACAAATAGTAGAGCTTCAATTCCTCCAGGGTGAGTCAAATCAATAGACATATGTTTTTATTAGTGATGTAAAACTAATCTTTGGTTTGTAGACTGAAATATTTGTTTTTCAGTTTTACATTAATGAAGAAGTCTAAAATTTACCATGCACATTCCATTAGTTGGCTTCACAATAGAGCCAAAAATGTAGCAAATTATGCAGAAAAATCATACATTGTTACTATTAGATCTAAAATATGGGATCAGATCAATATTGGGGCACAAGCAGCCTTCACAGCCTTCTTCTTCCAGATGCATCTTGGGAGAATGTTCCAGTCTTTCTTCTCTCTAGCTTGAAAAGGATCAATATTTCATAAAACATACATTCCCTGATCGATCCTTCAGTCAATTTTATTTTATTTATCTTAGCAACCATTGCCACCAGGACTCAAGTGAGGGAAATCCCACATTTTAAGCTGTTGCCACAACAGGAATGGAGGGGAAATCTTTCAACCTCCATTATTACCTGTCTAGGAGAACATTTCCCTCGCTTCCTGTTGCAGTTATAATACAGGAAGGGAAGGGCAATATTCCCACATAGAAAAAAAAAAAACCTGATGGGTTTTAACCATTGTCCACTGCCCAAACCCCACCCTATTTTTTAAATTGTCTTTAAATGTAGTAACTCATGTCAGGGCCATGCCTATAATTGACCATTTGGATGCAGTAAAACTCTTGACTACTAATGCATGAAAATACATGTCAAGTAGAAATCCTTTTCCTCACTATGTGGTTGGTTCATATTTATGCGCTGCAGTTTAGTATGAGAGACAAAGAGAAACTCTAGGAGCACAATCAAACCTACATGTGTGCTCACCACTTGCAGGCACAGGGAACAGTGTAAATCCAGCCTTAACCTGGCTATACATTAAGCAATTTGCTTTCCTTTAACCACAAGTCGAAGGAAAGAAAATTGCTTGATTCCCCCATCAACACACAGTGTTGATGAGGGAATCCCTTCTGCCGGGCTATTGTCTTCTCCTGGCGGGGGAAGACAGCTATAGCAGCTGCTAGCGATACTCTCACGAGAATCGGGAAGGCTGGTTGTACCCAAGTTGATTGATCGATCAACTTGGTACATTCAGCCTGTCCATTAACGGTTAAAATCTCGGCTGGTTCCTGCTGAACCGGCTGAGATTCGAACCGTGTATGGCTGGCCTAATACAGGAGGTGTGTTAGCATGTACTGGCTAGATCACCAGATGAAAACAGAGGGAAAAAAGCCTAAAAAAATAAAACTAATGCAGCCACCGCATGTAATGATTGGTAAGCTGCAATGTATTACATTTTGGTTTTGGGTTTAATACTGCTTTAAGGAGTATAAAGGTGAACAGTGTATTTCACCTGGAGCTTGTTCTGAACAAGGCAGTTACTGATTTACACCTTGGTGTGCTCCCACCAACAGGATAAACAATACTGCCCAAATGATAAAGCTTTCATCTATTTTCCTCCCACTTTTATTTTGTAGCAAATAGTCGATATCTATGTATATAGTTTTCTTTCATGTAATGTCTACCTCTGCACATATTTCAATGCACTGTTACAAATTTTTAGAATGTCAAATAATATAATAATAAGTTTGCCATTTGTGTACTAAACAAAAAGTTCACGTCTCCTAGAGATACTGTTGTATTGGATTGTATTGTATTACCAGTGTCTGTAAGGCCCCATGCACACGAGACGCCGGTGCAAACTCTGCTGAATACACGTTTTTAAAGGCTAAAACCGGCGTTTAAAAACGCCCGTTTTGCCGCGATTTTAGCGGCGTTTTACCGCGTTTTACCGCGTTTGCGTCTATAGGCGTTTAGTTAAGAAACATCATAAGACCCTCCCTAAGCTCAAAAAACATTATTATTTAACCATTTCAGCCATTTTGGGAGACCAGCAGCTGAGAGAGCAGCAGTGTACTTGTATTTAGCGTATCACTTGCCACATCATCTGCCACAAGCTGTGGATTGTCCACTTGCCACGTCAGCTGATACGTCACCTGGCCACGTCACCTGCCACAAGTTGTGAATTGTCCACTTGCCACGTCACCTGCCACGTCACCTGGCCACAAGTTGTGGATTGTCCACTTGCCACGTCACCTGGCCACGTCACCTGGCCATGTCACCTGCCACGTCACCTGCCACAAGTTGTGGAATGTTCACTTGCCACGTCACCTGCCACGTCACCTGGCCACGTCACCTGGCCACGTCACCTGCCACAAGTTGTGCATTGTCCACTTGCCACGTCACCTGGCCACATCACCTGCCACGTCACCTGGCCACGTCACCTGCCACAATTTGTGGATTTCCACCTGCCACGTCACCTGGCCACAAGTTGTGGATTGTCCACTTGCCACGTCACCTGCCACATCACCTGCCATGTCACCTGGCCACGTCACATGCCACGTCACCTGGCCACGTCACCTGCCACAAGTTGTGGATTGTCCACTTGCCACGTCACCTGCCACATCACCTGCCATGTCACCTGGCCACGTCACATGCCACGTCACCTGGCCACGTCACCTGCCACAAGTTGTGGATTGTCCACTTGCCACGTCACCTGCCACATCACCTGCCATGTCACCTGGCCACGTCACCTGGCCACGTCACCTGCCACAATTTGTGGCTTTCCACCTGCCACGTCACCTGGCCACGTCACCTGGCACAAGTTGTGGATTGTCCACTTGCCACGTCACCTGCCACATCACCTGCCATGTCACCTGGCCACGTCACATGCCACGTCACCTGGCCACGTCACCTGCCACAATTTGTGGATTGTCCACCTGCCACATCACCTGCCACATCACCTGGCCACATCACCTGCCACAAGTTGTGGATTGTCCACTTGCCACATCACCTGGCCACATCACCTGTCACAAGTTGTGGATTGTCCACTTGCCACGTCACCTGCCACATCACCTGGCCACGTCACCTGCCACAATTTGTGGATTGTCCACCTGCCACGTCACCTGCCACATCACCTGGCCACGTCACCTGCCACAATTTGTGGATTGTCCACCTGCCACGTCACTTGCCACAAGTTTTGGATTGTCCACTTGCCACGTCACCTGCCACGTCACCTGCCACAATTTGTGGATTGTCCACCTGCCACGTCACCTGCCATGTCACCTGCCATGTCACCTGGCCACGTCACCTGGCCACGTTACCTGCCACAAGTTGTGGATTGTCCACTTGCCACGTCACCTGGCCACGTCACCTGGCCACGTCACCTGCCACAATTTGTGGATTTCCACCTGCCACGTCACCTGGCAACATCACCTGCCACAAGTTGTGGATTGTCCACTTGCCACGTCACCTGCCACAAGTTGTGGATTGTCTATAGTGCAATGCAAGCAATTACAGTTTTTTTCATATTTTTTTGATGGTTTTTCATCATTTGCCATCATTTTTGAGATTTCTAATGTAAAAAAATAGGTCACCTTTAAAAACGCTAATAAACGAAATCGCGGCAGAAATGCGGGTACCGGCGTTTTGCCGCGTTTAACGGCGTTTAGCCGCGTTTTGCGTCTGAAACGTGGAAAACGTTTGCGTCTGAACCCATTTTTTTGCTTCTGGAAAAACGAGGTTAAACGCAACTGCCTAAAAACGGCAATAAACGAGACTGTGTGCATGGACACATAGGATAACATTGAATGGGTTCAGGAGCAGTTGAAAAAAGTGTCCAACTGCCTCTGAACGCGCGTTTAACAGCAAATAACAGCGTCTCGTGTGCATGGGGCCTAAACATGGTTGTAAATTTGCTGCTAATCTGTAGGAGATTGCATTGTGTGATTGTAACGTCATGTTCTCTCTAATTGCAGTGGTTGGCTGGTTGGTTATAATTACAGATTATAGACATCGTCAGATCTCATTGCCAGCAACAGGGATATGCATGTGTATGTGTGTTTGTGTGTGCATGTGTGTTTGTGTGTGTGTGTATGTGTTTGTGTGTGTGTGTACGTATGCATATGGTTGCCTAGCAGTAGAAGACCAGTCAGCTCACAAACTGCAGGTGATAGCATTTACCCTGATCCTGTGTTAGTGTGTGTATGCTGTGTCTGTCTGTTTTTTTCCTGTGTCCAGCCCAGATAGCAAGCAATTGTGCTGCAAGTTTGAAAATGACTTACTAAGCTATTGCTAGACTTGCCAGGCTTCCCAAGTTTGTTGCACAATTGCAGCAAGTCCGCATTACATGACTTCAGGTCAACTTTCTTTGCAAACATTCTGCAAGACTGCTACAAGTACTGGTTCAGGTATGTTGTGCAATAGTCATCCCACCACAGGGGTCACTGTGGCTAAATTTTCAGGCTGTAGACTTGCAGAGCTCTTGCTGTAGACTCATTACTGCAACTTTGCTCTTGCTAGAGACTTGCCAGGCAAATTTGCTACAAATGGAAAAGTGTCAACTAGAACTTCTGCTTCAAGTGCCCTGCAAATGTACAACTTGCCAGAAAAATGTGCAGCAAGTTAACAGACTTACAATTCAACACTGCCACACATTTATGGCAAGTTATCCTTGGAAGATTGGGGTATTTTGGATTTTTTTAATGAAAATTTGCTAAAGCGCTGGTCAATCTCCAAGGAAGTACAACAGATGTCTGCCCTCCATCATCCTTGCACCCTTTATACTCCATCCATGACACATTAAGCTGGCTACACATTATGCAATTTTTTTAGTTCAATTTCCTTTAGATTTACCTTCACCGATGTAGTGGCAGGGCCTGCCTGATTGCATACAATTTGAAACTGTTTAGGTTTGACCTTATATAATATGGTTTTGGTAAATCTAAAGGAAAGTTGTTCAAGAACAAAACACTTTTAATGGTATATTTAACACAGCAAAATAGGCCAAAAAAGATAAGTTAATTGTTATGGTTTGCATACACTTTAAGAAATTAGGAGTTGCAAGACTGAAGGCCAAATAGGACATTTCCCTAGTAGACTTGCAAATAATTAATCTTGTTTCTGTTGGAAGATTCTGTAGAAAAAGGGGTCACCTACATTAGAATGAAAAATTAATCACTTGTATACACTGGGAAACAAATCACAAAAGAAAGCCAGTCGGTCGAGATGATAAACATCCAAGGGTATTGCAAGGCAAAGGACGTCATTTCTGAATAGTGGTGCAAAGTGACAGGTAAAGGTCCTGTAATGGGACGCATTGTAACGAATGACTGCAAACACATATTACTTTTTTGGCTAATATTTGTAGAAAAATATCAAGCACTGTTGAGAATGGGGGCTTGTTCCTGAAATCCCTGTTGTCCTTGTTAGTCGGGTCTGTAGGTTTGCCTTGCTCATCATAATAAAAAGACTGCACTGTAGGGAAGATGTCAAATGAAAAATGAGAGGCAGACTATAGAACTATGAGCAGGACAACTCAATGAGATCCTAAATTAGTTGCATGACTTACCAACTGTGAGCTCACATTATATTCTTTACAGAATTAAAGCGTTTATAAAGGCAAGTTTTTTAAAAATGAATAATCGCATAAGGGCTCATTTACACTTGCTTCAACACACACATTAATGGCTAGTTTACAACAAGGCTTTCGGACACGCTTTGTTAAAGCTCTCTGAACGATAGTTAAAGCCACTGCCACTAAATAAAATGGTTAGCTTACTGTCCTGTTTACACCTTGCTTTTGCTTTGCTTCGGCTTTGCTTCCAAAATTATACCCCCATGTAGCTTTAGTGGTGCTTCAAAGCCTCCATTGAAGCCTCATCAAAGCCCCACCAAAGCCCCATCAAAGCCAGCCCCACCAAAGCCCCATCAAAGGCTCATTGAGCCCCATTTGAAGCCCCACCAAAGCCTAATCGAGGCACCAAGCAAAAGCAAGGTATAAACAGGACTATAAGCTAACCATTTTATTTAGTGACAGGAGCTTTGACTGGCATTCAGAGAGCTTTAACAAAGCGTGTCCGAAGCAATGTTTTGAAGCTAGTGTAAACTAGCTCTTATACTCACCTGCTCTGTGCAACAGAGCCACTCTGAACATCCTCTTCTGGGGTCCTCCACCAGCGATCTTAGCTTCTCCTCCTCTGTGTCTGCCCCCATAGCAAGGGCTTGCTATTGAGTCATCCATGAGGGCTTGATCCCAAACCAGGCTTGCCCCCCCCCGCTCTTTGCTTACAGGATATGACCGACAGCAGCAGGAGCCAACGGCTCCCACTGCTCTCTGCCAAGCTTGTGAAAGTGGGGAGAGAGGCGAGAAGTCCAGCAGACAGGCATGATGCTGGATCAATATAGGACTTGGGTAAGTATATAAAAAAAATGTTTTACCTTCAGAACCACTTTAAACTGGTGTTTTTGCCTTTGTACATGGCTTTTACTGTTATTTGCTGTGTGAAACTCTTGTGTGCTTATAAGGATTATATAATTGAAATATCACCTTTTTTTAACCAACATAATAGCACTGGCTAAACCTAAATTCTGAGATATGATATGTAGCGGCACCCCCTTTTCCCACTTCTCCCTCTTTCTTTCTTTCTTTGCGGCTGTCTCGTCTAGGGGTACCAGGGAGAAGAATGGGGGGAGAGCGCACCACCAGCTCGTGCCCTCTGATGTGTGTTATACAGAGGCATGAGCTAAACCTTTTACCTTCGGGTCTGTGTTCACGTCCGGAGCTTCAGCTTCTCTTGTGGAGGATGATTGCTCCTGTCACAGGCAGGGGCGCTTAGCTCCCAGTAACTTGAGTTCCACACCAAATAAAGTCCAACACTTATTTATTCTGTTAGAGCAACAAATAGTAGGCTGGTTGAAATTGAAGAACAGACAGGTGTGGGAAGGAGAAGGTCCAGGCACAATCAAAGAATTAAAGTTCTCTCATGTTCCGTATAGTGCAAACAGGCTTGGCGCACGGTCGCTGCCACCGACCGTGAATTTGGTTTCTGCCACAAACCCTGGTGAAAATAGAGGCCTCTGCCACAGATCTTGAATAGAGGTCTCTGCCACCGACCTGGTTCAGTTGGATCCCCGCCACTGACCACAAGAACATAGAATACCTCCGTTAGGATAAATGGCCCCTGTCAGGGAAAGACATCCATCCGGACGGTCTCCAGAGGCCCACACCGTCACCGGCATTATGCTGTACCAGCTCTTCGGGAGGGTCACATCTCTGGTCCCTTACGCCCTGGATTTGGGCACCCAATTCCGGGGGCACCCTAGGAATACTTCATCCCTCGCGGGACCCAGTGGAAGGTACTGGGCCCCAGGCCTTCTTGCAAAGTACGTCACCCCAGGCCTAAGGTGCCTGGGATGGAACTCGACTACACGTGCCTAAGCCAAGGGCACCTGGACACGGACGAACGGACAGAAGCCCCAGGTTGAAGGTGCCTGGTGCTTGGACTCCTCGTGCGCAAGATGTCCGCCCCCTTTATACCCTCCCCCAGCAAGCACAGCGGGTGCCCCGCCGTACCGCCGCTGCGAGAGGACAAAAAGGGCACGGCCCTACAATGGTGGTTCAACCCCAACCCAAGGCGACAGCGCCACCCAGGGGCCGCAGGGAACTGGACACCATTGATATCTTCCACGAACAGAAACAACCATAAAACCCTCGTAATTGCTGCATTTGGGCCATGCTACCGCCCAAATACTCCCCCTAAATATTGATACTCGCTACAGATATTTTTAGGAACTCTAGTTAAAATTTGATACCAGGCTACTGAGGCTACTTTACCTTTCTACAATTATACTTTAGATAAACTTACTTATATATTGGTTTATAGATACATTTAATTATTAAGCAGCTGCCTCGTGCTCCTGCACATTGAAAAAATTTAACTTGCTCACACAAAATATGGGGAAAACTTGCTACCCACACCCCCTAACCCAGGGGTCTTCAAACTATGGCCCTCCAGTTGTTCAGGGACTACAATTCCCATCATGCCTACTCATGTCTGTGAATGTCAGAGTTTTACAAAGCCTCATGGGATGTGTAGTTCCGCAACAGCTGGAGGGCCGTAGTTTGAGGATCCCTGTCCTAACCCTTCTAAACTAAACTTCACTAATCCCCAATTCACCACCTCCACCCCAGCTGCTTACTTACCTTAGTTCCAGAACCATGGTACGCTCCTATGTTCACATACTTAGCATCAAAATAATCTTTAGCCACCGTTCACATCGGTGCGACTTGTCATGCGAATTGACAGTTCCGAATCACATGACAAGGGGCACCCCATTGCAATTTCTATCGCCGCAACTCATGTCGCAGCAATTATGAAAAAGGTTCCTTCACTACTCTTTTCCGCTTTTATTGCGACTTGCATAGACTTCTGTTAAATGAAGCCGCAATGAAATCGGCAGTGCAAATCGCACTGATCTGCGGCTTTAAAATCGCACTGAAGTAGTGCAATTTCAAAGCCTCTGCAGAGGATCTCTAGTCTTGCAACCTCATACAACCCTTATTTTAAAGTGGTTGTAAACCCACTTTTTTTTTTTTTGGCCCACCTGCAAGAGAAAGGCATAATGAGCTATTATGACTAGCATAATAGCTCATTATGTTCCACTTACCTTAGATCGGGGCCCCCGAAGCCGTCCTCGTCCCTCTGTCCAGCCGCAGACATCACTGCGGCGATAGCCGGAATGTTACTTCCGGGTATCGCCGCACCAGCCAATCACAGCGCCGCATGCGCGCGGGAGGCGTCCCACTCGGCTACGCCCAGCGATTGCTGGGAAGTAGCCGAGTATGTGAATGGGATTAACCCCATAAATGCGCCGTTGTCTACGGCGCTTGACATTTTAGTAAATATCTCCTAAACCGTGTAGGTTTAGGAGATATTTCTTGCACCTACAGGTAAGCCTTAATCTAGGCTTACCTGTAGGTGCAAGTTGAAAAAGTGGGTTTACAACCACTTTAAGTCAACTGAAATCTGCTTTGGGATTTAGCACATCATGTTCACACTTTTCTCCTTCCAACAAAAAAACAAACAAAAAAAACAAATTCACGTTAATGGAAGCATTGCCATCACTGCTGTGCCTGCTCTCTCTTTATGAGCACAGTGAAATGGTAAATATCCATAGTTTTGTTAATGGTAAACTCCGGGGGGGAAAGGGGGAGTTTATTCCCCCCCCACACTGCTATTGTTAAAGAGAAACTTTACCCCTTGGGTTGTCCTGCTGTAACCCGCTGAAAGTCACCACATGCCAGGTTCTGCGTACATAGCTCCCAACTGTTCCTGATTTCGAGGGACTGTCCCTGATTTGGAGCAATGTCCCTCTTTCCTCCTCATTTGTCCCTCATTTTGGTCTGATCTATATAGTTTTATATAAAATGTACTTTATCTTTCAAAAAGAGTTTCCCAGCATAAAACATTTCATCCAATTTCTAAATTGCTGCATTTGTAAATTTTAAATGCCAATGTAAAGGAATAGTAGTGGTAAAAAAAAAGCCCTTGTAGATTTAATTAACCTTTTCCAAAACGTCTTTCAGGACAGCACCCGAGAGATCATGGCTCCTCCTCCTACAGGAAACACCTCATCAATTAAGTCTTTAATTGGAGGCCTCCACGTTGCTTCCATCAGTTTTTTGTGTTTCCTCCAGCCGGAGGAACACCTCTGGTGAGAGCCACGATCTCTCAGGGCTTTCCTGGGAGACAAGGTTCTCAATCAGTCTTTTTTCTAGGAGAGTGATCCTCCCACTTACCTCCTAGCATGGACGGTCCAGTGGGCTCCTTCTCCCTCTTCCGTGCTCGGGGAGAGCCTGTACAGCCCGGGAGGGCTGCCTCCTTTTTCTTCAGAGCGGTGGTTGCTGTACTCTCTCTGACCGCTGGCGAAAGCGGAGTGGAGCTTTGCGGCGGCCGCCATTGTTCTGGTGGCCGAGGAGAGCCTCGGCCACGTCCTGTATGGGAAGAGGCAGCACTTCCGGGTCGGCGCGCGCGTCATTTCCGGCCGCAAAGTGCAGAGGGAGAGGGCAGGGTCACCTGGTGCCTTAAAGTTCCAGGTCAGCGCGGCGGCGTTTTCAAATATGGAACCGGCATTTTTCTTCACCACGCATCCGCAGACAGCTATGGATAGCGATGCAGCGGATAAGGGGGCAAGCCAAGGCACCAGCAAGGCTAAGGTAAGGGACTGTGTCCTATTTTACACTGGGCCGTTTTCTCCTGTAGAGGGGGGGGGTATTCACCCTTCTCCCCCCTCCATCTCCCCCACCCCTCATCTCCCTGGTGGTGCAGTGGCTGGTGATTTAGCATGTCTGTATAATATCTAGGGGTCTTTTTGTAAAAGGTGGTGGTGGTGGTGCATGGCTTGCGGGGCACAAGGAAGTGAAAGTGTTTTTTCCTATGTGCACCTGGGTGTATTGATTTGTACTGTGTAACAGTTTTTTCTTAGCGTGGTCCCTGTTTTTTTTTCTTTTCTGTTTGTGCAGGCCAAAAGTTCTGCTCAACCAGTGAAGAGAAGGTGCCCTGTCTGCAAGGAAAAGTTAAGCGAGGCTTGGACCAAGTCACTTTGTGCAGATTGCACTGCAAATGTAGTCAGGGAAGAGTCTCCATCCTTTTGTGGCGATCTAGTATCTACAATTAAGGATGACCTCCGTGCCACCTTTCAAGCTTTTAGGTCAAACCTAAGAGAAGAACCAGGCCCTTCAAGGGAACCTAGGGCTCCTCAGCCTTCTTCAGAACCCCAAGACGGCTCTCAAATATTATTGGGAGGTCCGATAGACGCTTCCCAAGAATCTGCTTCCCTTGCTCCGGATGGAACAGACTCTGAGGAGGAAGAAAATGAAGCAGAGAGCGCTTCTAAGTACAAGATGTCGCTTGAAGAAGTCGCAGGACTTTTAAAAGTAATCCATGCGACTTTGGGGATTGAAGAGGAAAAGAAGGAGCTCTCCCTACATGACCGCATGTATGCAGGTTTGGGTGATCCAAAAAGCCGTGTTTTTCCAGTCCATTCAATAATCTCGGACATGATTAAAAAAGAGTGGTTGGAACCTGAGAAAAAGCCATTTTTTTTTCCCGGTCTCATAAGAGAAGATTTCCATTTGAGGATAACCCGGATTCCATCTGGAACAAGGTTCCAAAACTGGACTCTGCTTTTTCACAGGTCTCAAAATCAACTGACCTTGCCTTTGAGGACATGGGCATGTTAAAGGAGCCCATGGACAAAAGAATGGATTTGCTTCTTAAAAGGGCTTGGCAGTCTGTGATGAACAATCTAAAACCAGCAATGGCAACAACCTGTGTCGCTAGGAATTTAGAACACTGGATTAACCAGATGAAGGCCCATGTTACGGCGGATTCTCCAAAACAGGAGATTCTGGACTCATTTACAACGCTTTCTGCAGCAGTATCATATATTGCAAATGCTTCAGCAGAATCCATTCGTATGTCAGCCAGGTCAGCGGCTTTGACCAATTCTGCTAGGAGAGCCTTGTGGCTTAAAACTTGGCCAGGAGATGCTGCATCTAAAAATAGACTGTGTAGCATTCCCTTTGCAGGGGATTTGCTATTTGGTTCTGAGCTGGAGTCCATTCTTGACCGTACAGCTGACAAAAAGAAGGCGTTTCCGGTCAAAAAACAACAGGTACAGACCCGTAAGCGTTTTTTTCGTCCCCAAAAAGGACAACAGGAAGGAAAAACGCAAACCAAAAGGAAGCAGTGGTCTTCCCAGAAACCAAAAGGTAGGAGTGGAGTGCTCTTCCATCCTCCTGCGACCCCCGGAAAGCCGCAGTGACAATCCACCCCAAGTAGGGGGAAGACTCCAGAAGTTCATTCCCCAGTGGAGAGACATCACTACAAATCAGTATATTGTAAACATGCTCTCCCAAGGATATGTGGTGGAATTCACGGAAGAACCCCCAAAGAGATTCCTAGTGACAAACGTCCCGAGGGATCCGGTCAAGGCACTCGCCATGAAGTCCCTAATTCAGGAACTGATATCCCAGAGAGTCATTGTTCCGGTTCCAACAAAGGAGTTCTTCCAGGGGTTCTATTCTCACGTTTTCCTTGTACAGAAACCTTCAGGAAAGTACCGCCTCATCCTAAATCTAAAAATGCTGAATTTGTCAGTAGAATACAAAAGATTTCGGATGGATTCCATTTTCTCAGTAAGAAGCCTCCTGAGTCAAGGATGCTTCATGGCATCAATAGATTTGCAGGACGCATACCTCCACATTCCTATTGCTGCCAGATCTCAGAGATTTCTGAGGTTAGCACTGAGAGAAGGGAAGAAGGTGGTACACCTGCAATTCAGAGCTCTTCCATTCGGCCTGTCATCTTCTCCAAGGGTGTTCACGAAGGTAATGGCCGAAGCTCTAGCACCCTTGCGTCTAGAGGGAATTTCAGTGATTCCTTATCTAGACGACCTGCTACTGTTTGCCCAAACCAGAGATGGACTTCAGAGAAACTTGGACAGAGCACGTGCTCACCTAGAATCCATCGGATGGATACTAAACCTCCAAAAGTCCAATCTGATTCCCTCTCAGGAGGTGTTATTCCTGGGTTTCCGTATCAACTCTGTGGAGCAAAAGATTTTTCTCCCAGAAGAAAAACGGGAAAAGCTGTTAAAGGTTGTGTCACTCTTACAAACCAGTCAGCTTCTGTCCATCAGGAGGGTCATGTCAGCATTAGGAACCCTGACCTCTTCCATACCGGGAGTACAATGGGCAAAGCTCCATTTCAGGCCACTGCAAAAGTTTCTGTTAAAAATCTGGGATCGCCAGCAGAATTCACTAGATTCACTGGTGAAGATCCCCACCAAAGTAAAGAGGAGTCTCTGGTGGTGGAAGAACCAGGCAAGACTCTCAGCAGGCCTGTTATGGTCCTTTCCAACCCAGGTAAGGCTAACAACCGATGCCAGCTCCTGGGGTTGGGGGGCTCACATGAGCGGTCGTTGGGCTCAGCGATCTTGGCCCACAAGGGAAGCACTGAGATCTTCAAACTGGAGGGAACTAAAGGCGATAGAAATGGCCTTATTGTTCTTTGCAGAAGAAGTCCAAGGGCGACATACACAAATTCTGTCGGACAACGCCACGGCGGTGGCTTACATAAACCGACAAGGGGGCACCAGAAGCAGAATACTTCAAGGCCTAGCAGAGAGCATTCTAAATTGGGCAGAGCTCCATACTCAATCCTTGTCTGCGGTCCATCTAAAAGGGACCCTAAACAGGATAGCGGATTTCCTCAGCAGGAACCAGGTGTACGAAGCGGAGTGGCAATTGAATCCAGATGTCTTCAATCTAATAGTGAAGAAATGGGGACAGCCAAGAGTGGATCTCTTTGCGACTCAGGAAAATACACAAATATCTCTCTTTTTTTCCCTGAACAGGAACGAGTCATCTCTGGGGGTAGATGCTCTGGCGCACAGTTGGAATTTTCACCTCAGCTACACCTTCCCTCCTTTTCAGCTGATTCCGCAGGTCATAACAAAAATCCGGAAGGAGGATACGACAGTAATCCTCATCACTCCCTTCTGGCCCAAGAGGCCTTGGTTTTCAGCTCTTCTACAGATGCAGATCAAACCATACTGGCATCTTCCCTTGAGACAAGACCTTCTGTTACAAGGTCCGCTGTTTCACCAAGAAGTAGAAAAGCTAAAACTCACAGCCTGGCTTCTGAGGAGCAGCTCTTAAGGAGAAAAGGATTCTCGGATAGGTTGGTGGCTACCCTCCTATCTAGCAGAAAGAATGTTACCAGAGCAATATATCACAAAGTCTGGAAAGTCTTTTTAACTCTTGGTGCACTACATCCAGCAGACCATTAAAGCAGATTTCTTCTATCTTGGAATTTCTGCAAGAAGGAGCAGATAAGGGCCTAGCGATCAGTACCCTAAAAGTTTAGGTTGCCGCACTGGGGGTATATTTTGAGAAATCTATTTCATCAGAACCCCTAGTAAACAGATTCTTTAAAGCCCTCACTCGGGCTAGACCGATAGTGATCAAAAACTGTCCGTCATGGGACTTATCAGTCGTTCTACAGGCCCTGACCAGGGAACCTTTCGAACCTCTCAATTTAACCTCCCTGAAGCTAATTACTTTAAAAAAAAAATTCTAGTAGCTATTACAACAGCTCGAAGGATCAGTGAGCTGCAAGCTTTATCTATCAGGGAGCCATTTTTTTCTATTTTTTCAGACAGAATTGTGCTGAAGACGGATCCTAACTTTTTACCAAAGGTTGCCTCAGTTCAAAATAGAACCCAGGAGATAATACTTCCTACGTTTTGTTCTAATCCGTTGGGTAAGAAGGAAGAAGAATTCCATACCCTGGATGTTAAAAGAGCAGTCTTAAGTTACCTGGAAGCTACTAAAGACTTTAGGCGTTCAGACGCACTATTCATTTTATTTTCCGGAAATAAAAAAGGAAGACAAGCTTCTAGAGGAACCATTGCCAGATGGTTGAGAATGGCTATCTCAGACGCCTATTCCCTTACAGGCCAGGAGAGTCCAGTAAGTATCAGGGCTCATTCTACTAGAGCTTCGGCGGTGAGTTGGGAAAAAAAAGCTGGTGCCACCCCCGAACAAATCTGTAAGGCAGCTACATGGACAAGTCTGACGACCTTTGCCCGTCATTATAGATTAGATCTCATGACGGCTGGGGACCAGGCTTTCGGAAGGAAAGTCTTACAGGCTGTTGTCCCACCCTAAATGGGGTAAGTCTCGATTATCCTCTCGGGTGCTGTCCTGAAAGAAGTTTTGGAAAAATGCAAGTTAGACTTACCGGTAACTTGTTTTCCAATAGGCTTTCAGGACAGCAGGATCCCGCCCTTTTTTTTATGCTGTTGCTGTAATACTATGTAATAACTGTCGCTTATGTGTTGCAGCTGGGGCTGGAGGTTCTCTACAAACAACTGATGGAAGCAACGTGGAGGCCTCCAATTAAAGACTTAATTGATGAGGTGTTTCCTGTAGGAGGAGGAGCCATGATCTCTCGGGTGCTGTCCTGAAAGCCTATTGGAAAACAAGTTACCGGTAAGTCTAACTTGCATTTTTTCTTGGTTAATTCTCCTTTTAAGGGGGTGTGGCAGGGGACGTGTCCTATGCATACATTTGTTAGTAGGTGTCCCTAATTCCCATCTCAAAATGTTGGGAGGTATGTCTGCGTAGACAACTCCTTTGTGACATCATAAGGGGGCTAACTGTCTCTTTCTAGTCCTAGCAGCTGGCCTCCAAATGACACTATGGCAGAATGGGTTCAACACAGCCTGCTAGGATGCATGTCATGTCTATCCCAAAAGACTTCAGGTGGTAGGCGCAGTAGCATTTTTCTTCCTTTTTTCTTGCAAATTGCAGAAAGGAGGGGAGCAGGAGTATGAACAACTAATGTTTAAAAAGTGAGGGAAGATCTGCTTTAAATGCAATGTCTCATCTAGGGAGAACAGAAAAAATAAGTATATTTACCTTATTGCTTACTCTTCTAGCAGCTGATATGTGGAATGTGGATGAGACCTTGACGTCCTCATTTAATTATTTTGTTTACATTTTTGCTTTAAACATAACCAGCTCTTGGGCAAATTATTTTACTAAGTACCCAATGCACACTAGTCTCTATACAGTATCCCTCCCAATGACAAAACTCAGGAATTAATAGTGAGAGTGCATGTTACATACTCCAGAGTGCCCCATTCTGTATCCTGTGCAGTATGTTACATACCTCTCACTCTTCCACTCTGAATGTTCTGCTCTACGTTATATTTTCCATTCTGGTAATCATCATAGTGTTGGCACTTTTGTTGGCCAGGAAAAAAATAGACTAGTAAAAAAAAAACCTGTGTCTTATATTTGTACTTTGCTTTATTCTTATACTAAGGTTTTGGTTATGTTCTTTCTTTGAAAAGTCAGAGGATTTATTTTTAATAGCTGTGCACCTTGGGGCAACCTTGGATGTTCTCAACATGGGGCAACATGTTATTCATACAGTGAAAGCAAAGTCAAATGATCCTTTGCAGGTTGAACTCAACATACCGTAGGCAGAAATTTAACAGCCTTGTAAATTTTCTCCAAGAAATTATGAATTTGAATTGGGCCTAATTCATGATCATTTGACAACAGTGATGTATAAGACATAATTAAAAGCAAATTTAAAGTGATATTGAAGCTGATAAAAGGACAGTGTTGGGTAATAGCAGATACTTTCAGGTACCTAAATGGCAGTTTATGAATCCTATTAAGTGCCCTTGATTCTGTAGAGCTGGTGGTGCTTTTGTGGCGGAGAGCATGACACCATCCCCTTCTTCATACTGTACTTCATTATTAGGGATGAGCTCGGTGTTCGAGTCGAACATACGTTCGACTCGAACATCGGCTGTTCGATCGTTCGACGAAGATCGAACGATTTGGGCCGTTCGCGCCTAATTCGAGTGACGCGAACGGCCCACAATGCACTACGCCATCGCAGTGTCATCCAGGCGCTGTGATTGGCCAAGCATGCACTGTGACCCCGCATGCTTGGCCAATCACAGCGCCGGCAGCGAGGAGAGCAATGATTGGCCACAGGCAGGATGCCTGTGGCCAATTATTGCTGAGGGTGTTTAGTACACGCCCCACACTATAAAAGGCCGCCAGCACGGCGGCCTAGTGTAGTGTGTTCCGGAGCAGGGAAAGAGAAGCATAGGCAGGGACAGTGACATTTTTTTTTCTTGCTTAACCTGGATTCCTTTAGTTTAGGGAAAGAGAAGGATAGGTAGGGAGAGTGTCAGTGTGTTTTACTGTGCTAATCCTTGTTTCTAGGGACAGGGAAGGACAGTGAGGGAAATTCTCCTTGTGCTATACTGTGCTAAAGCATTGATCATCAACCATCTTTAAAAAAACATTTTTTCTAGGGACAGAAAACTATAGGTAGGGAGAGTGTCAGTGTGTTTTACTGTGCTAATCCTTGTTTCTAGGGACAGGGAAGGACAGTGAGGGAAATTCTCATTGTGCTATAGTGTGCTAAAGCATTGATCATCAACCATCTTTAAAAAAACATTTTTTTCTAGGGACAGAAAACTATAGGTAGGGAGAGTGTCAGTGTGTTTTACTGTGCTAATCCTTGTTTCTAGGGACAGGGAAGGACAGTGAGGGAAATTCTCCTTGTGCTATAGTGTGCTAAAGCATTGATCATCAACCATCTTTAAAAAAACATTTTTTCTAGGGACAGAAAACTATAGGTAGGGAGAGTGTCAGTGTGTTTTACTGTGCTAATCCTTGTTTCTAGGGACAGGGAAGGACAGTGAGGGAAATTCTCCTTGTGCTATAGTGTGCTAAAGCATTGATCATCAACCATCTTTAAAAAAACATTTTTTCTAGGGACAGAAAACTATAGGTAGGGAGAGTGTCAGTTTCTTTCACTGTGCTAATCCTTGTTTCTAGGGACAGGGAAGGACAGAGGGAAATTCTCCTTGTGCTATACTGTGCTAAAGCATTGATCATCAACCATCTTTAAAAAAACATTTTTTCTAGGGACAGAAAACTATAGGTAGGGAGAGTGTCAGTGTGTTTTACTGTGCTAATCCTTGTTTCTAGGGACAGGGAAGGACAGTGAGGGAAATTCTCCTTGTGCTATAGTGTGCTAAAGCATTGATCATCAACCATCTTTAAAAAAACATTTTTTCTAGGGACAGAAAACTATAGGTAGGGAGAGTGTCAGTGTGTTTTACTGTGCTAATCCTTGTTTCTAGGGACAGGGAAGGACAGTGAGGGAAATTCTCCTTGTGCTATAGTGTGCTAAAGCATTGATCATCAACCATCTTTAAAAAAACATTTTTTCTAGGGACAGAAAACTATAGGTAGGGAGAGTGTCAGTTTCTTTCACTGTGCTAATCCTTGTTTCTAGGGACAGGGAAGGACAGTGAGGGAAATTCTCCTTGTGCTATACTGTGCTAAAGCATTGATCATCAACCATCTTTAAAAAAACATTTTTTCTAGGGACAGAAAACTATAGGTAGGGAGAGTGTCAGTGTGTTTCACTGTGCTAATCCTTGTTTCTAGGGACAGGGAAGTACAGTGAGGGAAATTCTCCTTGTGCTATACTGTGCTAAAGCATTGATCATCAACCATCTTTAAAAAAACATTTTTTCTAGGGACAGAAAACTATAGGTAGGGAGAGTGTCAGTTTCTTTCACTGTGCTAATCCTTGTTTCTAGGGACAGGGAAGGACAGTGAGGGAAATTCTCCTTGTGCTATACTGTGCTAAAGCATTCCTCATCAACCATCTTTGAAATCCTTGTTTTTTGGACAGTCAGGGAAATTGTCGTTGTGCTATTCTGTGCGAAAGCAATCGTCCTCAACCATATTTAGAAATCCTTAAGTAAAGGGACAGAGAAGGACACCTGAAGATTGCTTTTTTCCCATCTCCCTGCAGGCCATCTATTAGAATGTCTGGAAGGCAAACAAGGAGAGGCAGACAGTCAGGAGGCAATAAAAGAGGGCAAGCAGGCTCTGTGTCTGGGGGCAACAGTGCTGGTCGTGGACGCGGTGCATTGTCATCAGCACATGGCCATGGGACACGCTTGTCCTTCTTTTCGGCAGCTGGACATGTTGAGCCACATCATGCCGAAGACTTGGTAGAGTGGATGACCAAGCCCTCCTCCTCCTCCTCATCCTCTCTCACCCAGGCTCAGGGTACTGGCAAAGCAGCTGCCAAAGCGTCCTCTTCCCTGGTATCAATGTCAGACTCATCATCAGTCACTCCTTCCCTAGACCCACCATGTCCTCCTCCTGAGGAGTCCCCCGAACTGTTTGAGCACAGTGTTGGGTACATGCTCCAGGAGGATGCCCAGCGCTTCGAAGGGTCTGATGATGAAACCCAGCTACAGGAAGGCAGTAGCGTGAGAGCAGACAGAGGGGATGCTCAAGAAGGACACCAATCTGGCAGTCATGTTCCAGCAGCTGCAGCATACTGCCAGATTGGCTCCAGTGATGAGGAGGGAGGGGATGATGAGGTCACTGACTCCACGTGGGTGCCTAATAGGAGAGAGGAGGAGGAGGAGGATGAGGAGGAGGCACATCTCCAACGAGGCAGGATGCCCTTTGGTGGCCAGCGTAAGGGCAGTACACCAACGGAATCACACCGCAGAGCTCCGCCTGTGCAGGGCGCTGCCTCTGCCCGTCATTCAAAAAGTTCTTTGGTGTGGGCCTTTTTTGAGGCTAGTGCATCAGATCGCACAGCTGCTGTTTGCAACATATGTCTCAAGCGTATATCGCGTGGCCAAAACATCAGCCGCTTGGGTACCACATGCCTGACCAGACATATGTTGACCTGCCATGCAGCTCGTTGGCAAGCCTACCTCAAAGACCCACACCAAAGAACAAAGCGGACCTCTCCTTGCACCGCATCAGCTGGGATCTCCAACCCCACTATAACTTCAGTCCTCTCTGAAACATGCACTGAGAGGAATGAAGGTGTAGAATTAGGTGTGTCACAGCCAAGTACTTGCGGCCACTCTGCTAGCAGTACACCGACGTCCGATTCTAGCAGGCAAATTTCCCTGCCCCAGCTGCTGGACCGTCGAAAGAAGTTCACTCCCAGCCATCCACATGCCCAGCGGTTGAATGCTAGCTTGGCTAAATTGCTAGCGCTTCAACTGCTGCCTTTTCAGTTGGTAGACTCGGCCCCCTTCCGTGAGTTTGTGCAATGTGCGGTTCCTCAGTGGCAGGTTCCCAAACGCCACTTTTTCTCACGGAAGGCTATTCCGGCTCTCTACCGGCATGTGGAAGGCAATGTCTTGGCCTCGCTGGACAGGGCGGTCAGCGGTAAGGTGCATATTACCGCTGACTCATGGTCCAGCAGGCATGGACAGGGACGTTACCTTTCTTTCACGGCCCATTGGGTCACTCTTTTGGCAGCTGGGAAGGATGCAGGACAAGGTGCAGTAGTGTTGGAGGTTGTTCCACCGCCACGCCTCCAAAATGCTACTACTGGTTGTGACACACCTCTCTCCTCCACCCCCTCCTCTTCTTCTTCCTCCATGGCCTCTTCCTGTGCTTTGTCCTCTGAACCAGCGGTGCTCCGTAGCCGTTCAAGGGGCTACGCAAGTACGCAGGCAAAAGATGCCATGCCGTGCTTGCGCTGGTGTGTTTGGGGGACAGAAGCCACACTGGGGCAGAGGTCCTGTCTGCTCTGCAGGGCCAGGCCGAGAGGTGGTTGACGCCACACCAGCTTAAGCCAGGAATGGTGGTTTGCGACAATGGCACCAACCTCCTCTCCGCCCTCCGACAGGGACAACTGACCCATGTGCCCTGTGTGGCTCACGTCCTTAACCTGGTGGTGCAGCGGTTCTTGGGCAGGTACCCGGGCTTACAGGATGTCCTGAGGCAGGCCAGGAAAGTCTGTGTGCATTTCCGCAGATCTTATAATGCCAGTGCTCGCCTGGCTGAGCTGCAAAAGGAGTTGAACCTGCCCAAGAACCGCCTTATATGTGACATGCCCACCAGGTGGAACTCAACGTTGGCCATGCTGCAGCGGCTGCACACGCAGCAGAGGGCCATCAATGAGTACCTGTGCGACTACGGCACCAGGACAGGGTCAGGGGAGCTTGGTTTTTTTTCTCCACGCCAGTGGGGCATGATCAGGGATGCATGCACTGTCCTGGCACCATTTGAGGAGGCCACGAGGATGGTGAGCAGTGACAGTGCATGCATCAGTGACACTGTACCTCTTGTCCACCTGTTGGAGCACACGCTGCGTGGAATAATGGACAGGGCACTTGAGGCAGAACAGAGGCAGGAAGAGGAGGACTTCCTTGCCTCTCAAGGCCCCCTTTACCCAGACAGTGTTCCTTCTGTCCCACCCATCGCACAGGAAGAGGAGGAGGAGGAGGAGGAGGATTGTGTCAGCATGGAGGTGGAGGCTGGCACTCAGCATCATCAGCAGCAGTCTTTTAGGGATGATTTACAGTCCCAAGAAACCAGTGGACTTGTACGTGGCTGGGAGGAGGTGGCTGCGGATCATGTCGTCCTTAGTGACCCAGAGGACTCCGGACCGAATGCCTCAGCAAACCTACGCTGCATGGCCTCCCTGATCCTGCAAAGTCTGCGGAAGGATCCTCGTATTCTTCGGATCAAGGAGAGGGACCATTACTGGCTGGCCACTCTCCTTGATCCACGGTACAAGGGTAAGGTTGCGGACCTTATGTTACCGTTGCAGAGGGAGCAGAGGATGAGACAACTCCGGGAGGCCTTGCAGAAAGGTCTGTGCAACGCGTTCCCAGAGACTGGGAGGTTACAAACTCCTGGTCCTGGACAACGAGTTGCTGAGGCTTCGGCCAGTCAAAGAAGGAGCGGTGGGGAAGGTGGCCGTCTGACCGATGCGTTCAGACAATTCTTTAGTCCGCAGCCCCAAAGTATGATCGGTTCCAGCAACCATCGCCAGCGTCTGATAAACATGGTGCAGGAATATCTAGGGGCAAGGTCAGACTTGGACACCTTCCCCACCGAAAATCCTCTGGCTTACTGGGTCTTGAGGATGGATCACTGGCCAGAGCTTGCACAGTATGCAATTGAGCTACTGGCCTGTCCTGCATCCAGCATTCTTTCGGAACGCACATTCAGTGCTGCTGGAGGATTTGTCACGGATCACAGGGTGCGCCTGTCCACCGACTCGGTTGATCGACTGACTTTCATCAAGATGAACCAGTCTTGGATCACCACCAGCTACCACACACCTGATGCTGATATAACAGACTAATTGATTTTAACATGTCACATCCCTTCAAGACTGATGCTGATGCTGAGTGCCTGTGCTGTTATGTTGACTGGCTATCCTCCTCCTCCGAGTCCTCAATGATACGATTGATGATGATAGCTTGGAAGATCATTTTTGTTTATGGGTGCCGCCACCAGTGGCTAAGGCCCAATTTTTCAGCCCCTGTTTAACAGGGGCGTGTAATTACAATTTTTGAAGCAATACTTTGCAACAGGGCTCATTGCTGTGCTCCAAGTACAGTATCTGTGAGGGGTTGGAGTGTTGTGCCACCAGTGCCTAAGGCCCAATTTTTCAGCCCCTGTTTAACAGGGGCGTGTCATTACAATTTTTGAAGCAATACTTTGCAACAGGGCTCATTGCTGTGCTCCAAGTACAGTATCTGTGAGGGGTTGGAGTGTTGTGCCGCCAGTGCCTAAGGCCCAATTTTTCAGCCCCTGTTTAACAGGGGCGTGTCATTACAATTTTTGAAGCAATACTTTGCAACAGGGCTCATTGCTGTGCTCCAAGTACAGTATCTGTGAGGGGTTGTAGTGTTGTGCCACCAGTGCCTAAGGCCCAATTTTTCAGCCCCTGTTCAACAGGGGCATGTAATTACAATTCTTGATCTAATAATTCACAGCAGGGCCCATTGCTGCACCCACCAAGAGTAACTCTGAGGGCTTACAGTGTTGTGGCAACGCCACCACCACCACCACCACGAAAGGGCCAATTTTTCAGCCCCTGTTCAAAAGGGGCATGTAATTACAATTCTTGATCTAATAATTCACAGCAGGGCCCATTCCTGCACCCACCAAGAGTAACTCTGAGGGCTTACAGTGTTGTGGCAACACCACCACCACCACCACCACGAAAGGCCCAATTTTTCAGCCCCTGTTCAACAGGGGCATGCAATTACAATTCTTGATCTAATAATTCACAGCAGGGCCCATTGCTGCACCCACCAAGAGTAACTGTCAGGGCTTACAGTGTTGTGGCACCAGCACCACCATCAAAGGCCCAATTTTTACTACCACTGTTCAACAATTATATGTAATTACAATTCCTGATATAATAGTTGACAGCAGGGGGGCGTGGCTTGGCGAGCGAGCAGGATGGCAGCACACTGAGAGAGCTCCGTAGCATATCCAGCCGTAATTAGCCCTACACCCGACCACCAGCTCACAGATGCCGGGCAGGAAACTCTATTCCACTCCCCGCTCCCGCACGCGCCGTGACTCAGCGCTTTACCAGGCGAACACTATCACGGATATCTTTAAAAGCAAGCGGTCAGCCGGAGACAACATAGCGAGACCCAAGATGGCGCCGACTCCCCACGAGGAGGACTGCAGCGAGGACTCGCAGTCGGCTCCGGAGGACACGGGCAGGGGTAAGCAGAGATTGGATCACCCCTTAACCTATGCGGATATGTCCGTGATAGCTGCGGACATTAAAGCCACTTTTTCAGCGGCCATCACGGATCTAAAGACTAGCATGCTTGTAATTAATGGCAAGATGGCGGCGGCAGAAAACGCAGGCAGGCAAAGGGACAAGGCCATCCATAAATTAGAAATGTCTACATTGGCTCAATCCCAGCATTTCATTGACATGAATAGGCACATTGAGGACCTGGACAATAGGGGCAGAAGGTCCAATATTAGAATAAGGGGGATCCCCGAGTCTGTGGAACCGGAGCAGATTGTACCGGTGCTCAGGAGAGTGTTTAACAGTTTGCTGGAGAGGCAGGAGGACATGGAGATCGAATTTGTTAGAGCTCACAGAGCCCTTAGGCCTCGGGGCTCTGATTCTGCACCCCCCAGAGATATTGTATGTTGCCTTCAAAGCTTTGTTCTCAAGGAAGATATAATGCGCAAAGCCAGGAGAAGGGAACAGATTGTCTTCAATGGCACAACAATAATGCTGTTTCAGGATCTCTCACAGATCACCCTGAAAAACAGACGAGCACTACGTCCCTTGCTGGAGAAGCTGAGGGAAAGGGACATCAAATATTCCTGGCGCTTCCCTTTTGCCCTATCGGTCTCCTATAATGGTCACCAGCATGTGCTACGTACGCCAGCGGATCTATCGGAATTCTGTGATGCTTTAGACATGGAGCGGATGGATCTCCCTGAGTGGTATGCAGACTTTCTTCAAGCCCCCCTAGTGAGAAGTCCTCCTGATTCTCCCTCCACGTCCCCTGACAAGAGGTCAGCAAAAAAATCAAAGCCTAACCGAGGTGGTAGCTCCAAGATGGACACCCCGAGGAGACAAGCCGAGTCTATGCGCGAACAGGACGAGGGCTGACTGCCTGCAGCGGTTGCATTTTTCTTCATTCCTTTAATTTTTACGTTTAGCCTTTTTTGCTATTTTTGCTGTGTGGCAATTCGTTCCCGGGCAATGAGGTCCCACACTTGCCATCCCCTGCCCAGCCCTAACGGTTGATGTGACACCCATCTACATGTTACAGTGACCTATCCTGGTCATGACGGTCCATCAATTTGAACTCTTAGCTACAGGGTAACCACCATTCGCAGAAGAATATTTGTGGACTGGGTTGACCTAGTAAGCAGACTGGTATAGGTGTCCAGTTACTAGTTGAATATCGTTTTCTGGTTTAGATCTTCTAATATTGTTTTTTCACTCTTTCTCCCGCCTCAGGTGCATTCAGAGACAATATATACTTGCTTAAAAACCTGCTTTTGGAGCGGGGAGTATACAGACACTTATATTAGCTCATGTGGATGCTAGATGCGTTAGCATGTGAATATATGTCTCTGCGTGTCTATACAGGTATATATATATATATATATTTTTTTTTTTTTTTTTTTCCCCCTTGAACCTGCCTAGAAGTTCATCATACACCATGGTCGGGTGTATCTAATAGTGTTTATAATATGCAGCTTAGACGGCTGTTTATGCAATAGTTCGGTTGTTCTTTAAAGTTATCTCGGTTACCTGTTTATTTTTCTTACAAATTTATACTCGTTACCGTTCTGACTGGTGGGCAGCCGCCTGGTCGTGGTCGCCTCCCGGTGACCCCACAAAGTGCTCCTTTGGGGATCCAAGGGAGCACTACATTAATCTGGTCAGCACCTTCTTCTGGGGAGACGTTTAGGTGTCTCAGAGGGAGGTTTGCTAATATACCATTCTCGTGCTACTTTTCTTTTCTCTAATAACTACCTCTTTTTCTTTATCTCTCTAATCTTTCTGATCTGTGTAAGGTGCCTGACACTTGTATTTTGTAGAGGATAGCCCGAACCTCAGATTATAATCGCTAACCTACGGCCTGTAGCTTTGTTTTCTGCAGCTGGGATTGCCGACCGCCTCCTCCTGGCCTACCTCCATGGCCTACAGCTCACTGGGGCGCTGCCCCTTAGTGATTTCACATAACGTCAGGGGATTAAACATACCTGAACGTCGCTCTACCCTATTAAGAGAGCTTAAAAAAGGTAAGCCGCATTTTGTATTTCTACAGGAGACTCATTTTAAGACACGTCACATTCCAAAAATTACAGACTCTCATTTCCCAAGGGCGTTCCATGCCACGACTCCCGATTCCAGATCAAAGGGGGTCTCCATACTGGTTGGCAGGGACGCCCCCTTCGAGCTGTCCGAACAACTGTGTGACCCTAAAGGCAGATTTGTGTTCCTGAAGGGGATGTATGGGGGTTCTCCAATAACATTGGCGAACGTATATTTTCCAAACAAAGCCCACGTTACATTTTGCCAACATGTAGTCAGAACGCTCCAGGGTTTTGCTGCCGGTTGCCTGATATTGGGTGGGGACCTTAACGTTCCCCTAAGCCCACTTTTAGATACCTCCAATAATAAGACCTGTGTTACATACAGAATTCTTAAAAGGCTGAAGTCCCTTTTACAGTCCTTACACCTTGTGGATATATGGCGCTTTATTAACCCAGACGGTAGAGATTATACGTATTACTCGGTGCCACACGCGAGATATGCTAGGTTGGACTACCTGTTTGTGTCACAGAGGGATCTGCATAAGGTCACGGGGGCGCACATAGGTATACAGACAATTTCGGACCATTCTCCAATCTCCCTTTCGCTTGACTTACTGAAGACCGAATATAGACAAGCAACATGGAGACTCAATACTTCATTGCTGACTGATCCTGTCCTCCTGCCCACGATCACCAATAACCTGATAGAATATTTCAAAAGTAATGCCACTCCAGAGATAGACCCTTTGATTTTATGGGAAGCCCATAAATGTACTATTAGAGGGACGCTGATAGAATTGGGCTCCAGACGTAAAAAAGAACGAGAAGCTCACATAAAGAACCTGACGTTACAAATATACGCCCTGGAAACGTTGCACAAACAATCCTTATCGATTAATTCAGCCAAGCAACTTCTTGACGCTAGAAGATCCTTGCAGCAGTTATTCGACTTTAAAGCTAAACGCCTCCTGTTTTTCAAAAGACGACTTTATTACGAATCGGGGGACAAGGCGGGCAGATTTTTAGCTAGAGCTCTGAGGGAGCATGCCTCCACCAACAATATTGCGGGCATCAGGAGTGATGCTGGCAAATTTGACGTGGCGTCAGAGGCGATAGCTGAACACTTCCATAAATTTTACAGTAAACTTTACAACTTACCCCCGCAACATAGACAACCACACATGGAAGGGGATAGAACACAAATTATTCAGGACTATCTTACTCGGAGTGGGCTTCCTTCCCTATCGAACCATGACTCCGAATTACTAGAGACTCCGATCTCGTCAATTGAACTTAGACAGGCGATTAAGCAACTTAAAGCAGGTAAGAGTCCCGGTCCTGACGGGTTCTCGGCCCCGTATTACAAGACTTTTACTGACATTCTCATGGACCCGCTTGGAAGGGCCTTGAACTCCCTGTCCACACCTAGACAAGTGACGCCTGACTTTTTGTCAGCACACATTGCGGTTATCCCAAAGCAGGGTAAAGATCCAGGGGAATGCTCCAACTACAGACCCATATCATTATTAAACCTTGATGTAAAATTATTCGCGAAGATTATTGCCTTGCGACTGAGTCCACTCCTACCGAAATTGATCGGTTTGGAACAGGTGGGCTTCATGCCTGGCAGGGAGGCAAAAGATAACGTCACTAAAGCACTTCTTTTAATTCATGCAGCACAGATACGGAAAATTGAGGGCTTTCTCCTATCCACGGATGCAGAGAAGGCCTTCGATCGAGTAGCTTGGGATTTCATGATGGCTGTGTGTAGACGGGTGGGTTTGGGAGTACACATGCTTTCGTGGATAGCTGCACTCTATCAGAATCCATCAGCACATCTGAAAATTAACGGCACACTGTCTAATAGAGTTCACATTACTAATGGGACGAGGCAGGGCTGCCCGTTGTCGCCCCTCCTATTTATCCTCTCGTTAGAACCCTTTATTAGAACAATCCAAAACAACACCACGATACAGGGATTTCGGGTGCAGGACAGGGAGTTTAAGACAGCGGCTTATGCCGATGACCTTTTATTTTTTCTTACAAACCCGACTGTTACCCTGCCCAACTTACTAAAGGAATTTGCTTACTTTGGGTATCTCTCAAACTTAAAGATAAATTACTCTAAATCCGAGGCCTTGAACATTTCACTTCCAGACAAACTACTTACTCTAACCAAAATTAATTCTACATTTAGGTGGGACCCTGGAGCACTTAAAATACCTTGGGATCTGGCTGACCCCCCAGCTACAGTCTATCTTTGAAAAAAACTATCCACCACTTCTCAGGAGTTGTGAGAGGGATTTTAAGGATTGGCATGTGAGGTTTTTCTCCTGGTTTGGTCGTGCGGCTATCATACGGATGGTGACCCTGCCTAAGTTCCTATATGTGATGCGTACACTGCCGGTAAGGGTCCCACAGAGATTCTTCGGGGCATTGAACTCTGTCATCCTGAGGTTCCTATGGCACCACAGAAAACCTAGAATAAAACTTGTGACACTGATGAAATCTAAAGACATGGGTGGGATCGGCCTGCCAAATTTTAAAAATTATTACCAGGCATCACATATAGCTAGAGTAATAGATTGGCACTGTCATGCCCACATGAAAGATTGGGTGAGCCTAGAAGCATGCTTATGCCCGGTCCCTCTCACTCACTCCCCGTGGATTCCTTGGCACAGTCAAAAGTCTGACCTTTGTAAACACCCCATCACGAGCACGACACTTGAGATATTAAACAATCTAAGCAAGCACGGGGATATCACCACATGTCCGAGCCCTCTGACTCCCCTGAAGGATAACCCTGGCTTTGCTCCAGGCGTACGGAATTCCTCGCTCAGGTCGGTGTCACGGAGCACTCCGTTACTGGCGGGTGGGTGTTTTGAGGGGGGAAAGATACGAGACTGGACTTCCCTCAAGTTAGAGAATGATCTGCCTCACTTAAGACAGTGGACCTACTTTCAGATACGAAGTTACCTAGGTAAATTTGGTAGCCAGCAGGACATGAATAGACCCCTGACTGACCTGGAGTTGGTGTGTCGCGACAAAGCACCTTTAGATAGAGCCACGTCAATTGCGTATGCTTGGTTGCGGCGTTCCGGGGCCGGGGGGACGGGTGATCACAGGAGGAGGTGGTCGGAGGATTTGGGCGAGGAAATATCTGAATGTAGGTGGAGGTTTGCCTGTATTCTAGCGCATAAATGTTCGATTAGTACAAAACTGCAGGAAACAAATTACAAGTTGCTGACACGATGGTACAACACCCCTGACAGACTCCACAAGTGGGATGGCCAAAAACCAGATATTTGCTGGAGATGCCAGTCGGATCGGGGCACTTTGATTCACATATGGTGGCATTGTGCCCGGATCACACCCTTTTGGTCTACAATTCGGTCATTTATCAAAAAAATTACTGAAACAAAGATAGAGTTGGACGCAGCCTGCTGCCTGTTGCATGTGACCAACTTTTCCTTTAAGAGATATAAACACTCCCTGACAAAACACTTGCTCAACGCGGCCAAATCTCTGATTCCTCTACATTGGAACTCGCCTCGGATTCCTTCCTTGGCAGATTGGCTGAATAAGGTAGAGGACCTGTACGAAATGGAGGATACATTGGCCCAAGATAAAGGTACAGGGGAGAAGTTCCGCGAAACTTGGCAGCCGTGGTTGCTATTCAAATACTCTCAGGATTATATAGCTGCCAAATCGGGTCTCAACCTATGAGAACATTGTATTTAATGTCTCAATTTTAGGAGATCACTACAGCCAGAGCTGCTCATTGGAGGTCCTATTCGGAGCCCCTATGACACTTTTAGATGGGTTTCATGAAGTACTTATCTCATGTTAGGCGCCTTGTTCTTTACTCTTTTCTTCCTTTCTTTACTTTCTTTCTTTCCTTCTATTTTTTCTCCTACCCTTTCTTTTTCTAACCCTCTCTTGGTTCTGTTCTTAAAGTGCAATTAAAATCAGATTAGCAGATGATGAATACAAGGTTTGGGATTCACATATCAATACTCTCCCTTCTTTCCTGGGTTATAACTAAACTCGTTTTTGTCCATTCGGTAGACACATTGTATTCTGTCTTATAGTTACTCGCTCAACGAATAATATGTGAATTGTATAAGCCTGTAACCGCCTTCCTGGTATTTTCCGCCCGGTGAAACTAACCAAATTGTACACTTGTGTTAAGTCGTATCTCAATTGACTGTATTGATTGTTTATGTGCAGTTGCATCTGCGTTCTGCGAATTATGCGCACCGCTCCTTTTCAATTTTCAATAAACTTTTAAATGAAAAAAAAAAAAATAGTTGACAGCAGGGCGTTCCAGCACCAACCAAGAGTAACTGTGAGTGCTTACAGTGTTGTGCCAACACCAACAACTAAGGGGCCTATTTCTGCAGAGTATATACGGCAGGTCCCTACTTTCAAACATCCAACTTACAAACGACTCCTACTTGCAAACGCAAGAAGACAACAGGAAGTGAGAGGAAATCTACCCCTTGGAAGGAAAATTCTCTCCTGTAAGAATTAATATGGGAGAAAGGTGTCTCCTCTGTACTGATGCTTTATCACCAATCCTTGTTTCAAGAAAAACACCACATTTCAAAAACAGTTGTCATTGGGACGGAAAGTGAGGTGAAATGTTCTGAACAGGGGCACAGACAGCAAAACAAATGTTACAGGGGTGATAACCCTTACCTATGTTTTCCAAAAAGTTTAAAAATAGATTTTTGGGCTGGAGCTACACTTAAACAATGTACCTGTTCAAAATTACAAACACATTCTACATAAGAACAAACCTACAGTCCCTGTCTTGTATGCACCGCCTGTATACGGCTGTTCAGAGTATATAGGGCCTTTTTTATTTTGTGTGCGGTGTTCCCCTTAATATCCATACAAGACCCAAAGGGGCTGGTAATGGGCTGGGGTAGGGGGGGGGTCATGGGGTAGCTATGCCATTTTTCTTAAAGATTTTCATCCATATTACCGGGACCAGACATTACATTAAAGCCGCAAGCAGTTTTAAATGGCTTTTTTTTCCTTTAGAAGTGTCATTTTGTGCAGGGACAGTTCTAAACACGGGAAACACGTGGCACTTCACAGGCATACTTTAGACACCCCCCAGGTACGATATTTAAAGGAATATTTGACTTTTTTTTTTTTTCACTTTATGCATCATTAAAATGACTGCTCCCGAAAAACGACCGTTTTTAAAACTTCTTTTTGCATTGATACATGTCCCCTGGTGCAGAACCCGGGTTCCCAAACCCTTTTTAGGACAATAACATGCATAATAGTCGTTATAATTAGCACTTTAGAATTCGAACGTTCGCATCCATTGTATTTAATAGGGTTCTAATGTTCGTACGAACTTTCGGTCCATCCGCGGGTTCTGGTGCGAACCGAACCCGGGGGTGTTCGGCTCATCACTATTCATTATTGGCCCATCACTGTGTTGGGCATTCTTACTGGTCAACAGTGGGGTGAAATGTTATTGGTCAATCACTGTGTTGGTCAATAACGTGGTGCAATAAGGAGGTTGGGTGGGGTCAGGCCAGGGCCGGCCCTATGATGGGACCGGGTGGTACCATGGTACCAGGCGGCACTGTTAGGGGGGCGGCAAACTGACACCCGCCAGCCAGCTCCGCTGCCTGTGAGGAGCCCGGCGCCGCTGAGGACACTCACAGGTGGGGGGGGGGCAGTCAGCGAGTGAGCAGGCATGGGCAGGCGCCGCTCCCTGTGAGGAGCCCGGTGTACCGGCGCCGCTGCCTGTGAGGACACTCACAGGCGAGGGGAGGGGGCAGTCAGCGAGTGAGCACTGCAGGCACCGCTCCCTGTGAGGAGCCCGGCGCCGCTGCTGTTGGTGACAGGGGCGGACAGAGCACTCGCAGGGGGGGGGGTTGAGAGGAGCAGTCAGCAAGTGAGCGGTCAGCGGAGCAGAGTGATGATGTCATCTCTCCCCGCCGCCCTGCATCACCACAGTTTCACCCTCACTGTGCAGCCATGGGCAGCAGAGAGATTATATCATCTCTCTGCTGCCTGCCTTCACTTTGGGACACAGCAAGTGACAACCCGCAACGTGTGACAGGTGATGTCGTGACAATCCGCAACGTGTGGCAAGTGACAATACGCAACGTGTGGCAGGTGACGCTTGGCAAGTGACAATCCGCAACGTGTGGCAAGTGACAATACGCAACGTGTGGCAGGTGACGCTTGCCAAGTGACAATCCGCAATGTGTGGCACGGGACTATCCGCAACGTGTGGCAGGTGACGCCGTGGCAAGTGACAATCCGAAACGTGTGGCAGGTGACGTTGTGGCAAGTGACAATCTGCAACGTGTGGCAGGTGATGTTGTGGCAAGTGACAATCTGCAACGTGTGGCAGGTGATGTTGTGGCAAGTGACAATCTGCAACGTGTGGCAGGTGACGTTGTGGAAAGTGACAATGCGCAACGTGTGACAGGTGACGTCGTGACAATCCGCAACATGTGGCAAGTGGCAATACGCAAGGTGTGGCAGGTGACGCTTGGCAAGTGACAATCCGCAATGTGTGGCACGGGACTATCCGCAATGTGTGGCAGGTGACGTTGTGGCAAGTGACAATCCGCAACGTGTGGCAGGTGACGTTGTGGCAAGTGACAATGCGCAACGTGTGGCAGGTGATGTTGTGGCATGTGACGTGGCAAGAGACAACCCGCAACGTGTGGCAGATGACAATCCGCAACGTGTGGCAGGTGACGTGGCAAGTGACAATCCGCAACGTGTGGCAAGTGGCAACCCACAACGTGTGGCAGGTGACATAAGTGACCATGCGCAACATGTGGCAGCCGACAATCCGCAACGTGTGGCAGGTGACAACCCGCATCTGGTGGTGGAGTCCGAAGCAAAACTGTAAGTACACACACACATCACAAGTTGTATGAGACATGAGAGCCTCTGAGAGGGACTTGCCTTGCCCAGCCCTGATTAACCACTTAAGGACCGGAAATATTTGCCCACTTAAAGCGGTTGTATGGCTTTGTTTTTTTTGTTTTTTTAAATAACAAACATGTTATACTTACCTCCACTGTGCAGTGCGTTTGGAAAAGAGTGGCCCCGATTCTCTGGTCCCTCGGCGGCTGTCTTGGCTCCTCCCTGCATCAGCTAACCCCCTTCTGGGAAGCACTCTCCCAAGGGGGTTAGCTTGCGGGCGCGCTCCCTGTTATGCACGCTGCGTCCATAGACACAACGTGTATGACTCGTTCCCGCCCCCCCCCAGGGCCCGGGTCATTGGATGTGATTGACAGCAGCGCGAGCCAATGGCTGCACTGCTATCAATCTAGCCAATTAACGGCCAGACTCCGTGGAGAAGAGGACGCCGGGGGACGTGCACAGCAAGTGAACGGGCTCAGGTAAGTAAAACAGGGGGGCTGGGGGGGCAGTCATTGCCAGGTGTTTTTTCACCTTGATGCATTAAGGTGAAAAATCACGAACCTTTACAAACCCTTTAATAACCAGGCCATTTTTTGCGATACGGCACTGTGTCGCTTTAACTGACAATTGCGCGGTAATGCGACACTGTACCCAAATAAAATTGGCGTCCTTTTTTTCCCACAAATAGAGCTTTCTTTTGGTGATATTTGATCACCTCTGCGGTTTTTATTTATTGCACTATAAACAACAAACGAGCAACAATTAAAAAAAACAAACAAACAATATTTTTTACTTTTTGCTATAATAAATATCCAAAAAATGTATAAAAAAATAATTTCTTCATCAGTTTAGGCCAATATGTATTCTTCTACATATTTTTGGTACCAAAAAAAACATAATTAGCGTACATTGATTAGTTTGCGCAAAAGACATTGCGGCCGCCCGCCATGCACAGGTCCCTTTATACTCCTATATACATGTATAGAGCCCTGACAGGTCCTTTTATACACCTATATGCACGTATAGAGCCATGACAGGTCCTCTTTATACTCCTTTATACATGTATAGAGCCATGACAGGTCCTCTTTATACTCATTTATACATGTATAGAGCCACGACAGGTCCTCTTTATTATCCTTGTATAGAGCCATGACAGGTCCTCTTTATACTCCTTTATACATGTATAGAGCCACGACAGGTCCTCTTTATTATCCTTTATACATGTATAGAGCCATGACAGGTCCTCTTTATACATGTATAGAGCCACAACAGGTCCTCTTTTTACTCCTATACATGTATAGAGCCATAACGGGTCCCCCCTAGTTATCATGATATAAAATAATGAATGTGGGGGCCTTTTGGTGGGCGTGATTATTTTTTTTGGGGGGGGGGGGGGGCAGCATTTCATTCTTGGTCCCAGGCAGCACAATGTCTTGGGCCGGCCCTGGGTCAGGCTAATGATTATGGATTATGGAATCTGCTTTAAATTTGCATATAAGGTCACCCTGGAATTTAGGAGTTTTCAGGGTACACCTTAGGAAAACAAAATTGTTGTTCAGGCATCTAGAGGCGCCTCAAATAACATACCGGTACTTGTGGTACTTTAGCTAATTTTATTCTAGTACTACAATAATGTTTAGATTTTAATGGAACAAATTTTTTTACTTACGGATTAACTTTGACAAGTGCATGCACATAAGACTAGTTACAATTTTCTCAGCCAGGAGGGAATTCAGTGATTAGAAATTTGTTTGCGCTGATCGAAATTGATTGTTGAATTGCCACCTTTAACTCTTAAGGCTCGGACCAAAAGTTGGCAGTTCAGCAAGGACCAGCTGAATTTCGATCCATGTATGTATGCGCTGGCTGGTTGTACACAAGTCCATTGATAGACAGCCAGCCTATCAGGTTTTTCCCAAATGATCAGTGCTGCTGGCTATAGCCAGCAGCACTGATCATTGTATTCTGATGGCCACAAAACCACATATCACTTCCTATATCTCTGCAGGACAGTGCTAATGTGATCTCTGCACGTGGGTTGCTGGGCTTCACACGTACTAAGGGGTTCCTCTTGATTTTATAATGTATTATATAATAAGTGTAGCAATACCCCCAGTTAAGAGGGCTGCAGGTATAGTTTTGGGCCTGTAACACACTGCTGTCAACCCCCAGGAACTGGCTCTAACCTCCCTTGGCACAGCTAGCACAAATAGAAGTGTGAAACCCACTAGGCTATAGGAATCACCACTCCACAATAAAGCATACACAATAGTTAATATTAAATTACCTGAGCGGGCTGCTTCAGCTGGGATAAACAGTACACCACACACTTGTCTGCTTAACCACAAATACTTTACTGAATAGAAATATAAGGTTAGACAATGGTACATTTATCTATGCAGGGCCCTGCGATATCAATAGTCAAGCAAATAACAAGTATTATATTCTAACAGTCTTATGCGCACTCAATGTCTCTTAATAAACTACACTCGCGAGCCTTCCCCTCGTGGCCAATATGGCGGCCAAACAAATGTCTCCCTGCTGGACAGTCAGGCCTGACTAATTCACACACAGTTGGTTCGTTGAGAAGGTTCTTCGCTAGCAATGGTGGTGCACTTTGTAGATTATTTGTAATCCAATGGTATTAAACTGTTGGTTACTCAGCAAGCAATAAGACAACTTAACTCCGGCTGCACAACACACTGTTTCTCTGGGGTGCAGTATAACACTCCGGTAACGGTGGGCCCTGACCAAAGGATACTGGGCCTAAAAGGTGGTCAAAGTATACTGAGCAAGTGCTCTCTCACCCGACCGGACCAGTCCGTACAACCGACTTCAGTAACTGATGTCCCGGAACACAGTCTCACGATACCCGTAGTCTCCGATCCTCTCAACCATCCGCGGGAGATAGATAGATAAAACGACTCTGGGTTCTCCAGTGACGATTGGCAAGCTCTCCGGATCCTCTAGGCCTCACTCTCTCCGGCCTAGTCCAAACAACAGGCCCAACGTAGGCTCCACTTGCTAGGAGGGCGGCGTCCGAAGAGACCCGCGTGTTGCTCCTCCCTCCTTAAATAGTCCTTCCCCAGCAGACCTTGCGCCGGGCAATGCACTGTGGGTGCCCCGCTGCACACTGGGTATGGTAGTCTATGTGCTCATTTAAAGCGATACCCCGCTACATAAAGAAAACTAGCAAGTGTGCCAATTTTATATCAGGAATGTTTACATTTTGAAAGGGGGGGGGGGTTAGGATAACTTCCATTCTTTGCTTGAAAAGTTGTTAGATCAGTCACAGAAGGAGCCATTTCCTGGTAAGAGGAATGAAAAGACTTTATGGGGTTCGTTTACTAAAACTAAAGCGTGCAAATTCCGGTGCAGCTCTGCAAAGGAACCAATCAGCCTCCAGGTTTGTTTTTTTGTCAGCTTAACCTCCCTGGCGGTATGATTCTGTCAGATTTTAGGTGCTGAAAGCGGTACCATTATTCTGCATGGAAATTTGGCGTTTTATATTGCAGGCCTGTAATTCTTAGGAATAACTCACTTAAATCTTTCCAAACCAGAGTCTAGTAGACATCCCGGGTATGATAAAGTTCAAAAAACAAAATCATAAATTATAATGTAGCGGGGTCTCTGTTGAGGCCCCATGGACTACGTTACCCAGAAACCCGTTTGGCATCCAGGGTGCATTGGGCTGCCGCAGAGACTCATGGGTGGGGTATAAAAGGGGAGGGCGAGGCTAAGCCCGGCCTCTTTGGACACCGCGCGGCTGGCAAGAGGACTTCCTGTGCGGACCTGCTGCGAGTGCAAGGCCCGAGGCCTGGGCCTGGGCCTTGCGCACTTCCAGAGAGCCTTCCACCTCGCTGCGGAGCCTGTGCGGCTGAAGACATCTACCTGCTTCGGGGACGTCAGTGAACCGGAGATCAGGCAGTGGCGGATCCTGTGTCCTGTGTGTGTGTGAACACAGCGGTGGGAGTCCCGGACTGGGATTGAGTCCGGAGGGGTGAGAGAGCACCTGCTCACAACTATAACCGAGTACTTTATTAGGCCTATTGACTGCCTTGGCCCATAGGGTTATACTTTCCCTTTTCCTGTCAGGAGACTAGTTGCAGAACTGAGTTACATAGTCTCCGGGAAGTTGTTTCCATTGTTTCTGACCATTATTGGATTACAAATATTGTTCCTGTATGTGCACCACCGATCATCTTGCATGCGAAGATTCCTCCTTTAAAGACTGGGCTTTAACTGAGTCAGGCCTGACTGGGAGTTTATAGCATTGCTGGGCGCCATATTGCTAACGGGGACTCTAGCTATATGTCAGTGTGTGATAGAACTATTTGTGCACTATAGTTGATTAGTGTTAGTATTACTGCAGGGCTCTGCATGCATGTGTTTATATGTGATATTGATCGTTAACCTCTATATACAAGTAAACCTTTTTACAGTTGATCATTCTGGTATTGGAGTCTATTACTACATTCTACCACTTATTAAATGTATTGAGGGATTGTACATGAACTGGTATAGAGCCATACATATATACCACCCCTAGACTAGCTGTGCCAGAGAAGGGTTGAGTAGATTGCCGGGGGTTGGCTGTGCTGTGTACAGGGCCAGAAACAAAATCAGCGGCTCTCTTAGTTTGGGGGTATCGCTACACGTGGGGGCATCGGTCCGGGATCCTGTATATGGCAAGCAAACACGCCAAAAGTACCGGCATGGAACCGCTAGAAGTGAAAGCGTGGTGTGAAGCAGCCAAGACAAACCCAGACACGTCAGTGGTCATTAGTCTCCCGGGAGAAGAATGGTCAGTGAGTGCGGCAGAGCGACTTGCAGTGTCGCTATCCTCAAATAATACACCATGGGTGATAGACCTGAAATCAGCCCCAGACACCTCGTTTCAGTATGCACTTATAGAGTGGATGGATGGAGTACCGGGGAACTTTAAAGGCCAAAGTGTGCAGACGCTGGATAACAAAACTTATGGTCTGGCGCACGCAATAACTGTGAAGACGGAATCATCTCCGCCATCCCCAACGGGATCACCACCAGGGATACCCCATGCAGCAGAGAGTCAGAGAAGGATGACACCCATTACAGCCATAGGGCCAGAGCTTTTAAATGCCTTGGGAGATCTGCTCACAAAGTGTCAGCAAATAAATACGGTACACATAGAGGCCAGCTACCGGAAGCTGAGAACAATTTCAGGGAGGCTGCCCGTCCCTGTAGGGGAGGAAGACTTCGATACCTGGATCGAACAGGCCTTGTCAGCAGTAGAGGCATGGGAGGTGCCTGAAGCGCAGAAGAAGCAGCGTGTGATGGAAAGTCTGAAGGCGCGGCTGCGGAAGCTGTAAAAAGTCTCCAGTTTGGAAATGCTGCCTGCACGGCTTATGACTGCTTAGCCATGCTACAAGAAGAGTTCGGTCAGTTGGAGAAAGTAACGGAACTGGTGTATCAGTTCGAACACACCTTTCAGCAGCCAGGAGAAAAGCTGTCGGAGTATGTCAGAAGACTGAACAAGATGCTTTGTCAAATCGTGCTAAAAAAGGGATAGTACCCCAAGCCATAGATGCGGCAAGAATGAAGCAGATCTTAAAGGGAGTGATACACTCGGATCCAGTCTGGCTTCACTTGAAAACCTCTGGAGGAGGCATGTCGCTGAATTACCCTGATCTGGTAAAGATCATTATAGATGAAGAGGCCCTGCAGAAGGATCAGCAAGCGATCAAGGCGCATACCCCTTCTACACCGGTAATGGTCAGATCAGCCATGACCCCTGAAAGAGACTCAGAAGTAGATACCCTGAAGTCACAGATGTCTCAGGTGTTGGAGATGCTGACCTCTTTGATGGCAAAGGATCCAAGGTTCGTGGAAAATAGTGGACCAAAGAAGGAGTTGTTCCCAGATACCTCAGCACCCACTTCCCTACAAGATTGGGGGGATGTGGTCTGTTTTAACTGTGGAGGAGTTGGCCATATTGCGAAAGTATGTTCTAGTCCCAAGAAAAAGAAGATAAATAATCGCAAGCCGGCAGAAAACTCCAGAGGGCCCCGGTGAAGGAGTCAACCGGGTGCCCAGCATCTCCAGTGAGCTCCACTGTATCCAAACTGAATGAGAAGCCCAGAAGAAAAAGGGATAGACCCCCTCAGAAGAACAGTGCTCCTCAGCGAGAATACACACCTAAAAAGAGAAATAATGTCCCTCAACGGGAATATACACATAAACAGAGGAGGGAGATCCATGCATACCGAGCCCAAGAGGGACTAAAGCCAACAGCCAAACACAAGAAGGAAAGTTCCAAAGGAAAATGTAGGGATCAACAGAAAGAGACCCCTTTGAAGTCTTATCCAGAAGAACTGATAGGCCCCTCCCCCGTAGTGCCTATTCAAGTGGAGGGAGCCTACACGAGAGCCATCTTAGATACTTGAAGATTTGGAAATATGGGGAATCGGAACACAGAGTTTCGCCTACGATGGTTACTTGCCCATTAAAAACTGACCTTCGACCCCTCAGTAGCCGGAAAGGCTGAAGTGTTCGATACCCTGGCGGTGGTGTGCCCCCAACCGCCTGGAGCCAGCAAGAACTCCTTAATAATAGGGACAAACACGGACCTGGTCCGGAGGCTACTGGCCCCTCTGGCAGGAGGAAAGAACCCAACAGTCACCAGAATACACCCAATGTTGAAGACAGCCTATCAGTGACTGGTCTTAGAACACAAGGCCCCAGAAGAGGGGGTGGGTAAAGTCTGGAGACTGGAGAAGAAAGGAATAGTATTGCAGCCCAGTGAGGTAACCTGTCTCAGAGCCATTGTGAAGCTTACTTGGGAGCAACCTGGCCCCTTTGTCATGTTGGAACCAGACCCTCTGGAAGAATACTCAGGCTTAGAAGTGATCCCAGAAATGGTTCCGGTGAGAGCTCTGAAGAAGTCACACTGTAAGGTGCCGGTGAGCGTCAGGAATACCACGGGTGTCCCCATGGAGATCCCCGCCAGGATGCTGCTGGGCCAGGTAAGCCCTGCTGCCCCAATTGTCTTATCAGATGTGGAGAAGACAGAGGGAGACAGGACTGTTTGGGAGAAGCTCTGCATGGAGAACCCGAACCTGCCAAAGGCCTGGAAAGGGAGGGCAAAGGCCCAGTTGACCAGATGGAGGAAGATTTTCTCTAAAGATGAGTTCGATGTAGGGTGTGCGAGGAGTGCCACCCATCGAATCTGCCTCCAGAAAGACAAGCCTTTCAGGGAGAGGGTCAGGCGAGTTCCTCTAGCCGACCTTGAAGACCTGAGAGAACAGCTCGCCGAGCTCAAGCGAACCAGTGTTATCCGGTAATCTAGGAGCCCCTATGCCTCTCCAATGGTGGTGGTCCGGAAGAAGAATGGGTCGTTGAGGTTGTGTATAGACTACAGGACTCTCAACCGGAGGACGATACCCGACCAGTATACCACCCCGAGGATAGAGGATGCCCTACAGAGTTTGTCTGGAGCCAGGTGGTTCAGCGTTATGGACCTAAAGAGTGGATACTATCAGATCCCTATGCATCCGGAAGACAAGGAGAAGACAGCTTTCATAACCCCTGTGGGATTATTTGAATTTGACCGGATGCCCCAAGGTCTGTCTGGAGCCCCTGCCACCTTTCAACACCTCATGGAGAAAACTGTAGGAGACATGAACCTTATCGAAGTTCTCGTGTACTTAGATGACATCATTGTCTTTGAGATGACATCATTGTCTTTGGGAAGACTCTAGAACAGCCTTTCTCAAACTTTTCAACACAGAGGAACCCTTGAAATAGTTTTCTGGTCTCGGGGAACCCCTGCTAAAAATTAGAAATCTACAATTCATAATACCTTTGTGTGATGGTCAGTGGGAAGGATGGTCCTTACACTTGTGGTCATTGGGAAGAATCACCTCCTTACAGATAGCTAAAAAGATCAATGGTGTCAGTAGGAAATTTTCTGAGAGGCAGAAATTGCCCAATGCTGAAGGAACCCCTAGCAACCTCTGGAGGAACCCTAGGGTTCCACGGAACCCTGGTTGAGAATCACTGCTCTAGAAGAACATGAGGAAAGACTGGAAAAAGTCCTGAGAAGACTCAGCGAAGAGGGACTCAAGCTTTTGCCAGAGAAATGCCAGTTCTACCAGTCATCAGTCAACTATCTAGGGCACATAGTGTCTGAAGAAGGGGTAGCCACAGACCCCGGGAAGCTGGAAGCAGTTACCTCCTGGCCACGGCCCACCACTGTGACAGAACTCTGGTTCTTTTTGGGGTTCTCCTCCTACTATAGGAGGTTCGTAGAGGGGTTCGCACGGATTGCCAGACCCCTGAATGAACTCTTAAAGATAGAAGGGGATGAGGATGACTCAGGTCCCAGGAAGCCGGGAGAGTCAGTCAAAGACCAGTGGAATGGGAAATGCGAAGAGGTCTTCCCCATGCTGAAGAGCTTAACCACTGCCCCTGTCTTGGCCTATGCAGACCCAAAGAAACCCTATGAACTCCATGTAGATGCCAGTCATGATGGTCTGGGAGGAGTGCTCTACCAGGAGCATGAGGGGCAACTGCGACCCGTCGCATATGTGAGCAGAAGTTTGACCCCCTCTGAAAAAAACTACCACACTCACAAGTTGGAGTTCCTGGCTCTCAAGTGGGCTGTAGTTGATAAATTTAAAGACTATCTGTATGGGGCAGAATTCACCGTGAAAACTGACAACAATCCCCTTGCTTATCTGTTGACCACCGCAAAACTGGATGCCACAGGCCATCGATGGCTGGCTGCACTGTCTGGATTCAACTTCAGCCTGAAATACAGACCTGGGGCTGGAAATCGAGATGCGGATGCCCTGTCCAGAAGGTCTCATGCTCCCACTAGCCGCACAGAAGCCTGGACCCAGGTGGCACCGGACGGGGTGCAGGCCCTCTGTCAAGGGGCTGAACTCCAAGCCAGTGGGGGGTCCAGAGCGAAAGAGATAGGGGTCACAGTAGTGGGGGTCCCCAAGCAATACTGTGGAGTAACTCAGATAGAGGAAGATGATTTACCCAAGCTGTCAAAAAAAGAATTGAGGTGTGACCAATTGGAAGACCCTTTGGGGAAATTGGCCCTAGAGGCCTTGGAGAATCAGGATCCAGATAGGCTCTTGCATCACCCTTCAAAGGAATCTCGTCTGCTGCGGAAGGAGTGGGACAGGTTGCAGGTGCATCAAGGGGTGGTCTACCAAAGGGGCCCCTCTGATGACCTGGAAGACAAATGGCAATTGTTCTTACCCGAGAAGCACCGAGAGACTGTCTTGGCCGCCTTACACGATCATCATGGTCATTTAGGAGCTGAAAGGACCTTCCAACTTGTCAGAAGCCGGTTCTATTGGCCCTGCATGAGGGCTGAAGTGGAGGAATACTGCCATTCATGAGCACGCTGCATTCAGCGGAAAACCCTACCCCATCAAGCTGCCCCAATGGGCCACCTGCAAAGTCAAGGCCCAATGGATTTGGTGTGCATTGATTTCCTCTGCCTCAAACCTGACTTGAGTGGACTAGGAAATGTTCTGGTGATAACCGACCATTTCACCCGGTATGCCCAGGCCTTCCCAACTAAAGACCAGAAGGCTTCCACAGTGGCCAAGGTACTCATGGAAAAATACTTTGTGCACTATGAGCTACCACAGCAACTCCACTCGGATAAAGGGAGGGACATTGAAAGTCGGCTGATCCGGAAGCTCTTGGACTCCTTAGGGATCAAGAAGACCCGAACCACTCCCTACCATCCGCAAGAGGATGCCCAGCCGGAGAGGTTCAACCGAACCCTACTCAACATGCTGGGAACTCTAGAAAGTGAAAAGAAGCAGCATTGGAGCAGGCACATAGCAGCAATTGTGCATCCTTACAACAGTACAACAAGTGATGCTACAGGGTACTCTCCCTACCCACTCATGTTCGGGAGAGAAGCAAGACTACCCGTAGACCTGGCCTTTGGCACCTCCATAGACCATTCCTCAGCCACTTCTCACAAAGGCTATGTGGACCGGCTGAGGCACAGTTTACAGTTGGCCTATGAGCAGGCCCAAGCGGCTTCCGATCAAAGGGGAGCCTGCAACAAGAGAAACTTCGACCTGAAGGTCCGAATTCAGGATCTGCAACCAGGAAACAGAGTGTTGTTACGAAACTTGGGAGTCCCTGGGAAGCACAAGCTTGCAGACAGATGGAGACCGGAGCCATATGTTATTTGCAAGAAGTTACCCGGCCTTACCAGTCTACCAGCTGAAGCCAGAGGGAAAGGTGGGGCCTTTGAAGACTTGGCACCGGAACCACATACTTTCACTTGCCGAAGCAGTCCGGATACCCCCTGTGAAGGATTCCTCTGAGCCAACGTCCATCCTGGATACCCCTAGGCCAAATACCCGGTCTCAGGCATCTCGGTCCGAAGAAACAGGTGTCTCTGAACCTAGTGAGGATGAAAGGGAAGAGCTAGAATGGCTATGGCCCTCCCAGGCACCAGTGACTTCTGCTATTGATCTCCCACCTTTGGAAGACACCATAGACAGTACACATAATGCAGAAGCTACTGAATTCCTCCCGTCCAGCCCTCTATCAGACTCATGGGAAGATGCTATCGACTCACTTCCAGAGGAGGATCCAGGATGTTCTGTGTATTCTCCTGCTCCTGAGTTAAATGTTTCAGAAACAGTGGAAGCTGCCATGTCTGTTCCAGAAGAGGAACCTACAGTGTCCAAACCAGAAATCCCAAAGAGGCGGAGGGCGAAGAGGGCCATAAGGCCTCCCCGAAAGTTGACTTACCCACAAATGGGGAAGAGTTCGGAGGACACTGTGGCAACTGCCAGGAGGAGTGCAGAAAGCCCTGATCCCTCCACTGTTCATTTATTGGAGGGCAACCCCAACTCACCCCCTGGCACAGTTAGGCAGGCCACTTATGACAGTGTGACCTGTGGGCAGGGAAGTTCACCCTCTCATTTTTGGTGGGAACTTCCTCTGCCGACATCATACGCAGCTTTGTCTAATGTAGTGCGTAGTGTATGTTGACAATTATCTTTGGGGACCAAAGAGTTTAAGTGGGGGGAGTGTGTAGCTGTCACGATCAGGCGTCAGGCTTGAAGACCAATTGCAATAGCAGTGGCAGGACAGGCATACAGGCAGTCACTTCTGGCAGATGACACAGGCTCACCTGAGGTGCAGAGTCTAAGTACTAGCTGGTTTTCCCCAGAGCTCCGAATGGTGGAGTTGTATTTAGCTGCAAGCTAGTACCAGGTCGCGGTCCTCAAGTTTGCCCCACCAGGGTGTGAGCAAGCCGGGGTCCAATAGCGGATAAACAGACAAGGATGAAACAGCAGCGTGGTCAAACACGGGTAGTTGCAGATTGGGATCAGGCAGTAGAGAAGTCCAGGAACAAGCCAAAGGTCAATCACGAGTGGTTGTAGGTACAGATGGCAACAGGAAATCCAACAGCAAGGCACTGGCAGGGAAGGCACAATAACCTGGCAAAGAGGAAGTGCTGAGACAAGGCTTATATAGGAAGTTCATGGGAGGAGCAAGGAGTTCAAGGTTCATCGGTAATCAAGACTCAAGGCAGGGTTGTCCATTGGATCAGATAGGTTAGTCCAGCAGATCAGGCAGGGAGCTGTCCAGCATCCCAGATAGCTCAGTGGGAAGAGCAAACGCCAGACACAGATGAGGTCCCAGGTCCTGACAGTACTCCCTTCCTCTCAGGATGTTCCCCGGACGTCCTAGGGCTTGGCTTGTGAGGAAACCTCTGGTGGAATACTCTTGGGCAGTTGGGCAGAGAGAGATTAAGTGCCATCTTTCTCCACAATAGAAACAAAGGCCACAGCCTCTCCTCCGCTCTCTTTCAGCTTTAGACAGTGTGGTCTGGATGACCCCGATCTCCATAGGTTCCACATCTTCCAGGGTAGGTGTGTGTGTATATCCACAGGAACGTCAAGGCTTTGTGGTGTTAGGGCTTCATGGCTTGGCACGTACTGGGATGGCTCGAAGTCATATCTGTACAGGGTATTCCTGTCCCGGGGTCCCCGAAGGCCACATGAACTAGGAGCAGACTTGGGAACCCTGGTTTTCTTGAAAACTGTACCGTGAGAGTCCAGGGCTAACATAAAAGCTTCCCAGCTGTCCAAGACTGGACTCCTTTCTTGTAATAGCTGATGAGCCCATGTTTTGATTGGTCCAGTGAGCAGGTTGATAGTAGCGAGAACCTTTATATAATCTGTGGCATAGGTCCTAGGCTTAAGAGCAAACAGCTCGCAATCCATCTTAAAGGATGAAAAAGATGCACGGCTACCGTCAAACCTCCCGGGCATCACAACAAATGGCTCAGGACAGGCTGGTTCCGGCCTGGGCGTACTGTACCTTTCAGTAACAGAACTTCTTGCTGCAGGTCTGAGATTTGCTGTCTGACAGGAGCCAGAGCATCTGCTACAGCAGCCTTCATGTTTATGGCCAGGTTATTCTGTCACGATCAGGCATCAGGCTTGAAGACCAATTGCAATAGCAGTGGCAGGACAGGCATACAGGCAGTCACTTCTGGCAGATGACACAGGCTCACCTGAGGTGCGGAGTCTAAGTACTAGCTGGTTTTCCCCAGAGCTCGGAATGGTGGATTTGTATTTAGCTGCAAGCTAGTACCAGGTCGCGGTCCTCAAGTTTGCCCCACCAGGGTGTGAGCAAGCCGGGGTCCAATAGCGGATAAACAGACAAGGATGAAACAGCAGCGTGGTCAAAGAACAGGCCGAGGGTCAAACACGGGTAGTTGCAGATTGGGATCAGGCAGTAGAGAAGTCCAGGAACAAGCCAAAGGTCAATCACGAGTGGTTGTAGGTACAGATGGCAACAGGAAATCCAACAGCAAGGCACTGGCAGGGAAGGCACAATAACCTGGCAAAGAGGAAGTGCTGAGACAAGGCTTGTATAGGAAGTTCATGGGAGGAGCAAGGAGTTCAAGGTTCATCGGTAATCAAGACTCAAGGCAGGGTTGTCCATTGGATCAGATAGGTTGGGATCAGTGGGAAGAGCAAACACCAGACACAGATGAGGTCCCAGGTTCAAGCCCAGGTCCTGACAGTAGCGGGGTCTCCGTTGAGGCCCCATGGACTACGTTACCCAGAAACCCGTTTGGCACCCAGGGTGCATTGGGCTGCCGCAGAGACTCATGGGTGGGGTATAAAAGGGGAGGGCGAGGCTAAGCCTGGCCTCTTTGGACACCGCGCGGCTGGCAAGAGGACTTCCTGTGCAGACCTGCTGCGAGTGCAAGTCCCGAGGCATGGGCCTTGCGCACTTCCAGAGAGCTTTCCACCTAGCTGCAGAGCCTGTGCGGCTGCAGACATCTACCTGCTTCGGGGACGTCAGTGAACCGGAGATCAGGCGGTGGCAGATCCTGTGTGTGTGAACACACCGGTGGGAGTCCCAGACTGGGATCGAGTCCGGAGGGGTGAGAGAGCACCTGCTCACAACTATAACCGAGTACTTTATTAGGCCTTTTGACTGCCTTGGCCCATCGGGTTATACTTTCCCTTTTCCTGTCAGGAGACTAGTTGCAGAACTGAGTTACATAGTCTCCGGGGAGTTGTTTCCATTGTTTCTGACCATTATTGGATTACAAATATTGTTCCTGTATGTGCACCACCGATCATCTTGCATGCGAAGATTCCTCCTTTAAAGACTGAGCTTTAACTGAGTCAGGCCTGACTGGGAGTTTATAGCATTGCTGGGCGCCATATTGCTAACGGGGACTCTAGCTATATGTCAGTGTGTGATAGAACTATTTGTGCACTATAGTTGATTAGTGTTAGTATTACTGCAGGGCTCTGCATGCATGTGTTATATGTGATATTGATCGTTAACCTCTATATACAAGTAAACCTTTTTACAGTTGATCATTCTGGTATTGGAGTCTATTACTACATTCTACCACTGTTTAAATGTATTGAGGGATTGTACATGAACTGGTATAGAGCCATACATATATACCACCCCTAGACTAGCTGTGCCAGAGAAGGGTTTAGTAGATTGTCGTTGGTTAGCTGTGCTGTGTACAGGGCCCGAAACAAAATCAGCGGCTCTCTTAGTTTGGGGGTATCGCTACAATAATATAATAAATAACCATAAAATAATTATAACAAATAATAATATAATAATAATAAAAGTCTTTTTCAGTGTTTGATGACGAATTTCCCCACAAATCGCTATCGCTTAATTCTGCGAGTGATTCTAATTTATTATCGCTGTTTTCTATCTGGTCTAAAACCACTTTTGACATAAAGGGACACTTTTTGGTTGCTATGGACAATCTCCAAATTCCAGGCAAGAACAGTTTTTATTATCTAAAAGTGCATGCAGGACACTGGACAGACCACTAGGGACAAAGGGGGTGTGTAATTAATTATTTTATACAATATTGTAATCTGTAAGATTACAGTATACTGTATGTGTACTGTGTTTTAATGTTTTTGAATTTGGCGCCGATCTCCGCCCCCGTGCGTCGTAACGTCGCAGGGAACGGAGCTCGGCAGCACTCGGCACTGTGTGAATCGAGCGAGGAGACAGCTCGATCACACAGCGGGGAGGCATCGCAGGATCCAGGGGACAAGGTAAGTAACTCTGCCTGGATCACTGCGATGCAATCCCGAGTCTGGCTCTGGGTTACCGCTTTTGCTGCTGAAACTTCACCCCGAGCCAGACTCGGGAATACCGCTAGGCAGGTTAATTGAACAAGCTGAAGTTAGAAGCTGATTGGCTACAATACACAGCTCCACCAGATTTTCCACTGTCCAGTTTTAGTAAATCAACCCATGTGTCTCTCATCTGTATGGACTGGAGGCAGAGGGGACCCCCTAATGCCTTGATAAAGAGTATCAGTCACTGCCTGTGTTCTGTCACATAAGACCCCTTATTATAATAATTAAAATAATTAAATAATAATAAATATTTTTTATTTATTTAAAATGTTTACATAAATGCATTTTAAGAGACACATTAGGTATTATCATGCATGCCAGAGGAGAATTATCTTAGAACCATAATTTAGGCTGAACTGTGATGAGCTATTATGGTTTTTAATGTGGCACCTATTTACAATTTTGGGTATCGCAGGTTTTCACTATGTCACAACCACATGCAGTTGTTTGTCTACATATATTTGGTGCTTGAAAGTCTGGTCCTTAATGTATTTATTACTGGAAATTAGTGATGAGCCGAACACCCCCGGGTTCGGTTCGCACCAGAACCCGCGAACGGACCGAAAGTTCGAACGAACATTAGAACCCTATTAAATACAATGGATGCGAACGTTCGAATTCTAAAGTGCTAATTATAACAACTATTATGCATGTTATTGTCCTAAAAAGGGTTTGGGAACCCGGGTTCTGCACCAGGGGACATGTATCAATGCAAAAAGAAGTTTTAAAAACGGTCGTTTTTCGGGAGCAGTCATTTTAATGATGCATAAAGTGAAAAAAAAAAAGTCAAATATTCCTTTAAATATCGTACCTGGGGGGTGTCTAAAGTATGCCTGTGAAGTGCCACGTGTTTCCCGTGTTTAGAACTGTCCCTGCACAAAATGACACTTCTAAAGGAAAAAAAAGCCATTTAAAACTGCTTGCGGCTTTAATGTAATGTCTGGTCCCGGTAATATGGATGAAATTCTTTAAGAAAAATGGCATAGCTACCCCATGACCCCCCCCCCCCCTACCCCAGCCCATTACCAGCCCCTTTGGGTCTTGTATGGATATTAAGGGGAACCCCGCACATAAAATAAAAAAGGCCCTATATACTCTGAACAGCCCTATACAGGCGGTGCATACAAGACAGGGACTGTAGGTTTGTTCTTATGTAGAATCTGTTTGTAATTTTGAACAGGTACATTGTTGAAGTGTAGCTCCAGACCAAAAATCTATTTTTAAACTTTTTGGAAAACATAGGTAAGGGTTATCACCCCTGTAACATTTGTTTTGCTGTCTGTGCCCCTGTTCAGAACATTTCACCTCACTTTCCGTCCCAATGACAACTGTTTTTGAAATGTGGTGTTTTTCTTGAAACAAGGATTGCTGATAAAGCATCAGTACAGAGGAGACACCTTTCTCCCATATTTATTCTTACAGGAGAGAATTTTCCTTCCTAGTGGTAGATTTCCTCTCACTTCCTGTTGTCTTCTTGCGTTTGCAAGTAGGAGTCGTTTGTAAGTTGGATGTTTGAAAGTAGGGACCTGCCGTATATACTCTGCAGAAATAGGCCCCTTAGTTGTTGGTGTTGGCACAACACTGTAAGCACTCACAGTTACTCTTGGTTGGTGCTGGAACGCCCTGCTGTCAACTATTATATCAGGAATTTTAATTACATATAATTGTTGAACAGTGGTAGTAAAAATTGGGCCTTTGATGGTGGTGCTGGTGCCACAACACTGTAAGCCCTGACAGTTACTCTTGGTGGGTGCAGCAATGGGCCCTGCTGTGAATTATTAGATCAAGAATTGTAATTACATGCCCCTGTTGAACAGGGGCTGAAAAATTGGGCCTTAGGCACTGGTGGCACAACACTGCAACCCCTCACAGATACTGTACTTGGAGCACAGCAATGAGCCCTGTTGCAAAGTATTGCTTCAAAAATTGTAATGACACGCCCCTGTTAAACAGGGGCTGAAAAATTGGGCCTTAGGCACTGGTGGCACAACACTGCAACTCCTCACAGATACTGTACTTGGAGCACAACAATGAGCCCTGTTGCAAAGTATTGCTTCAAAAATTGTAATGACACGCCCCTGTTAAACAGGGGCTGAAAAATTGGGCCTTAGGCACTGGTGGCACAACACTGCAACTCCTCACAGATACTGTACTTGGAGCACAGCAATGAGCCCTGTTGCAAAGTATTGCTTCAAAAATTGTAATTACACGCCCCTGTTAAACAGGGGCTGAAAAATTGGGCGTTAGGCACTGGTGGCGGCACCCATAAACAAAAATGATCTTCCAAGCTATCATCATCAATCGTATCATTGAGGACTCGGAGGAGGAGGATAGCCAGTCAACATAACAGCACAGGCACTCAGCATCAGCATCAGTCTTGAAGGGATGTGACATGTTAAAATCAATTAGTCTGTTATATCAGCATCAGGTGTGTGGTAGCTGGTGGTGATCCAAGACTGGTTCATCTTGATGAAAGTCAGTCGATCAACCGAGTCGGTGGACAGGCGCACCCTGTGATCCGTGACAAATCCTCCAGCAGCACTGAATGTGCGTTCCGAAAGAACGCTGGATGCAGGACAGGCCAGTAGCTCAATTGCATACTGTGCAAGCTCTGGCCAGTGATCCATCCTCAAGACCCAGTAAGCCAGAGGATTTTCGGTGGGGAAGGTGTCCAAGTCTGACCTTGCCCCTAGATATTCCTGCACCATGTTTATCAGACGCTGGCGATGGTTGCTGGAACCGATCATACTTTGGGGCTGCGGACTAAAGAATTGTCTGAACGCATCGGTCAGACGGCCACCTTCCCCACCGCTCCTTCTTTGACTGGCCGAAGCCTCAGCAACTCGTTGTCCAGGACCAGGAGTTTGCAACCTCCCAGTCTCTGGGAACGCGTTGCACAGACCTTTCTGCAAGGCCTCCCGGAGTTGTCTCATCCTCTGCTCCCTCTGCGACGGTAACATAAGGTCCGCAACCTTACCCTTGTACCGTGGATCAAGGAGAGTGGCCAGCCAGTAATGGTCCCTCTCCTTGATCCGAAGAATACGAGGATCCTTCCGCAGACTTTGCAGGATCAGGGAGGCCATGCAGCGTAGGTTTGCTGAGGCATTCGCTCCGGAGTCCTCTGGGTCACTAAGGACGACATGATCCGCAGCCACCTCCTCCCAGCCACGTACAAGTCCACTGGTTTCTTGGGACTGTAAATCATCCCTAAAAGACTGCTGCTGATGATGCTGAGTGCCAGCCTCCACCTCCATGCTGACACAATCCTCCTCCTCCTCCTCCTCCTCCTCCTCCTCTTCCTGTGCGATGGGTGGGACAGAAGGAACACTGTCTGGGTAAAGGGGGCCTTGAGAGGCAAGGAAGTCCTCCTCTTCCTGCCTCTGTTCTGCCTCAAGTGCCCTGTCCATTATTCCACGCAGCGTGTGCTCCAACAGGTGGACAAGAGGTACAGTGTCACTGATGCATGCACTGTCACTGCTCACCATCCTCGTGGCCTCCTCAAATGGTGCCAGGACAGTGCATGCATCCCTGATCATGCCCCACTGGCGTGGAGAAAAAAAACCAAGCTCCCCTGACCCTGTCCTGGTGCCGTAGTCGCACAGGTACTCATTGATGGCCCTCTGCTGCGTGTGCAGCCGCTGCAGCATGGCCAACGTTGAGTTCCACCTGGTGGGCATGTCACATATAAGGCGGTTCTTGGGCAGGTTCAACTCCTTTTGCAGCTCAGCCAGGCGAGCACTGGCATTATAAGATCTGCGGAAATGCACACAGACTTTCCTGGCCTGCCTCAGGACATCCTGTAAGCCCGGGTACCTGCCCAAGAAGCGCTGCACCACCAGGTTAAGGACGTGAGCCACACAGGGCACATGGGTCAGTTGTCCCTGTCGGAGGGCGGAGAGGAGGTTGGTGCCATTGTCGCAAACCACCATTCCTGGCTTAAGCTGGCGTGGCGTCAACCACCTCTCGGCCTGGCCCTGCAGAGCAGACAGGACCTCTGCCCCAGTGTGGCTTCTGTCCCCCAAACACACCAGCGCAAGCACGGCATGGCATCTTTTTGCCTGCGTACTTGCGTAGCCCCGTGAACGGCTACGGAGCACCGCTGGTTCATAGGACAAACCACAGGAAGAGGCCATGGAGGAAGAAGAAGAGGAGGGGGTGGAGGAGAGAGGTGTGTCACAACCAGTAGTAGCATTTTGGAGGCGTGGCGGTGGGACAACCTCCAACACTACTGCACCTTGTCCTGAATCCTTCCCAGCTGCCAAAAGAGTGACCCAATGGGCCGTGAAAGAAAGGTAACGTCCCTGTCCATGCCTGCTGGACCATGAGTCAGCGGTAATATGCACCTTACCGCTGACCGCCCTGTCCAGCGAGGCCAAGACATTGCCTTCCACATGCCGGTAGAGAGCCGGAATAGCCTTCCGTGAGAAAAAGTGGCGTTTGGGAACCTGCCACTGAGGAACCGCACATTGCACAAACTCACGGAAGGGGGCCGAGTCTACCAACTGAAAAGGCAGCAGTTGAAGCGCTAGCAATTTAGCCAAGCTAGCATTCAACCGCTGGGCATGTGGATGGCTGGGAGTGAACTTCTTTCGACGGTCCAGCAGCTGGGGCAGGGAAATTTGCCTGCTAGAATCGGACGTCGGTGTACTGCTAGCAGAGTGGGCGCAAGTACTTGGCTGTGACACACCTAATTCTACACCTTCATTCCTCTCAGTGCATGTTTCAGAGAGGACTGAAGTTATAGTGGGGTTGGAGATCCCAGCTGATGCGGTGCAAGGAGAGGTCCGCTTTGTTCTTTGGTGTGGGTCTTTGAGGTAGGCTTGCCAACGAGCTGCATGGCAGGTCAACATATGTCTGGTCAGGCATGTGGTACCCAAGCGGCTGATGTTTTGGCCACGCGATATACGCTTGAGACATATGTTGCAAACAGCAGCTGTGCGATCTGATGCACTAGCCTCAAAAAAGGCCCACACCAAAGAACTTTTTGAATGACGGGCAGAGGCAGCGCCCTGCACAGGCGGAGCTCTGCGGTGTGATTCCGTCGGTGTACTGCCCTTACGCTGGCCACCAAAGGGCATCCTGCCTCGTTGGAGATGTGCCTCCTCCTCATCCTCCTCCTCCTCCTCTCTCCTATTAGGCACCCACGTGGAGTCAGTGACCTCATCATCCCCTCCCTCCTCATCACTGGAGCCAATCTGGCAGTATGCTGCAGCTGCTGGAACATGACTGCCAGATTGGTGTCCTTCTTGAGCATCCCCTCTGTCTGCTCTCACGCTACTGCCTTCCTCTAGCTGGGTTTCATCATCAGACCCTTCGAAACGCTGGGCATCCTCCTGGAGCATGTACCCAACACTGTGCTGAAACAGTTCGGGGGACTCCTCAGGAGGAGGACATGGTGGGTCTAGGGAAGGAGTGACTGATGATTTGTCTGACATTGATACCAGGGAAGACGACGCTTTGGCAGCTGCTTTTCCAGTACCCTGAGCCTGGGTGAGAGAGGATGAGGAGGAGGAGGAGGGCTTGGTCATCCACTCTACCAAGTCTTCGGCATGATGTGGCTCAACATGTCCAGCTGCCGAAAAGAAGGACAAGCGTGTCCCATGGCCATGTGCTGATGACAATGCACCGCGTCCACGACCAGCACTGTTGCCCCCAGACACAGAGCCTGCTTGCCCTCTTTTATTGCCTCCTGACTGTCTGCCTCTCCTTGTTTGCCTTCCAGACATTCTAATAGATGGCCTGCAGGGAGATGGGAAAAAAGCAATAAGGGCTACCTTCAGGTGTCCTTCTCTGTCCCTTGAAACAAGGACTTTCACAGTGAAAGAAACTGACACTCTCCCTACCTACAGTTTTCTGTCCCTAGAAAAAATATTTTTTTTAATCACAATATAGCACAAGGACAATTCACTCACTGTCCTTACAGGTCCCTGGAAACAAGGACTTGCAGAGTGAAAGAAAAAAAACACTCTCCCTACCTACAGTTTTCTGTCCCTAGAAAAAATGTTTTTTTTAATCACAATATAGCACAAGGACAATTCACTCACTGTCCTTACAGGTCCCTGGAAACAAGGACTTGCAGAGTGAAAGAAAAAAAACACTCTCCCTACCTACAGTTTTCTGTCCCTAGAAAAAATGTTTTTTTTAATCACAATATAGCACAAGGACAATTCACTCACTGTCCTTACAGGTCCCTGGAAACAAGGACTTGCAGAGTGAAATAAACTGACACTCTCCCTACCTACAGTTTTCTGTCCCTAGAATAAATGTTTTTTTAAGCACAATATAGCACAAGGAAAATTCACTCACTGTCCTTACAGGTCCCTGGAAACAAGGACTTGCAGAGTGAAAGAAAAAAAACACTCTCCCTACCTACAGTTTTCTGTCCCTAGAAAAAATGTTTTTTTTAATCACAATATAGCACAAGGACAATTCACTCACTGTCCTTACAGGTCCCTGGAAACAAGGACTTGCAGAGTGAAAGAAAAAAAACACTCTCCCTACCTACAGTTTTCTGTCCCTAGAAAAAATGTTTTTTTTAATCACAATATAGCACAAGGACAATTCACTCACTGTCCTTACAGGTCCCTGGAAACAAGGACTTGCAGAGTGAAATAAACTGACACTCTCCCTACCTACAGTTTTCTGTCCCTAGAATAAATGTTTTTTTAAGCACAATATAGCACAAGGACAATTCACTCACTGTCCTTACAGGTCCCTGGAAACAAGGACTTGCAGAGTGAAAGAAAAAAAACACTCTCCCTACCTACAGTTTTCTGTCCCTAGAAAAAATGTTTTTTTTAATCACAATATAGCACAAGGACAATTCACTCACTGTCCTTACAGGTCCCTGGAAACAAGGACTTGCAGAGTGAAATAAACTGACACTCTCCCTACCTACAGTTTTCTGTCCCTAGAATAAATGTTTTTTTTAAGCACAATATAGCACAAGGACAATTCACTCACTGTCCTTACAGGTCCCTGGAAACAAGGACTTGCAGAGTGAAAGAAAAAAAACACTCTCCCTACCTACAGTTTTCTGTCCCTAGAAAAAATGTTTTTTTTAATCACAATATAGCACAAGGACAATTCACTCACTGTCCTTACAGGTCCCTGGAAACAAGGACTTGCAGAGTGAAATAAACTGACACTCTCCCTACCTACAGTTTTCTGTCCCTAGAATAAATGTTTTTTTAAGCACAATATAGCACAAGGACAATTCACTCACTGTCCTTAGAGGTCCCTGGAAACAAGGACTTGCAGAGTGAAAGAAAAAAAACACTCTCCCTACCTACAGTTTTCTGTCCCTAGAAAAAATGTTTTTTTTTAAGCACAATATAGCACAAGGACAATTCACTCACTGTCCTTCCAGGTCCCTGGAAACAAGGACTTGCAGAGTGAAAGAAAAAAAACACTCTCCCTACCTACAGTTTTCTGTCCCTAGAAAAAATGTTTTTTTTAAGCACAATATAGCACAAGGACAATTCACTCACTGTCCTTCCAGGTCCCTGGAAACAAGGACTTGCAGAGTGAAAGAAAAAAAACACTCTCCCTACCTACAGTTTTCTGTCCCTAGAAAAAATGTTTTTTTTAATCACAATATAGCACAAGGACAATTCACTCACTGTCCTTACAGGTCCCTGGAAACAAGGACTTGCAGAGTGAAAGAAACTGACACTCTCCCTACCTACAGTTTTCTGTCCCTAGAATAAATGTTTTTTTAAGCACAATATAGCACAAGGACAATTCACTCACTGTCCTTCCAGGTCCCTGGAAACAAGGACTTGCAGAGTGAAAGAAACTGACACTGTCCCTACCTACAGTTTTCTGTCCCTAGAATAAATGTTTTTTTTAAGCACACTATAGCACAAGCACAAAACACACTGACACTCTCCCTACCTATCCTTCTCTTTCCCTAAACTAAAGGAATCCAGGTTAAGCAAGAAAGAAATAACAGTCACTGTCCCTGCCTATGCTGCTCTATCCCTGCTCCGGAACACACTACACTAGGCCGCCGTGCTGGCGGCCTTTTATAGTGTGGGGCGTGTACTAAACACCCTCAGCAATAATTGGCCACAGGCATCCTGCCTGTGGCCAATCATTGCTCTCCTCGCTGCCGGCGCTGTGATTGGCCAAGCATGCGGGGTCACAGTGCATGCTTGGCCAATCACAGCGCCTGGATGACACTGCGATGGCGTAGTGCATTGTGGGCCGTTCGCGTCACTCGAATTTGGCGCGAACGGCCCAAATCGTTCGATCTTCGTCGAACGATCGAACAGCCGATGTTCGAGTCGAACGTATGTTCGACTCGAACACGAAGCTCATCCCTACTGGAAATATAGATTTCATAAATGTTTGCAGCAAGGAATGCCCCAGATACATGCTAGCGTGTATATTTACTGCATTTATAAAATACATTGAGTGAATTTGCTATGCACAGCTGCTCCAGATTCTGTCTGCTCCAGTTTTAGTAAATTCCCATCTCTGTTATATATCTTTATCAGGATATGGCGGTCTAGAAATGTATTCTGCTGCAAGAACTCAGCGACACTCTCTCTCGCTATCACTCAGCTGCCACGGCCATGTTCAGCGTTCGCTGCTAGTTGCCACAGTAGCAGAGCTCAGGTGCTTTACATAGCAACAGAATCCACACTAACACCGCAGGCTCTAGGTTCCTCCTATTGTCACAAAGCACAATGTAACCTATATACAGAAGGCTGTACAGCATAGCAGGTTGGGGCACTGCCTCAAGCAAATGAAAGCTCCTGAGGAAATGACATTGCTGGCCTATACCTAGATTCATATTACACATATGTATCACTGTCTCTCCTTCATATAACGACACGGGGGGGGGGGGGGTTTACTGTGATCTATCAGCAAATGGTGCATCATTAAAATATCCCAAGCCTCCAATGCTAAAGCATCCTCGCTTATGAAAGCATTTGCTCTAAGACTTATTAATGTTTTAGTCTAAGATTTCAGTGAAATGCTGTCTCTAGACAGTTTTTTTTTTATCCAATATTACTAAAGTAATGTGTAATTTATTTTCTAGTTTTACCCCTGGGCTGCAGTTTGATAGATGAGGAAAGTACACCTCATCCATTTTTTCATGGGCCAGAGGGTTCCAGTTTGTTTACAATGTAGTCCCATCAGGTGCCGATATTTTGACCCTGTGCACAGAAGTGGTCTAGCATGTTTTAAATGCCTGAGAAGCTGTTTTGTCCAGTAAGTATAATTAAAGATGCATATCATTTTCATTCCGTAGCGGATCATGATTGTTTCTTGTATTGTGCATGTAGTCCTGCAAAAGTCAAATCATATTTAGAACACACTAAGAAGAGGCATTGCTAGGATTGTGAAAGACCTGGGTAACCCCTGAACATGGTAACGCGCTGTTTTTAACCAGTGCACAGGACCATATATCTATTTGATTGAGTAGTTGACTTGAACATTTAAAGCAGAAATCCAGACAAAAATAAAATAAAAATAAATAGCCACTAGCCTGTACACTGTGCTGCAGTCTCACTCTTTCCATGTGTAGCGGGACCCCCAAAAATGGGGTCGCTATGCTGTAAATTTAGGGGCAGTCTGAGCAATAGTATGGCTCAGATTCTACAATTCTGTTTAATATGGACTCTGCTCTGCCATGTTGTTGCCTGGTGTATAGTTCCCCTGGGCCTGTGGTGGCGCTGTTGCCCAGGTCTCGGGTTGAACCACGAGTGGCATTGTGGTGTGATTGGGTGTCCTCTCTCGGCTACCGTGCGGTGGGCGGGTTCGGCCTGTTGTGCATGCCAGGAGAGGGTACAAAAAGGGCAGACGCCATGTTCTAGGGAGAGTGTGCCCCATTGGGGTGGTGTGCCAGGAGGACCCCTGGTGGCGAAGTCGCGCCCGTTGGCCTTGCTGGCCTGGGGTGCGTGAATTGGCCGAGGAGTCTCGGGCACCTTTAGCCCGAGGCTACAGAGTTCTGGGTAGGCCCAGTACCTTCAACTGGGTCTACAACCAACACACTGGAGTTCCAGGGAACCCGTGTGAGGGTGGCCCGCTCTGAAGGAGAGGAAACCGGGGGAGGACCTGTCCGATGGATCGGTGAAGAAATTCACGGTGAAGGAGAGGCCTGGTTACCTATCAGAGGGAAGGATTTGTGAGTTGCAGTATAGCTCCTGTAGTGTGTCCCATTGGCACCTATGGTCTCTACTAATCTATGGGAGTTTCAAAGTTCTAACTCAGTAACTGTGAGAGGGATCTATCCGGGTGAGCAATTCACACTCAGGCTTGAGTGAAGAATAGGGTAACTGGTAGACTTGTGCACAACGGAAAAATTCGTTCCGTTTCGGTTCGTTTCTTTCCGGTCCTGTTGATTCGTAATCATTCGTAATTTTGCTAGACGGGATTTTTCGTGTTCGGACTCATTCGTATTTTTGCAAGCGACATTTTTCGTTGAATTTTTTGTTGCTTTATAATTCGTACTTTCGGTAGAGTACGTTGTTTTTCATTGATTCTGGACACAACTCCTACTTTCGTAACTTTTTTTGGGTTCGTTGATTCGTAATTTTCCGTGTCTCTCTCACAACGACGCTGCCTATTATGCCTAATGTGCTTCGAATGGATTTGTACTTTTCTAAATACATAGCGGTTATTTGTAACGATTCGAAATCTCGTATTTTACTTTCGTTTTTTACATGCGGCTATAGGCTCCGCCCCTGTACACCATTTTGAGAGGGTTCAGCACGGTGAGGGAGAAGCAGAGAGCAGAGCAGAGTGAGTGTTATTGTGCTTCGAATGGATTTGAAATCTCGTATTTTACTTTCGTTTTTTCATGCGGCTATAGCCTCCGCCCCTGTACACCATTTTGAGAGGGAGTTCAGCATGGTGAGGGAGAAGCAGAGAGCAGAGTGAGTGTTATTGTGCTTCGAATGGATTCGTACATTCGTAACTTTTTTCATAACGAATTATGCCGAAGACCTTCGGGCATTCGCTATTTTGCGGTATAATTTATTTCGGATTCGGTTTTATTCGTAATTGCTCTGTTCAGAAATTCGAATGCTTCCGAATGTCCGAAAGTTGCTAAATTCGGACGAATTTTGATTCGTTACGAAACGAATTGCACAAGCCTTGTTACTATCTTCAACCTATTCCCAAATCTGTTTCAAGCAAGATAAAATAAACTCGTCTGTTTGGAGTTTAAACATTGTCTGGACATTGGTCTTCTTTCGGGAAAAAGAACAGACTTTTCCCTATATTCTGGGGATGAGAACCAATGGACAGGAGGTAACTCGCTGCAGGACCCAAAATTGTAAGAACACCGCTCAACCTCTTATACCAGGAGGATACGGGCATGTGGCACGGTGTGCCTTTATCTCTGCAAAGTGAAGATAGGCAGGAGAAAAGGGTCCGTGTGCTACATATGCTAAATGACTTGTTCCATGTTAAGTCTCCCATGCATCAGTGTCCTGCCCTTGGTCTCCTGTCAGCCTTCTTCCCAACACCCCTATCTATGTGGACCCAGTGTAAACAGCATAATTATGCTTAAGCCTAGTACACACGTACCGAATAATGGGGCGACATCGGCCATTTCAATAAAAACTGGCCAACATTCGGCCCGTGTGTATGGCAGTTGGTCCGAGAGAAGCCGGCCATTTCATCTGTCAGATGATCATTCTGGAAAACCAGCAGCCGACCGGCTCCCAATCGGCACTCTCAGCCCCCTGTCAGATCCAAACGCAATATTAACCACGCACACATTCAAGAAACTGGCTGTTCAGTAATGCTAAGGGCTGTAATGACCATAGGCCGGAAACCATGAATGATCAAAGTGAAGAAAATGTCATCAGCACACCAAGAATTTCTCAAAAAGGGTCCAAAGATTTATTTCCGTGGTCTCATGATAAACATACATGTATGTTTATCATGTGACCATGGAAATAAAGCTTTGGACCCTTTCGAGGAATCCTTGGTGTGCTGATGAAATTTTCTTCACTTGGTCCCTCTGTCAGAACACAAAAGAACAGCACGGGGGATCGCTGCACTAACATTGGATCGTTAGTGGTGTGTACCAGGCTTAAGTGTGTTCTACTGGTGTTTCTCCTATTGCTGTACGTTACGCCAGGCATGCAGGATGGTATCCCTATTGCAAGTGGGCAGCAAATAGTCCCCTGCCATGTCATTGTCTGCACGTCTTCTTATAATTGAGGGATGGTGTGCTTTAAGAACAGTACCAAAAAAAGGGTCCCCCCTTCCAAAACACTGGTATCCTCCTAGTCTGCCAATTTTTGCTTTCAGATTTGTCCTTCGAATGTCTGGTGAATGAGCAGGGAATGTAACATTCACCTCTTTAGGACAGATTACAGTGGGTAACTTTGACCATAACAAATGTGAAGGTCGGGGAATGTTATTTTGTCCCGGTGAATGTTTGGTAAATATTTGGGAAATGTATAGAAATGTGCTTTATAAATAGACAGTCTTCTTTTGAATGTTTGATGAATGTTCATGGAAAGTATGGCAAATTTGCAAAGAAATCCTTTAAAACTATTCCTCTAGGTTTTATTAGCAGGTGTGCCTTGTATCCCATCTTCTACTTCCCATCCCATTCTCCAGTGCATATCACCATTCTTTAATTCATTTAGTGATGCTCCTTTCCTTACCATTTTGCAATCACTGTAACCCACATACCAACAAAAGCTATCAGATACCAACTATAAACTACATTTACAGTATTTTTTTTTTTTTGTACACATTATGTGCACATTTTTCCCCTGTTGTGCACTCTCCCTATACAACGCTAACCCTGTTTGGTCCGTGCACACTCTTGATAGTCTACAATTAAAAGCCTTATACCGTCCTTCTTTAAACATGGATGTGCAACAATTTATCAATTAGCTAAAGTAACACTTTTCCTGACTCTGTCAGTTTACTGTAAAATGTTTTAATAGAATACCAAATTCACTCTGGCACAGCCATGTTTAATAATTTCCCGCAGCAGAGCAGTGCCAAGGTCTCTGATTCTGTACACCTTAAATTAAGCTGCAAGAGGAAAACTCACCTAAGCTTTAACTCTATATAGTATAATTGGTGTGTAGAGTAGTCGGTGCTCTGGTTATTTAATCTCACAAATGATCCATAGAAAGTACAGGCCGGCAACTCGACAGCTACTCCATAGAAAATATTTATTGAAGCATTACAGCAGTAACATCATTCAAAAAAACTGACGCGTTTCGGCCTTAGGCCTTCATCAAAGCTCTCTGCTGATGGGATGGAGAAGACATCAAAACTACTGATTCCTTATTGCTAATTACTGAACTATGGCAGCAAAGATATAAAAAGCATAAACAAGTCATGTTCATCTCATATTCCTATACATGATCTACACAACCATGTTGTATCACAAGAGCTTATTGCCCGTTGCAATAAGATTTATCTTTGTTGAAGCTGAACTCTGGGAACAAAAACATTCAAATAAATATATTCCACAATAGCCACAGGATATAAAGGATATAAATCCACTCTGTGTGCAGCAAATGCCTTTGAAAACTCAATTATTATATTGTAGAAATAGTAAAGGCTTCATCGCTGTGCTGTACATAACTTGCAGAGAGCGGAGCTGTAGGATGGACACAGAAGGCTCCCCTGCTACAGGATGCCTGCAGAAAACTACAGGAAGGGGTCGAATACAAGACCAGTGACCCCCAACAAACAGAGAGAGCAGCAGTGAGTGGTCCTATTACAGGAAACTCCTGCACAGAAGCAAAGTTTCACACTGGCTTACTGCACAGATCTGGAAAAAATACAAAATGTACACCAAGATTCAGGCAAACACGTCTCTTATACGTAGATAATATCTGATTATCCTTAAAGTGGAGGTCCACCCTAAAAAAAAAAATTACACCAAAATGCTACAAAAAAATAGATGTAGCGGGTATATGCTTCCCTATTTTTGAATCTGGTGGGGAAACTGATGTATGGTTCCCTGGGGCCCACCAGGTGGCGCTGTCGCCTTGGGCCCGGGGTTGAGCCATCGTTGCGGTGGCGTACCTCTTTTTGGCCTCTCTCTCAGCGGTTGTATGGTGGGGCGGGGAAGCCGCCGTGCTTGCTGGGAGGGGGTATAAAGGGGGCGGTCATTTTTGGTGGCGGGAGTCGAGTCCCAGGCACCTTCAGCCTGAGGGCGGTGGTTCGTGTCGGTCCCCTAGGCGGCCTAGGCCTAGAGGACGTTCGGAGATCGTGTTCCATCCCAGGCACCTTTAGCCTGGGGTGAGGAACTCGGGAGGAGGTCTGGAGCTCAGTGCCCACCACTGAGTTCCGCGAGGGAAGGAGGTCCTAGGGAACCCCGAGAGTGGGTACCCGAATCCGGAAGGCGTAATGGACCGGTGGGAGATACTTGCTTGAAGACCTGGTGCAGCATATTGCCAGTGACAGGTGAGCCTTCCATCGGAGACCGCCTGGAAGGAAATTCCCCCCTCGCTCGGAGCCCGCAACCCACTTTCAGGAAGGAAAGTGGAGAGTTCATTGTGTCTGGGCCTACTCGCATCCACACCTCCTTGTCTGTTCTGTTCTCTAAGGGGGTCCAACTGATTATGTTCACTTTTGCATTGAGAAGATTAAGGGAGTGTTGGACTTTAATGGTGTGGGGCTCGTTTTCTGGCAGACATTGTTCAAGGTAACTCTCTTTGGAGGTTCCAGGTGCAGAACACCGACCCGAAGGTAAAATAAGAACTTTGCTTCCACCACACAAACATCTGTGGTGAAGGCTTGGCGTGGTGACCCCGCACTCTCTCCTCTAAGGTACCCCTAGACAAGAGACAGATGAGCTGATAAAAAGAGGAGAGAGAGGAGGCCGCTACATATAAAAAAAAAAATTGAAAAAATAAATAAATTTTTACTTACCAGAAATTGCGGTTGCTAGGCAGATCTTCCTAATCTGCCTCTTCCCATACCGCGGCTGGTCTTCATCCTCGCGTTGTCTTCTGGGGAACGGGGCGCGCTGCCTTCTGGGAACTGTGTGTATCCCAGAGAGCAGCTGCCCATTCATACAGCGCCGCGAGACTCGCACATGCACAGTAGGAAACGGGCAGTGAAGCCGCAAGGCTCCACTGCCTGTTTCCCTTAGTGAGGATGGCGGCGCGGGGACTTGCAACGATCAAGGGATCTGCCTCGGGGGGGCCGACATCGAATGCGCCTAGAACAGGTAAGTGTCCTTATTAAAAGTCAGCAGCTACAGTGTTTGTAGCTGCTGACTTTAAAAAAAAAAAAATTGCGGGTGGAACTCCGCTTTAAGTTCAGCCTTAAAGTGGTTGTAAACCTTTTGTTCTTTTTTAAATTAACATAACAAAAATGTCTGTCATTACCTATTCTGTGCAATGGTTTTGCACAGAGCAGCCCTGATCCTCCTCTTCTGGGGGTCGTCTACCGGCACTCTAGGCCCCTCCTCTTCAGTGGGTGCCCCAATCGAAAGCTGCATTCCTTGGGGGCACCTGTGCATGCTCCCTCTCGAGTCCCGCTGCTGCATCCATTGACACACAGAGTGGGACTCAGCCCTGCTCCTTGCTCCCATGTCACAGCATTTGATTGACAGCAGCGGGAGCCAATGCTATCAAGCTGCCCATTGAGGATGGAGACAGTGACGGGAGCCACTGCTGTCGCACACATCGCTTGATCGAATCAGGCTCAGGTAAGAAAAAGGGGGATGGGCTGCGGGGGAGTTGCAGCACAGAAGGTTTTTCACCTTAGTGCATAGATGCATTAAGGTGAAAATTCCTAAGAGTTTACAACCACTTTAAAACCACTTAACGACCGCCCACCGCAGATATACAGCTGCAGGGTGGCTGCTATGTGCCAAATCATGTACCTATACGTGATCTGACACTTCCAGGTCTGGGGCGTGCGCCACCGGCGACCCACTCCCCCTGGGATAATACACAGCGGGAGCCCAGCGGCGGCTACCGTGGACTCAATGTCTGCCAGCACCTGCTGATTACAGAGGACACAGACAGAACAGCAATTTGCAACAAGGCAGATTGTCGCTCTGTCAGAAGGGAAGGCATTGTTTCTGTGTTTCTGCAAAGCAGGAACACAGATCTTTGCCTTTTCCTAGTCAAAGCACCTCCCCCACAGACAGTATGCACAACCTAGGCACACAGCTAACCCTTTGACCCCCCTGATGTTAATCCCTTCCCAGGCAGTGTCATTGGTACAGTGACAGTGCATATTTTTTAGCACTGATTACTGTCACTGGTCCCCAAAAAGTGTCAGTTAGGTGTCTGATTTTTCCGCCGCAATATCGCAGTCTTGCTATAATAAGTCGCTGATCGCCGCCATTACTAGTAAAAATAAAAATAAGTAAACGCTTCCCATAGTTTGTAGACGCTATTACTTTTGTGCAAACCAATCAATATACGCTTATTGGGATATTTTTTAACAAAAATATTGGCCTAAATTGATGAAGAAATTCGATTTTTTACATTTTTTTAATTGGATTACTTTTTATAACAAAAAGGTAAAAAATATTGTTTTTTTTTTCCAAATTGTCAGTCTTTTTTTGTTGCCACCAAAATAAAGCTCTATTTGTGGGAAAAAAAGAACAAACATTTTATTTGGGTACAGCATCGCACGACCACGACCACGCAATTGTCAGTTAAAGTATCGCCTTGCCGTATCGCAGAAAATGGCCTGGTCATGAAGGGGGGTAAACATCCGGGGGTCAAAAACATGATGTTTCAAAAACAGGTTGGGTTATTTCTATATTTTAAAATTACACACCTGATGTGTCCATAAAGAGCGCCTGCCACTTCCTCTTAACTATCACAAAGAAGGCTTTTCAGCCTGTTGTTGGCTCTCACTTAACAGGAATATCAATTATGTTTCTAAAGTGATCCACGACCAGAAACATTAAGTGATTTTGGCAAACAGAGAATCATAACTTTTTTGGTTGTTTCAAATCCATTTTAATTTTTATTGCAAGAAACTGTTATACTTTAAAGAAGATTGGCTCAAAAAAGTTCGCAAAATTTGGAACATGTGCCTCATATAGCCAAAACCCTCACTACCTTATCCCATCCTAGCTTGAAGTGTCATAAAACCTATATCATTAAAAACTATCAATAAAACGGAAAATTTATATCAAATACTTACCGTAATTTTCCTTTCCTGATGGACTCCATGGCAGCCTACGTGTGGGTTAATCCCGCCCCTCATACCTCATAGGACCCTTCTCCCATAAATCTTTGCTCTGGGCCAGAGGCCGTGTTCCATAATTTAGCCTACTCCAGCCACTGGGAGGGAACTCCTGCTGCCATGGAGTCCATCAGGAAAGGAAAATTATGGTAAGTATTTGATATAAATTTTCAGTTTTCCTGACAGACTCCATGGCAGCCTACGTGTGGGAAATAACTAGCCATACACACCGGGTGGGCAGAGTGCTGGACAAAAGAAAAAAGGTTTAATTGGCCCCATCAACAGACAAGATACGTAAACCACTACGCAGTAGTGTGCCATGAACGTGTTAATTGAAGACCACAAGGCCACCTTGCAAATGACTTCTGGAGGCACGTGACGTGATGCCGCCCATGATGAAGACACTTCTAGTTGAGTGAGCAGACACCGCTTCTGGAGGCGCCAAGCCCTTGGCTTTATAGGCCCACTGAATGGCCTGAACAATCCATGCTCCGATAGATCTGGAAGAGGCACGCATTCCCTTATACTTCCTGTGAAAAGAACGAGCAGGTGGTCGGTCTGACGGAAAGAAGCTGTAGCTTCAAAATACTGACTCAGAGCTTTTCCAACATCTAAGGGATAAACACTGGAATCCTCGGTAGATCTGAACGTTGGAAGAGCAATCTCCTGATTGTCATGAAACACAGATGCCACTTTGGGGTTTGAACCCAACATAGGAATTAAAAGGTTTAGAAATGGCTCCTTGCATCCCTGAGAGCTGATTTCAGAGACCCTCTTGGCCGATGTTATAGCCACCAAGAAGGCAACTATTAGAGAGAGTCATTTGACAGAAGATTGATCTTCATGTTCCAACTCTCTACCTAAGAAAAAATCCAGGACAAGGGTAAGATCCCAATTAGAAAAACTTGGCTCTGAGGTCTGAGCCTTATTGCTCCTCTGAAAAACTACTGAGTAAGAGGGTGTCTAGCCCAGGAAACACCCATAAAAGGCAGAGATTACAGCGATTTGGACTCGCAGCGAGCTGACTGACAATGAGAGATCCAATCCTGATTGTAAGAAGCCCAGGATATCATGTATCTTTGGGTTATTGCAAGAACCTGCAGTGGAAGAGGTGTAGTCTGAAAACTTTTTCCAAATCCTCTGGTAGACCCCGTTGGTGCCTGTTCTTCTGGCATTTAATATTGTGGAGATGGCCCTACTTGGACAGCCTAGGGCCTCCAACCTTCCCCTCTCAAGAACCAGATCATCAGATGTAGATGGGCCGGGCATGGATGTAGAAATGCCCCTTGTGATAGGAGATCTGGTCTGGAGGGTAGAGGAACTGGGTCCCGGAAGCTGAGTTGCATCAGCAGTAGAAACCATGGCTTGTTTGGCCAGTACGGGACTATTGCCACTATCTCTGCTTCTTCCATCCTGAGCCTCGACAAAAAACGGAGAATGACAGGAACCGGGGGAAAGGCATAGGCCCTGTGGAACCGCCAATGGTCTGTCAGAGCATCTACCCAAAAGCCTGGGGATACCAAGACCTTGTGTAGTATCTCTCCAGTCTGAAGTTGCATGGGGAGGCAAACAAGTCTACTTCCGGAATGACTCCCAGGGACAGGACCCACCTGAAGACTTCGGGGGGGGGGGGAGTCCACTCGTTGTCCAGAGAAACTCTCAACAGAAAATCTGCCTGAACGTTCGGGACTCCAGGGAGATAGACAGCTGTCAGGTTGGCCAGGTTTTTCTGGGCCCAGATCATGATGGGCTCTATTTCCTTTGACAGGGAGAGTCTGCAAGTACCCCCCTGTCTCTTGATGTATGCGACTGCCGTTGTGTTGTCCAGTCTTAGGAGGACTGAGTCTCCTGCTGTTAAGTGGTGAAAGGCCTGCAGAGCACAGAACGCTGCCCGGAGTTCCAGAACATTGGAGACTATCCTGTGAGAGGGAAAATTCCATATGCCTTGGGCTACTTCTGTCAGCCCCTGTTGCTGGCATCTGTAGTGATGGTGACCCAAGACACAGGTGCGATGGAGTGACAATTGAGGAGGTTCCTCTGTTGTAGCCACCAAGGAAAGTTCTCCCGCATGGATGAGGTTATTTGGATAAAGTGATCCCGAAGCCCTGGATTATACTGCTGGAGGAAACCCTTCTGGAAGGGCCGCATTTTTCCACTGAGCCCACTTTACCATGGGTGTTGTTGCCACCATGGTGCCAATGATCTTTAGGCATTGAGAGGCTTGGAGATGAGGACGACATTGCAAGCCAAACTCTGTCCCGGATCACTGGGATTTTTCCAGGGGTAACAAGATGGTGCTCTTGATAGCGTTGAAGTGTGCCCCGAGGAACACCAGGGACTGCGTAGGATCCAGATGGCTCTTTTCCAGATTCAGAAGCCAACCAAACTCGAGTAGAGTGGAGATGACCTGGGATCTGTGGATTAGCAACTGCTCCTTGTCCCAAGACAACAGCAGGTCGTCTAGATAGTGATACAGACGGATACCTCTGTTCCTGATCAGAGCCACGACAGCCAACAAGTTTTGAAAACACACGAGGCGATGTTGTAAGCCCGAAGGGGAGACAGGTGAACTGCAGACGGATTTGATCGACAGCAATGCGAATGTATTTCTGGAATTCTGACGCTATCGGAACATGGAAGAAGGCGTCCTTCCGGTCTATAGAGACAAGCCAATCGCCTGGTTGGATTGCTTGACTGATCATGAGTAGTGTCTCCATCTTGAACTTCTCCTTCTAGATAAAATAATTCAAGTGGGTTAGGTCTATAACTGGCCTCCAGGAGACGTTTTTCTTCAACACCATGAAGAGGGGCGAGTAGACCCCTTAAAACCTTTTGTCATCTGGAACTGGAATTGCAGCGCCCTGAGCCACAAGAGAGACAGGAGAATTCGCTTTTTCTCTTCCGAGAGAGGCAAGGATGCCGACTCGCTCTGTTTTAGGCAGGTGCAATATCATAAAGACTTAGGGGATTCTTGTCCACCGGAAGATGCCCCTTTTGAAAACTTCTGGCCTGAAGGCTGTTTTTTCTTCCAGGTCTTCTTGAACTCACGGCCAGGCCTATAGTAGCGAGCATTCCTTGCTCGATCTGAACTTTGCCTGGGCTGTGTTCTCTTCTGGTTTAGCAGACGGCGATCCTGGGGAAGGAACCCCGACTTGCCCCCTGTGGCACGGGTGATGGCACTGTCCGATATGTTCCCAAAGAGGGACGAACCCCCAAATAGAATCCTGCACCATGCCTGCTTGGAGGCAGGGTCAGCTACCCATGGGCGCAGCCACAAGGCACGCTTAGCCGTGACAGATGTCAGCATGATCCGAGCCACCAGGCGAATTATGTCTAGGGAAGCCCCACGAGAAAAGCCAACGTCAACCTTAGCCCATGAATAGGTGAGCTCCTGGCCAGTTCTTCCGAGATGCTCCTCAGAGAAGCATCTACGTCGTCTACCCAGACTTCCATCGCTTTAGAAAGGGCTGCGAGAGCTAGAGCTGGTTTGCAGGTCATACCCGCTGTAATGTAGATCTGCTTGAGGTCGGTATAAATTTTCCACTCCAGGCAATCCCTAAAGGAAACAGTATCCTCCAATGGGAGTGTGACATGCCTCACCATCCTCATTAGGGCTGAGTCAATGAGAGGAGCCGACTCCAGGTGTTTTACATCCTTGCTTTTAAATGGGTACATTTTTGATACCTTCATTAACAGGCAATTCTTCCTTTCAACACCACCCCATTTGTCGGTAATTATTGCGCTGAGTTCACCCAAAAAGGAGAAATTAGGGTGTTCTTTTTTGAGGTGTTTAAAATATTTCCTCTGTTTGGAGGGTGCCTCCACTGGCTCTTCCATCTCAAAGCTTCTTTGATAGCTTTTGACCAGCTGTGGTACTAGGGCAAATTCAAAACCTGCACCAGGGTCATCTACCTCCACCTCACTGAGGCTTCAATTGAGGAATGGCTCGGCTGTGAAGGGCCTGGAGCCTTGAGATCATCCCTAATAGGGACTGACATAGTGTCGCCAGCAGGGTTGTGGGTATGACCAGAATCCCCTTTACTCAGGGACTTATGGACCACCTTTCTGACCAGTGCTTCCACTTGTTGGTCTCCACCCTCTCTTTCTTATGCGACTTTAGAAAAGCGTCGCTTGCAGAGCGATTTGCCTTCAGGAACCTGGGCCCCGCATACCCAGCAGGCTTTCCTCACAGAGCGGCTGGAGTGGCGGTGAGAGTGACGCCCAGAGGTGGTTTTAGACTCCTATCTGTGGTACCTAGATCTAAAGGAAGATCTGACGCCTGGACCTTGAAGAGGAGTGACAACGTTGAGACCTAGGACGGTCTTTGCCGTGCTTTGGTGCTCAGACCTAGAAGAGCTGAGTGAAAAAGAAAGGGTTAAGAGCTCCTGAATGAGTGAACCCAAGCATCACAGGTAGAAAATAAATAAATCCTACCTGCAGCGCAAGGGTTGGCCACAAGAGGGTAGTGACAGATCCATGGCAAGGCAGTTTGAAAGTGAAATGAATCATTAAAGCCTTATGAGAAACAGGCATGAGAGAGCACATAACAAAACATAGCCAGCACCCAGGGAGCCTGCAGCAAACAATTTACCTTGTAAACCAGAGCCCAGTGCCTGGGTAAATACCGCATAAGCCTGCAAGTCATCCCAAGTAATAGCTGCTTTGACCGCTATTTAAATCTGCCACCGTTAACGATGTCACCGCCCCATAGCGGTTGCCATCCGGTGGCAGCCAATCGCATTCGCGACCGCCGCCGCCATTTTGGCAAAACTGCGCCTGCACGAACCAAGCACAGAATCTTCGTTCGCGGCTTGCGGATGCGCAGCGACTTCCTGAAACGGCGAGCTGGAACGCAGCTGCGCTCCAGCCGCTGTGGCCACTCACTGGAGCTTGATAGAAAATAAGGAGACACACAAAACACAGAGATACGGCTGCCATATAAAAGGAATATCTTTTTACATTACCACCACCACGGCACGATCCGGACCAGAACCTGGGACTGGGGAGCTGTTCGCTCGACCCACCGCACGATCGGGCGTTTACAAAGCCTCCCGCTAATAGCTGGAACGTTTGGCCATATTGCCGCTTGCCTGCCAATGGCCAGGTTAGTAAGCTCTTCGTGGTATCACATCATATCGCCCATGTCCACCTGCTAATAGCTAGGATTGCTGGACTGCAGAGAGGATCACCGCTAACCACCAACGTATCGCCGTGCACACCGCCAGGCCTGGATTACAGGAAAACTTCATGAAAAGGTAAGACTAGATCTTGGTCCTAGGAGGAGGACAAAAAAAGGAACACGGCCTCTGGCCCAGAGCAAAGATTTATGGGAGAAGGGTCCTATGAGGTATGAGGGGCGGGATTAACCCACACGTAGGCTGCCATGGAGTCTGTCAGGAAATGCTGTATTACATGCTATCCATACTCGGTCACTATGAGATTTGTTTTCTGTTTTCTGCAAAAAACCTGGCTGATCCTGCTCTTCTCTGTCTACCCCTCCTGTCCATGTCCCCACAGCAGTTGTAGATTTCGCAGAGCAGTTTTGGCAGCTAGTGCACATGCTCAGTTGTCAGTGTATTTCTACCCTGAGCATTTCCTCCCTATCACATCTAAGCAGCCCATGTGACTATAGAGTCATACATGTGGGTGTATACACAGCAGTAAATGACAGACAACTCCCTCCTTCTCCATGCCCGCTAATCAGCTAAACACACTGGGGGTGAGATATTACATCTTGATTGATTGATGGAGGCTTATCCTCCCTGTTATTGTAAGACACCGTCTGGAGGGGCGTGACACAGCCTGCGATTGCCAGAAATCTGCCCACACCATGTTATTGCCAAAAAATAAAAAAATTGTGATTTCAAATATATAGTTGCATGGCAATATAAAGCAGTTTATTGGTATTAATTTGTTTTTACTCTGTATTTCAAAGGCTGATTTTTTTTATTTTTTTATCATGTGACCAGTAGCAGGACTAGAAGCTCCTCCTGCCACTCTTTTCTTGCAGACAGGCTGAGAAAAGCTGGGTCATGTGACAGCTGTATATTGATTATGAAAAAAGGTATTCAGATGTTTTTTTTCATTCAAATAATTACAGTTCCATTATCCACATACAGAAAGAGAAGGGATAATGTATCACTTTAATATATAAGCTTAACCACACATCTTAAAGCAGCAAACATCTGTGTTGGTTTCATGTTTATCTAATATATGAGATTAATAAATACATAACATTTTCTGTGAGTAACCTTTTGTAACGTGTTATAAAGTACTTATTTGGATATTTAGTTATTTTTCGTTTTTTTCAGGTATTTACCAAAACATATTCAAGATACTGTTATACAATAAAAGTTATATAATGAAAATGCACACTCAGGTTTCATTTGAGGGTCTTAAAAATAGCCAACCCCCACCCCCCTTTTTCAAGGGACCAAAAGTAATTTGACAATTGAATCAAAAGCTGTTTCATGGCCAGGTGTGGGCTACTCCTTCATTATTTCTTCATCAATTAAGCAGGTTAAAGGCCTAGAGTTGTTGCTAAGTGTGGTATTTGCATTTGGAATCTATTGCTGTGAACCTACACCATGCGTTCTAAGAAGCTGTCCATGCAAGTGAAACAGGCCACTGTAATGCCCCGTACACACGATCGTTTTTAATGTCATTTTTTAAACCAACGTTTTTCTCCTCGTTTTTTTTCATGTTTCCTCTCAAGCCTGCCTTGCGTACACACTATCATTAAAAAAAACGATCAAGCAAAGCGCAGTGACGTTCAACACGTACGACGGCACTATAAAGGGGAAGTTCCGTTTGAATGGCGCCACCCTTCATGTTAGTAAAGTTTGTTGAGCGACGATTCGCGCTTTTCAGTCCGTTACTGTGTAATGAATGTGCTATCTCCATTACGAACGCTAGTTTTACCAGAACGAGCGCTCCCGTCTCATACTTGATTCTGAGCATGCGCGTTTTTTTTCACGTCGTGAAAGCATACACACTATCGTTTTTCACGTCGTTAAAAAAAACGACATGAAAAACGACGTGAAAAAAGAGAGCATGTCCGGAATTTTTAATGGCCGTTTTTCACGTCGTTAAAAATGCTCTGGAGCCTACACACGATCATTTTTAATGGCCATTTTTTAAAATGGCATTTTTAACGGCATGAAAAACGATCGTGTGTATGGGGCATAAGGCTTCAAAAATTCAACAAATCCATCTGAGAGATAGCAGCAACATTAGGAGTGGCCAAATTAACGGTTTGGTACATTCTGAGGAAAGAAGAATGCGCTGTTGAGCTCAGGAACATAAAAAGGCCTGGACGTCCATGGAAGACAACAGTGGTGGATGATCGCAGGATCCTCTCTATGATAAAGAAAAATCAATTCACAACATCTAGACAAGTGAAGGACATTCTCCAGGAGGGGGGTATATCATTGTCTAAGTCTACAATCAAGAGAAGACATCACGAGAGAAAATACAGAGGGTTCACCACATGGTGCAAACCATTCATAAGCCTGAAGAATAGAAAAGCCAGATTAGACTTTGCCAAAAAACATCTAAAAAAAGCAAGACCAGTTTTGGAAAAGCATTCTTTGAATGGATGAAACTTCCCGTCATTCTGTACCAGAATGACGGGAATAAAAAAGTGTGGAGAAGGCTTGCAACAGCTTATGATCCAAAGCACACAACGTCATCTGTAAAACATGGTGGAGGCAGTGTGATGGCATGGGCATGCATGGCTTCCAGTGGCACTGGGTGTCATTTGTGTTTATTAATGATGTGACAGAAGACACATGCAATATTTTTATATTTAGATAACTAAAAATAATATATGTAGCGGGTGACAAATTTAGTGGGGTGTATCTGGGCAATAGATTGCCCAGATACATAGATTTTGGGGATTTATGGACACTTTGGAGTGTGGGAGGTATGAATGGTGTCATGTTCCCTGCGGTCCCTGGGTGGCGCTGTCACCTGGGACCGGGGTTGAACTGCCATTCTAGAGCAGTGCCCTTTTTGTCCTCTCCCGGCAGTAGTACGGCGGGGCGGGGAACCCGCTGTGCCTGCTGGGAGAGGATATAAAGGGGGCGGACATCTTGCACACGAGGTCCATTCCCCAGGCACCTTCAGCCTGGGGGCTGCTGCGGTTCGTCTGTGCCCAGGCGCCCTTGGCCTGGGCACGTGGAGTCGAGTTTCATCCCAGGCACCTTCAGCCTGGGGTGAGGTACTTTACCAGGAGGCCTGGGGCCCAGTACCTTCGACTGGGTCCCGCGAGGGCGAAGCATTTCTAAGGTGCCCCCGGTATTGGGTGCCTGAATCCTGGGCGTAAGGGACCGGAGATGTGACCTCCCCGAAGAGCCAGCGCAGCATTTGCTGGTGACGGTGGAGGCCTCTGGTGACTGTCCAGATGGATGTCTTCCTCTGACAGGGGTCGTTTGTTCTAAAGGAGGTACTTCACATTCTCATGGTCTGTGGCAGAGACCCATCTTTCTCAGGTCAGTGGCAGGCCTCATCCAAGGCCTGTGGCAGGGGCCTCAACGTTCACCCAGGTCAGTGGCAGGGACCAAATTCACAGTCGGTGGCAGCGACTGTGCGCCAAGCCTGTTTGCACTAAACGGAACAGGAGAGACTTAGTTCATTAGTTGTGCCTGGACCTACTCTTCCCTACACCTTGTCTGTCTGTTCTTTTAAAAGTCAACCAGTCTTGAAGCAATAAAACAGAGTTGGACTTTTCATGGTGTGGAACTCGTGTTACTGGAAGCTAAGTGTCCCTGTCAGTGACAGTGGCAATCATCCTCCACAGGAGAGGCTGAGGCTCCGGCCTAAAACGCAGACCCGAAGGTAAACGGTTTAGCTCATATCTCTGCATCCTACTTCAGAGAGCCAAGCTGGTGGCATCTTTCTCCCTTCTCCCAGATACCCCTAGACGAGTAAAACCAGATACAGAGAGAGGGGAGAAGGTGGGGGAAGACCGCTACATATATAACGTTTTTTGTTTTTTTTTCATTTTGACCATACAGTGGAACCTCAGATTACGAGCATAATCTGTTCCAGGAGAATGCTCGTAATCCAAAGTACTCGCATATCAAAGCGAGTTTCCCCATTGAAGTCAATGGAAACTAAAATAATTTGTTCCGCATTGACTTTAATGGCATGTAATACCGCATGTGGCCAGAGGTGGGGGGCAACGGAGAGCCTCGGAAACACACGGAAAGGCCAGAGGACAACTCGGCAAACCTCGAAAAGGCTCGGGAACTGAGTATTTTCGAGTCTTTCCGATCGGCGCCGTTTGGCTCCGGCGCCCCCCACCTCAGGCCAAACGCTGTGGCTTGAATCCTGCTCGTTTTGTGAGACAACACTCGCAAACCGAGTCAGGATTTTTAAAAATACAGTGCTCGTATTGCGAAACGCTCGTTACTCGCAATCCGAGGTTCCGCTGTATTTAATAAAGATAATATGTAACAAAGAATCTTACATTACTTTTAACAACTGAACGTTTAAGAAAGCTTACTTGGTCCGGTTTCTTTCCCATGCTTCAGTAACTCGGAGGTGGGTCTGTAATTGTATACCACACTGGGATGCCTTTAGTGTATTGTCAAATTCAAAATAGCAAAAGAGAGAGGGGAGACAAGGTACCGGGAACCCTCTTTGAAATACAATATGATGCATTCAGTTTTCTCTGTCATCTGTCCCTCTCTTGTGCTTCAGTAAATCCTTAGGTGGGCCTGTATGGTGATAAGAGTTCATGACCATGTCCCGTTTATAGCACATTGGGATGCTTTCGGTGTCCACTGCATTTGGTACAAGAATAGTGTCTTGCATAGGTTGGGTTCTACTGAACACTATAAAGACTGTACCTGCTCATACACACAGGGAGTCTTCAGCTGATGGTGAAGGAAGTAAATACAAGATAATACATTTACTTACTTTGCTATCTGTAAAAATCTTCTAGAGGAAATCCTCATAGGGTTTAGAAGAACCTAATTTCCCTGCAGCTCTGCACCAAATGGCACTTAGTGGGAACACCTGCGGGTCTGAGCCCTAATGCCACGTACACACGATCGAATTTCCGACAACAAAACCGTGGTTTTTTTTCCGACGGATGTTGGGTCAAACTTGTTTTGGATACACACGGTCGCACAAATGTTGCTTGGAAATTCTGATGGTCAAGAACGCGGAGACGTACAACACTACAACAAGCCGAGAAAAATGAAGTAGAATGATTCCGAGCATGCGTCGAATTGATTCCGAGCATGTGCAGCACTTTTGTGCATCGGAAATTGCTACACACAGTCGGAATTTCCGACAAGAACTTTTCTTCTCTGAAAAATTGAGAACCAGCTCTCAAACATTTGTTGTCACAAATTCCGACAGCAAATGTCCGATGGAGCCTACACACGGTCGGAATATCCGACCAAAAGCTCACATCGAACATTTGTTGTCGGAAATTCCGATCATGTGTACGTGGCATAAGGCAGAATCCAATCTGTCTAGTAGATATTATATCATTTAAAAGTGTGTATATGTGTATGTGTGTGTATATATGTATGTGTAGCGGCCTCCACTCTCTCCTCTCTACTCTTCTTGCTCTGGCTTTTGTCTAGGGGTACTCTGGAGGAGAGAGTGCGGGGTCACCACGCCAAGTCCCCCTGCAAGTGTGTGCAGTGAGAGACAATCCTCTTTTTTACCTTCGGGTCGGTGTTCTGCATCTGGAGACCTCCTCCTGGTTTTCTCGAACAGTGTCTGCCAGTAAATGAGCCCCACACCACTAAAGTCCAACACTCCTTTATTCTTCCAATGACAGAGTAATGCACAGACAGTTGGACTCCCTCAACGAACAGAACAGACAGGGGGGGTGTGGATGCGAGTAGGCCCAGGCACAATGAACTCTCCACTTTCCTTCCTGAAAGTGGGTTGCGGTCTCCAAGCGAAGGGATTTCCTTCCAGGCAGTCTCCGATGGAAGGCTCACCTGTCACCGGCAATATGCTGCACCGGGTCTTCAAGCAAGTATCTCCCACCGGTCCATTACGCCTTCCGGATTCGGGTACCCACTCCCAGGGTCCCCTAGGATCTCCTTCCTTCGCGGAACTCAGTGTTGGGCACTGAGCTCCAGACCTCCATCCGAGTACCTCACCCCAGGCTAAAGGTGCCTGGGATGGAACACGACCTCCGAACGTCCTCTAGGCCTAGGCCGCCTAGAGGACCGACACGAACCACCGCCCACAGGCTGAAGGTGCCCGGGACTTGACCCTGTGACAAAGATGGCTGGCCCCCTTTATACCCTCTCCCAGCAAGCACAGGACAAAAAGGGAGCCCGGCACACAGCAATGGTTCAACCCCAGCCCAAGGCGACAGCGCCACCCGCTGGGCTGCAGGGAACTACACATCACTGGTGTCTCTGCCAGTTTTACATACACAGAAAAGTGTATACCCGCTACATATGTATGTATGTATGTGTGTATATATATATATTCCTAATCTCTTTATTTCCTACAGACAAATACTGCATCCAGCAAACACCTCTTTAATCCTCTCTTCCTCTGTCATCTCTTTTAGGGAAAAGCAGATAGTTTTATGTTGTGTGTAATGACAGCATGCAAGCTAGTTTTCATAAACTTGTCATTGACCAAAAAAGTATAAAAGTATTAAATGTGTGTGTGTGTGTATATGTATGTGTGTATATATATATACATATGTAGCACACAAATCCCTCTCTCCTGCTTACCTCCACTTGCAGGATAGGACACACCATGCCACATGCCCAGTCCATCTTGTAGAGGGTGAGCGGTGTTAATAGTTTTGGGTCCTGCAGCGAGTTACCTCTTTCCATTGGTTCTCCTCCCTAGAGTGTAGGGAAAATTCTATTCTCTCTCTCTTTTAAGAAGGCCATTGTACAGACAGTATTAAACCCAATAAAATAGTTTTATTTTGCTTGCTCACAACTTGACAGGAAAGGTTAGAGATAGAGTTGAACAGGGAGGCAGGTTCAGGCACGCGGCACTTAATTACCCTCGTCGCCACTCAAGCCTGAGTGGGTTTTGCTCACCCGGATAGTCCCCTCTCACGGTCCTAGCAGCCGGTGTGGAGCACAAACATTCACTTTTAAGTTTTTTTCCTAAGGATATGATTAGGACGTTAGCCTCTAAGTCCCAAACTTCCCAGCACTTGTAACACTTAAGACCTTAGGTGCCAATGGGCACGTTACAAGGCTTTTGGCGGATAATGGAATCCTTCCCTCTGACAGGTAACCAGGCCTCTCCAGAGACAGCGATTTCCTTCACCGATCTCCGGATAGGTCCTCCACTGGTTTCCTCTCTTTAAGAGCGGGTCACCCTCCCACTGGTACCCTGGGATTCCGCTGTTTTTCTGGTGTAGGCCTCAGCTAAAGGTGCTGGACCTACCTGGAACGATGCAGCCTTGGGCTAAAGGTGCCCGGGACTGAACACACACACGCACCCCTGGTCTGAAGGACCAAAGGGCGCAAACTGCTCTCCGAATAATGGCGTCTGCCCCTTATGTACCCTCTCCCAGCATGCACAGCGGGTAGACCACGCCCACTGCACGGCTGCCGAGAGAGGACACCCAATATCGCCGTAATGCCACCTGTGGTTCAACCCGAGACCTGGGCGACAGCGCCACCTACAGGTCACAGGGAACTGTACTGCCAGACAACATCACAACAGAGCAGAGGCCTATTGAAAGAATTTCAACAGCCTAAGCCTAACTATTTGCTCAGACCAACCCCTAAATTTAGGCATAGCGACCCCAGTTTTGGGGGTCCGCTACATATATATATATATATATATATGTAGCACTTACCCCCATTTAAGGGACCGGCTGGTTTTGTTGCATCTTGCAAACTACCTCCAAGGCTTCCGTTGTCAGGGTATAGAAAGTCTCCAGAAAGGCCAATGTCCACACAAATGTAAAACCCAAACAATCAGGCTTTATTTACTTTGCTGAGGGAACTTGAGAGGAAAGTAGGAAACGAGAGAAGAACAGGGGAAGGTTCAGGCACGCAGCACTAAAGGCACAACGTCGCCACTCAAGCCTGAGTGGGTATTACTCACCCGGATAGTCCCTTTCACTGGTCCTAGCAGCTGGGATGATGCACGGATCAAATTTTATCTGAGAACTTAAGGATGCGATCAGGAATCCTCTGCCACAGGATTATCAAAATCCCGAACCTCCCGGCCAAGCAATAGAGAGAACTTTTAGGCCAGATCAGCGTATTGCAGGGCTTAAAGTAATGGATCCCTCCTTAGGTGAGTCTCCAGGCCTCCTCCCGAGACAGCAGTACCGTCACGTCTCCTCTGGGGCAGATCCTCCCCTGGCCTCCTTTCCTAAGAGTGAGCTTTCCAAAGGTATAGGCCCCAGCCAGCAGAGCAGGGCCTACCAGGTAGCGATGTAACCTCGGGCTGAAGGTGCCCGGGGTTAGAACACACACGCACCCCGTGCCATGCGTGCCACGAGGCGCGCACACAGGACCCAATGGGCCTCCAGGAACGAACCAAATCAATGCTGTCTGCCCCTTATGTACCCTCTCCCAGCATGCACAGCGAGTTAACCATGCCCACTGCATGGCTACCGAGAAAGAACACCCAAGGTGTTGTGATACCCCTGTAGTTCAACCTGGGCTGGTGGTGGCAGTGCCACCTACAGGCGAACAGGGAACACTACTGCCAGGCAGTATCACACCCAGAGCAGAAGCAATTTTGAACAATCAACTGGTCTGAGCCCAACTATGGCTCAGACATACCCCTAAATTTACACATAGCGTCCCAACCATTTGGGAAGGGCGCTACACACATATATATATATATATATATATATATATATATATATATATATACAGGAAACTCCTCCTGTGATTGGAAGAAATTGTTTATCGTTTGGCAAAAAGTTTTCTTTGCGGTGTTACTACCAGGAGATATATAATGGTTGATATAGATGTCACCCCAAATTTTCACCTATGCTTCTTTTTTTTAAGCATGTATTTATTTCAGAGAACAGTATATTACGGCTTGCACAAATGGAATGCTTTAGCAATAGAGTATATAATGAGAACTTACACTGTCTGCAAGTCGCCTTGCACGCATGGGGTCATACAGAGTACAATGTTACATTGTATTTTATTACCTTCCTACTAACTATTCAAACGTACAGAAATAAGAGATATGCTAGATGAGAGCGCTTGATCATTTATGCTAAAACATGTGTAAATGGCCATCTGTCAAAGGCAACACATCAGGAAGCAGTAACAGTATCAGCTTAGCCATAAACCAGACCAGGCACTGTCAACTAGAATCCAACATCGCCACCATTTAAGTTTGATATTTTATTCTAATCTTATGCAATTTAGTGTGGAGTAGCCACCCTGGCGGTATGATTATTAAAAAAAAAAAAAAAAAAACCCCATTGAAATCCATGCATCCGAAGCCCTGCATGTAGATTAGGGGCCGGGCGCATAAATTAGGGGGACGATGCCCCTAATGGAGCGACCGCCACTGGTAGAAAGACAACCAGGTATGAATGTCTGGGCCTTAGGGTATATAGTTTGCAATAGTTTGGGGTGGAGCATTGATACCAATTTGATTTACCACATTGCTTATATGTGTATTACTTGTTATAATATATGTCTGGTAGTATTTTTATAATTGGTTATTGTTATTTATTGATTTGAGAGGCACAACACTTTGTTCAGATTTCTTATATGGTCTGAATGTATTCTAAGATGTACTGTAACTGCCCTACTGACACTGTCCACTTTTAAGTTGGGCTAGTAGTTCATATTGTTACAGTGATATTTGTTTTATTAATCAGTTGCCGACCTGACCACCTCATGTACATATACGTCGGCACTTTAAAGATGGATATCTCGGTAACGGCAGCAGCTGCTGCCACAACCGAGATATCCATCTTTTCTGTGAGCGGTCCTGTAAACGATAATGGTGGTCTCTGCAGCGGATTCGCCACAAGATCACCATTATCGGCGGCGGGAGAGGGCCCCCCTCCCGCCGCTCTCCCGCGCCCTCCGCTGCTTACCGGAGCCATCGGTAGCGGCGGAGGCGATCGGGTCCTTGTCCCTCTGTGGTATGGATACGAGTAAGGGGAAGATGGCCCCCACCTGTCTCCATACTATAGCAGGGCGGAAGCGACGTTAAAACGTCAGCTCCGCCCATACGACTTAAAGGGACATTTTTTTTTTATTGCATTTTAGTCTAAATATAAGATCTGAGGTCTTTTTGACCCCAGATCTCATATTTAAGAGGACCTGTCATGCTTTTTTCTATTACAAGGGATGTTTACATTCCTTGTACTGTAATAGGAAAAAAAGTGACCCATTTTTTTTTTAAAACAGTGTAAAGATGAATAAAATCAAGTAAAATAAATAAAATAATATATTTTTTTTATAAAGCGCCCCGTCCTGACAAGCTCGCGCGCAGAAGCGAACGCATACGTGAGCAGCGCCCGCATATGAAAACTGTGTTCAAACCACACAAGTGAGGTATCGCCGCAATCGTTAGAGCGAGAGCAATAATTCTAGCCCTAGACCTCCTCTGTAACTCAAAAGATGCAACCTATACCATTTTTTTTAACGTCGCCTATGGAGATTTTTAAGGGTAAAAGTTTGACGCCATTCCACGAGCGGGCGCAATTTTGAAGCGTGACATGTTGGGTATCAATTTACTCAGCGTAACATTATCTTTCACAATATAAAAAAAAATTGGGCTAACTTTACTGTTGTCTTATTTTTTAATTCAAAAAAGTGCATTTTTAAAAAAAAAAGTGCGCTTGTAAGACCACTGCGCAAATACAGTGTGACAAAAAGTATTGCAATGACCGCCATTTTATTCTCTAGGGTGTTAGAAAAAAACAATATATAATGTTTGGGGGTTCTAAGTAATTTTCTAGCAAAAAAAAAACAATTTTAAACTTGTAAACACTGAGTCTGAAACGGGCAAGGTCCTTACAACGGGATTCCACCCGCGCTTTTTTATTTTTAAAGTCAGCAGCTACTAACATTGTAGCTGCTGACTTTTAATAAGGACACTTACCTGTCCTACTCGCCCGTGATGTCGGGCCCGCGACGGCGATCGATCGGTGCTGGCAGGTCCCGGCTCCTCCATCCTGACTAAGGGAAACAGGCATTGAAGCCTTATGGCTTCACTGCCCGTTTCCTTCTGCGCATGCGCGACTCGCACTGCGCTTTGTGACTGGGCGGCTGCCTCCTGGGATACACAGTTCCCAGAAGGCAGCGCAGCCCATTCACAAGAAGAAGAAGCGGAAGGACATACACCGAGGCAAAGGAAGAGGCAGATTCCGCATAGCAACAGTCATTTCGGATGAGTATAATTATTATTATTTTTTCTATATTTTTTTTTTCTTTTTTTTATAGGAATTTTAATGTTTCTGGGTGGACCTCCGCTTTAAGTGATTAAACTAAGCTTATTTTATGGGTACAAGAATGCATTTGGTTTATTTAACCATGCCCCTTTAGGACCCTCCCGCTGTTGTGGTGTTTGTGTAGGCCTTCGCGCTACATGTGCAGTGAGTCATTATTACCAAAACTTTGAAATGACTAATATACACTATATTACCAAAAGTATTGGGACACCTACCTTTACACACACATGAACTTTAATAGCATCCCAGTCTTAGTCCATAGGGTTCAATATTTAGTTGGTCCACCCCTTTGCAGCTAATTTACATTAGACCCTTCTTTCCTTCTTTGTGTCTTTTTACTTTTTTTTTCCCTAAATAGAAAATAGAATATTGTTTTCTTTATAGAAACTGAATTTTTTATAGAACTCATCTGCCATTTATTGTTTGATTCACATGTATAGTTTCACACTATGGGGATTACATAAAACGTGTGGCACACAGTGCATTTACCCAGCTGTGCACATCTCTGCTTCACGCAGAGCACACCACAATTTTGGATGTTATGTGCTCACTTATTGCTGATCTGAATGTCAAACTGAAAAGGGTAGGTCTTGCCTTGATATAAATGTCAGTGTTAAAACCCTATTCAAGCCATGTGGTCAGATTAGAGATCATTTAAACAGGAGCATTTTAAAGGATTGCATCGGGTAGAACACAAAATGTAAGAAATATCAGTAGGCAAAACAAGTATAATAGATTGAATAGGTGACATGATCCTTGGAAAAATCAGGGGCATACTGCATTTTACAAATAAAATTCTTTGAGTCCAGATTGGCTGCAGATGAGAAGTGTTTGGCTGGTGATTCTGGCGTCGGTCATATGTTCCCCATCTAAGGCTGGCCATACATTATACAATTTTCTTGTACAATTTTCTGTTATATTTACCAAAACCATATAATAAGAGGTCAAACCTAAACACTTTCAATTTGTATGCAATCAGACAGGCCCTTGCACTACATAGTTGAAGGTAAATCTAAAGGAAATTGAATAAGAAAATTGTGTAATGTATTGCAAGCCTAATAGGTCTGACAGTATTCACTGAAAGGGTATGTAACCCCTAACAAATAAAATTTCTAACATACTCCCTTTTGGTCTGTTCAATATACAATCAAACGTGTTTTGTTTTATCAGTTTGTAGCGGGGGTCCCAATTTAGGGGGCTGCTATATTAAATTTAGGGGTGATTCGAGTGGTAGTTGGCTCGGATCTTCCAATTTGCTGGACTCTGCCTTGCTGCTGTTTTCACCTGGCGTGCAGTTCCCCTTAGAAGTATGGGTGGCGCTGTCACTTGTACTCGGGGTTGAACCACAGGTGATGGAGTGGCGATTGGGTGTCCTCTCTCGGCAGCCTGCAGTGGGCGTGGTCTACCCGCTGTGCATGCCGGAGAGGGTACAAAATGGGCAGACGCCATTGGTCAGGGTGGATTTACTACCCCGGGGACCTGTACCCGGGGGAACCTACGACTCTGGAGTCCAAGTTCAAGTGCATGGCCCTCCAGGCCATGGAGCCACGTGCGCCTCAGTCCCAGGCACCTTTAGTCCTGGGACTGCAACTTCAGCCCTGGGCCCAGCACCTTTAGCTGGAGCCCACTTCGGGGAGGAAGAATCCCAGAGTGCCGCCTTGCAAGGGGACCCGCATCTGAAAGAGGAGGCTGGGGGAGGACCGTTCCGAAGGACTGGTGAGATCACAGTGAAGGAAGGGGCCCAGTAACTCTCTGGAGGGATGTCATCCATCTGAAAAGGGATCTAACAACGTAACCATTAGTAGGTTCGGGACAATATAGATTCTGTGGCAGGGGATCTCCCGATCACATCTATCAAGGGAATCTGACTGTTCGAGCTACATGCCGGCTGCTAGTGCCATTGGGTGCCTATTCGGATGAGCTATACCCGCTCGGGATCGAGTGGCGAAGAAGCCAGGAGTGTCTGAATCTGATCTGCCCTTTCTAACACCTTTCTCTCTTCTCAACTTTGTGGTTATTCATGCATAAGGAAATAAACTCTACGTTGGAGTTGCTACTGGTGTGGACCTTGGAGTTACTTGGGGGTATAGAGACTTGTCCTTTACATTCTAGGGGATGAGAACCAACTTTAAGGAGAACCTTGCTGCAAGACCCGTAAGTTACAAGTGTGCTTAACCTCTGCAAACCAGAGGGTACGGGCATGGTGGCATAGTGTGCCTTTTTCTCCTGTGAGTGAGCCAAGGACGGGAGTGAAAGAGGGCGTGTGCTACAAGTTTAATGAAGGCAAACAAAATACCTGTTGATCTTGCAAGAAATCTTGTCAGCTGATGACTTCAGCCAGCCATACATGGAGTGAAATTTGGCCAGTTCAGTAGGCCCATATAGTACACCCTTACTTAGGTGATGAGAAGGAAGGAACCCTTACATACACAGGATGGAGAAGGAACCATTACATGACTGGTCCCCATATTTTGTTACTTCTCTCCCTTAAAATACCACTAAACATATTTGATGAAATCTTCTACTTTAAGATTGTGTTAGGACTCTCAAAATTGTCTTTACTTGGCAAAGCAATACAAACGGCTAAAATAATCCACAAAATTCAGTAATCTGAGTTTGGTGAAACTAGAGTAAGATGAACTCTGATTGGCAACCATGGTATGCTGAATTTGAGCTTTTCGCTATTGATGTGAAGTGTAAATTACAGCAACAATGCCCAAAGCAGTACAATAAAACATACAGTATTCAAATTAAAAATAGGCTTTAATCTAAAGTCATGGTATATACAGCTGCATTCGGTTACCCACAATATGATTTGAGCTTTCACTTGGTTATTGTACTCTAATGTAGGGTGCTTTCTAGTTGCTGTGGATTACTGTATTTTGCTTAACATCCACTAATGCCATTGCCAGTAAACTGTGTAGCACAAATTGACTCTTTTGAAGTCGAAGATTGCATTTTAGAGGGCAATTTCAGAAGCTACAACATTTCTCCATTGCAGTCCCCTGAGGTCCAGTAGTCAGAGTAATTTAGAAGGGAGAACTGTGTGCAATGATACCAGGAATATACTGAAAATAATTTCCTGATTTATGACCCAAGAAGTAGCTCTGATCATTTGTCCATAAGCTTGTCTATAAAAATAGCTGTGTGTATCCCTTACGTGTCTGGCATACAGAGTTTAGCCCTTAATCTCTCATAATCCTTGTTTATCAATGGGGTGAGCAGGTGGTGTCTTTGTCAGGAAGCTGGCTTTACGTATTGTGTGATGTCACACCTGGGAGGGCTCAGTGGTCACACATAGGTATAAATATATATGTATGTATATAGCTCCGATATCCGAGATCTACTGGAAAGCCTCATCAGTCCATACCCGCTCTTAGTCTAATCAGCATGAAGATAACATTGCATGGAAGGTGAGTGGCCACCCCACCACTTATGTACAGTTTACTTTTGTTATGTCTGGTTTCTGTAAATTAGAAATGTGTTCATGTTATGTGAAATATCTTGCTGGATTGTAAACTATGAGAGTTTTATGTTGTGACTGCTTTTTTCATAATAAACTCCAGCATTTGCCTGGTCTCCAGTGACAGGGGTTACACGTCACTGGCCTGAAACAACTACACAGTCAGAAGTCCTGACTTGCATGTTTCAGGTCAGTGATTCACCAATTAGAGAAGCCACATGATGAGCATGAAAACTAGGATAAAGCAGCTTTCAAAAACGAAATAAAACAAAACAGCAATGGCAGCTCCCATTTTTCTATCATGATATATTTGCTTTAAAGAGAAACGACAACAGTCTTGGGAGCATTTAGGGAAAACTTTTTTAAGCTGATGTTTTATATTTATTTTTGTACTATTTTTTACTAATAAATGTGCACCCGGGACACAAGATTTAGAAAGTATTATAGTTTTTCTGAAACAAGCGCACAGCAGAATCTGTTTTCCTACAGGCTTTCTCTCTCTGATTGACACTTCAAAACAGAGCCATCTGTACACAGCAAGAGGTGGTGGAGGGGAACTGCTCCAACTCTAAGGTGTTTTAAAATGAGCTCTGTAAACAAATTGCTTTTTTGTTTTGATAGACTATTTCAACAAACGTATAAAGGAGAGACTATGCTCCATCTGCTGGGTGAAAAGGGAGATACAAAGCATTCATATACAGTACAATATTATTTACCTGACAAAAAAGAGAAAATAATTGTAATTCTTAATTTTAGCATAGAAATAAAAAGAAAAAAGAGTGTGTGTGTTTGTGGTAGTGTGGTACCCCACCAGTGTATAAATACAGGATTCTCAACCAGGCAGGTTGAGGGGCTCCAGGGTATTTGCTTGTTTTGGAGGAAACTGGCTTTTTAATTTCCTCATGATTTACTAAAGTCCACTTTGGGACCTGGAGCTTGGGGATTTCTTAGAGATCCGGGTGGGATGAAATCCCCAGTCCTGGATCCGGGTTTTGAGACTCAACTGCACACTGATTGTTCAGGTGTGTGTGGGCCTGATAGTAGAGTCAGGACCAGCATTCTGGGCTCCACCCTCCCGACGAGTGCAGGTGTGCACTGGGGAAGCCACAGAGTGCAGGTGTGCACTGGGGAAGCCACAGAGTGCAGGTGTGCACTGGGGAAGCCACAGAGTGCAGGTGTGCACTGGAGAAGCCACAGAGTGCAGGTGTGCACTGGAGAAGCCACAGAGTGCAGGTGTGCACTGGAGAAGCCACAGAGTGCAGGTGTGCACTGGAGAAGCCACAGAGTGCAGGTGTGCACTGGAGAAGCCACAGAGTGCAGGTGTGCACTGCAGAAGCCACAGAGTGCAGGTGTGCACTGGGGAAGCCACAGAGTGCAGGTGTGCACTGGGGAAGCCACAGAGTGCAGGTGTGCACAGGGGAAGCCACAGAGTGCAGGTGTGCACTGGAGAAGCCACAGAGTGCAGGTGTGCACTGGAGAAGCCACAGAGTGCAGGTGTGCACTGGAGAAGCCACAGAGTGCAGGTGTGCACTGGAGAAGCCACAGAGTGCAGGTGTGCACTGGAGAAGCCACAGAGTGCAGGTGTGCACTGGGGAAGCCACAGAGTGCAGGTGTGCACTGGAGAAGCCACAGAGTGCAGGTGTGCACTGGAGAAGCCACAGAGTGCAAGTGTGCACTGGAGAAGCCACAGAGTGCAGGTGTGCACTGGGGAAGCCACAGAGTGCAGGTGTGCACTGGGGAAGCCACAGAGTGCAGGTGTGCACTGGAGAAGCCACAGAGTGCAGGTGTGCACTGGAGAAGCCACAGAGTGCAGGTGTGCACTGGAGAAGCCACAGAGTGCAGGTGTGCACTGGAGAAGCCACAGAGTGCAGGTGTGCACTGGAGAAGCCACAGAGTGCAGGTGTGCACTGGGGAAGCCACAGAGTGCAGGTGTGCACAGGGGAAGCCACAGAGTGCAGGTGTGCACTGGGGAAGCCACAGAGTGCAGGTGTGCACTGGAGAAGCCACAGAGTGCAGGTGTGCACTGGAGAAGCCACAGAGTGCAGGTGTGCACTGGAGAAGCCACAGAGTGCAGGTGTGCACTGGAGAAGCCACAGAGTGCAGGTGTGCACTGGAGAAGCCACAGAGTGCAGGTGTGCACTGGAGAAGCCACAGAGTGCAGGTGTGCACTGGAGAAGCCACAGAGTGCAAGTGTGCACTGGAGAAGCCACAGAGTGCAGGTGTGCACTGGAGAAGCCACAGAGTGCAGGTGTGCACTGGGGAAGCCACAGAGTGCAGGTGTGCACTGGGGAAGCCACAGAGTGCAGGTGTGCACTGGAGAAGCCACAGAGTGCAGGTGTGCACTGGAGAAGCCACAGAGTGCAGGTGTGCACTGGAGAAGCCACAGAGTGCAGGTGTGCACTGGGGAAGCCAGAGAGTGCAGGTGTGCACTGGAGAAGCCACAGAGTGCAGGTGTGCACTGGGGAAGCCAGAGAGTGCAAGTGTGCACTGGAGAAGCCACAGAGTGCAAGTGTGCACTGGGGAAGCCAGAGAGTGCTTGTCTGCACACTGGAAGCCAGAGTCCCAGGTCTGAGGGTCAGAGCAGTGGACCCAAGTCTGAGGATCAGAGCAGTGAGGGGCTGCTATCTAAATGGACGGTGTTGCCAAGGGAAAAGTCTGTAGGAGACAGATGAAAGCCTGAAGTGGAAGGCCTGAGCAGCACTGCTGTATGTACAGGTCCTTCTCAAAAAATTAGCATATTGTGATAAAGTTCATTATTTTCTGTAATGTACTGATAAACATTAGACTTTCATATATTTTAGATTCATTACACACAACTGAAGTAGTTCAAGCCTTTTCTTGTTTTAATATTGATGATTTTGGCATACAGCTCATGAAAACCCAAAAATCCTATCTCAAAAAATTAGCATATCATGAAAAGGTTCTCTAAACGAGCTATTAACCTAATCATCTGAATCAACTAATTAACTCTAAACACCTGCAAAAGATTCCTGAGGCTTTTAAAAACTCCCAGCCTGGTTCATTACTCAAAACCGCAATCGTGGGTAAGACTGCCGACCTGACTGCTGTCCAGAAGGCCATCATTGACACCCTCAAGCAAGAGGGTAAGACACAGAAAGAAATTTCTGAACGAATAGGCTGTTCCCAGAGTGCTGTATCAAGGCACCTCAGTGGGAAGTCTGTGGGAAGGAAAAAGTGTGGCAGAAAACGCTGCACAATGAGAAGAGGTGACCGGACCCTGAAGAAGATTGTGGAGAAGGACCGATTCCAGACCTTGGAGGACCTGCGGAAGCAGTGGACTGAGTCTGGAGTAGAAACATCCAGAGCCACCGTGAACAGGCGTGTGCAGGAAATGGGCTACAGGTGCCGCATTCCCCAGGTCAAGCCACTTTTGAACCAGAAACAGCGGCAGAAGCGCCTGACCTGGGCTACAGAGAAGCAGCACTGGACTGTTGCTCAGTGGTCCAAAGTACTTTTTTCGGATGAAAGCAAATTTTGCATGTCATTCGGAAATCAAGGTGCCAGAGTCTGGAGGAAAACTGGGGAGAGGGAAATGCCAAAATGCCTGAAGTCCAGTGTCAAGTACCCACAGTCAGTGATGGTCTGGGGTGCCATGTCAGCTGCTGGTGTTGCTCCACTGTGTTTTATCAAGGGCAGGGTCAATGCAGCTAGCTATCAGGAGATTTTGGAGCACTTCATGCTTCCATCTGCTGAAAAGCTTTATGGAGATGAAGATTTCATTTTTCAGCACGACCTGGCACCTGCTCACAGTGCCAAAACCACTGGTAAATGGTTTACTGACCATGGTATTACTGTGCTCAATTGGCCTGCCAACTCTCCTGACCTGAACCCCATAGAGAATCTGTGGGATATTGGGAAGAGAAAGTTGAGAGACGCAAGACCCAACACTCTGGATGAGCTTAAGGCCGCTATCGAAGCATCCTGGGCCTCCATAACACCTCAGCAGTGCCACAGGCTGGTTGCCTCCATGCCACGCCGCATTGAAGCAGTAATTTCTGCAAAAGGATTCCCGACCAAGTATTGAGTGCATAACTGAACATAATTATTTGAAGGTTGACTTTTTTTGTATTAAAAACACTTTTCTTTTATTGGTCGGATGAAATATGCTAATTTTTTGAGATAGGATTTTTGGGTTTTCATGAGCTGTATGCCAAAATCATCAATATTAAAACAAGAAAAGGCTTGAACTACTTCAGTTGTGTGTAATGAATCTAAAATATATGAAAGTCTAATGTTTATCAGTACATTACAGAAAATAATGAACTTTATCACAATATGCTAATTTTTTGAGAAGGACCTGTATAAGCCAGGAGGCTAAATGACATTTTGTTGATGAATAGGAGTGCTGAAACCCCTGCGAGGGAAACCTTTCATTTTGAACTTCTTTTAATAAAAATGGACAAAAAAAAGCCCTTAAAAAGAAGAACCAGCGAGTGGCGGTGTCCTTCAAGTTCTACATTTGATGCTAGTCCTTCACAGTATATATATATATATATATATATATATATATATATATATATATATATATATATATACCAATTATTAAGCAATGGGAAATAACATCAAATTGGTATGATTTGTAACACAGTCAATTGTTATAAACACTTGTTTACGGTCTCTCTTTGTGCATGTATTACATGAAATGAAATGGTATGTCATGTATGAAACTGATGCCGATGGATGGATTATCATTCAAAGCCAATCTGAAGACATAGAAACAGGCATATATAATTTTACACAGACATGGTGCAATGGTGATATCTGTATGCTGCTCACTTACACTGGCTGTCTGTTTTATTATCAGGGTGCCAGCTCTGCCCGTGAAGAATCTAAATGGAACAGGCCCTGTGCATCCAGCTCTGGCAGGTCAGTAGAATATTGCTGTATACGGTACATGGTTTGAAGTGAAAACACATAGACATAATGCACAAATATACTTAAAAATTGGGCATTTAGATGCAGCATGCCTAAAAAAAAAATGTTAGATAATTTCCTTAAAGTGGAGCTCCACCCTAAATTTGCACTTCTGCTAATCAGAACCCTCCCCCCCCCCCCTCCGGTGTCACAATTGACACCTTTCAGGGGGGAGGGGGGTGAAGATACCTGTCTAAGACAGGTATTTTCACCCACATCCGGGAGTCCTCTCTTTGGGAATCTGCGGGAGTGACGTCACTTCCCCCAGACTTCCCGTAGTGTTCTGGGAGACACTCGGCTCCCAGAACACAGGAGGACGAATCAGAACGGCGCAGCTCGACTCGCGCATGCGCCGTAGGGAACCGGGCAGTGAAGCCGCAAGGCTTCACTTCCAGAAAAGCCCGGAGCAAGGAATGCAATGAATGGGTGAAGGGCGAACATGACTAGGGAAACAGGGACTTATGTGAAGGATTAGGGGATTGGTGGGGTAAGACTGAGGAAGAGGGGATAAGATTGGTGGGTTAATTTGGGTGGGAGGGGGCATTGAGTGTATAAAGGAAGACTCCGCCCCCTCCTCGGATAACATGCGGCGCTGAGAAAGTTCAGGATGGCAGACTTGGAGCAGCTCCTGGCCCAATTGCGGGCAGAAACAGCGGCGCGAGGTCCGCAGTGGGCCCAGGAACATTTAGGGCCTTTGCTCGGGCGTCCGTTGGAGGAAGAGATTAATGGGGGGAGAGTGTCAGCGCGAGCTCGGCAGTCCAAACCGCCGGAGCGCTTCTCTCCTGACCTCTCCTCCGGAGCTCGCAGACAAATAGGGAATCCCCATTCGCGGGCCCCTTCGGGTCCTCCCGCGAAGCGAGCTGCTGTCGCTGGGTTGGACGCCGGAAGGAATCCCCGGCAGAGTCGGAGCTCCGCGGGGGGCCGTTCCGGGAGTTCCGGAGCGGCCACCAGGCCCGCACGGCGATGGGAGTCGGAAGCAGCGGGCCCCGCCCCCAGAGTGATGTCACCGGGGACGGCGCCTCGGCGGGGGAGATCCAGTGTGGCGGTGGCCGGGCCTTCCACTGCGGCGGCCGGGGACCTTGCGGCGGAGGAGCAGAGGGAAGAGGCAGCGGACGTAGGCGACAGGGCTGGACGGAGCCCCCCCGGCCTGGGCAAGGCAACGAAAAAATCGGTGGGCGGGTCCAGAACACGAAGAAGGAGTCGGTGTGGAGCGGGACCCTCGGCATCCAGGGATCCTTCTCCTGGAGGGCTTGCATCGGGAGCGGAAGGGGAGGAGCAACGGTCGGACGGTGCAGGATCGGAATCGGAGGCGGAACGTGAGCCTCTCGGAAGGTCAGCATCGATGGAGGCGGGACGGTCGGCTGGTGGGTCGCTTCCTAGGCAGCCCGGTAAGTTTGTTTTTCCTTTATCTTCACTGGGTCAGTCACAGGTGTGGGGTGCTGGGGGCTGCAGTGGTAGGGGTGATGCTGGGACGTCCGGGTGGGGGTACTCGGCTGGGGATGGTGATTTGGCAGACCGGGGTCAGAGGTCGGTGGTAGGGATGGATACAAGTATGAGGGGGTTTTTAGCAGGGATCAAGGAATTGGTGGACAGGTTTGAAAATTCAGCAGGTGGGGCGCCATGCCCGTCAGAGGCATGGGTTCCCCCGGTGGGGGGGATGGCTGGAGCGGGGTGGCAGGGGCAGCGGTGGTGGTGCCACAGCAGGGGGGGACGGAAAGTCCTCCGGTAAGGAAGGAGGGGGTTGATACGCCCGCGGCAGTGGGGGAGACGGGCAGGCAGGACCTGGTAAGGTTGGCTGATGCGGCGATGTGCGAGGTCTATATCTGTTTTGAGGGACCGTTGGGAGCGCATTTAAAGGTGGAGGTACGTGACAAGATTTGGAAAGGTGAGTATGTGGAGATATTTTCACTGCTGCCGTTGGGGAAGTTCAACTTGGACAGAGTCAAGCCGGATGACTCCAAGAAGGAAGATGAGGAGAAGCGTAGGTATCGCCTTATCCCTCGGACATTTACAAATTGGCTGCAGGCATTTGGCATTTTGGCAAGTGTGATAGGGGTAAAGAAGCCGGAGTTCTGCTCTGCTCTGTTTTGCTACCAGGATGCGATAGGGGAAGCATACAGAACCTTCGGGGGCACGGCTTGGTTGAGGTACGATGAGCAGTTTCGCCAGAGGATGGCGATGCGGCCGGAGTTAAGATGGGACCACAAAGACATTAGTTTGTGGATGCGATTGATGACTTCGGCGAGGGCCCCGAATCAGTTTTTTCAGGGGGGGGGGGGGCCGGTGGATCGTCTTCCCCTGGACAACCGGCCGGTAAGGCAAAAGGGGTGTGTTGGCAGTTTAATTCGGGTACATGCAAGTTTGGAGGAACGTGCCGTTTCAAACATGAGTGTTCCGGATGCGGGGGTTCCCACCCCTCGTCTAGATGCTTTAAGCAAGGGAAGAACCGTTCCGGAGAACTTGCGAATAAGAGGGAAGACGCCGGTGATGGTGGAAAGGATGCGGCCGTTTCTAGGTAGGTATCCGGACAGGGAGGCTGCGCGGTTGTTGGAAAGGGGGTTTGCGGAGGGTTTTCGTATTCCATGCTCGTTGAGGGAGGTTCCCCCCGTGCCGCGCAATTTGCGATCGGCGTTGCTACATGGCGACGTAGTTTCGGAGAAACTACAAAAGGAAGTGGCGTTGGGCCGCATGAGCGGCCCATTTACAGTTCCCCGTTAAAGGATTTGGTGGTCTCTCCGCTGGGTGTGGTGCCAAAAAAGGAGCCGAATAAATTTCGGCTCATTCACCACCTTTCTTTTCCTAAAGGGGGGTCGGTTAATGACGCCATTGAGCCGGATGCTTGCACGGTGAGTTACACATCATTCGATGCAGCAGTGGTTAGGGTCCGGCATTATGGAAAGGGGGCTCTCATGGCAAAATCAGATGTGGAGGCGGCCTTTCGGCTTCTTCCGGTGCACTCGGATAGTTTTAGATTATTGGGGTGTCATTGGAACGGGGAGTTTTATGTGGACCAGTGCCTGCCTATGGGCTGTTCCATATCGTGTGCATTATTTGAGGAGTTTAGCTCCTTTCTGGAATGGGTGGTCAGGGACGTGGCAGGGGTAAATTCGGTCATACACTATCTGGATGACTTCCTCTGCGTGGGCCCGGCTTCATCCAGGGATTGTGCGATTCTGTTAGCAACGCTGGAGCACATGGCGGATCGTTTTGGCGTCCCATTGGCGCCGGACAAGACGGAGGGGCCAATGACGGTCATTACGTTTTTAGGGATAACGCTGGATTCAGAAGCCATGGAATGCCGTTTACCGGAAGATAAGCTTGCGGATCTGAAAAGAGAACTTAAGCTGATGTTGGGTTTGCGCAAGGTACAGCTGCGAACGCTGCAATCTTTATTGGGGAAGCTGAATTTCGCCTGTCGCATTTTACCGATGGGGAGAGCGTTTTGCCGACGGTTGTCGGCAAGTACGGCGGGGGTGCAGTCGCCTCGACATTTTGTTAGGCTGGTACGTTCACACAGGTCTGATCTGCAGGTCTGGCATACATTCTTGGAGTCCTTCAATGGTAGGGCATTATGGATGTCGGGCCCGGTCAGCAACTTTGATATGGATTTGTTCACAGACGCTGCGGGCTCAGCAGGTTTTGGGGCTTTTTTCCAAGGCCGATGGAGTGCGGGTTCGTGGCCACAGAGTTGGGTGGAGGCAGGCTTCATAAAGAATATGTTGCTGCTGGAACTGTTTCCAGTAGTATTGGCGGTGGAACTATGGGGCGAGGCTTTCCGGGATCGGAAGGTGCGTTTTCACATCGACAACATGGGCGTGGTGCAGGTGATTAACAGAGCATCGGCGGCATCGCCTGCTACAACAGCTGGTGTTGAGATGCCTACAGTTAAACATCTTCATGTATGCTGTTCACCTTCCGGGAGTGGACAATGTGGTGGCTGACGCTTTATCTCGCTTTCAGTGGGACAGGTTCCGAGAGTTGGCACCGGACGCGGAGCAACGAGGGGTACCTTGTCCAGACTGGCTGTGGAAGATTGCGTTAGATTAGTCGCCGGATGGATCAGCAAGTCGGTGAGTGAGACGACGTGGGCTGCATATCAGAAAGTTTGGTTGGAATGGGCGGATCTGGGTAGAATGACGGGAGTTGAGATTGAGGGTCCGGAGGTGAGGTTGCTAGTCTTGTACTTTATATCCAGGAGCATGGAAGCGGGGGTGTCGGTATCCGCGCTGGATAAAAAGGTTGCGGGATTGGCATTTTTGTTTAAATGGCAAGGTTTGCCTGATTACACAAAAGACTTCTGGGTTCGACAAGCGCTCAGAGGTTATAGGCGGGTTAGGCCGTTTAAAGACACCAGACGCCCGGTGTCCTTTGGGGTCCTGAAGGGGGTGTTGGCTAAGCTACGGGAGGTTTGCACCTCGGAATACGAAGCTGCCTTGTTTCGAGTGGCATTTTCCTTGGCATTCTTTGGGGCGTTCAGGATTGGCGAGCTGGTTAGCCCGTCTAAGAAAGTGCACGGGGGGATTGGGGCTAATGAAGTGCGTTGCCAGGAGGATAGAGTGTCCTTGTGGTTACGTAGATCAAAAACGGATCAAAAAGGGAGGGGCAAGAGAGTTCAGATTTTTTCATTGCCGGGCTCACCGCTTTGTCCGGTTGGGGCCGTTCGGGGCTTTCTGGTGGTACGCCCAGGGAACGTGGGGTCCTTTCTGATACATGCGGATGGGTGTCCGTTGTCCAGGTTTCAGTTCATATCGGTTTTCTGAAAATGTTTGGGGTGCCTGGGTTTAGAGGCGAAAGAATTTTCGTCACATTCGTTCAGAATTGGGGCGGCTACGGAAGCGGCTCGGAGTGGGTTGGATAGTGAGTCGGTCAAGCGCATTGGGAGATGGGAATCAAGGGGATTTCGATCTTACATTCGCCCTCACTTAGTGGTAGGGGTGTGAGGAGAATAGGAGGAAGGGTATGAGGAGAGAAGGAGTGGGGCTGATTGGAGTTTAAAAAAAAAAAAAAAAAAAACATAATAATGAGGTTAAGTTGACAGGTTTGGCTGTGGTTACGGTGGATACATGTTTTTCTCTCTTTCAGGTGTGGCGCCGGCGTTGGTCTGGATACTGGGGCACTCTTACGTGTACAGGGGGGGTAAGAGGGCTGAGGCAAGGCCGGAAGGTCGGCAATTGGGGTTTCCGAGGCAGGAGGCCCGGATTCGCTGGCTGGGAATTCCGGGAATGTTATGGAGTAGGACGGTTCCAGAAGTGCATCGTTATGCGTGACTGGACCGACCACCTGACGTTTTAATTTTGCACGTAGGTGGGAATGACTTAGGTGTTAGATCTATGCTGGATGTGACGAAGGATATCAAATTTGATATTCTTCGTCTTCGTATGGCATTCCCGGAAATGGTGATAGTGTGGTCCGACATGGTGGCTCGCACTTCATGGCGGACGGCTAGATCCATAGAAGGCATCAATAGGGCGCGGAGGAAAGTTAATCGGGATGTGGCCAGGTTCATGGTTAGGAATGGGGGTTTGGTGATACGCCATTTTGAGCTGGAGTTGGAGACATGGCGGTACCTTCGGGATGATGGGGTACACCTCAGTGATGTGGGTACAGACCTATGGGCGTTAGGATTACAGGATGGTATACAGAGGGCTCTCAGGGTGTGGAGGGGCACCCAATTGTAAAGGTTTTTACATTTGGGTGCTGTGGCGGGTGTCTGTTCTTTGCAGGGGAAGGATGATACCTCGGAAAGAAGGGTTCAGGACCTGTCGTTGGTATGGGTCCTGACGGTGGGCTTACAGTTAACGGAGGTTTAGCTGGAAGCATTGGGATGGTGCACTGCGGTCATGGTTGTCTCTGAGCCAGCATGTCGGCTTGAGGCCTATTAGCGGAGTTTGAGAAGTACCGCAGTGCAATAATGGACACAAAAAGTTAATAGAGGTTCCTGCAGAGAGCGACACCAGTAATTTACTGAGGGTCCTTTAGGACAGAGTTTATGGGTACTGTTAAAAAAAGTTATACAGCGTTTTAATAAATAAGGCTGCTACGGCCTATATATATTTCTCCAACTCCTGGTGTGGTCTCGTTTACTTAGTAATAAGTAGATAATAAATAAGGGGTATATATAATAAGGACATCTGTTATACGATAGTCAAGAAAAGCCCGGAGCAAGGAATGCAATGAATGGGTGAAGGGCGAACATGACTAGGGAAACAGGGACTTATGTGAAGGATTAGGGGATTGGTGGGGTAAGACTGAGGAAGAGGGGATAAGATTGGTGGGTTAATTTGGGTGGGAGGGGGCATTGAGTGTATAAAGGAAGACTCCGCCCCCTCCTCGGATAACATGCGGCGCTGAGAAAGTTCCCGCCCACCCTCCCCAGAATTTGGACGGAGTGGGGGATGTTGTCTCTACATTTTGTTTTACAGGTACAAGTGGGGTCATTGCAGATGTCATGGCAGTGGCGGGTGTCTGTTCTTTGCAGGGGAAGGATGATACCTCGGAAAGAAGGGTTCAGGACCTGTCGTTGGTATGGGTCCTGACGGTGGGCTTACAGTTAACGGAGGTTTAGCTGGAAGCATTGGGATGGTGCACTGCGGTCATGGTTGTCTCTGAGCCAGCATGTCGGCTTGAGGCCTATTAGCGGAGTTTGAGAAGTACCGCAGTGCAATAATGGACACAAAAAGTTAATAGAGGTTCCTGCAGAGAGCGACACCAGTAATTTACTGAGGGTCCTTTAGGACAGAGTTTATGGGTACTGTTAAAAAAAGTTATACAGCGTTTTAATAAATAAGGCTGCTACGGCCTATATATATTTCTCCAACTCCTGGTGTGGTCTCGTTTACTTAGTAATAAGTAGATAATAAATAAGGGGTATATATAATAAGGACATCTGTTATACGATAGTCATGGTTCCCTCAGCGAGGATGGCGGAGGGGGCAGCAGAGTGACGAGCGATCGCTCGTCCTCTGCTGCGGACGTCGCTGGACTCCAGGACAGGTAAGTGTCCAAATATTAAAAGTCAGCAGCTGCTGTAGCTGCTGGCTTTTAATATTTATTTTTTTGGCGGAGCTCCGCTTTAAATCATCAGATTAAGCATTGTATCAACAAGAAGCATTGGGTAGGCCTCTCTAGAACAGTGTCCCTATGTAGCGCCCTCCCCAAAAGGTTGGGATGCTATTTAAAATATAGAGGGATGTCTGAGCCAGTAGTTGGGCTCAGGCGGCTAAATTACATTTAAATTTACCTCTGTTCTAGCTGTGGTTTGCCCGATAGCATTTTCCCTTATTGCCTGTAGGTGGCGTTACCACCTCAGGCACCTGTTGGAACACGGGCAGATCATGGTGCATTGAGTGGCCCCTCTCGGCAGCGGTGCAGTGGGAGTGGTCGACCCATTGTGCCTGCTGGGAGGGGATACTTAAGGGGCAGCCATTGATTGGGGTCCGTCTTCGCCCCGCAGCCCTCCGGGCGCGAGGTGTGTGATCCCACGTTGGCCCGAGGCTGCATCGCTATATCCAGTAGGCCCAGCTAGTCTGGATGGGGCCTGCATACTGACATTGTGTGGACATTGCATTACTACAGACTTTCCTACCCGGACAAAACTAACCAGGCCCTCTAGGGGGTATTGCTACACCTATAAATGACAAATTATTTTTGTCCAGTGAGCCATGGTGTAGGGCGATTTGTTACACTGGTGACTATTTCAGTTCAATTACAGTTGCAAATAAGATATTCAGATATTACAAGTGACAGTGAGCCTAAAATGTAATTCCTGTCTAATATTATACAGTATTAGGTAATGATGTTGTAGATGTAGCACTACTAAAGTGTAGACCTGTGCAGTAATGGCATATTATGTTGCTGTTTTATCACAGTGCAGCACACTTCATAGAAAAAAAAGAAATGCATTGAGTACAACCAAGAGAAAATAAAGCGATCCCTCTCTCTTCAGCCCCCCTCTCTCTCACCCCCTCTCTCTTCAGCACCCCTCACACTTAACCACCCCCCTCTCTCTTTAGCCCCCCTCACACTCAACCCTCTCTCTCTCTCTCTCTCTCTCTCTCTCTCTCTCCTGTGAAATTCATTAAAGCGGAGCTCCGCCGTAAATTTTTTTATTAAAAGCCAGCAGCTACAAATACTGCAGCTGCTGACTTTTAATAAATGGACACTTACCTGTCCTCGAGTCCAGGGACTTCGGCAGCAGAAGACGAGCAATCGCTCGTCTCTTGGCTGCCCCCACCACCATCATCGGTGAGGGAATCAGGAAGTGAAGCATTGCGGCTTCACTGCCCGGTTCCCTACTGCGCATGCGCGAGTCGCGCTGCGCCATCCTCACTGTTCCCCGCTGTGTTCTGGGAGCCGTGTGTTTCCCAGAACACAACGGGGGACAGGGACGGGAAGTGGAGTAATGCCCCCAGTTTCTCGCAGAATCTATGCCCGGAAGTGGGTGCAAATACCTGTCTAAGACAGGTATCTGCACCCCCTCCCCTCTGAAAGGTGCCAATTGTGGCACCGGAGGGGGGGAGGAATCCGATGAGCGGAAGTTCCACTTTAGGGTGGAGCTCCGCTTTAACAATGTTGGTCAGTAAAGTGCAACAAGAAGGGGTTAATGTTCTTCCACTGGTCGCTGATGCCTTTGTGACCGGTGACAGTGTTATAGGAAGGGGGAAAGAGGCACGTTACAAAAAAGTTGAAAGGGCAGCTTTCGTTTTAGGAAAACGTTGGTCTCCTGCGCTTACAGGACTTGGCTGTGCTGTATGGCAGAGCTGTGTATTTCATGAATAGATGGACAAAAAAATAAAAAATTAAAGGAAAAACATGCACAAATGTATTGTGTATTTTTTCCACAAAAAAAAAAATAAGATGAGAGAAAAGGCCAAGGAGTGAAGTGTTCATCCACCTGTCCTGCAGGCGGATACAAAATACAAAAAAGTAGTATTTCCTGGTAAAAACAAGTCAATGGTAGTTGCATTGAACATGAAGGCATAAAAAACTATAGCTCATATATGTGAATAAATTGTTAAACGTTTTTCTACATTTAAAAGTTTTTCTACATTTTCACAGGAATGACTGGAATTCTGATGTGCGCAGCTGGATTGCCTGTTTGCTTAACCAGAGCCCCTAAACCCATCCTGCACCCACCGCCTGTCAGCAAAGAGGATATCAAACCTGTCAGTGGTATCAGTGGCATCTGCAGAAAAACTAAAAAGAAGCATCTCAAAAAAAGTAAGTAAGATAGCAAAACATGTAAAGGTGGGCTCATTGATGGATACAATAAAGTATATAAAGTATGCAGACAATTAAATCCAGTTTTGTATCTGATTTAAAGGGCCAGTCCGGTAAAAAAATGGAAATATCCATTTTGGGTGGAGAATCAAACCACCTGACATTTTATTTTTTTATCTCTTAAGGGTTTATTGGTAAGATCGCTGCTCCTAAAGCCCCGTACACACGGTCGGACTTCCATCGTACTTTTCCGTGGTTTTTTGTCCGAACAGAGTTGGTCGAGAACACCTATAGCATACACACGCTCGGACTTTTCTGCAAACTTTCCCAAAACTTTTTGCAACATCGCATGGTTTTTCTGCTCTTTACCGCCACCCTTTGGTCAACTTCTGCTATTGTTGGTTGATTTTAACATTAGTTGTTTTGTCCATCGGACAAAAGTCCGATGGTTTTCTGTACACACGGTCAGACTTTGCTCCATCGGACTTTTGTTGGGCAAAAGTTTGTCCGTTTGCAGACCCAACTTTTGTCCGATGAAAACAAGAAAAAAAGCAAAAAAAGTTTGTCCGATGGAGCGTACACAGTCGGATTGTTGGTCCAACTTGCTCAAAACTAAGTTTGTTGGGCAAAAGTCCGACCGTGTGTACGGGGCTTTAGTTACTGGGTGTGCACACCAGAGTTTAGTGTCACTTTAGCATCTACCTCCTCTATATGACAAAATTATTTTCACTAATAAAACATAATAATGGTCAGAAAATAAACCAAGACAGTTAAAATTGTAGTCATTGGTGGTCAGTGTTGAAAGGCCTCCTTACCCTGAATCTTGGTATGGTCCCAATGAATTCTTTTATTTATGCTGTATTATACAAAATGCACCAGGAGGAATTGGAGTACACAAGAGTAAATTGGAACAACCAATACTCCCAGTTGGATAGAAAGAAGTAAACATTTTGAACAGGGAAATATTGCTACTAAAGGATTTTAGACATGAAGGAGTGAAGGGATAACAATGAACAGCTATAGGCTTCACCTTTAGCTAATTTTTTTAAAGTTTTGGGTAAACAGATTATTCAGTCTAAAGGTGAACATACTGGCACTTTTTTTTTTTTTTTTTTAACCTTTTCTCTGCATACTCCACTCACAACAAGGGCATAATTCTCATTGGCCTGGCAGGACTTGGTTCTTTCATGCCAATGTAATAGCACACATGTAAGTGTAGCGGGGTCTTCAAAGTTAGTGGGATACACCTGGGGGTAGAGAGACCCAGGTGTGTAATTATGTCAGGGATTAGACCCCTTTTTCTTATTCGTGGAGGATTGGGTGGTGTAATATTTTCTTTGACCAGTGGGTGTCAGTGTACCTACTGGCTCGAGGTAGAATCACTACCACAGTGCTACCCTTCTTTGTCCCTTCCTGGAGATGGTACGGCTGGGGCGGGGAACCCGCCGTGGTGTCGATGGGAGGAGATAAAAGGGGGAGACGCCCTCGCCACGAGGTTCCTTTTTTGGGAGAGATCATCTCTTCACGCACCCAGGCACCTTCGGCCTGGGTGCGGGCGGTTCAAGGTTCCGGCCTAGGCGCCCAAGGCCTGGCCGGAACGAAGATGGAGTCCATCCCGGGCACCTTCAGCCTGGGGTGAGGTACTATTAAGGAGGCCTGGGACCCGGTGACTCCGACTGGGTCCCACGAGGGTGAAGTTGCTCCAGAGCGCCCATATCTGAGGTGAGGAGGCTGGGGGGGGGTCACCCGTCCGAAGACCCGGTGTAGCGTCAACCCTGTGACGGATGGGCCTTCAGTAACTCCCTTGGAGGACATCTTCCCCTGATATGGGCTACAGCGCAGCAGAGGAGCTTTCATCAAGACTCCTGCAACCCCTGGTCATAGCACAGGGAGTGTAGGGACTATGAACCTGTACAGTGCCTCGACCTGCTCCCCCATCGTATCATGCCGTTGCATTTGACTGTATGTGGAGATACGCAATAAACCTGAGTTTGGACTTTGATGGGTGTATGGACTCTGTTGATGGGAACAAAGGGAGATTCCGGCACGGGAGGACTGACCCTCATAACCAGCACACATTTGGCCCGAGGAAAAAGATTGATACTGGCCTTCACCTCACCCACATGCACGGGGAGGACATGGGCCGTAGCGCACCTCACTCTGTCGCTCGACATACCCCTAGCTAAAGAGGTCGGGGTGAGGCCGCTACACGTGGGGGCTCGTGAGTCCGGGATGAAATGTGTGTTGACCCTGAGGTTTGGAACGGCTGTGTTTGAACTTTGCTGCCCGGAGGAGGTCCGAGCAGGTCGGCCATGTGATTGGCCAAAGTGCGTCCCTGTGCTCGAAGTCGTGGAAATTTCCCTGAAAAACCGGGAGAGGCCCATGCAGAAAGAGCGGGAAGAGGGAGGAGTCCAGCCGTGTGACGAACTACATGTGGGGACTTTTGCTGCACTGCGCCACGAGGCACCCCATGACTGCGCAATTCGTGGGAGGAGACTGAAGGAAGCCCGCGAAAACGTGCAAGTCGTGGGAGGAGTCTGGCCACGTGTGGAGATACACGTGGAGACTCCGGCGCGAGGTCAGCGCGTGATGGAGCAGCAAGTGGTCGGAGTGAACTCAGGCTCCCCGTAGATGCCGGTACCTTATCCTTTCAAGATGACTACATTTGCTGCACCCATTACAGACACGGGGATAAGGCTCAGGCCCCGGGGACAGTTGGCTCTGTATTCATGCAGAGACACGGAGGCCCTCGGTGTGATCTGTCCCGGATGCTCGGGACTGGTGGTCCAACTAAAGCCATTCGGGCGATGCGAAGCATGCAAGGAGTTTCTTTTTGAGGTTGAACCACACACGGAAAGGCCCCGGGCCCTACGCCTCAACTGCATCACAGGAACCGCCACTCCGGAGGGAGAGATCAAAGCCTTTGCGGAGTTTCCCGTGCGCGCTGACCAGGGCGAAGTGACTGCCCAACCAGAGACTGAGAGAGAAAAATCCGAGGACACTGCTTCGGTCACTACAGACTCCCTGCTCCCACCTCCGAAGAGGAAAGTCGGCCTGGTACAGGCATCCTATGGTCGTGGTCGAGCTTCACCCCGCCGCTTGCCTGGCCTGGATGGCGCCGGTAGAGACGAGAGTCCCGGACATTCCAGTTCTTCAGAAGGTCCAGGTGAGCCAGGGGCTGGGACTGTGGTGTTGGTTGGAGGTGTCGGGGGTCCACAGTCGGTGGAGCCCGCAAGGGAGGGTAGCCTTCCGTCTACTAGAGACTACCTTCCTGCTGAGATGTATGACACCTCCGACTTAGAGTCATTGTCAGACTGTGGGGATGACGGAGAGATAGACGAACTGTTTCACCGGAAGGGCTGGGACAGACGCCCACTACCTGTGCTGAGTAAATCGCAGGATTCCCCCATGTCCATAGAAGACAGTACGCTCCGGGTGAAGGCCCCGGAGTTCCAGAGGAAATCTAGTCCTCCGAACAACTTTCCGCATTCAACTATATCACCCGCTCTGATGTTGGGGATGCAGCGTGCTTCGTTGCGGGCACCAAAGACAAAGAAACCCGAGATGGTGAAGGTACCTCGGCACCCGGAGGCCATTGTACAGCCAGGAGAAGGTGAGCGAGATGTGATGCCACCTCTAGCCAGGTTGCAGAGACTTTTCTCCCAGAGAGTCGCCCGTGAATATGGGTGGGAGTACCCCTACTTGCCTCGGGACCTATTGTATGAAGTCGAGGTCCTGCGACCAAGGTGGTATGACGAGTTTGTATGGGAAAAACTTAAAGTACCCCATGCCAGGCGATACCTGTCATGTTCGGCGCCTGTGTCTAAAAGTTCAAGGACTGCAGAGCTGATTGGAGACTTGGGCGCCATATTCATGCCGATAAGGTGCTCATCTGCCGGAAAGAAGGAGAGGATGTCGAGTATTCGGTGGAAGTGGTTGACGGGCACCTGAAGCCCCTGTTTCTGCCGGATCCAAGGTTCTATTTATAGGAGGAGTGAGCTCCTATCTTGTTGCTGTATAAACTTTCTGGAAGAGACATTCCCAGACGCCTAGAACTGTGCCCTACTTTTGTTTTGATTTGGGCTTTTCTTTTACTCACTGGAGATTTGGGAGCTGTTGTTTTTTTTTTTCTCCCTTTTCTTCATGTGCCAAAGGCAGAGACTTTTGGGGTAGAGTTAGTGTAGGAAAGCAGGAAGAATGAAGATCTTACCAAGTGTCATTACCGCAGCGCTGTCACCAGGTGGCAGTGTTGTGCAACGAATGTTTGAAAATGTTACACATGCATTACTTACTTATTGGAGTGAGTGGGTCTCTCGGCTGACGGACTCACTCATGCCAAGTTAACACAGAGGGTTAGGATGTGTTTTTTTTTGTTTGTTTCCCTTCTGCAGGAGATTCGTCGGTCAAGACTACTGAGTATGGGGTGGTTCTTAGACAGTGACGGGAGGGATTGTATATGTGTACATGACAGATGTTTTATACAAAAGTTTTAATGTTTTATAGTTCCTTTTTCTGTTGAGCAGGTCTTGGCACATACAGTATCCAAAATTTGAGGGATAGCCTCTGGGGCCCACTTCATGTCACCACTCCTTGGGAGACATGGGTGTGCACCTGATGCTGGGGACCAGCGTCAAATCACCAGGGGGAGTGTGTAGCGGGGTCTTCAAAGTTAGTGGGATACACCTGGGGGTAGAGAGACCCAGGTGTGTAATTATGTCAGGGATTAGACCCCTTTTTCTTATTCGTGGAGGATTGGGTGGTGTAATATTCTCTTTGACCAGTGGGTGTCAGTGTACCTACTGGCTCGAGGTAGAATCACTACCACAGTGCTACCCTTCTTTGTCCCTTCCTGGAGATGGTACGGCTGGGGCGGGGAACCCGCCGTGGTGTCGATGGGAGGAGATAAAAGGGGGAGACGCCCTCGCCACGAGGTTCCTTTTTTGGGAGAGATCATCTCTTCACGCACCCAGGCACCTTCGGCCTGGGTGCGGGCGGTTCAAGGTTCCGGCCTAGGTGCCCAAGGCCTGGCCGGAACGAAGATGGCGTCCATCCCGGGCACCTTCAGCCTGGGGTGAGGTACTATTAAGGAGGCCTGGGACCCGGTGACTCCGACTGGGTCCCGCGAGGGTGAAGTTGCTCCAGGGCGCCCCTTGCGAGGGGACCCGCATCTGAGGTGAGGAGGCTGGGGGGGGTCACCCGTCCGAAGACCCGGTGTAGCGTCAACCCGGTGACGGATGGGCCTTCAGAAACTCCCTTGGAGGACATCTTCCCCTGATATGGGCTACAGCGCAGCGGAGGAGCTTTCATCAAGACTCCTGCAACCCCTGGTCATAGCACAGGGAGTGTAGGGACTAGGAACCTGTACAGTGCCTCGACCTGCTCCCCCATCGTATCATGCCGTTGCATTTGACTGTATGTGGAGATACGCAATAAACCTGAGTTTGGACTTTGATGGGTGTATGGACTCTGTTGATGGGAACAAAGGGAGATTCCGGCACGGGAGGACTGACCCTCATAACCAGCACACATTTGGCCCGAGGAAAAAGATTGATACTGGCCTTCACCTCACCCACATGCACGGGGAGGACATGGGCCGTAGCGCACCTCACTCTGTCGCTCGACATACCCCTAGCTAAAGAGGTCGGGGTGAGGCCGCTACATAAGGTTATGTCCCGCACCCATTTTTTTTTTTGGCAGTAGCATTCTCTTATATTGATACACTATTTTATTATACTACACTATTTAGAGAGCTGAGAAGTACTCTGTACAATGTAAGTGGAGGGTAGTTGTGTTTTGTTGAATTGAAGTGAATTTAATATCCTTAGTTACCACAGTACACTAAACAGTGGTGAATGTTTCTTTGTTCTGCAATTGTAATATCTCTCAGGAATGTCAGCATATTGGCATAGGGGAGCTATACTACCATGTTTTTTATTTTCACCATTCTAGAAAGTTAAAAACGGGTTGTTTTGTGATTGTGGGAGCTGGAGTCATTTGTCGTTAAAAAAAAAAAAAAAAAAAGAAAAAAAAAGGGGGTTGAAGGAAAGAAAAATCACTTAATTCCCCCATCAACGCAGTCAGTGTTGATGAATCCCTCCCACAGAGCCATTGTGTTTTCCCAGTGGGGGGTGGGGGAGCCTTCCTGGCCGAGAGAACACACAGTGATTATTGCTAGTGGCTATAGCCGCTGACAATAATCACATGAAAAATCCAATAGGCTGGTTGTACTCGCGTTGATCTATCGATCAACTTGGGTGCAATCAGCCTGCCCATACATGTTTCGAATCTTGAACTGTCTATGATTGGCTTAACTGTATGCAGATGAAAAAGAAGTAAAGCCAAAGCTTTCTTATTCATACTACTTTTAGTTCAAATATTTTTTTATTGAATTTTTTAAATATATAACAAAAGTAGTACATCAACATTTTGGTTCAATAATATCATCATAAATAGATATAAGACTTATATAAGCGAACAAAATACATTACCAGTATCTTTTTATGATTTGTTCTTAACTCAATACAACTAACAGTGTATTATTCTTTAATAATAAATTAATCCTTGTTTAACCCAAACGGGAACACTCTGTAAACAAGGGTAGGTTGCTAAACATTAGGAAAGGAGGAAAGGAAGCAAAAAAAAAAAGAGAGGAAGTTACCGTATGAGTTCTATGTCTAATGCCGCGTACACACGATCGGACATTTCGACAACAAAACCGTGGATTTTTTTCCGACGGATGTTCGCTCAAACTTGTCTTTGCATACACACGGTCGCACAAATGTTGTCGAAAATTCCGAACGTCAAGAACGCGGAAAAATACAACACATTGGAGCCGAGATAAATGATTTTCGATAGCCAATGTGGCTCTTCTGCTTGATTCTGAGCATGCGTGGACTTTTGAGCGTCAAAATTGTGTACACACGGTCGGAATTTCCGACAACAAGCTTTGTTGTCGGAAAATTTGAGAACCAGCTCTCAAATTTTGTTGTCGGAAATTCCGACAGCAAATGTTCAATGGAGCATACACACGGTCGGAATTTCCAACAACAAGCTCCCATCTAACATTTGTTGTCGGAGATTCCGACCACGTGTATGCGGCATTAGTCCTGTGATCTAGTGGAAACACAGTATTAGTAGTTCTCGGTATCTTTCAAGAAATTTGAAGCTCTAGGATGTAAAGTCTATGCAAGCCACACTTTTGTAAGTTTAGCTATGGCACCATTTTTGTGTACTAACATTAATTCAAAATGGGCTATAGAATTGAGTTTTAATATGACATCAGATAGGTTAGGAGCTAAAGTGGATTTCCATAATTTAGTGATGGTGAGTCTCGAGGCCAATAATATATTGGCTACTATAGTCCTATAATTGAATGGGTATATATCTAAGTTTAGAACTAGTAAGGCCATTGCTGGTGTGAGTGCTATTAGATTTCCTGTAAGAGAATATTCATACTACTTTTGTGGGTCACAGGAGTGTACTTATTGCTGCTCTCCTGGGACCCAGATTCAACCAACAGTTGGCTAAAGCCCACTTTCAGATCAGCTGGCATAACAGAGCCAGTCCAGGCTCTGCAGGGATCCTGACAATAATGTTGGGATCCACACAGATGCCTGATCGGCAGCTGGCTCAGCCTCTCAGCGTGCCGCTAAGGCCGGCCATACGCGGTTCGAATCTCGGCCAGGTCTGTCGAATCTCAAACCATTAATGGGCAGGCTGAATGTACCAAGTTGATCGATTGATCAACTTGGGTACAACCAGCGTGCCTGGGTTTGCTTAGATTATCGCAAGCGGCTGCTATAGCTGCTAGCGATAATCACCATCTTCTCCTGGCAGGGACGGCTCCCCCTGGCCATTCCCGCCTGGTGAAGACAATTGCTGATTCCCCTGTCAGCACTGTCTGTGTTGATGGGGGAATTAAATTAGTTTCCTGCAAGCTGTGGTTGGCCGGCCTTAGAGCCTGAGCCAGTTTTCTCATGGAAGACCGAGAACTTAGTGATCAGCAGTCAAGACATCTTTCAGTTCTTGGGCTTAGAGCTGATGGGGACAACTGCAGCATTGGACCTATGATGCAGCCATATAGGTGAGTATGTATGTATGTTTGTTTTTGTTTTTTGCTATCCCACACTTCTTCTTTAATATACAGTAATGATAGTATTCAGTATATTTCGATTATTCTCCACACATGCAGACCAAGCTATCTAGGAAATTGACAGCGACAGGGGTTGGGATTGGGAAAAACTTTAACAATCCCTATGTAGTGACCTCACCTCTCACTCCCTTTTTCTCTTCTCAGTCAATATCTCTCGTCTAGGGGACCAGGGAGGAGAGTGTGGCGCACCACCAGCTCATATTCTCTTGTGTGCAGAGGTGTGAGCTATAACCTTTTACCTTCGGGCCTGTGCCCCTGTCCAGAGCCAAAACTTCCCTTGAGGATGATTCCCACCCTCCATGCAGGTGGAGGTAGGACCCTTTAGCTCCCAGAAAGTCAAGTTCCACACCACTGAAAGTCCAACACTTATTTATTCTTCAGAGCAATAAATAGTCCTTTGAGAGCGATTGGTTAGACACCGAACAGTTCAGAACAAAGTGGGGAGGAGGTCCAGGCACAAACTTGAACTTGGTTGTTCTCCTGTTCCGTTATAATGCGAACAGGCTTGGCGCACAGTCGCTGCACCAACCATGAGTGGGTCCCTGCCACAGACCAGATGAATAAGGCCTCTGCCACAGACCTGGTTGTTGGGTCTCTGCCACCGACCTAATTCACGATGGGTCCCTGCCACAGACCATGAGAATGTGGACTACCTTCTACGAGCAATGGCCCCTGTCAGGGAAAGGACATCCATCCGGACAGTTACCAGAGGCCCCGCCGTCACCAGCAAATGCTGCACTGGGTCTTCGGAAGGGTCACCTCCCTGGCCTCCTCGTCCCAGATTCGGGCGTCCACACCGGGGGACACCCTAAAAGCCCTCGATCCCTTGCGGGACCCAGTCGAAGGTACTGGGCCCCAGGCCTCCAAAGAGTACCTCACACCAGACCGAAGGTGTCTGGGGTGCAACCGCAACTCCGTCCCCGGGCCTAGGGCACCCAGAGACCACCATCACTCACCCCCAGGCTGAAGGTGCCTGGGAGTGGACCCCGAGCAGAAGATGTCTGCCCCCTTTATACCCTCTCCCAGCATGCACAGCAGGTTCCCCGCCCCGCTGTACGACTGCCGCGAGAGGACACAAAGGGCGCAGCCCTCCAATGGCGATTCAACCCCGGCCTATGGCAACAGCGCCACCTATAGGCCGCAGGGAACTGGACACCACTGATATCCTCCACTGGCATAAATTGGTCCAGGAATCCTAACAATTGTTGCATCTGAGCCTGGTACCACTCAGATGCCTCCCCTAAATATGACCACCCGCTAAACATCCTCCCCAGTAATTTGACACTGGTCCCCAGTGTCTGAAACCAATTCATGCCCCCTCTAAAGCAGAGTCAGCATAAATTTGATCCAGAGACAAACTAACCAAAAGGAAAAAATGACAATTTTAAAATTTTGTTACGTTTGTGCCTGAACCAAAAGGGAAGGGAAGAAACAACAGACAAAACATGCACAGGTATAAACATTCAAAGGCATAACAGCATAATTTTTTTTTCAAAATTATATTTTCCCCCTCCCACATCACTGACTAAGATCTGCCCCATTCTCAGCAGACTTGATTGACGTTCTCCTGCAGAGGGGAAAAATAACACATTATCTGACACAGTATGTGATTTGGAGTGAACAGGCTCCCCCCTAGAGGAAACCCCTTCCTTCCAAAAGTAATGTGTGGTGTGTGTGTGTGGCAATCGTTGCGCAACACCGCCACCTGGTGGTAGTGTCGCGGTCAGAACACTTGTTTTCTTAAATCCAGAAATCCTTTTCTCTGTACTGTGGCCCTGTCTCAACTACACCCGAAAGTCTCAGTATCCTTGCGGTGGAGAAAAAAAAGGGAGAAAAACAAAACTGCTCCCAATTCTTCCAAAAGTAGGCCACCCTTTGCGGGTTAAAGAGTCCCTGAGTTCTGGCAAAGGCACTCCGGAATGTTCAGCAACAAAAAAACACAGGAATCTATTCTCATACAAATAAATCCTTGGGTGCGGCAGTACCAGGGGTTTCAAATACCTGTCGAAAGTCTCCATGTGATACTCCACATCATCCCCCTCCCTCCGACAAATAAGCACCCGGTCAGCATGGATGTGCCGACCCAACATCCACTCTGCCTTGCAGTCTTTGAACCTTTTGGAGGCTGCAGGGGAACGAGAGGTACCTGCGAGCATGGGGCACCTTGAGATGTGTCCAGATGAAGTCATCATACCATCGCTGTCTGCAGGCCTCCACCTCGTACAAAAGTTCCTTGGACAAATATGGGTACTCCCACCCATACTCATTGGCAACTTTCTGACCGAAAAGTCTCTGCAATCGGGAAAGGGGTGGCATCGTAGCACGGTCTCCTTCACCAGGCAGCACTATAGCATCCGGGTGTCGGGACACCTTCACCACCTGTAGATTGGGCATAGGGGCCCGCAGTGACACTCGCTTCGCCCCAGCAATGGGCGCAGGCGACTCCGGGGGTGGAGAGGCATGCAGGGTACCAGATCCCTCCTCAGGCGCCGGGGGCCTCCACCCGGGGTGTACTATCCCCAGTGGACAGGGGTGGGTCCCTTTTTTACACGGAACGAGGATAGGGGTATCTTATCCCAGCCTTTCTGAGCAAAAAGTTCATCTATGATAACGTTGTCTCCAGCATCGGAGATCGACTCCAGGTCGGAGGTGTCATACTCCTCCGCGGGACAGTAAATCGTGTAGACGTGGATACACCCCCTTGGACAGGTTCCAGGGCCTCTGGATCCCCGACACCTCCAACCACACACCAGATCCCGTCCCTCGGCTTACCTCGACCTTTACTTGAGCTGGGATGTCCGGGGCTCTCCCTTCCGGATCCATCCAGGCCAGGCAAGCGCTGGGGTGTAACTCTCCCACAGCCGCAGGAAGCCTTGACCAAACCGACTTTCCTCTTTGGAGGTGGAAGCAGGGATTCCGTGGTGACCGAAGCAGCATCTTCGGGTTTCTCAATCTCAGTCTCAACTGGGGCTTTCTCCAGAGCCCGGTCAGTGCGCATAGGGATGGCTGTACAAGCTCTGACTTCTCCTTCAAGAGTGGTGGCGCCCGTGATGCAGTTGAGGTGGAAGGCCCGAGGCCTTTCTGTGGGTTGCTCCACCTCAAAAATGAACTCTTTACAGGCCTCGCATCGCCCAAATGGCTTTAGATGGACCACCAGTCCCGAGCAGCCGGGACAAATCACACCGAGAGCCTCAACGTCCTTACATACGTACAGGGCGAATCGCCCCCGGGGCTTGAGCCTAATCCCTGTGTCTGTCAGCGGAGTAGCAAACGAAGTCATCCTCGTGGCTGTGGAAATAGGAACCCACGAGGCAGTAGTGAACGTGCTGACCGCTTGCTGCTCCATCGCGCACTGATTATCTTGCGCCAAAGTCCCCACGTGCAACACTTCACATGGCCAGACTCCTCCCATATTCGGCACCTGTTCGTGGGCTTCTGCTGTGTCACGCCCACGAACTGCGCAGCCAGGGTGTGCCTCGTGGCGCATTGACCAATATGGCCGACCTCCTCGGAACTCCTCTGGGCAGCAAAGTTCAAACTCTGAAGGTCTCGGCTCCATCAACACAGACACAGATCCCGGACGAGCCCCCACGTGTAGCGACCTCACCTCTCACTCCCTCTTTCTCTTCTCAGTCAATGGCTCTCGTCTAGGGGACCAGGGAGGAGAGTGTGGCGCACCACCAGCTCATATCCTCTTGTGTGCAGAGGTGTGAGCTATAACCTTTTCCTTCGGGCCTGTGCCCCTGTCCCGAGCCAAAACTTCCCATGAGGATGATTCCCACCCTCCACGCAGGTGGAGGTAGGACCCTTTAGCTCCCAGAAAGTCAAGTTCCACACCACTGAAAGTCCAACACTTATTTATTCTTCAGAGCAATAAATAGTCCTTTGAGAGCAACTGGTTAGACACAGAACAGTTCAGAACAAAGTGGGGAGGAGGTCCAGGCACAAACTTGAACTTGGTTGTTCTCCTGTTCCGTTATAATGCGAACAGGCTTGGCGCACAGTCGCTGCACCGACCGTGAGGGGGTCCCTGCCACAAACCAGATGAATAATGCCTTTGCCACAGACCTGGTTGTTGGGTCTCTGCCACTGACCTAATTCACGATGGGTCCCTGCCACAGACCATGAGAACGTGGACTACCTTCTACGAGCAATGGCCCCTGTCAGGGAAAGGACATTCATCCGGACAGTTACCAGAGGCCCTGCCATCACCAGCAAATGCTGCACTGGGTCTTCGGAAGGGTCACCTCCCTGGACTCCTCGTCCCAGATTCGGGCGTCCACACCGGGGGACACCCTAGGAGCCCTCGATCCCTTGCGGGACCCAGTCGAAGGTACTGGGCCCCAGGCCTCCAGAGAGTACCTCACCCCAGACCGAAGGTGTCTGGGGTGGAACCGCAACTCAGTCCCCGGGCCTAGGGCACCCGAAGACCACCATTACTCACCCCCAGGCTGAAGGTGCCTGGGAGTGGACCCCGAGCGGAAGATGTCTGCCCCCTTTATACCCTCTCCCAGCACGCACAGCAGGTTCCCCACTGTGCTGCATGACTGCCGTGAGAGGACACAAAGGGCGCAGCCCTCCAATGGCGATTCAACCCCGGCCTATGGCAACAGCGCCACCTATAGGCCGCAGGGAACTGGACACCACTGATATCCTCCACTGGCATAAATTGGTCCAGGAATCCTAACAATTGTTGCATCTAAGCCTGGTACCACTCAGATGCCTCCCCTAAATATGACCACCCGCTACACCTAAAAAAGAGGATTTACTGTGCGAATAAAAAAGGTCAGTTGTAAACAGTGATAGGCTGGATTTAGTTGTGTGCTACTGTACATTATTTTGCACAAGAAAGTACATTGTGGTTAGGCAGCAAAGTTCATTTTGAATGGGCTACCAGTGCACAGCAATGAACTAAAAAAAATGTGCATGACCTTTTTTTTTAAAGCAGTGTACCACAGTGTGGGAGCATTGCCTGCTACTGTTTATGTGCATTGGATGCCATGCCAAATTAATGGCATACTGTGGTGTGGTGCTATTCAAACTGAACAGTATGTGCTCTGGGCAGTGAAAATGCAAATTTTTCCCGAACACTATCTCAGTGCCTAAGTCTAAATGGGCCCTTATAGTTTGTTCTAACTCTTGGCACTGTCACTTCAGTTGGACAGCTTGCTGCTTACAGATTGCATGTAAATATAGAGAAAATTTTAAAGAAGGGAAATGGACCTTGCTTTTGTGCACTGGTCCAAATCATTTGGTTGGGGGGAGGGGGGGGGATTATGGTGTAGGGTTGTTTTCCAGGGGTTGGGCTTGGCCCCTTCCAGTGAAGGGAACTCTTAAGGCATCAGCATACCAAGACATTATCGACAATTTCATTTTTTCCAACTTTGTTGGAACAGTTTGGGGATGGCCCCTTCCTGTTCCAACATAACTGCGCACCAGTGCACAAAGCAAGGTCCATAAAGACATGGATAAGCAAGTTTGGGATGGAGGAACTTGACTGGCCTTCTCATCCAACATCAGCACCTGACCTCACAAATGCACTTTTGGAAGAAGGGCCAAACATTCCCATAGACACACTCCTAAACCTTGTAGACAGCCTTCCCAGAAGAGTTGAAGCTGTTATAGCTGCAAAGGGTGCAAAAAATAAAAAAGTATGGGACTTTAAATGAGGCAGGCTAAGACACAATGTAAGAGTAAGGATTTATTTGCATACGTGTTAAATTGCGCAGCATTGTAAATGACAAGTAAATGCTAAAGGCTAGTGATGAGCCGAACACCCCCGGGTTCGGTTCGCACCAGAACCCGCGAACGGACCGAAAGTTCGTACGAACATTAGAACCCTATTAAATACAATGGATGCGAACGTTCGAATTCTAAAGTGCTAATTATAACAACTATTATGCATGTTATTGTCCTAAAAAGGGTTTGGGAACCCGGGTTCTGCACCAGGGGACATGTATCAATGCAAAAAGAAGTTTTAAAAACGGTCGTTTTTCGGGAGCAGTCATTTTAATGATGCATAAAGTGAAAAAAAAAAAGTCAAATATTCCTTTAAATATCGTACCTGGGGGGTGTCTAAAGTATGCCTGTGAAGTGCCACGTGTTTCCCGTGTTTAGAACTGTCCCTGCACAAAATGACACTTCTAAAGGAAAAAAAAGCCATTTAAAACTGCTTGCGGCTTTAATGTAATGTCTGGTCCCGGTAATATGGATGAAAATCTTTAAGAAAAATGGCATAGCTACCCCATGACCCCCCCCCCCCCCCTACCCCAGCCCATTACCAGCCCCTTTGGGTCTTGTATGGATATTAAGGGGAACCCCGCACATAAAATAAAAGAGGCCCTATATACTCTGAACAGCCGTATACAGGCGGTGCATACAAGACAGGGACTGTAGGTTTGTTCTTATGTAGAATCTGTTTGTAATTTTGAACAGGTACATTGTTTAAGTGTAGCTCCAGCCCAAAAATCTATTTTTAAACTTTTTGGAAAACATAGATAAGGGTTATCACCCCTGTGCTGTCTGTGCCCCTGTTCAGAACATTTCACCTCACTTTCCGTCCCAATAAAAACTGTTTTTGAAATGTGGTGTTTTTCTTGAAACAAGGATTGCTGATAAAGCATCAGTACAGAGGAGACACCTTTCTCCCATATTAATTCTTACAGGAGAGAATTTTCCTTCCAAGGGGTAGATTTCCTCTCACTTCCTGTTGTCTTCTTGCGTTTGCAAGTAGGAGTCGTTTGTAAGTTGGATGTTTGAAAGTAGAGACCTGCCGTATATACTCTGCAGAAATAGGCCCCTTAGTTGTTGGTGTTGGCACAACACTGTAAGCACTCACAGTTACTCTTGGTTGGTGCTGGAACGCCCTGCTGTCAACTATTATATCAGGAATTTTAATTACATATAATTGTTGAACAGTGGTAGTAAAAATTGGGCCTTTGATGGTGGTGCTGGTGCCACAACACTGTAAGCCCTGACAGTTACTCTTGGTGGGTGCAGCAATGGGCCCTGCTGTGAATTATTAGATCAAGAATTGTAATTGCATGCCCCTGTTGAACAGGGGCTGAAAAATTGGGCCTTTCGTGGTGGTGGTGGTGGTGGTGGTGTTGCCACAACACTGTAAGCCCTCAGAGTTACTCTTGGTGGGTGCAGGAATGGGCCCTGCTGTGAATTATTAGATCAAGAATTGTAATTACATGCCCCTTTTGAACAGGGGCTGAAAAATTGGGCCTTTTGTGGTGGTGGTGGTGGTGGTGGTGGTGGTGGTGTTGCCACAACACTGTAAGCCCTCAGAGTTACTCTTGGTGGGTGCAGGAATGGGCCCTGCTGTGAATTATTAGATCAAGAATTGTAATTAAATGCCCCTTTTGAACAGGGGCTGAAAAATTGGGCCTTTCGTGGTGGTGGTGGTGGTGGCGTTGCCACAACACTGTAAGCCCTCAGAGTTACTCTTGGTGGGTGCAGGAATGGGCCCTGCTGTGAATTATTAGATCAAGAATTGTAATTACATGCCCCTTTTGAACAGGGGCTGAAAAATTGGGCCTTTCGTGGTGGTGGTGGTGGTGGCATTGCCACAACACTGTAAGCCCTCAGAGTTACTCTTGGTGGGTGCAGCAATGGGCCCTGCTGTGAATTATTAGATCAAGAATTGTAATTGCATGCCCCTGTTGAACAGGGGCTGAAAAATTGGGCCTTTCGTGGTGGTGGTGGTGGTGGTGGTGTTGCCACAACACTGTAAGCCCTCAGAGTTATTCTTGGTGGGTGCAGCAATGGGCCCTGCTGTGAATTATTAGATCAAGAATTGTAATTACATGCCCCTGTTGAACAGGGGCTGAAAAATTGGGCCTTAGGCACTGGTGGCACAACACTACAACCCCTCACAGATACTGTACTTGGAGCACAGCAATGAGCCCTGTTGCAAAGTATTGCTTCAAAAATTGTAATGACACGCCCCTGTTAAACAGGGGCTGAAAAATTGGGCCTTAGGCACTGGTGCCACAACACTCCAACCCCTCACAGATACTGTACTTGGAGCACAGCAATGAGCCCTATGGCAAATTATTGCTAAAAAAATTGTAATTACACGCCCCTGTAAAACAGGGGCTGAAAAATTGGGCCTTAGCCACTGGTGGTGGCACCCATAAACAAAAATGATCTTCCAAGCTATCATCATCAATCGTATCATTGAGGACTCGGAGGAGGAGGATAGCCAGTCAACATAACAGCACAGGCACTCAGCATCAGCATCAGTCTTGAAGGGATGTGACATGTTAAAATCAATTAGTCTGTTATATCAGCATCAGGTGTGTGGTAGCTGGTGGTGATCCAAGACTGGTTCATCTTGATGAAAGTCAGTCGATCAACCGAGTCGGTGGACAGGCGCACCCTGTGATCCGTGACAAATCCTCCAGCAGCACTGAATGTGCGTTCCGAAAGAACGCTGGATGCAGGACAGGCCAGTAGCTCAATTGCATACTGTGCAAGCTCTGGCCAGTGATCCATCCTCAAGACCCAGTAAGCCAGAGGATTTTCGGTGGGGAAGGTGTCCAAGTCTGACCTTGCCCCTAGATATTCCTGCACCATGTTTATCAGACGCTGGCGATGGTTGCTGGAACCGATCATACTTTGGGGCTGCGGACTAAAGAATTGTCTGAACGCATCGGTCAGACGGCCACCTTCCCCACCGCTCCTTCTTTGACTGGCCGAAGCCTCAGCAACTCGTTGTCCAGGACCAGGAGTTTGTAACCTCCCAGTCTCTGGGAACGCGTTGCACAGACCTTTCTGCAAGGCCTCCCGGAGTTGTCTCATCCTCTGCTCCCTCTGCGACGGTAACATAAGGTCCGCAACCTTACCCTTGTACCGTGGATCAAGGAGAGTGGCCAGCCAGTAATGGTCCCTCTCCTTGATCCGAAGAATACGAGGATCCTTCCGCAGACTTTGCAGGATCAGGGAGGCCATGCAGCGTAGGTTTGCTGAGGCATTCGCTCCGGAGTCCTCTGGGTCACTAAGGACGACATGATCCGCAGCCACCTCCTCCCAGCCACGTACAAGTCCACTGGTTTCTTGGGACTGTAAATCATCCCTAAAAGACTGCTGCTGATGATGCTGAGTGCCAGCCTCCACCTCCATGCTGACACAATCCTCCTCCTCCTCCTCCTCCTCTTCCTGTGCGATGGGTGGGACAGAAGGAACACTGTCTGGGTAAAGGGGGCCTTGAGAGGCAAGGAAGTCCTCCTCTTCCTGCCTCTGTTCTGCCTCAAGTGCCCTGTCCATTATTCCACGCAGCGTGTGCTCCAACAGGTGGACAAGAGGTACAGTGTCACTGATGCATGCACTGTCACTGCTCACCATCCTCGTGGCCTCCTCAAATGGTGCCAGGACAGTGCATGCATCCCTGATCATGCCCCACTGGCGTGGAGAAAAAAAACCAAGCTCCTCTGACCCTGTCCTGGTGCCGTAGTCGCACAGGTACTCATTGATGGCCCTCTGCTGCGTGTGCAGCCGCTGCAGCATGGCCAACGTTGAGTTCCACCTGGTGGGCATGTCACATATAAGGCGGTTCTTGGGCAGGTTCAACTCCTTTTGCAGCTCAGCCAGGCGAGCACTGGCATTATAAGATCTGCGGAAATGCACACAGACTTTCCTGGCCTGCCTCAGGACATCCTGTAAGCCCGGGTACCTGCCCAAGAACCGCTGCACCACCAGGTTAAGGACGTGAGCCACACAGGGCACATGGGTCAGTTGTCCCTGTCGGAGGGCGGAGAGGAGGTTGGTGCCATTGTCGCAAACCACCATTCCTGGCTTAAGCTGGCGTGGCGTCAACCACCTCTCGGCCTGGCCCTGCAGAGCAGACAGGACCTCTGCCCCAGTGTGGCTTCTGTCCCCCAAACACACCAGCGCAAGCACGGCATGGCATCTTTTTGCCTGCGTACTTGCGTAGCCCCTTGAACGGCTACGGAGCACCGCTGGTTCAGAGGACAAAGCACAGGAAGAGGCCATGGAGGAAGAAGAAGAGGAGGGGGTGAAGGAGAGAGGTGTGTCACAACCAGTAGTAGCATTTTGGAGGCGTGGCGGTGGAACAACCTCCAACACTACTGCACCTTGTCCTGCATCCTTCCCAGCTGCCAAAAGAGTGACCCAATGGGCCGTGAAAGAAAGGTAACGTCCCTGTCCATGCCTGCTGGACCATGAGTCAGCGGTAATATGCACCTTACCGCTGACCGCCCTGTCCAGCGAGGCCAAGACATTGCCTTCCACATGCCGGTAGAGAGCCGGAATAGCCTTCCGTGAGAAAAAGTGGCGTTTGGGAACCTGCCACTGAGGAACCGCACATTGCACAAACTCACGGAAGGGGGCCGAGTCTACCAACTGAAAAGGCAGCAGTTGAAGCGCTAGCAATTTAGCCAAGCTAGCATTCAACCGCTGGGCATGTGGATGGCTGGGAGTGAACTTCTTTCGACGGTCCAGCAGCTGGGGCAGGGAAATTTGCCTGCTAGAATCGGACGTCGGTGTACTGCTAGCAGAGTGGCCGCAAGTACTTGGCTGTGACACACCTAATTCTACACCTTCATTCCTCTCAGTGCATGTTTCAGAGAGGACTGAAGTTATAGTGGGGTTGGAGATCCCAGCTGATGCGGTGCAAGGAGAGGTCCGCTTTGTTCTTTGGTGTGGGTCTTTGAGGTAGGCTTGCCAACGAGCTGCATGGCAGGTCAACATATGTCTGGTCAGGCATGTGGTACCCAAGCGGCTGATGTTTTGGCCACACGATATACGCTTGAGACATATGTTGCAAACAGCAGCTGTGCGATCTGATGCACTAGCCTCAAAAAAGGCCCACACCAAAGAACTTTTTGAATGACGGGCAGAGGCAGCGCCCTGCACAGGCGGAGCTCTGCGGTGTGATTCCGTCGGTGTACTGCCCTTACGCTGGCCACCAAAGGGCATCCTGCCTCGTTGGAGATGTGCCTCCTCCTCATCCTCCTCCTCCTCCTCTCTCCTATTAGGCACCCACGTGGAGTCAGTGACCTCATCATCCCCTCCCTCCTCATCACTGGAGCCAATCTGGCAGTATGCTGCAGCTGCTGGAACATGACTGCCAGATTGGTGTCCTTCTTGAGCATCCCCTCTGTCTGCTCTCACGCTACTGCCTTCCTGTAGCTGGGTTTCATCATCAGACCCTTCGAAACGCTGGGCATCCTCCTGGAGCATGTACCCAACACTGTGCTCAAACAGTTCGGGGGACTCCTCAGGAGGAGGACATGGTGGGTCTAGGGAAGGAGTGACTGATGATGAGTCTGACATTGATACCAGGGAAGAGGACGCTTTGGCAGCTGCTTTGCCAGTACCCTGAGCCTGGGTGAGAGAGGATGAGGAGGAGGAGGAGGGCTTGGTCATCCACTCTACCAAGTCTTCGGCATGATGTGGCTCAACATGTCCAGCTGCCGAAAAGAAGGACAAGCGTGTCCCATGGCCATGTGCTGATGACAATGCACCGCGTCCACGACCAGCACTGTTGCCCCCAGACACAGAGCCTGCTTGCCCTCTTTTATTGCCTCCTGACTGTCTGCCTCTCCTTGTTTGCCTTCCAGACATTCTAATAGATGGCCTGCAGGGAGATGGGAAAAAAGCAATAAGGGCTACCTTCAGGTGTCCTTCTCTGTCCCTTTACTTAAGGATTTCTAAATATGGTTGAGGATGATTGCTTTTGCACAGAATAGCACAACGACAATTTCCCTGACTGTCCAAAAAACAAGGATTTCAAAGATGGTTGATGAGGAATGCTTTAGCACACTATAGCACAAGGAGAATTTCCCTCACTGTCCTTCCCTGTCCCTAGAAACAAGGATTATCACAGTGAAAGAAACTGACACTCTTCCTACCTATAGTTTTCTGTCCCTAGAAAAAATGTTTTTTTAAAGCTGATTGATGATCAATGCTTTAGCACACTATAGCACAAGGAGAATTTCCCTCACTGTCCTTCCCTGTCCCTAGAAACAAGGATTATCACAGTGAAAGAAACTGACACTCTTCCTACCTATAGTTTTCTGTCCCTAGAAAAAATGTTTTTTTAAAGCTGATTGATGATCAATGCTTTAGCACACTATAGCACAAGGAGAATTTCCCTCACTGTCCTTCCCTGTCCCTAGAAACAAGGATTATCACAGTGAAAGAAACTGACACTCTTCCTACTTATAGTTTTCTGTCCCTAGAAAAAATGTTTTTTTAAAGCTGATTGATGATCAATGCTTTAGCACACTATAGCACAAGTAGAATTTCCCTCACTGTCCTTCCCTGTCCCTAGAAACAAGGATTATCACAGTGAAAGAAACTGACACTCTTCCTACCTATAGTTTTCTGTCCCTAGAAAAAATGTTTTTTTAAAGCTGATTGATGATCAATGCTTTAGCACACTATAGCACAAGTAGAATTTCCCTCACTGTCCTTCCCTGTCCCTAGAAACAAGGATTATCACAGTGAAAGAAACTGACACTCTTCCTACCTATAGTTTTCTGTCCCTAGAAAAAATGTTTTTTTAAAGCTGATTGATGATCAATGCTTTAGCACACTATAGCATAAGTAGAATTTCCCTCACTGTCCTTCCCTGTCCCTAGAAACAAGGATTATCACAGTGAAAGAAACTGACACTCTTCCTACCTATAGTTTTCTGTCCCTAGAAAAAATGTTTTTTTAAAGCTGATTGATGATCAATGCTTTAGCACACTATAGCACAAGGAGAATTTCCCTCACTGTCCTTCCCTGTCCCTAGAAACAAGGATTATCACAGTGAAAGAAACTGACACTCTTCCTACCTATAGTTTTCTGTCCCTAGAAAAAATGTTTTTTTAAAGCTGATTGATGATCAATGCTTTAAGCACACTATAGCACAAGGAGAATTTCCCTCACTGTCCTTCCCTGTCCCTAGAAACAAGGATTATCACAGTGAAAGAAACTGACACTCTTCCTACCTATAGTTTTCTGTCCCTAGAAAAAATGTTTTTTTAAAGCTGATTGATGATCAATGCTTTAGCACACTATAGCACAAGGGGAATTTCCCTCACTGTCCTTCCCTGTCCCTAGAAACAAGGATTATCACAGTGAAAGAAACTGACACTCTTCCTACCTATAGTTTTCTGTCCCTAGAAAAAATGTTTTTTTAAAGCTGATTGATGATCAATGCTTTAGCACACTATAGCACAAGTAGAATTTCCCTCACTGTCCTTCCCTGTCCCTAGAAACAAGGATTATCACAGTGAAAGAAACTGACACTCTTCCTACCTATAGTTTTCTGTCCCTAGAAAAAATGTTTTTTTAAAGCTGATTGATGATCAATGCTTTAGCACACTATAGCACAAGGAGAATTTCCCTCACTGTCCTTCCCTGTCCCTAGAAACAAGGATTCGCACAGTAAAACACACTGACACTCTCCCTACCTATCCTTCTCTTTCCCTAAACTAAAGGAATCCAGGTTAAGCAAGAAAAAATAAATGTCACTGTCCCTGCCTATGCTTCTCTTTCCCTGCTCCGGAACACACTACACTAGGCCGCCGTGCTGGCGGCCTTTTATAGTGTGGGGCGTGTACTAAACACCCTCAGCAATAATTGGCCACAGGCATCCTGCCTGTGGCCAATCATTGCTCTCCTCGCTGCTGGCGCTGTGATTGGCCAAGCATGCGGGGTCACAGTGCATGCTTGGCCAATCACAGCGCCTGGATGACACTGCGATGGCGTAGTGCATTGTGGGCCGTTCGCGTCACTCGAATTAGGCGCGAACGGCCCAAATCGTTCGATCTTCGTCGAACGATCGAACAGCCGATGTTCGAGTCGAACGTATGTTCGACTCGAACACCGAGCTCATCCCTACTAAAGGCATAAAAAAAACACCTTGAGGAATTGAGTGTAATACATTGCATACATATAAACAAGATGTGAAACATGATTGCCATAACAGGGAAACAAATATACATTATGTAGCGCCCTCACCCGCCTTCTCCCCTCTCTTTATGGCTGTGTGACTCGTCTAGGGGTATCTGGGAGAAGGGGGAAGATGTACACCACCAGCTCGGCTCTCTGAAGTAGTATGCAGAGATATGAGCAAAACCGTTTACCTTCGGGTCTGCGTTTTAGGCCGGAGCCTCAGCTTCTCCTGTGGAGGATGATTGTCACTGTCACAGACAGGGACACTTAGCTTCCAGTAACACGAGTTCCACACCATAAAAGTCCAACACTGTTTTATTTGCTTTGATCAATAGGTAGGCTGGTTGAACTTTAAAAGAACAGACAGGGTGTGGGAAAGAGTAGGTCCAGGCACACTCAATGAATAAAGTCTCTCCTGTTACGTTTAGTGCAAACAGGCTTGGCGCACAGTCGCTGCCACCGACTGTGAATTTGGTCCCTGCCACTGACCTGGGTGAACGTTGAGGCCTCTGCCACAGGCCTTAGAGGAGGCCTGCCACTGACCTGATGAAGATGGGTCTCTGCCACAGACCATAAGAACATGAAATACCTCCGTTAGGACAAACGACCCCTGTCAGGGGAAGACATCTATCCGGACGGTCACCAGAGGCCCACATCGGCACCTGCCAAATGCTGCACCGGCTCTACGGGAGGGTCACGTCTCCGGTCCCTTACGCCCTGGATTCAGGCACCCAATACCAGGGGCACCTTAGGAATGCTTCTCCCTTGCGGGACCCAGTCGAAGGTACTGGGCCCCAGGCCTCCTTGCAACGTACCTCACCCCAGGCTGAAGGTGCCTGGGATGGAACTCGACTCCACGCACCCAGGCCAAGGGCGCCTGGGCACAGACGAACCGCAGCAGCCCCCAGGCTGAAAGTGCCTGGGGAATGGACCTTGTGCGCAAGATGTCCGCCCCCTTTATATCTTCTCCCAGCAGGCACAGCGGGTTCCCCGTCCCGCCGTACTACTGCCACGAGAGGACACAAAGGGCACGGCGCTAGAATGGCAGTTCAACCCCCGGTCCCAGGTGACAGCGCCACCTAGGGACCGCAGGGAACATGACACCATTTATACCTCCCACACTCCAAAGTGTTCATAAATCCCAAAAATCAATGTATCTGGGCCATCTATTGCCCAGATACGCCCCTCTAAATTTGACACCCGCTACACTCTCCCCCCAGCAATTTGACACTGGTCCCCAGTGTCTGGAACAAGTCATGCCCCAAAGGGAGCCAACGTAAACCCAATCCAGAGACTGCTTCAAAATGCGCAAAAAAAATTAAGGAAAACAACACATAACAGCATACACAGAGCTTTTTTTCTCAGAAAATAGGTGCAGGAACTCAACCACGACCCCATTCAGATTTCACAAACAGTAGAAGGGTCTTAAAGGGGCATTAAATACCACAATTGCATTACATACAGAGTGCAGAATTCAGGGGGTTACACACAGAGTGCAGAGCTGTCACTTGTAAACACAGAAACCAGACTTCTGTGTTTACAAGTAATTGTGGTGAGGAGGCACCAAAGGGTCTGAGCCAGAGGTGGTGGAACTGAGTTCCCCCAAGTTCCCCCTGGAAAAAAAGCCCTGAGCATACATATCAGAATAACACCATTGACATTTTCCCCCCGCCCACATCACTAACTAAGACCCGCCCCATTCTCAGCGGTCTTGACGGACGTTCTCCTGCAGAGGGGACAAAAGAAAGTTAAACACACAAAATTTCCTGACACATGTGTGGGTGTTGGAACGAAAAAATCTCTCTGAAGAGAAATCCTTTCCTTCCAAGAAGTGTGTGGTGTAAAGTGAATAACGGTGCACAACACTGCCACCTAGTGACAGTGCCACAGTAAAGACACTTGTTGAATCCTTGAACAAACTTCTTCTCTGTACTTTGGCCCTAACTACACCCCAAAGTCCATGATCACTTTGCAGGAGGGAAGAAGGGAGAAAACAACAGCAACAGTTCCCCATTCCTCCAAAGAGCACAACACCCGTTAAACTCGGGTACAGTTCCTGGGTTTCCGGGAGGGAAAAACAAACCCCGGAAAGTTCAGCAAATTTGCAAGGCACAAGGGAAAGGAGTCTTTTCTCCTACAGGTAGAATCTGGGATGCGGCAAGACAAGGGGTTTAAAATGTTGATCAACAGTCTCTAAGTGATATTCGACATCCTCCCCTTCTTTCCTTCGAATCAACACCTTGTCAGCATGGATGTGCCGACCCAATATCCATTCTGCCTTACAGTCCTTGAATCTTTTAGATGGTTTTGGGGAACAAGCGAGGTACCTGCGTGCGTGTGTCCACACAAAGTCATTATACCAACGTTCCCTGGAGACTTCTACTTCGTAAAGCAGCTCCTTAGATAAGTATGGGTACTCCCACCCATACTCACTGGCGACTTTCTGGCAGAACAAACGTTGTAGCCTAGACAAGGGAGGCATAGTAGAGCGGTCTCCCTCGCCCGGCAGGACGATAGAATCCGGATGACGAGGTGCCTTGACCACCTCTGATTTGGGCATAGGCGCCCGCAGCGACAGTCTCTTGTCCCCGGTGGTAGATGCAGGAGGCACCGGTGACTGAAAGGCAGTCAAGGGACGGGGTCCCTCCTCAGGCGCTGGTGCCTCCACCCGGGGTGTACTATCCCCTGTGGACATAGGTGGATCCCTGGTTCTACGGGATGAGGAGAGAGGCATCTTGTCCCAGTCCTTCTCAGCAAATAGTTTGTCTATGACGATGTCGTCTCCCACATCGGAGACCGACTCCAGGTCAGAGGTGTCACACTCCTCCGCGGGCAGGTAGTTCTTAGTGAGCACAGAATCACTCCCACCCACGGACTCCAGAGGCTGTAAATCTCCAGCACCTCCAACTGATTTCCGTATAAAATGCAATATAAGTATAAAAAATGATAGTTGCCTGGCTCTTTGGCATCAGTACTTTCTGAGACACTGACCTGGGACAAGTCTGCAAATCAGCAGAGTCAGGATTTTTTATCTACAAACAGTGGAACCTTAGTTTACGAGTAACGCGGTTAACGAGCGCTTTGAAAGACGAGCAACTTTAAAAAAAAAATCTTGACTCGGTTTGCGAGTGTTGAATCGCAAAATTCAAGCTAATAGGGTGTGCAGTACCACATTTGGCCAGAGGTGCCGGTGACACTCGGAACGGTTTGCAGCCACTCACAAATACTCGGAATCACTCGGAAACACTTGGAAATACTCCATTCTCGAGTGTTTCCGAGCCTTTCCGAGGGTTTCCGAGATCAGCCGAACTGTCCCCGAGTAATTCCGAGGCTCTCCGGCGCCCCCCACCTCTGGCCACACATGGTATTGCATGCCATAGAAGTCAATGCGGGAACAAATTATCTTTGTTTCCATTGACTTCTATAGGGAAACTCGCTTTGGTATGCGAGTGCTTTGGATTACAAGCATTCTCCTGAACGGATTATGCTCGTAATCCAAGGTTCCACTGTACTTGTTCTTGGTCAGTGATTTAGAAAGTACTAAAGCCACTGGACCAGAATGACAGCCAAGGAAATTGTATTTACATTACAAAAGGGGATGGTAGCAATTGCAAGCACCATATATAGTACATACAGTATATCAGTACAGTTCTCCTTAATACAAATAGTACAGCACTATAAACCTGTCATTGTACTGATTTATAGGGCAAGTGAACTTTCAGTTTACATCAGCTAAATATACCAAAGGTGCTTCAAACGGTGTGTACAGTCTTACAATTTTGTCAGCCACAGTAGAAATATCTGTTTGTTGTCACCATGCTGCGGAGAAGCACCCTTGCTCTGTGTGTTAGCTCTCTACTAAATCAGAGGTATAGATCCCCAAGCAGGACCGCCATCAGGAATTTTTGGGCCCCTTACACAGCTTCAGGCATGGGCCCCCTGGAGCAGAGGAGAACCGGGGGGGGGGGGGGTGCTGCCGCCGCGAATTGTTGAGGTCGGGGGGGCTTTGGGTGCTGACGAACACAAAAAAAGAACCAAAAAAAAGGGGGGGTTGCCATCTGAGGCCCTGGGGACCTCTGGGCCTCTTACAAAAAAAAAAAAAAGGGGAGGTTGCCATCCGGGGCCCTGGGGACCTCTGGGCCCCTTACAAAAAAAAATTAAGGGGGGGGCATCTGGGGACCTCCGGGCCCCTTACAGGTGTACTGCCTGTACCCCCCTGATGGCGGCCCTGTCCCCAAGCAGCAAGGAACATGAGCTTTCCTGACTTCTACAGATCTTTATGACTCTGCAGGGAGATTGTCAGATCTCTCCAGAGAGATGACTGCTTCCAAACATACTTTAACTAAAAAAATTTTTTTTCTACATTGATAGGTAAAAATCCGGAGGAGGTAGTGCGAAGATACATACAGAAAGTGAAGTCTCCACCAGATGAGGTAAGCCTAACAACTAGGCCATTAAAGCTGTTCTGGCCAGACATTACAGTATAAATGATGCAATCTTAATGCAATCTCCTTTACATTTTACTGCCAGCTTTGTAGTATTAGGCCCCTCCTAAGCTGTCTTTTCAGTTTTTATACAGTCAGGTAGGCCCTCACATGGTCAGAATGGAATGCATGTTGTCAGCACACCATGTAGAAACCACTTGAATACCATTCTGTAATACCCCTTCATTACCTGGCTGTTTTTCTGTGCTGTGACACTTTCACTGACAATTATTCGGTCATGCAACACCGAACCCAAATTACTGTAATTTCAAGTCTTTTTATGATACAGATAGAAGTTTCGTTAGGTGGTTTTTAGTCACCACCTTTTTATATATATATATATATATATATATATATATATATATATATATATATATATATAAAAAATTTTTTTTTTTTTTTTACTATATAAATAAAATAAAAAACCAAACATTCTTAAATGTGTCCCTTACTTTCTGTAACAGTAAACATGGCAGAACAGTATGAACACCTTCAAAATTACCCCTTTTAGAAAACTAGACTCATTTTTTGCCACTATTTTTCAGTAATGAAGATAAATACTGGTATTGAGGATGTTTAAACACGGAGCTTAGTAATGATGCACTAGATATAGCACATGGAGGTCATGCACATAGGGAAATGGTGGTGAAGGGATTAATGTACAGGCCCACATACAGTGGGAGAATGGAGATGAAGGGGTTAAAGCCTTTGTAAAGGAAAAAAGAAAAACAAACTTGTTATGTGTACTTGCTCTGTGCAATAGTTTTACACAGAGCAGCCCCAATCCTCCTCTTCTTGGGTCCCCCGCCAGTGCTCTGGGCCCCTCCTCTCTTGCTAATTGCCCCTAGAGCAAGCCGCTTGCTATGGGTACAACCTGTGCATACTCGCTCCCGGGCCGGAACTCTATATCCATAAGACATAGAGCACGAGGCTCAGCCCCTGCTCCCTCCTCACTGGCTGTGATTGACAGCATCAGGAGCCAATGGCTCTTGCTGTTGCATCTCAGCCAATGAGGAGTGAGAGAACCAGGAGAGCCTCAGCTGTCGTGCACATCGCTGGATTGAGATTGGGTTTAGTTAAGGGGGGCTGATCGGGGAACTGCGCACTGAATGTATTAAAAAACCTTCAGCCTTTACAGCCACTTTAATGTTCAGATGTGCAGGACAAGGGATCGAATAGGTTAATATACAGGTCACATACAGAAAGCTGTATTGGAGAGGAAGGGGGTGAAAGGGTTAAAAACAATCTTGTGCTGCAGCAATCTGCTTACGTCAGGGACAAATTAATGATTCGTTCATTCATTAGTTCCTATTTCTAGCCTCCCTTTGTTGTAAGAGGAAGGGAAGGGTTCTCAGTAGTATAAACAAGTGTGTACATCTGAGAACTCAGTGACTGGTCTCTTCAATGACCAATCACATGGTACAGAGCCACTCGGATTGGCTCTGTATTTACTGAGTTTGAACAGGACACAAGATGAAGTATTCAGGTACATAAGGGTTATGTTTTTGCCTTCAGGAGATTGCACATTGACTGTAAGGACAGCCTAGTACAACCCCTCCCAATCTCATTATGCCCTGTTTTTTAGGGGTTTTTTTTTGTTAATGTCTTCTTTCCTCTGATAAACAAAGCATTTCTCCTTCTTCTTTTTTTTTTTTTTTTTTTTTTCCCCCAAGATTCTTTTTTTAGTAATTTTCTTTAGTTGCTGCAGAGCCGGAATGGGTTCATTTTGTAGCCTCAACATTGCCACAGGAGTCATACCTGAACCCAGCTAAGAGAAAGAAGCTGTGCCATGTGAGTCAGCTACAGAGTGTTTTATTTGTCCAGGGCCACAGTGCACCTATCTGGTGGAATCCTGTCCCTGAAGACTCTGTGCGAAGTGTGCTAAATGGAGAGGTGAAGAAAAGTGAAAGCAGCAGGTTCCCTGAATGCTGCCTCCCCATCACACTGTACTGGTCCAGGCAGATGTGGTAGTTGGATCTCGTCAGACCTCTGGCACTCTCCATGGGCCCTCCAAGGTCATTCAGATCTTTTGTTCCAGGGACTGGTTTATCACCCTTCTTCTAGTCTGCTGCCTGCACAGCCTGGCTGTTGAAGCCCAGGTCCTGGGGGATAGGGTTCTATCTGTTTTTCAAGGCTAGGAAATTGACTTTTCCCAAAGCCTAAATTGCACCATGAAAGCATATTTATCTTGGTGTAAGGAAAGAAATTCCATCCCAGAAAGTTGGTAGGACGAATACTGACTTTTTTTCAGTCTGGTCTGGATTAACATTTGTCCTTGGGTACTATCAAGCATCAAATTTCCATGCTACGGGTTCTTTTTCAAAAACTGCTTGCCTCTCACCCCTTAGTGGATGTCTTTTTACAGGGTGTCACTCACATTATTCCCCTTGTATGTCCTTCAGTGACACAATGGGATCTCAGCCTGGTCCTGTTGGTTCTTCAGAAACAGCCCCTTTGATATTCCTTTGTTTACTCTTATTCACGAGGTTGCCTTCCTCGTTGCAGTCACCACTAGTGATGGACGAACATCTAACAGGACGGTTCGCGAATGCGATCGGGCGAACGCGCACAAATGTTCGTGAACCGCAGGTCCCATTTATTTTAATGGCAGGCGAACATTAAAAACCTCCAGGTCATATTTGTAGCCACAAAATACTTACTAGCTGTGCACACACAGTCCCACAACATGGACACTGACATAACAGTAGTATTAAGCAAATCTGCGATCGTCAACGACAAGCATTCTTTTTTTATCTGCGAAATTTCATCAATTCAGGAGCGCATGAAGGCCATGGAGGAGAGGCAAGGCCAGGCTATGAAGGGGGTGCAGGAGATGATTGGAAAAGTTGGCAGAATTTTTTTTTTTATAAGTTGTAGCGGGGTGCTAAATTTAGGGGCAGTGTTGGGTGGTAGTTATACTCAAACACCCTAATTATTAGAGTTCTTGCAACCATTTTTGTCTGCTGGGAGAGTATTGGTGTACAGTTCCCTGTGGCCTGCAGGTGGCGCTGCCATAGTAGGCCAGGGTCGAACCGCTAATTCAGTGCTGTACCTTGTGTGTCCCCTCTCGGCAGCCATACGGTGGGTGTGGTAGGCCTGCTGTGCATGCTGGGAGAGGATATAAAAGGGGCAGACACTGCCTGTTCAGGGTTCGTTGTCAGGGGTCCTACCCCAGGGAGTGTGTGTGTGTGTGTGTGTTCCTGTCCATCCTGGGCACCTTTGGCCCAGGGGCGGAGGTCGGTGGATCAGTCCCAGGCACCTTTTAGTCCTGGGGCTGCAGCAAAGGCCTGGGCCCAGCACCTTCAGCTGGAGCCCACCGGGGATCGAGGAGTCTCAGGGTGCCGCCTTGCGAGGGGACCCGTATCCTAGATGAGGAGGCCGGGGGAGGAACCGTTCCGAGGGACTGGTGCAGAAGTCACGGTGAAGGAATGGTCCCTGTAACTCTCTGGAGGGATGTCTTCTCCTTAACAGAGGCCAAGTTCACCAGGTCTGTGGCAGAGACCAAGTTCACCGGGTCTGTAGCAGAGACTTTGGGTAAAGTTCGAGCACCATATTGGCTGCTAGTCCCAAGCTGGGGAGACTATCCGAATGGGCTGAGTCTGCTTGAGAATCGGAGCAGTAAATTGTGTTACGTTTGTGCCTGGACCTCTTCCACACCTTAAGCTGTCCTTTTCTCCCTCCAACCTTTCCTGTCATAGACTGTGTTTTACAAGAAATAAACCTCTACGTTGGAGTGCAGCTGGTGTGGATGTTCAAGTTATTGTGGGGATATGGGGACTTGTCTTTATTCAATATAGAGGTAAGAAACATTCTCTGACTGTCTGACTGTGGAAGACCCATCAACAACACCGCTCAACCTCTTCACACAGGAGGGTACGGGCTTGTGTTGCAGTGTGCCCCCTCTATTCCAGCGAGGAGCCGAACAAGGCAGGTAAAAGGGGGTCTGTGTGCTACAAGTTATTGTAGCGGGTATCCCAAATTTAGGGGTGACCTGAGCAATAGTTGGCTTGGGTCTTCTAATTGTTTGGACTCTGCCTTGCTGCTATTTCACCTGGCGTGCAGTTCCTCTTAGGTGTATAGGTGGTGCTGACACTTGTACCCGGGGTTGAACCACAGGTGATGGAGTGGCTATTAGGTGTCCTCTCTCGGCAGCCGTGCAGTGGGCATGATCCACCCGCTGTGTATGCCGGAAGAGGGTACAAAAGGGGCAGACACCATTGTTCTGGGCGCGAATGCCCGGGGACCTGTACCCGGAGGAGTGTATCCCCCCGAGGGGGGATACGGGCATTGACTGTGGGGTGTCAGGACCTGGGCTTGAACCTGGGACCTCATCTGTGTCTGGCATTGACTCTTCCCACTGTGCTATCTGGGATGCTGGACAGCTCCCTTCCTGATCTGCTGGACAAACCTATCTGATCCATTAGACAACCCTGCCTTGAGTCTTGATTACTGTTGAACCTTGAACTCCTTGCTCCTCCCACGAACTTCCTATAAAAGCCTTGTCTCAGCACTTCCTCTTTGCCAGGTTATTGTGCCTTCCCTGCCAGTGCCTTGCTGTTGTCTTTCCTGCTGCCATCTGTACCTACAACCACTCGTGATTGACCCATGGCTTGTTCCTGGACTTCTCTACTGCCTGATCCCAATCTGCAACCACCCGTGTTTGACCCTCAGCCTGTTCTTTGACCACTCTACTGCTTGATCCCAACCTGCAGCCACTTGTGATTGATTCCTTGGCTTGTTTTCTGACCACGCTGCTGTTTCATCCTTGTCTGTTTATCTGCTATGGGACCCCGGCTTGCTCACACCCTGGTGGGGCAAACTTGAGGACCGCGACCTGGTACTAGCTTGCAGCTAAATCCATCTCCACCATCCGGAGCTCTGGGAAAAAACAGCTAGTACTTAGACTCTGCACCTCAGGTGAGCCTGTGTCATCTGCCAGAAGTGACTGCCTGTATGCCTGTCCTGCCACTGCTATTGTAATTGGTCTTCAAGCCCAACGCCTGATCGTGACAGTGGGATCTCGGGCACCTTCAGCCCGAGGCTACGGAGTTCCAGGTAGGCACAGTACCTTTAACTGGGTCTACAAAGCCAGAAAGGAAACCCAGGGAGCCCAGGTGAGGGCGACCGCTCTGACTAAGAGGAAGCCAGGGGAGGATCGGTCCCATAACAGGAGGCAAGTGATAAAGATTGCTGTCTCGGGAGAGGCCTGGTGACCTGTCGGAGGGAAGGATTCCTTGCTCCACAGACTGCCTTTGCGGAGTGCTGCTACCTAAGGAGGGATCTCTTTGACTTTGTCCTTGGAGGGGACTAAGTCACTGTCCAAGCTACATGACGGCTGCTAGTGCCATTGGGTGACTATCCGGGTGAGCTGTACCCACTCGGGACCGAGTGGCGATGAAGCCAAGAGTGTGCCTGAATCAGTTCTATCTGCTAACCCCTTTCTCTTTTCAACTCTCCGGTTACTGAAGCATAAAAGGAAAATAAACTCGTGTTGGAGTTGAAGCGTGGTGTGGACATTGGCCTTCTTTTGGGAAAGGTAAAGACTTGCCTCTAAACTCTAGAGGGGAGAACCAGTGGAAGGAAGCAACTCGCTGCGGGACCCAAAAATATGACACCGCTCAACCTCTTCAAACAGGAGGGTACGGGCATATAGTATGGTGTGCTTTTTTTCTACAAGTGAGCCAAAGGTAGAAAAAAGGTCAGTGTGCTACATTATATAAATCGTTTATACAGTTATGCATATACATGGTCTACTGGTCCCATGTGTTGAATTCCTCAGAGATCCATGCCTCATTTATTTTTATAAATGTGAGGTAGTCAACACTGTCGTGAGCTAGGCGAGTGCACTTATCGGTCACGATCCCCCCTGCTGCGCTGAACGTCCTTTCGGACAGGACACTGGATGAGAAGCAAGATAACAGTTCAATTGCAAATTGTGCAAGCTCTGGCCAGAGGTCAAGCCTGCCCACCCAGTAGTCCAGGGGTTCATCACTTCTCAGAGCGTCCACATCAGCCATTAACCCGATGTAGTCGGACACCTGTCGGTCTAGGCATTCCCTGATGCTGGATCCGGATGACACCTGTCAATGGGTCGGCTGAAAGAATGATCTGATATCAGAAGTGACCAACACATCTTCAAACCGCCCTCTTCTTGCAGGTGCTGTTGGATTGGTACCCGCAACTGTTTCTCTGGGAGTGGAAATTCCTCTGCCAGCGCACGCAAAAGCAGAATGCAGCATTTCTCTAAGCAAGGCCTGGAAGTGCTCCATTCTGACAGCCCTCTGTGATGTTGGTAACATTTCCGGCATTTTTTGTTTGTACCGGGGGTCTAAGTATGTTGCCACCCAGTACTGGTCTTTTTATACGGGGGTCCCTCTTAAAACACTGGAGCATGAAGGCCCCCATTTGCACTAAACTGGAAGCGGTGTGGTGGACTGGCTCCTGCTCATCATCTAGGATAATGTCGTCCTCGTTCTCCTCCCCCCATCCACGGACAACAACAGCGATCCCAGAAAGGTTTAAAGCATGCTCTTCTTGCTCCTCCTCATCCGCCCCGGCACCATCCTTGTCTCAGAGTAGCCCCCCTGGGAATTCATCCAGCATTGCGACTTCCTCCTCTTCCTGCTTCTGCTCCTCGACGGCTTGATCAATGACACGACGCAATGCACGCTCCATAACGAAGGCGTAAGGTACGATGTCACTGATGGCGCCATGGCTGCGACTGACCAGTTTGGTGATCTCATCAAATGGCCGCAGAAGTCTGCATGCGTTGCGCATGAGCAGCCACTGGCGCGGTGAAAAAAAACCAAGCTCCCCAGAACCTGTTCTGCCGCAGAGTTCGTACAGGTAGTCGTTAACTGCACGTTTCTGCTGGAGCAGCCTATCAAGCATATACAAGGTTGAGTTCCATCGTGTAGGGCAGTCACAAATAAGACGTCTGACCGGCAGATTGTGTCGCCGCTGAATGTCAGCAAGGCGAACCATGGCTGTGCAAGATCTTCTGAAATGGACCGAGATTTTCCTTGCCTGCCGCAAGACGTCCTGTACCCCAGGGTATTTGACAACGAATCGCTGCACGACCAAGTTTAGGACGTGTGCCATGCATGGCACGTGTGTAATTTTGCCCTGTTTCAACGCGCTCAGCAGATTGGCACCGTTGTCGCACACCACTTTACCAACTGTCAAATTGAGCAGTGTTAGCCACTGATCTGCCTTTGAACGCAAAGCTGAAAGGAGTTCAGGGCCAGTGTGACTCTTGGCTTCCAGGCACAACAGACGCAGCACAGCATGGCAACGTCTCACCTGGCATGTCGAATAGGTTCTGGGGATCTTGGGCGGCGCAGCGGAAGAGACGGTAGCAGCGGAAAAGGAGGAGTCAGCTGAGGAGAGGGAGGATGGAGTAGGAGGAGGAGGAGAAGAGGCAGGCCTGCATGCAATCCGTGGCAGTAAAACCAAATCTACACGGGTGCCACGGGTTACATGCTTGACGGCCGTCAGAAGGTTCACCCAGTGGGCAGTAAAAGTTATATACCTTCCCTGCCCGTGTTTGCTAGACCACGTGTCTGTGGTCAGATGTATCTTGGCACAGACACTGTGTGCCAGAGATACATTCGCTTGCCGCTGAACATGGCCATATAGCTCTTGGATGCCCTTCTGCGAGAAATATTTCCTTCCTGGGACCTTCCATTGTGGTGTTCCAATGGGCACAAATTTTCTAAAGGCCTCCGAGTCCATCAGTTTATATGGTAGTAGTTGGCGGGCTATCAGTTCTGACAAGCCAGCAGTCAACCGTTGGGTAAGAGGGTTATCCGGCGTCATAATTTTTTTACGCTCGAACATTTGGTCCACGGAAGCCTGCCTTTTTCCAGAAAAACGTGAGGACGGCATGATGGCAGGTGGAGTGGAGGACAATTGTGAGGAGAGAGGAGAAGTACAAGAGGCTGGACGGTGAGAGCCTGGAGTGTGGCTTTGTGGGTTCTGACGGCATTGCTCCCACTGGGCTCAGTGATGGGAGTTCATGTGGCGGTCGTCCCTAGGTGAGTGTTGGGCTTACCGCTACTTATGCGTTGACTGCAAAGGCTGCAGATGGCAACACTATTGTCAGCAGTGGACACGTTAAAAAAAGCCCACACTGCGGAGCCATGTGCCGGCGTCCTGGGAACACCAGATGTGACTGTACATGGTTGATGGCTCGCTCCTGATACATTAGCAGGCTGGTTTGTCCCTCCAGTGCAATGTAAGTTCCGCCTGCTTCTCCTCCCTATCTGCTGGTCCATCTCTCCCTCTGAACTCTCCTCCTCTTCCTCTCTTGTGGGCACCCACGTGACGTCCCTAGACACGTCATCATCAACGTCGCCTTCCCCACCACTATAATTGGAGATCTCGGAGTAGGCAGCAACAGCGGGGACCAACCTCCTTGGGCTGATCTGGGTACTGTCGTCAGACTGCTGAGTGGCGGTTGTTGCTACCTCCTCTTCCTGATCCAATGCCAATAATTCCTGCGCATCGGAAATGTCTTGTGATGGATCGGAAAATAATTCCAGTGACTCAAGCGGAGGATTTATGGTGGTGGTGGTGGTGGTGTTGGTGGTAGTGTCTTTGGGGGTGCACACAGCAGAGAGTGAAGAGGGTGCAGATAGAGAGGATGAGGAGGGTGCAGAAGAGTAAGGCTGAGTGAGCCACTCAACCAAGTCTGGTGCATCCTTTGACGTAATCGAACGCACCTTCTGCAACTTCCCACTTTGGCTCAAGCCTGGTGCTCCTGCCCTACCCCTACCACCCCTGCGGAAGGGCCTGCCTCTTCCTCTGCCTGTCATTTTTTAAATGACCCTGTGACAAAAGCCTCTAGAGAAGTGCAGTATATGTGGAAGAAGATGTATAACACCCCGCTTCAATCTGTCGTTTTGGGGGGCCACTGGTCTATCACACCAGTTATAATACTTTTTTCTAATTGCGTTTGTCACTCTTTGTAGTTGTAGTATCACTGCAGAACCGCTCAGCAGTCACAATGCTGCACAGTAGAAATGCACTATAATCTGCTTTCTATATTTTAAAGTATTTTATACGTGTATTACACCCCTATATGATGCACACCTAATAGTACACCTATACCAGTCCTTTAAAAGACTTTTGTGGACCTATAATCGTTAGCGATTTGTGTAGCTACAGTCTGTCCCTGCGACACACAGCAACCTCTCCCTACACTGACAAAAGACAGCTGCAGAACCGCTCAGCAGTCACAATGCTGCACAGTAGAAATGCACTATAATATGCTTTCTATATTTGAAAGTATTTTAGACATGTATTACACCCCTATATAATGCACACCTAATAGTACACCTATACCAGTCCTTAAAAATACTTTTGTGGACCTAATAGCTAGTGATTACAGTCTGTCCCTGCTACACACAGCAACCTCTCCCTAGACTGACAAGACAGCTGCAGAATCGCTCAGCACTGCAGTCACAATGCTGCACAATGGAAATGCACTATAATATGCTTTCTATATTTGAAAGTATATTATAAGTGTATTACACCCCTATATACTGCACACCAAACAATAGTACACCTATTCCAGTCCTTAAAAGGACTTTTGTGGACTTAATAGCTAGTGATTACAGTCTGTCCCTGCTCCACACAGCAACCTTTCCCTACACTGACAAAAGACAGAGTAAAATGGCAGCCAGATCAGGTCTATTTATAAGGTAGGGATTATGTCCATGTGCTGAAATGTCTCAAGTGGCTGTCCTGTACCACATGATGGATGTGTCATGGGTCAAAGTTCTTCACAATGTAAAAGAATATGGTGTCCGCGAACAGCGCCATATGTCCGCCGGTTTGGCGAATAGCGAACGCGCAAAGTTCGCCGTGAACCGACTGCAGGGCGAACCGCAAGGCCATCTCTAGTCACCACTGTGAGGTGAGTTTCTGAAGTACTGGGCTTATTGTCCTATAAAGAGACAATGTTGTTTTGAAAGCCAAGGCCGCTTTTTCTTCTGAAGGTGGTTTCTGCCCTTTCCATTAACCATGACAACACGTAGGCCTGTTAGCTTTTTGTTTGCAGTGTTGACCACACCTCAGTTGGACTGCTTTTCAATGTCTCTACCGTGTTTCCCCGAAAGTAAGACCTACCCAGAAAATAAGACCTAGCGTTATTTTCCAGGAGGGCTGCAATATAAGCCCTACTCCGAAAATAAGCCATAGTTTTAAAATGCTTGTAAAATCCTATAATCCACTCTATTACAGTAGAATATAATGTACAATGTGTGTGTTTCTGGAATACAATTGCGGGAAAGAGAGCTCCGGCGGGTCACAGAAGCGCAGAACGGCGCTATAACGAAGGTATTTATTACAGTAGTATATAATGTACAATGTGTGTGTTTCTGTAATATGATTGTGACAGAGAGGATTATAGGATTTTACAAGCATTTTAACTCAGTTCACACTGGGGATTCCTGTCAGGCAGGGAGGGGGGGAGAAGACATCACATTATATGCTAAGACCTACCCCGAAAATAAGCCCTACTGTGTCTTTTGTTGCCAGAATTAATATAAGACCCAGGCTTATTTTCGGGGAAACATGGTATGTACCTGTATACTTCCAGTGTCTTTAAATGTATGATTAAGTAAATGTTATTTTTCATTTACAATAAACAAAATGCTCCCCTTTTTCCTATGATCTACTCCTACTTTTGCTTTGCTACAAAACAGAGGCATGATGTGAGTGGGAAGGGTTATACAGCATTTTTTTGTTTTTTCCAGTGTCCAAACTCCTGAATGCTTCATCCTTTATCACTTAATGTACTTCAGGAAAAAGATTTTGCAGTAATTCACAAAAAAACTATTTCCCTTGTGTTTTTAGTGTGCCTTAAAGTGGAACTTTACCTATAACAACTTGATAAAAAAATAATGTTCTTTAACAAGGAACATACGTTCCACTTTAATAATGTTAATTTACCAAAATTAGTGTGTGCTGTAAATTGCCTCCATCGTTGCTTCTGTTTCTTCTTGCTGGAGGCTGCCATTTTGCTGAAGCCTAGAGCTCCTAAACAGCAGTAAATCTTTAGGCTGTCAGCAATTGGCCTCTACATTTTCGGCACAGTGTCAAAAAATAGAGAGTAACTGAGCATGTGCAGAGCAGGATGAGACAGTGTATTACTGGATTCTATACAGTGTAGGCACTTATTTTTAATGTGTTATATTAAAAATAATACCTGCAAAAGGGGCCAGCCTGAGGTGATCTAGCAGGACATACTTTTCTGACTATAATTCTACTCTAAATATCAGTGTTTTTGTAAGATGAATGGTAAAAGCAAAGTTGCTTGGTTATGCCATTCACACAGATTGGCAAGGCAGCTGTTATATAACTTTTACATTAGAAAGTACTTTATGCAAGGGTAAATGTAACTTGACATTATGTTTTCTTTTGGCTTTTTAGGACTGTACCATCTGCATGGAGCGTCTGGTCACTGCCTCTGGGTATGAGGGTGTCCTGACTCACAAAGGGATTCGCTCGGACCTGGTTGGAAAACTGGGGAGGTGTACCCATATGTACCATGTTCTGTGCCTGGTGGCCATGTATAATAATGGTAACAAGGTAGGTTGTAGTATGACCATAAAAAATATCTTTGCTGCTGTCCATATACATTAGTAATTATGTCAGTTTACTTGGTGATGGTCATAACAAGCTTCCATAGAGGATAAAAGTGTAGACATCATCACTTCCTGTTTCCATATAATGCAATGGGTCTTTACGTGTCTCTGAAGAATAGAGGTAGCTTGAAGGCTTATGTTCCACTACATGTTATCATGGAATAAGAATTGTTGGATCTTCTTTATATTTATAAAAAGTATCTTTGCAGGATGGCAGCTTGCAGTGTCCCACCTGCAAAGCAATCTATGGAGAGAAAACAGGTACACAGCCTCCAGGGAAAATGGAGTTTCATGTCATTCCTCACTCCCTCCCAGGATACCAGGAGTGTAAGACTATTCGCATAGTGTATGATATCCCCAGCGGAATGCAGGTACTAGCCATGACTTAACATGATAAATTTGAAATAAAATGCAACGCCAGTTTGAATGATCCATTTTCTCTTGCATTTTCACATTTCTTCTCGATATCTAATGCATTTTACAGATTGAATGTAAAGTTCCAGAAAAATACTGTAGGCATTGCTTTTCTAGGTATGGTTTATACATGCACAACTTGCTATATCTCTGCTAAACACACAGCAGATATGATTATGCTAAGGATACAGCACGTAATGCTTTGTCACGTTAATATTTTATTTTACTGTATGTGGCGGCATTTTCAAGCCCAACATCAGTAATTTTTGTATAGACTTGGAACAAGTACATGCTTGTAACAAGTATTTATTGCTGCACATTAGGGATGAGCCAAACACCCCCCGGTTCGGTTCGCACCAGAACCTGCAAACGGACCGAAAGTTTGCGCCAACTTTAGAACCCTATTAAATACAATGGACTTGAACGTTCAAAATCAAAAGTCTAATTATAAAGGCTAATATGCAAGTTATTGTCCTAAAAAGGGTTTGGGGACCCGGGTCCTGCCCCAGGGGTCATGTGTTAATGCAAAAAAAAGTTTTAAAAACTGACGTTTTTTCGGGAGCAGTGATTTTAATGATGCTTAAAGTGAAAAACAAAAAAGTCAAATATTCCTTTAAATATTGTACCTGGGGGGTGTCTAAAGTATGCCTGTGAAGTGGCACGTGTTTCCCGTGTTTAGAACTGTCCCTGCACAAAATGACATTTCTAAAGGAAAAAATAGATTTTTTGGCTGGAGCTACACTTACAAAATGTACCTGTCCCAAATTACAAACAGATTCTACTTAAGAACAAACCTACAGTCCCTGTCTTGTTTGCACCGCCTGTATACTGCTGTTCAGAGTATATAGGGCCTTTTTTAATTTGGGTGCAGGGTTCCCCTTAATATCCCTACAAGACCCAAAGGGGCTGGTAGTGGGCTGGGGGGGGGGGGGGGTACCCATGCCATTTTTCTCAATGATTTTCATCCATATTGCCGGGACCAGACATTACATTAAAGCCGCAAGCAGTTTTAAATGACTTTTTTAAGCTTTTTGGAAAACCTAGGGAAGGGTTATCACCCCTGTAACATTTGTTTTGCTGTCTATGCACCTGTTCAGAACATTTCACCTCACTTTCCGTCCCAATGACAAATGTTTTTTAAAAATTTGAGGTTTTTATTGAAACAAGGATTGGTGATAAAGCATCAGTGGAGAAGAGACACCTTTTTCAACATATTAACTCTTACGGGAGAGAATTTCCCTTCCTAGGGGTAGATTTCCTCTCACTTCCTGTTGTCTCCTTCCATTTGCAAGTAGGAGTCGTTTGTAAGTTGGATGTTTAAAAGTAGGGGCCTGCCGTATATACTCTGCAGAAATTTGGCCCTTAGGTGTTGGTGTTGCCACAACACTGTAAGCCCTCACAGTTACTCTTGGTGGGCGCTGGAACGCCCTGCTGTGAAATATTAGATCAAGAATTGTAATTACATGCCATTGTTGAACAGGGGCATAAAAATTGGGCCTTTGGTGGTGGTGTTGCCACAACACTGTAAGTCCTCACAGTTACTCTTGGTGGGCGCAGGAATGGGCCCTGCTGTGAATTATTAGATCAAGAATTGTAATTACATGCCCCTGTTAAACAGGGGCTGAAAAATTGGGCCTTAGCCACTGGTGGCGGTGACCAGAACCAAAAATGTTCTTACAAGCTATCAGCATGATCATTGAGGAGGAAGAGGATAGTCACTCAGCATCAGCATAGGCAGTCTTGAGGGGATCTGACATTTCAAAAAAAATTATTCGGTTACATCAGCATCAGGTGCTTGGTAGCTGGTGGTGATCTAAGACTGATTCATTTTTATGCAGGTCAGTCGATCGACCGAGTCGGTGGACAGGCGCACCCTGTGATTGGTTACAAAGCCTCCAGCAGCACTGAATGTGTGTTCCGAAAGAACGCTGGATGCAGGACAGGCCAGTAGCTCAATTGCATACTGTGCAAGCTCTGGCCAGTGATCCATCCTCAAGACCCAGTAACCCAGAGGATTTTCGGTGGGAAAGGTGTCCAAGTCTGATCTTGCCTCTAGGTATTCCTGCACCATGTAAACCAGACGCTGGCGATGGTTGCTGGAACTGATCATACCTTGGGGCTGCGGACTAAAAAATTGTCTGAACGCATCGGTCAGACGGCCACCTTCTCCACCGCTACTTCTTTGACTGACCGAAGCCTCAGCAACACGTTGTCCAGGACCAGGAATTTGTAACCTCCCTATCTCTGGGAACACGTTGCACAGACCTTTCTGCAAGGCCTCCCGAAGATGCTTCATCCTCTGCTCCCTCTGCGACAGCAAGATAAGGTCCGCAACATTACCCTTGTAACGTGGATCAAGGAGGGTTGCCAGCCAGTAATGATCCCTCTCCTTGATAGCACGAATACGAGGATCCTTCCACAGGCTTTGCAGGATCAGGGAGGCCATGCAGCGTAGGTTTGCTGAGGCATTTGGTCCGGAGTCCTCTGGGTCACTCAGGACGACATGATCCGCAGCCACCTCCTCCCAGCCACGTACAAGTCCATGGGTGTCTTGGGTCTGTAATTGATCGATTTAAAGACTGCTGCTGATGCTGAGTGCTAGGCTCCACCTCCATGCTGACACAATCATCCTCCTCCTCCTCTTCCTGTGTGATAGGCGGGCCAGCAGGAACACTGTCTGGATAAAGGGGGCCTTGAGAGGTAAAGAAGTCCTCCTCTTCCTCCCTCTGTTCTGCCTCAAGTGCCCTGTCCATTATTCCATGCAGCATGTGCTCCAACAGGTGGACAAGAGGGACAGTGTCACTGATGCATGCACTGTCACTGCTCACCATCCTTGTGGCCTTCTCAAATGGTGCCAGCACAGTGCATGCATCCCTGATCATGGCCCACTGGCGTGGGGGAAAAAATCCAAGCTCCCCTGACCCTGTCCTGGTGCCATATTGCAACAGATACTCATTGATGGCCCTCTGCTGCGTGTGCAGCCACTGCAGCATGGCCAACGTAGAGTTCCACCTGGTGGGCATGTCACAGATTAGGCGGTTTTTGGGCAGGTTGTATTCCTTTTGCAGGTCAGCCAGCCGAGCACTGCCATTATATGACCAGCAGAAATGCACACAGAGTTTCCTGGCCTGCTTCAGGACATCCTGTAAGCCCGGGTACCTGCCCAAGAACCGCTGCACCACCAAGTTAAGGATGTGAGCCAAACAGGGCACATGGGTCAGTTGTCCCTGTCGGAGGGCGGGGGGAGGTTGGTGCCATTGTCGCAAACCCCCTTTCCTGGCTTAAGCTGGTGTGGCGTCAACCACCTCTGAGCCTGCCCCTGCAGAGCTGACAGAATTTCTGCCCCAGTGTGGCTCTTGTCCCCCAAGCACACCAGCTCAAGCACCGCATGGCATCTTTTTGCCTGTATACTTGCGTAGCCCCTTGAACGCCTACGGAGCACCGCTGGTTCCGAGGACAAAGCACAGGTGGAGGCCACGGAGGAAGAAGAAGAGGGGGTGGAGGAGAGAGGTGTGTCAGAATCACCAGTAGTAACATTTTGGAGGCGTGGTGGCGGAACAACCTCCAACACTACTGCACCTTGTCCTGCATCCTTACCAGCAGAGTCCCCCAATGCGCCATGAAAGATAGGTAACGTCCCTGTCCATGCCTGCTGGACCATGAGTCAGCGGTAATATGCACCTTACCGCTGACCGCCCTGTCCAGCGAGGCCCAGACATTGCCTTCCACATGCTGGTAGAGAGCCGGAATCGCCTTCAGTGAGAAAGTGGTGTTTGGGAACCTGGCACTGTGGAACCGCACATTCCACAAACTCATGGAAGGGGGTAGAGTCTACCAACTGAAAAGGCAGCAGTTGAAGTGCTAGCAATTTAGCCAAGCTAGCATTCAACCGCTGGGTATGTGGATGGCTGGAAGCGAACTTCTTTCGGCGGTGCAGCAGCTGGGGCAGGGAAATTTGCCTGGTACAATCTGACGTTGGTGTACCAATAGCAGATTGCCCGCAAGTACTTGTCTGTGACGCACCTAATTCTACACCTTCATTCCTCTCAGTGCAGGTTTCAGAGAGGACTGAAAGTATAGTGGGGTTGGAGATCGCAGCTGATGAGCATCAAGGAGAGGTCCGCTTTGTTCTTTGGTGTGGGTCTTTTATGTATGCTTGCCAACGAACTGCATGGCAGGTTGACATATGTCTGGTCAAGCACGTGGTGCCCAAGCAGCTGATGTTTTGGCTACGCGAGATACGCTTCAGACATATGTTGCAAATGGCAATGGTGCGATCTGCTGTACACGTCTGAAAAAAGGCCCACACCAAAGAACTTTTGGAATAACGCGCAGAGACAGCAGCGCCCTGCACATGCGGAGCTCTGCGGTGTGATGCAGACGGTGTGCTGCCCTTAAGCTGGCCCCTGGAGGGCATCCTGCCTCGTTAATGTGCCTCCTCCTCTTCTCTATCAGGCACCCAAGTGGAGTCAGTGACCTCATCATCCCCTCCCTCCTCATCACTGGAGCAAATCTGACAGTATGCTGCAGCTGGGGGAACATGACTGCTAGATAGCTGTCCTTGTTGGGCACCCCCTCTCTCTCTGGGCTCACGTTACTGCCTTCCTCTAGCTGGGTTCCATCATCGGAGCCTTCAAAATGCTGGGCATCCTCCTGGAGCATGTACCCAACACTGTTGTCAAACAGTTCGGGGGACTCCTCAGGAAGACATGGTGGGGCTAGGGAAGGAGTGACTGATGCCATTGAGCCAAGGGAAGAGGCCGCTTTGGCAGCTGCTTTGCCAAAGTACCCTGAGCCTGGGTGAGAGAGGATGAGGAGGATGAGGACGGCTTGGTCATCCACTCTACCAAGTCTTGGGAATGTTGCGGCTCAACATGGCCAGCTGCCGAATAGAAGGACAAGCGTGTCCCACGGCCACGTGCTGATGAGGATGCACCATGTCCACGACCAGCACTGTTACCTCTAGACACAGAGCCTGCTTGCCCTCTTTTATTGCCTCGTGACTGTCTGCCTCTCCTTGTTTGCCTTCCATACATACTAATGGCCTGCAGTGAGATGTAGCTGCACAAAGGTGGGATGTATATATACAGTTATATATATATATATATATATATTAGTGTGTGTGTGTGTGTGTGTGTGTGTGTATATATATATATATATAATCTCTCTATACTGATTATAATGCAGCTATCAGAATCAACTGCCTGCTGTGGTATTAGTATGAGAAAAGCAGCAATTGTCTTCAGTTAGTTTTAGGTGCACACTGTGCACTGTGCAGAGGACACAGTACACTAACTAAAAATACTTGCAGCTCTCTGCCTGTGTTTTTTTTATGAGAACACCACCAATTGTATTCAGGTTCCTTTAAGTGAATGCTGTGCAAAGGACAGAAGTACACTAAATGAAATTAATGCAGCTCACTGCCTGTGGTTTTATTATGACATGTATTCAGGTAAGCTTTAGGTGAACACTATGCAAAGGACACAGTACACAAAGTGAAACACTGCAGCTAGCACAATCACCTGCCTGCCTGTCACAGTATAGAGAATAACAGGAACGGATCTAGCTAAACTGAATACAGTGTATAAATATATATATACAACACCTAGGATGCATATATATCCTCTACACACTGTAACTGCAGCTAACTGACTCGCCTGCCTAACTCAAATCAAAATACACTGTCTCTCTCTCTCCGTCTGTATTTTAACCAACACCACAACACACTACACAAGGCCAACTTTCAGGCCGCCCTATATAGTGTGGGGTGTGTACTAAATCCCGAGGCATAATTGGCCAAAGCCACCCTGGCTTTGGCCAATTATGGCTCCCGGTTTTTTCCACGCTGTGATTGGCCAAAGCATGTGGGTCATAGTGCATGCTTAGCCAATCATCAGCCAGCAATGCACTGCGATGCCGCAGTGAATTATGGGCTGTGACGTGCCACTCGAATTTGGCGCGAACGGCCCATAATTTTTGCAATTCGGTGAACAACTGAACAGGCAATGTTCGAGTCGAACATGGGTTTGACTCGAACGCGAAGCTCATCCCTACTGTATATTACACCACTGGGGAGATTTCACCTCACTTCCTATCCCTGTGACAGCAGGATGAGAATAAAGGGAAGAGGACGTCTACAGGACAGGAATAGTAATAATAATCAGACATAGGTTTTTAACTCCTCCCCATTTACTGAAATGTGTTTTACTCCAGTCGGTGTCCCCCACTGGAGAGATTTTCCATCACTTCCTGCCCTGACATAAATGAGAGGAAATTTCCATAATGGGAAAAAAAAAATTTCAATAAAAACCCAAGAATGTGTTTTATCCCTTCCCCACTCTTATCCCTTCCCCAATCCCTTTGTAAAGTGGGATTTGATTGCCATAAGATTTGGAACGTCAATGAATATACCGGGCCATGATTTGTTTTTCTCATTTAATATTATCTCTATTTTTAGGGGCCTGAGCATCCTAACCCAGGACGGAAGTTCACAGCCAGAGGATTTCCACGTCACTGTTACTTGCCAGATAATGATAAAGGGAGAAAGGTGAGTGCCATGGTGATGGATGTACAAAAACAAAACCGTTCTAATATAGCTAAAAAAAAAAAAAAAAAAGCCTGCAATATAGTCATCTCTGCAAAATGCATGTCATGTTTTTTTAAATACGGATGCAGAAAAAGCATTCGACAGAGTAAATTGGAAATTCATGTTTTGAGGTCTTAAAACAGATGGGTTTAGATGAGCAGATGGTCCAATGGATAGCAGGAATGTATACGGGACCTCGTGCACTGGTAAAAGTAAACAGGGTTTACTCTAGGCCAGTGATGGCGAACCTTGGCACCCCAGATGTTTTGGAACTACATTTCCCATGATTCTCATGCACTCTGCAGTGTAGTTGAGCATCATGGGAAATGTAGTTCCAAAACCTCTGGGGTGCCAAGGTTCGCCATCACTACTCTAGGCCCTTTACTATTACAAATGGAACCCGGCAGGGCTGCCCCCTGTCACCTCTTTTATTCGCTTTGACATTAGAACCACTCTTAAAATTAGACAGAACCCGGATATTGTGGGTATTGATGTGGGGGGAAAGGAATACAAAGTATCGGCATACGTGGATGATATGCTCTTCTCACTAGCAAGACCACAAATCTCGTTACCTAAGTTAATGAAAGAAGTAGAATTTATATGGGGCTATGTCAAATCTAAAAATAAATTACAGTAAGTCAGAGGCGATGGGTGTGGCACTTCCGGATTTCATCAAAAATGAACTAGAATATAGCTTTAAGTTTAGATGGACAACTAAAGCATTGAATTATTTAGGAACACAAATTTTTTTTTTTTTTTTAAAAGCCCATGGCGTGTGAAACACACCCAAAAACTCCACCCGGTGCCAAAAAAAGTGCACACACATAAAGAGTGAAACACAAAACGTGCAACGGGTGTAACACTTGTCCTCCACAAGGAAGGACCAAACCCTGATCCCCCGGGGCGTTAGGCTCCAGACGGGGACTGAGGTACTTACATGGTCTGACTGGCCGAAACCAGACAGACCCCATTCTTCGGTGAGTCTGCCGAAACAGACCCATCCAAGTACTAGGTGGGGCTCCCCCGAAGGGAGACCCCCATGAGAGCAGGCGAACCAGGCCAGAAGACCATGTCCACCTACTCCTAAGTCGTTCAGGGCAGGCCCGAGGACCTACACCCTACTAAACACAGTGACAAACGTGCTACATCAAACAAAAAATACAAAAAAGTGACACACACGGGGATAAATAAAAAGAAAGTGGGGAGAAGGAAGATGGGAGCGTGAAAGGGGTCATTGTGCAGTACAATGGCCGGCCCTCCGGCCAGGAATAAAAAATTCCTCTGGTCCTAGCCAAAAGGCTCGGCCCTAGAGGCAGGTGCTCAAAAAGTGTGTTATGGTGAAGTGACCGTGGTGCCAAAAACCCAAAAGTGCTGCAAGACAACACTTGTGCAGTTATGGCACCCCTGAACTGCCACTCCAGGGGCACATTCACCATAGGCTTTTCGGTTCTGATCCGACCCCCCGACCAGGTCAGTGCGGCCTTCCGCTCCCACTGGATTGAGAGCCCTTCTGGGTTTTCTCGGGGAGAGCCGCCGACAGTAAAAGCGGCCCCCCTGTACTAACCCTTCCAGACTCCCACAATCCGGCAGATTTGCAAGTCACAGCCCCGACCCCGAAACAGGGTCGGGCATGCTACTCCACCGGATGCCAATAGGAGCAGCGCCTACACCAACACCGGCCAGAAGGCCAGAATAAAAACCCCCGGCCCTCCGCCTTGACCAAGTGATTCTCCATCCCCATCAGAAGGCTTTCACCTCCACACCAGCAGGTTTTGCATATGCCACCGCCATCCCTTTCCACCTCGCCGTGTACTGGGGACGGTTAGCACAGCGCCACCCCCTGGCAACTGATAAGAACAAATACTACACTTGATCTTAGCCAAAAGGCCGAGAAGAAGAAAAAAAAAAAAAAAAGAAAAGAACATTGAGGAGGAAGAGGATAGTCGCTCAGCATAGGCAGTCTTGAAGGCATCTCACATTCAAAATGTTTTATTCGGTTACATCAGCATCAGGTGCTTGGTAGCTGGTGATCCAAGACTGATTCATTTTTATGAAGGTCAGCCGATCGACCAATTCGGTGGACAGGTGCACCCTGTGATCGGTTACAAAGCCTCCAGCAGCACTAAATGTGCGTTCCGAAAGAACGCTGGATGCAGGACATGCCAGTATCTCAATTGCATACTGTGCAAGCTCTGGTCAGTGATCCATCTTCAAGACCCAGTAACCCAGAGGATTTTCGGTGGGAAAGGTGTCCAAGTCTGATCTTGCGCCTAGGTATTCTTGCACCATGTGAATCAGACACTGGTGATGGTTGCTGGAACCGCTCATACCTTGGGGCTGTGGACTAAAAAATTGTCTGAACGCATCGGTCAGACAGCCACCTTCTCCACCGCTCCTTCTGTGACTGACCGAAGCCTCAGCAACACGTTGTCCAGGACCAGGAATTTGTAACCTCCCAGGCTCTGGAAACGCGTTGCAAAAACCTTTCTGCAAGGCCTCCCGAAGATGTTTCATCCTCTGCGACGGCAAGATAAGGTCCGCAACATTACCCTTGTAACGTGGATCAAGGAGGGTTGCCAGCCAGTAATGAACCCTCTCCTTGATACCATGAATACTAGGACCCTTTTGCGGGCTTTGCAGGATCAGGGAGGCCATGCAGCGTAGGTTTGCTGAGGGATTCGGTCCAGAGTCCTCTGGGTCACTAAGGACGACATGATCCGCAGCCACCTCCTCCCAGCCACGTACAAGTCCATGGGTTTCTTGGGAGTGTAAATGATCCCTTGAAGACTGCTGCTGAGTGCTAGGCTCCACCTCTATGCCGACACAATCCTCCTCCTCTTCCTGTGTGATCGGCGGGCCAGCAGGAACACTGTCTGGATAAAGGGGGCCTTGAGAGGTAAGGAAATCCTCCTCTTCCTCCCTCTGTTCTGCCCCAAGTGCCCTGTCCATTATTCCATGCAGCATGTGCTCCAACAGGTGGACAAGAGGGACAGTGTCACTGATGCATGCACTGTCACTGCTCACCATCCTCGTGGCCTCCTCAAATGGTGACAGGACAGTGCATGCATCCCTGATCATGACCCACTGGCGTGGAAAAAAAATCCCAAGCTCCCCTGACCCTGTCCTGGTGCCATATTGGCACAGATACTCATTGATGGCCCTCTGCTGCGTGTGCAGCCGCTGCAGCATGGCCAACGTTGAGTTCCACCTGGTGGGCATGTCACAGATTAGGCGGTTCTTGAGCAGGTTAAATTCCTTTTGCAGGTCAGCCAGCCAAGCACTGGCATTATATGACCGGCAGAAATGCACACAGAGTTTCCTGGCCTGCCTCGGGACATCCTGTAAGCCCGGGTACCTGCCCAAAAACCGCTGCACCACCAAGTTAAGGACGTGAGCCAAACAGGGCACATGGGTCAGCTGTCCCTGTCGGAGGGCGGAGGGGAGGTTGGTGCCATCATCGCAAACCACCTTTCATGGCTTAAGCTGGTGTGGTGTCAATCACCTCTGAGCCTGCCCCTGCAGAGCGGACAGAATCTCTGCTCCAATGTGGCTCCTGTCCCCCAAGCACACCAGCTCAAGCACCGTATGGCATCTTTTTGCCTGCGTATTTGCGTAGCCCCTTGAACGCCAATGGAGCACCGCTGGTTCCGAGGACAGATCAGCACAGGAAGAGGCCAGGGAGAAAGAAGAAGAGGAGGGGGTGGAGGAGAGAGGTGTGTCAGAATCACCACTAGCAGCATTTTGGAGGCGTGGTGGCGGAACAACCTCCAACACTACTGCGCCTTGTCCTGCATCCTTCCCAGCTGCCAGCAGAGTCACCCAATGCGCAGTGAAAGATAGGTAATGTCCCTGTCCATGCCTGCTGGACCATGAGTCAGTGGTAATATGCACCTTAACGCTCACCGCCCTGTCCAGCGAGGCCAAGACATTGCCTTCCACATGCCGGTAGAGAGCCGGAATTGCCCTCCGTGAAAAAAGTGGCGTTTGGGAACCTGCCACTGAGGAACCGCATATTCCACAAACTCACGGAAGGGGGTAGAGTCTACCAACTGCAAAAGGCAGCAGTTGAAGTGCTAGCAATTTAGCCAAGCTAGCATTCAACTGCTGGGTGTGGATGGCTGGGAGCGAACTTCTTTCGTCGGTGCAGCAGCTGGGGCAGGGAAATTTGCCTGGTACAATCTGATGTTGGTGTACCGATAGCAGATTGCCCGCAAGTACTTGGCTGTGACACACCTAATTCTACACCTTCATTCCTCTCAGTGCAGGTTTCAGAGAGGACTGAAGGTATAGTGGGGTTGGAGATCCCAGCTGATGAGGAGCAAGGAGAGGTCCGCTTTGTTCTTTGGTGTGGGTCTTTAATGTACGCTTGCCAACGGACTGCATGGCAGGTTAACATATGTCTGGTCAAGCATGTGGTGCCCAAGTGGCTGATGTTTTGGCCACGCGAGATACGCTTCAGACATATGTTGCAAATAGCAAAGGTGCGATCTGCTGCACATGTCTCAAAAAAGACCCACACCAAAGAACCTTTGGAATAACGCGCAGAGACAGCAGCACCCTGCACATACGGAGCTTTGTGGTGTGATGCAGTCGGTGTGCTGCCTATAAGCTGGCCCCTGAAGGGCATCCTGCCTCGTTGGAGATGTGCCTCCTCCTCTTCCGCTCTCCTATCAGGCACCCACGTAGAGTCAGTGACCTCATCATCCCCTCCCTAATCACTGGAGCAAACCTGGCAGTATGCTGCAGCTGGGGGAACATGACTGCCAGTTTGCTGTCCTTCTTGGGCACCCCCTCTCTCTGGGCTCACGTTACTGCCTTCCTCTAGCTGGGTTCCATCATCAGAGCCTTCAAAACGCTGCGCATCCTCCTGCAGCATGTACCCAACACTGTGGTCAAACAGTTCAGGGGACTCCTCAGGAGGACATGGTGGGGCTAGGGAATGAGTGACTGATGACATTGAGCCAAGGGAAGAGGCCGCTTTGCTAGACAAAGTACCCTGAGCCTGGGTGAGAGAGGATGAGGAGGGCTTGGTCATCCACTCTACCAAGTCTTTGACATGTTGTGGCTCAACGCGGCCAGCTGCTGAAAAAAAGGACAAGCATGCCCCATGGCCACGTGCTGATGAGAATTCACCGTGTCCACGACCAGCACTGTTGCCTCTAGACACAGAGCCTGCTTGCCCTATTTAATGGGCCTGACTGTCTGCCTCTCCTTGTTGGCCTTCCAGACATACTGTCTTTGATGTATTGGAATACGTACACAAGGAATGGCCTGCAGTGAGATGTAGCTGCACAAAGCTGGGATGTATATGTATATACTGATTATGCTGTAGTATCTTAGCAACAGTAGTTCAGGAGGAACAGTCTGCAGTGTAGCTAAACTGAATACAGTATTACTGAGTGATATACTGCAGCTTAATCAATCCACTACCTGCCTGTAGTCTCTTAGCAACCGTAGTTCAGAATGAGGAGGAACAGTCTGCAGTGTAGCTAAACTGAATATAGTATAGTGATATACTGCAGCTTTCACAATCAACTACCTGCCTGTCTGTAGTAGATTAGCTTAGCAACAGTAGAACAGGAACGGATCTAGCTAAACTGAATACAGTGTGTGTGTGTGTGTGTATATGTGTGTATATGTGTATGTATATGTATATGTGTATATATATATATATATATATATATATATATATATATATATATATATATACACACACACACAACTACTAAGATGCATATATATCCTCCATACACTGTAACTGCAGCTAACTGACTCGCCTGCCTGCTCTTAACTCAAATGAAATGACACTCTCTCTGTCTCCATCTCTCTCTCAGCCAGAACACACTACACAAGGCCGACGTGCGGGCAACCTTATATAGTGTGGGGCGTGTACCTAATCCCTGAGCCATGATTGGCCAATTATGGCTCTCTTTGCTTACAGCGTTGGATTGGCCAAGCATGTGGGTCATAGTGCATGCTTGGCCAATCATCAGCCAGCAATGCACTGCGTTGCCGCAGTGAATTATGGGCCGTGACGCGCCACTCGAATTTGGTGCGAACGCTCCCATATTGTTCGAAATTCGGCAAATGGCCGAACAGACGATGTTCGACTCGAAGCTCATCCCTACTTGTTATACTCACTGTGGAACCTAAGGGGTTAATCATCTGCATTGTGTATAAAGGCTGTGATCCTGTCTCTCTGATCCTTCTCTTTTTTAACTAACTCCAACCTATCTACTGGTAGAAAAGAGCATCAGAGAGTCAGGCTGCACATGCTCAGTTTGTTGTGTATTGAAGTAAAGTTTTGCCTTGGGAGAGTGCATTTGATCAGCACAGTGCCGATCAGCACAGTGCCAATCGGCACTGTCCAAACAGAGGGTCAGTGGGTAATGAAAACTCCTCCTACAAGCTATAAGCAGATACTGATACAAGTCACAAGAATGCTCTAAATGTTGATGAAAAAAAGGTATTTAGCAGTTTATATTTAATAAAACTATTGCATTTCCATCTTCTGTGTACTGTGGGAAACCAGATATAGTGAATGCAGGGTCCTGGTTTTAGTAACCCTTTAAGACATAATAATAAAGAGAATAGAATTTTATTTTTCAAAGAAAACACACATTTTACATAGATTTTTTTTTTAATCAAGTTTAAAAAGTTAAGGTGATTAATGAAAAAGTGTGAACAACCCCAAGGATAATGACATATTGAAAAGAGAGTACATTGGGTTATGTAGTATAATAAATAAGTCAGTGCCAATTAGGTCTATAGTTCAGCGCTCTTCACAGAATAATTCCACTGAATTAAAGGGGTTGTAAAGGTTTGTTTTTTTTATTTTCTAAATAGGTTCCTTTAAGCTAGTACATTGTTGGTTCACTTACCCTTTCCTTAGATTTCCCTTCTAAATATTTTTTTTCTTTTTTTTCTTTGTTTTCTTTGTCTGAATTTCTCACTTCCTGTTCCTCCTCAGTAAGCTGGTCAGTAAGCTGTTCTGGCTGACTCCACACCACTTGGATGATGGTGTGAAATTTAGTGAGGAGAAACAGGAAGTGAGAAATTCAGACAAAGAAAAAAAACATTTAGAAGGTAAATCAAAGGAAAAGGTAAGTGAACCAACAATGCACTAGCTTAAAGGAACCTATTTAGAAAATAAAAAACGAACCTTTACAACCCCTTTTAAGGTGTTCTGAAATCATAAGGTCAGAGTGCAATCCAAAGGTCTGGAGCCAGAGCATGTAGACAAAGGAAGCAGGTTTTGAAAAGTAGAGAGGGAGGTCATTTAAGACATTCAAAAGTCAAACTGACAACTTAAAATAAAAAGCAGAGTTTGGCTTGGTATCTAGTAGTCAGTCATGTTAGCTTTCAAAGTCTCTGTGTGTATTTTATCCAGTAGGAACTGTTGTTTTTGTCATTACAAACCTTCCAGTACTCAGATGTCCGCAAGGCTTACCAGCATCATGAAACTAGCCCTCTGGTAAAGCCATAACATTTATCTTAGGTCTGCTTGTATTTTAAAAATATGCTCTGATTTACAGGTACTACGCATGCTGGTAGCAGCATGGGATCGTCGCCTGATATTTTCCATTGGTACCTCCAGCACGACAGGAGAATCTAATACAGTGGTATGGAATGAAATTCATCATAAGACTGAATTTGGATCGAACCTTACTGGGCATGGATATCCAGATCCCAACTACTTGGACAATGTGTTAGCCGAACTTACTTTGCAGGGGGTCACTGAAGATCGGCTTTAGTAATCAGTATGCTGGACCCTTTCATACACATAGGCCCAGCAGCTGGCTCAGAGCCTTATCAGCTTTGCCCTGTTGAGTACTGCCCCTTCTTTTTCAGGGGATTTCATCCTATCAGAAGTGGAGACTCCACCATACTGCCTTGATTATTTAAAGGGCAAATGTGTGATGTTTTTCCAGAGAATTGGAGCTGTTTAAAATCTTTCTTATTTCAGTGATGCATGGAAGCACTCTTCACAGCATCTCAGGCCTCATGGGCAGTGCAAATAGCAGAGAATCACTTTACGAAGCATGAAATTACTGGGACAAAGGCAATCTGAATGCAAAAAGTTGCTTTAACTCAATGAACATGGGAGAAACGGCGCTCATTCATTAAGGTGTGCAGGACTTTGGGCGTTAGACTAATATGCGATATAAACCATTTATGTCGTGGTTGGCATTTAGTCCTCATCAATGGCAAGGTGTAAGGCCTTGACCATTCTAACACACCCACAAACCGATATGAGTGTTTAGCATTCTTATTACTACTACTTCAAAGCCAAAACCCAGAGCAGCCTCCTGTCTCTCATCTTTTGCGTGACCAAAGTACATGTTGTGTCTGTGTGTGCTACACAAATCAGTGATGTATATAAATATATATACACATTTGTTCACCTTCGCTATGGCTATTGCTACAAAGTTGTGAGTGTAGAGCAATACGGAATACAGAGAATGAGCCAGTATGCTGGGAAACAGAATTGGACTTACTGTATATAACATAGTGTAAGGTTGAGTGGCTGCTGTAACCCATATCAGCCAATCAAAAACTGTTTTATTATATATGCTCAGACCTATCTGTTGAAACATTTCTAGCTGGTATAGGTTACTGCACATCTTTGCACTATGTTAATAAGTAAAGGGTGAATCTGGATATTAATGATTAAAATGTAGCAGATTTATCATAAATATATCCATTTTTAAAAAGTACAAATTCATTGCCTCTTTTCTCTCAAAATTCCTTCTTTAAACTGTTTCATTGTCCATATCACAGAATCTACTATACAACATCCAGGCTTCTACAGTCTTCTTACTTTTACCTCTATGGTAGGTGGAGTAACCATTCTTAAGATGTTCCCTATATCTGCTCAAAAATATATTTAGACTAAACCTGACAGCTATTTTATACTTTAAGTAGTATTTTTTTTTTTTTTACAGTATTCAGTTTCTGATGGGACAAAGTAGATACGTCAACCTCACCTCCCTCTGCATTATTTGTGCTGATGCTTGGCTCAGACAAGTGCTTGAACTCACAGACAGGCACTTACTAGCAAATCAGCCATCTTCTTCCTAGCTCGTTTGGTGGCTGTGCACCAAGAGGGTGGGGGCACCCTGTTTGACGTCACAGCTAGCGTTATAGGGTACCTGGAAAGATGGGGAAAAAGTACTTTAGAAGCTCATTCACACTGCAGTATTTCCCTTGAACTGCATTGATCTACATAGATCAACACAAGGGCAGATGTTCACACCGTACATGTGTGGTGGTGTATGCTGCGTAGAAATGCACACGATACACTGTAGTGCATAGAGTTGAACGCAGTGTTATTTTGTGACACTTCAATCAAGTAAAAAAAAAACTATTTGTGCAATGCGCTATAACAAAGCATTGCACTGCCACCCACAACAGCTAAGTTGTGCATAGGCTTTCACCAAATGGGAAGAATGTAATCCCAAAAAACAAAGAAGTGAAAGCAGGATATGGGGGGGGGGGGGTACACAGAAGCATTGTTTTTCAAAAACCATGGTGACAAAAGTCCCCTTATGATATCTGTTGTCAAGCAGAATGCTTCCTTTTAAAAAAGTGTAAAATGCCCAACAGGTTCGTGATATGCAAGTTTTGCATTGCATCTGTCAGAACAAAATGTTGTTGAAATTAAAGTGTTTTTCTGAAGGAAACTCCATGGTATTTCCACACATGAATGGGAGCTTTTCCTCTACATTTGACAGGACTCTGAATCTTGCCACTGGAGTTTAAACTACAGTGACTATTGAGTATGACAAATATAGCATCAAGAATGTAGTTTTTTTTCTTAGCACATAGTGCCCTGTGGGTGTTTAGCAGTGTACTGCCACATTACAGAAAGCTCTCACCTGACATCATAATTATAGTGGCCCAACATACGTTAATGCTGCTTGTGATCCAATCTGTCAGATTAACAAAATGCACCCATAAATGCAGTGGGGGGCACCACTAACGTTTATATCCAACATGAAAGACACTACAAAGTTGTTTATAAACTCTTTCTCACATTTTATAATGGTCAGCAAGGCTCAGCAGCAAATCTGCTTCTCTGTATAGTCTACACTGTAAATGGCGCATACAGCCTGCAGTCACAAGTTATTTGTAAGCTGATTTATGGTTAAAAATTACTTTTTTGACAAATCATATACCATTCATGATCTCCCGTATTTTCCCAACTATCTGACCACCTAAAGACCCCCAAGGAAAAAATTACACCTACCCTAATTTAGGGTTTACCAGTGGCGGCCCGTCCATAGGGGGCGCCCGGGCGCCGCCCCTCTCCTGTGGTCACCAAAAAAAAAAAAAAAAGGGCCCTTTTTTTTTTAATGTCTTTTTTTCACACATGGCGGCGCGACCATAGTGGGCGCAGAAGCGCCGCTACCGCTCACTTCTGCGCCCGGCCGTCACTCACCACAACAATACATAGGTTCATGCATTGCATGAACCTATGTATTGCTGCCGCCCACTATGTAGATGGCCGGCCCCTTGAGCGCCGGCCATCTGAATCACAGCGTCTGATTGGCCTTTAGAAGTGCCTATCAGAGCCAGCAGGCTCTGATAGGCTTCCCGACTACAGCCTGAGGGCTGTAATCGGCTTCTAAATATCTAATGAGAGGATGCACAGGGGTGCGTTCCCTGGCCAATCAGGTTCACCGGGTCTGGTTACCGGTAACCTGATTGGCTTAAGTGACATCGAGGGCGGGAGAAGACATCGAGGACAAACTTGCTGTATTATGAGGACAAACTGGCTGCATTATGGGGGAGAAACTGGCTGCATTATGGGGGAGAAACTGGCTGCATTATGGGGGAGAAACTGGCTGCATTATGGGGGATTAACTGGCTGCATTATGGGGGATTAACTGGCTGCATTATGGGGGAGAAACTGGCTGTATTATGGGGGAGAAACTGGCTGCATATGGGGGAGGAACTGGCTGCATATGGGGGGGGGGACTGGCTGCATATGGGGGGGGAACTGGCTGCATATGGGGGGGGGGAACTGGCTGCATTTGGGGACAAACTAGTGGCGTTTGGGCACAGTGGCTGCATTTAATGGGCACAATGGCGGCAATTGATGATTTTTTTTTTCCTGTTTGTTTGCGCCCCCCAAAAAATTTGAGCACCAGCCGCCACTGGGGTTTACTAAAACTGGAGTGTGCAAAATCTAGTTCAGCTCTGGATAGAAATCAGCTTCTAGGGTTTTTTTCTTTTAAGTCAAGTCAAGCTGTATTGTCACTCTACTACACACGATAGAACGAAATTTTGTATCTCGCAGGACCACAGTGCTACATGCTAATTAAACATAAGTATACAAAAATAGAACACAGCAAAGAACTTACAAATAAAATAAAATAAATTATAAACCTATACACATCTGGGAACTATGTAACTGTATATATACTGCGAGTAAATGGCAATATATAAGATTTGGATAATTACTGTTCATGAGATTGTGCAAGAGGAATATTTCAGGGCAGTCAGTAAGATGATTTGTAGTGCACTGCCAAAGCACTACATATTTCTAATTGAGTCTTTGTAGCAGCAAATGTTTGTTGCATAGTATTGAACAAGCTGAAGTTAGAAGCAGACTGGCTACCATGCACAGCCCCACCAGATTTTGCACTCTTAAGTTTTAGTAAATCAACCCCGTATGAGTCTGAATTCTGTGGAAGGCAATGCACCTACAGTAGATCCTTCATCAACTGGGAGATGGTGACAGATTTGTCTGTTCTTACTTGACCCATATATTTAACATGGACATTGTCATGCAAAACGACCGGTTACCCTTATTAACCCCAACACTGACCCATTATGACAAGCAATTGTTCTTGCATCACTTGCAGCTGTGGAGCTATGCATAGCCAGCCTAAATGTCTCCCTCAATGGTCCTCTTACTTTAGGGGAGCTATATGCTGTCATCAGGAAAATGAATTGTGAACATTTCTAGTGGTACCATAAAATAATTGCAATTTAATTTCTTTATGGGTTAACAATGATGTTAAATTTTGAGACAAGCATGGCTAATATTTGTCATACAAAGTAATGGAAGAAATGGAAAAATTATGCTGGGAATTTGTTAACACGATTTAAACTCAGTTGTGACAGTGCATTATAATTCATTTTCAGGTTATACCCCTCAATTGCATTTTTTGTGTCCACACACACCTCAACTACCCATTTTCAGTGAATCTATCCTATCCTATATACACACACAAATCATCCATACAGATTCTCCAATTTAATTGCTCACTAAGGCCCAACGGCCAACCCACTAACACTTCCACTAATGAAGTGCAATAATTTTTGATAGGAAATAAAGGGCACATGTCATACACAGGCTGTGATAATTAACAGTTTAATACAACCAGCTACAAACCTTTTGCATTGAAGTGTAATTCCAAGAATTATATTTTTTGCAAACTTACATTTGTCCAGCTTGGCTTGGTTAAGTATCTATATCTGATGGGTCGCTGGGGATACTGAAAATCACTGAAGTAGCCTACGCTACATACATTGATAGCAGTGATCTTGTGGGTGCTGCTCCAGCCGCTTTCCGTCTGAACACTGGATACAGGGTGTAATTACTAAGCACTGCCGCCATTCAAAGAATGAGAATGAATACAAGGTGTTCTCTCATAGGTTAAGAAAGTAGGGGTGGATGATGTCATTATCTCCGGCAAAAAAAAATACAAGGCATTTGCTGAATGACAGCGATTTGAGCAAGCAACCCTGGGTTCAGTGTTTAGAGGGATAGCTACTGGAGCAGCACCTGGAAGTGCAAACTACTACAGTGATTGCCACCATTCCCAGCAGCCCTCCAAATATCAGCTATGGATACTTAAATCAAGCCAAACTGGACCAATGTAAGTTTGCAAAAAATAATAATCTAATTAATCATTCCTGGAGTTCCATTTTCAAGATGCTCTGAAGCTCAGCTGTGCTAGCCTGCAAGTCATACATTTTGTAGTGGTTGCCATCCAGATACAAATACTAGAAACGTATCTTAAACTACCCACACTAACCTTTTTATGTACAGTAAAAGAAAGTACTGCCCCAAAGATATAACCATCTTTACATCGAAGCTTGGTTTTATTACTCAGTACACCGACACCCTCCCTAGATTTACACAATGAGTCAGGCAACAGTGCTGCTTTAGACCTCATTCCCTGAAAACTGTCCCTTGTATGGGGAATGACTCTTGCAGAAAATGGCAATATAATTTGGCTTTGGTTCCAAATGGCTTCAAACTATCTACATATATTCTTAAAGCGAAACTCAATTGCATACGAACACCACAAACTGAAACCACTATCTAATTAAAAGAGAAGTGCAGGGTTTAAAAAAAAACATTCATACTCCCCTTGGTGGATGCAGCATCAATCCTCCGCCACCTCTATACTGAGAACTGAGCGATCTGATTGCTCAGTTCTCGCTCTTCAGTGAGCAGAGAGCCAGCTACCGGTCTAAGCATATGGGTGTATCCTGACATTAAAGTAATCATCTCTCCAGATCCTTGACTGGCTGAGTGGCATCCTCCAATAGCAGGCTTTTGCCCGCTGTCGGCTGAGTACGGGTCACAGGAATGCAGAACGAAGTACACTCCTGTGATCCCCAGGAGAAGTAGGGTCAAAAGAGCTTTGGACCTACTTTTTTAATTTTTAATATTCAAAGCAAACTCACACATCCATATCTACATGCTTTATTTGGAGTTTGGTTCCAGTTGGTGTCTAACAGTTCACCTTCTGCATTTGCTAAGATTCTGTTCTCATAAAAAACAGTGCCTGCGATGTGAATTTTGAATATTAATTTCTTTACAATGCTTTAAGATGAATGAAGGCTTGTTTTAAAGTGATTTTACTACTTGTTCAGAATATGAGAATACTTTAGCGTGCACACTCTGGATGCAGGTTCACTTTAAATTCTCAGCATCTGCAGGGCAAATGTCTAGATAAGCGTATAAGTCGCTATTCAGAGGCACTAAATAAAATAAACACAAGTGATCACTATACTCAAAAAGTTCTGCAAGTCAGAGTGAAGCCTTAAGCCAGGTACACACGATCAGATTATCGGATGAATTTTCATCCGATTTTTGTTGCATCCTAGTCTCATATCGAAAGTGAAGAGGTTCCTCAACATGCAAAAATTCTCGTAGGACTTCAGAAGTGATGTAATGTCTTGAATTGTTTTGTATGTGTTCTTTTGTTTCTGAGCATGCATAGTCTTTTTTTGGACAAAAACTGTACTAATTTAACGAAAATTCTACGTTGTGTTTACGTACGACAAAAATTTTATAGCCTGCACATCCAGTTTTTGTCATCCAAAAATTTGGAATTGGCTGTTGAAAGCGACATACTAATGATCAGGAATCTGCAGATCGTTTGTCAGATGAAATTTTACTTCAGATTTTGGTATCGTGTGTACGAGCCTTTATGCTCAGAGTCAATTCAGGATTGATATATTTTGATATATCTGTCATTGAAACCTTGTGCAGTACAGTTTAGCAGAGATTATATTTCTGAAGGACAAATCTGTCTGCCCTTATGTAAATATATAATTATCTAAGCATTTTTATTAAAATGCATTATTATAATTCTTTACATTAAATGGGAGTTTTCTCCCACCCTACTTCCATTTTATGTTTTACAGGAAAGCAGCGCCATTTTGAAAAAAAAGCCATGGTCAACTTGACTTGTAAGCCACTGACCATCCCCCACATTTTACAGGTGGTTGATTCAAGGAATATTTATGATAACGATTATTTTTTGTAAGGCAGGCAGTAATCTCCCTATTATTCACAATCTTATTTTAAGAACATGATGCAAGCTAAGTGTCTTGGCATGAAATTATAATTATTGCAAAATATAAAATTATACATTACAACAGTTTAAAGTTCAACTGCAGGCAACCATAACACAATAAATTGTGATTATGCATTAATTAAACAAAAAAATTAAATGTATTTTAAAATAGTGCTAGTACTGATTTTGTTTTTACCAGCCTTCTATTTTCCTTCTACAGCAGCACTCAAACTGAGAAAGAGACAAGGGGTGTTATTTACTAAAGGCAAATCGTCTTTGCACTACAAGCGCAAACTACAAGTGCAAAGTGCACTTGAAATTGCACTGAAAGTGCACTTGGAAGTGCAGTCGCTGTAGATCCGAGGGGGACATGCAAGGAAAAAAAAAAACACAGCATTTTAGCTTGCACATGATTGGATAATAAAATCAGCAGAGCTTTCCCTCATTCCAGATGTACCCCTCATATTTACAGCGACTGCACTTTCAGTGCAATTTCAAGTGCACTTTGCACTTGTAGTGTAAAGTGGATTTGCCTTTCGTAAATAACCCCCTTTGTGTCTGGAACAGGCCCAAAACATGTAGACTTTACTTTGACTTTTGTGATCTACAAAATTGCTCCACGTCAGTGACACTACAAGAATTAAATCCAGTGTTTCAGCATAGTAACCAGCAACTAGCATTTTTTGAAAGAGAGCAATGATAGCCCTTAAACATAAAACAAATAAAAAAAGTCAACATGGAGACTGGCACACTGTCTAAAACCCATGGTAGACTTGGAAACTCATGCAGAGACAGAAGAACTTTTAACTGATAAATTATTTAATTATATTGCATTTCCCAAAACCTTAAATCAAAATCATGCTGTTTATGGTTTATGTGTAACTGAACAATAAATGTTTGACTACATGGCCACCATTAAAAATGTTGAGTTGACTAAAGGTTGAGAAGCTGAGAGACAAAAACATAACTATTTCAGAATTGTGTTTTCCATAATTTGTAAGGAGGGCTGATTGGTTTTTTTTCAGAATTGTGTTTTCCATAATTTGTAAGGAGGGCTGATTGGTTTTGGATTGTTATTACTTGCATATGTATTTCAGTCTGTTAGGATACTATTCAATACATATATCAGGACTGTTTTGAGATCACGCATAGAGTGGCATGGAGGCTGTTATCTTTTGGTCTTTGAAGCACAAGAAGAGGGCTTCAATCCTTCCTGACAAAAAAAAAGCAAAGCTGTAATCCAGGAAAATGTACAAGTGCAGAGTATGAAGACGTGCATGGAGCAACCCTCACCCCCATATCCTATTTGCGCTCGGCATGTCCTTGCTTATGTGAATAAAATCCATTTGGAATTCATCTGTATGTGAGTTATATGTTTGATAACTTTCGGTTGTTGAATGACTTTAAAACATTTTTTTTTTACACCACATAAGATGTACATATATAGCATATTGAAGTAACAGCCCTTGGAACAGAACAAGTCATCAGAATCATAGATATCAGCTAAGTTTCAGGTTTCCAGATCGCAAGGTTCCTATGTAATATCACAATACTGACCGATAGATGGTGCAGAAATGGCCTGCTGATAAAGAAGATAGCAGCTTCCAACTACCATATGCTAAAGAAAGAGTCACTGAAGCACAGAGATAAGACTTTAAAAAACATTTCCAAATTATTTCAAGGAGAGGAAATAATGATAATATTTCATATTTATTATGTAAACTGGTTTCTTGTATTGACAGCAGAGAGCCTTTACAACTACTAGTGATCATTCAAACTTGGTAAAAATTGTGCATGCTAAGAAAATATGCTGAAAGTTTAAAAGCATACTTCACGTGGGACATGGCCAAACTGCTGAGAATACCAGATAAAGTACAGATGTCACCAATTCTCTTCATTGGCTAAAACTCCTCCATCCGTAAACCAATTGCTGAGAGAAGACTATGCAGGCATTCTTACGACTGTTCTCTATAGGTTTATTGTTAGCGCTTGTACAGAGCAAGAAATCAAGGTTGCAACAATCCTACCCAGCAGCGCATGTTAGGATCCTGTAGAAGCAAGCCTAAAATGAATTACTGTATATACTCGAGTATAAGCCAAGTTTTTCAGCCCTTTTTTTAGGGCTGAAAGTATACCCCTCGGCTTATACTCGAGTCAGTACCTAAAAATCTTGTTATTCCGCGGCCGGCGTCCATTGTTTAAATCTCGTGGCTTTCTTCTGGTCCCTTCCGCGATAGGCGTTTCCAGCAAACACTGTGTTGAGTGTTGCGTCTATCATGGACGTTCTCTTGTCCGACGTCCGTGATTGGCGGAACACTGAACACAGTGCCTGCTGGGAAACGGAGTCCGAGAATGAGGGGATCTCCGTGATAGGCGCAACACTCAACACAGTGTTTGCTGGAAACGCCTATCACTGAAGGGACCAGAAGAAAGCAGCGAGATTTAAACAATGGACGCAGGCCGCGGAATAAGAAGATTTTCAGGTACACTAACTGACTCGGGCACAGGGAGACTGCAATGGACACAGTAAGGGGGCACAGTGAGGTGGCAATGGGCAGTGAGGTGGCAATGGGCACAGTGAGGTGGCACAGTGAGATGGCAATGGGCACAGTAAGGTTGGGCAATTGGCACAGTGAGGTGGCAATGGGCACATTTCCCCCCTAGGCTTATACTCGAGTCAATACGTTTTCCCAGTTTTTTGTGGTAAAAGTAGGTACCTCGGCTTATACTCGAGTATATACGGTACATAAAATTCAGATAAAGGTACACTGAGTGGACTTTATGCTTTTAGCACACTTGTGTCTCACTGTTTGCATTAACAAGCTTTTAATAGGTTTTGCTTGTTGTGGGCTGCCAAGTCTGACCCCTGACCAAGTCTAACCTGCAAGCCTGCTAGATTGCTAGACGGTCATGTTAATCCAAAGGCTTCAGAACTTTCTGGATGACAGACAGGAGTCATCTGACTTTACTTGGTGCATGGCTGTTGCAGTCCAGTGATAAGGGGGGGGGGCGTCATAGAGACAGCCAGGCAATCTGCATTTTCAGAAGGTAGCAAAGGTATTTTTTTTCTTGGTGCCTTCATGGCAGCATACCAATGGTTGGTGGCTCCGCCCTCGTCCAACCCACAGGACCACGTAACTCTATAAAAGAAAGAGTTACTCCCCCCCCTCAGGTATTCTTTTTCCTGTCCTCATCCCTGCAGGATAACAGATCAGCCTTGCCTCACCGTCATATGGTGTAACCATTGCAGGTTCATGCTCTCCTGCAGAATGGAGTCCCATCACTTGGACTGCTAAATGCGTCACATAAGTATGGGAGCCTGTTTTTCTGTGGATCTTTTTGGGGCCTGTCTAAAACATCCAGGAGCACCTCCTCCTTCTCTCTGGCTTTTGGCTGACAATTCCAGGGCAAGACAGCACAAGGTACCTTTTAGAGCACTTCAGTGGCGATTTTCTTTTTCCTCATGTGTGCCTGACACTGCATTCATGCGTGACACTGCATTCATGTGCAACTGTCTCCATGTTCACCTAAACACTGCAGCCATGTGTACCTAGCGCTGCCTCCATGTGCACCTAACATTGCATACTTGTGCACCTGCCGATGCTTCCATGTGCACCTAACACTGCATTCTATGTGTACCTAGTGCTGCCTCCATGTGCACCTAACACTGCATACATGTCTAGCGGTACCCCCAGTTAAGAGGGCTGTTGGTATAGTTTTTTGTGGGCCCCTGTAATGCACCGCTGTCAACCCCCAGCAATTGGCTCTAACCTTCCTTGGCACAGTTAGTAGGGGATGATAGGATGGTGTGGCCTGCAACTGACAGAGACACAATCCTATAATAGAACACACACAGCAATAGAGTATAGCTATCTTTACCCGTCTCTTCTGCAATGTAAATGACACAACGCCAGTATACTTAACCTTTGTACTTTTACTCAGATTATTGGGTAAGCATAAAATGAACAATGTGCATATCATGTGCAGAGCCCTGCAATAGAAGAGTATCTCAATAAACAGACAGATATACAGTATGGTGCATAAATCTAACGGTCCCCGCTGCAGCTATTTTCCCTCGTGGGTAAAGATGGCGCCCAGCAATGTCTAAGCTAACTCAGGCCTGACTGTACTGTGTAGAAGTTCCGTAGTGGAAAATCTTCGCTAGCAAAAAACGGTGGTGCACTTGTTGAAGAAATACTGTAATCCACAGGGTAAAGGGGTTTTGATAACTTGGTGAATTAAGGCAATCTCTAAAGCTGCTCCGATGCACTGTCCCTCCGATGCGCAGCGCAACACTATTGATAACTCTGGATAACAGTTATTGGGCCTAGAGATCCTATATAGTTCTCTGAGCAAGAGCTCTCTCACCCAACCGGACCAGTCCGTGTCCGTATCTTCCGCTGCTGTGTCTTGGTACACAGGTCTCTCGACATCCAAGTCTTCGGTCCTCCTGGCAACGATGCAGCAACAGTGTGGAGAGATGTCCCTCAGGTTCCTCGGTGAGAGCGGAAGGCTCTTTGGAGAAAGACCCAGGCTTCAGGCCTTGTATCACCACAGACTCGGAAAGGAGTTCCTCTTGCTGGGCGGGCGATGTCCAAAGAGCCTGTAGCCGGCTCCGCCTTTTTCTTATAAAGTCCACCCCAGCAGTTTTTGCGCGGGGCAATGCACCCTGGGTGTCCAGTGGGGTTATGGGTACAGGCTCTGAGGCCTTAAAGGAAACCCCCGCTACACACTCCCCCCACTTAGAATCTTTGGTCCCCAAACACAGCATCAACAATATGTACAAACAAGGTAATGAAGGGCTGCAAAGGAGCCCGGCAGAGGAATCTCCCACCAAGCATGGGAAGGGAGATTGTCCTGCCCACAGGTCACATCAGTGAGGGTGGCCTGCCTAACTGTGCCAGAGAGTTAGTCGGGTTGCCCTCCACCAAATGCACAGTGGAGGGGCCATGATTCTCTATAGTCCTTCTAGCCGTCACCACAGTGTCTTCAGAACACTCCCCCATCTGGGTGTAGGTTAGCTTCCGGGGAGGACGTATGGTTCTCTTAGCTCTTTTTTCTCTGGGGGTCAATGTCTCAGATACCACAGATTCTTTCACTGGGATAGGTGTAGGAGTTTCTTCTGTTTCTGAGGCACCCGAATGACTCTATGGCATCTTCCCACTCCTCAGTCTGAGCATAGGATGGAATAAACTCAGTGGCTTCCGGATTTAAGGTATCATCAGGGGTATCCTCAGAGGGTGGAAGGTCTGTGGATAGAGGTTTAGGTGCCTGGGACGGCCATAGCCAGGTGAGTTCCAGCTCCTCCTCTTCACTCTGATCTGAAGTATCCTTCTCTCGTTCTAGAGTTGTCGGAGACCTAGTATTGGGTCTAGGAGTACAGGGAGTTGAAGGCAGCTCCGGAGAATCCAGAGTAGGGGGCATCCTGACTGCTTCAGAAAGGGGTAGCAGACGGTTCCTGTGCCAGGTCTTCAGCGGCCCCGCTCTTCCTTCAGGCTTCAGCTGGTATACTGGTAGACCAGGCAGTTTTTTACAAATCACATAGGGCTCTGACTTCCACCTGTCTGCCAGCTTGTGCTTTCCTGGAACCCCTAAATTTCTTAGTAACACTCTGTCCCCGGGTTGCAAATCCTGGATCCGGACCCTAACGTCAAAGTTCAGTTTATTCCAGGCTCGTCTCTGGTCAGAAGTTAATTGGGCCTTCTCATAGGCCAGCCTTAAGCTCTTTCGTAGTCGGTCCACGTATCCCTTATGTGAGGCAGCTGATGTGTGGTCCACTGAGGTACCAAAGGCCAAGTCTACTGGTAGTCTTGCTTCCCTTCCAAACATAAGTCTATAAGGGGAATACCCTGAGACATCACTGGTGGTACTATTGTAGGCGTGCACTATGGCAGCTATGTGCTTGCCCCAATGTTGCTTTTCCTCACTGCTCAGAGTCCCCAACATATTTAGCAAAGTCCTGTTGAATCTTTCTGGTTGGGCATCACTCTGGGGGTGATAAGGAGTAGTGCGAGTTTTCTTTATGCCCAAAGAGTCCAGTAGCTTCCGGATCAGTCGGCTTTCAAAGTCTCTCCCTTGATCCGAGTGAAGGCGTTGGGGTAACCCATAGTGCACAAAGTACTTCTCCACAAGTATCTTGGCTACAGTGGAGGCCTTCTGGTCTTTAGTTGGAAAGGCCTGGGCATAACGGGTGAAATGGTCGGTTATCACCAAAACATTTCCATGTCCACTCAAGTCAGGTTCCAGACAAAGAAAGTCAATGCATACCAAGTCCAAGGGTCCTTGACTCTGCAGGTGGCCCATTGGGGCAGCTTGACGTGGCAATGTCTTCCTCTGTATGCAGCGAGCACATGAGTGACAGTACTCCTCCACTTCAGCCCGCATACAAGGCCAGTAGAATCTACTCCTGATGAGCTGAAAGGTTCGTTTGGCCCCTAAGTGGCCATGGTTGTCATCTAGGGCAGCTAAGACAGTCTTTCGGTGTTTTTCCGGCAAGAACAGTTGCCACTTATCCTCCAGGTCATCAGAGGGGCCCCTTCGGTAGACCACCCCTTGATGCACCTGCAACCTGTCCCACTCTTTGTGGATTAGTCGGGCCTCCTTTGAGGGATCATGCAAGAGCCTGTCCGGATCCTGATCCTCCAGTGTTTCCAGGGCTAATCTTCCCCAGGGGTCTTCCAACTGATCCCGTCTTATATCTTTCTTAGACAGTTTTGGCAAGTCGTCTTCACCAATCTGAGACACATCACAATAGTATTTGGGCACTCCCACCACCGAAACTTTAATTTCTTCTGCCCTAGATCTGCCGCTAGCTTGAAGCTGTGCTCCCTGACACAAGGCCCGTACTCCGTCAGGGGTCACCTGGGTCCAGTCTTCTGTACGAAAAGTGGGAGCATGAGACCTTCTGGACAGGGCATCAGCATCTCGGTTTCCAGTTCCAGGTCTGTACTTCAAACTAAAGTTGAATCCAGAGAGAACTGCCAACCAACGGTGGCCGGTGGCATCCAGCTTGGCTGTGGTGAAAAGGTAAGTGAGGGGGTTATTGTCTGTCTTCACTACAAAGTCAGCTCCATACAAATAGTCTTTAAGTTTGTCTACAACAGCCCACTTTAGGGCCAAGAATTCCAATTTATGGGTGAGGTAGTTCTTTTCCGCTGGTGTTAAACTCCTACTCACATAGGGGACTGGTCTTAACTGTTCTTCATACTCCTGGTACAGCACACCTCCCAGACCATCATGGCTGGCATCCACGTGCAGTTCATATGGTTTCTTGGTGTCTGCATAGGCCAAGACAGGGGCAGTGGTCAGACTCTTCTTCAGCATTGTGAAGGCCTCCTCACACTTTTCCATCCACTGATCTTCCACGGACTCTCCGGGCTTCCTGGGGCCAGTGTCATCCTCCTCTCCTTCGGTCTTCAGTAACTCATTCAGAGGTTTGGCAATTTTTGCAAACCCTTCCACAAATCTGCGGTAGTAGGAGCAAAACCCGAGGAAGGATCTGAGCTCAGTCACTGTAGTTGGTCGGGGCCAGGAGGTAACTGCCTCCAGTTTGTCAGGATCTGTAGATACCCCCTCTTCAGACACTATGTGTCCCAGGTAATGGACTGAGGACTGGTAGAACTGACACTTCTCCCTGGAGAGTTTAAGTCCCTCTTCACTGAGCCTCTTCAGGACTTTCTCCAGCCTTTCCTCGTGCTCCTCCAGAGTCTTCCCGAAGACAATGATATCGTCTAGGTACACCAGGACTTCAATGAGATTCATGTCCCCCACTGTCTTCTCCATCAGTCGCTGGAAAGTGGCAGGAGCCCCCGACAGGCCTTGAGGCATCCAGTTAAACTCGTAGAACCCCACTGGGGTGATGAATGCTGTCTTCTCTCTGTCATCTGGATGCATTGGGATTTGATACCCGCTCTTCAGGTCCATTACGCTGAACCACTTAGCTCCAGACAGACTCTGTAGAGCATCCTCTATCCTAGGAGTGGTGTATTGGTCAGGTATGGTCCTCCTATTGAGAGTCCTGTAGTCTATACAGAGTCTCAGCGACCCGTTCTTCTTCCTGACTACTACAATAGGGGAGGCATATGGGCTCCTGGACTCTCGAAAAACTCCAGTTCTCTTGAGCTCTGCCAGTTGCTCACGCAAGTCTTCCAGATCAGCCAGGGGGACTCGCCGGACCCTTTCCCGGAAAGGTTTGTCTTCTTGCAGGCGGATCTTGTGGGTGGCACTCCTCGCACACCCTACATCAAATTCGTCTTTTGAGAAGATTTTTCTCCACCTGGTCAGCTGGGCCTTGGCTCTCTCTTTCCACACCGGTGGTAAGGTCGTGTTCTCCAAGCAGAGCTTCTCCAGGGTGGGTTCCCCTCCTTCTGTCTTCTCCAGGTCAGACAGGGCCACTGGGGTAGCAGGGTTTACTCTGCCCAGCAACATCCGGCCCGGAATCTTCACAGGGGAGCCAGTGATATTCCTGATGCTCACTGGGATCCGGCCGTTCGCCTTCTTCAATGCCCTTAACGGGACCACTTTGGGGATAACTTCCAATCCTGGGTGGGAATCTAAAGGGTCTGGTTCCAGAACCACAAAGGGGCCAGGTTGCTCCCACGAGAGTTTCACCGTAGCCTTCAGACAGGTCATTTCATTAGGCTGCAACATACTCTCCTTTTTGGACAGTCTCCAGACTTTCCCTACCCCCTCTTACGGGGCCTTCTGTTCCAGTACCAATCTCCGGTAGGCTAACTACAACACTGGGTGGATCTTGGCTGCTGAAGTACCCTGTTCCTGCGCTAGGGGAGCCAGTAATCTTCTGACCAGGTCAGTATTGGTCCCTATAATCAGGGAACTCTTGTTGGCTCCTGGTGGGCGAGGGCAAACCACTGGCAGGGTGTCAAAGACCTCAGATTTTCCTGCCACAGAGGGGTCAAAGGCCAGTCTGATGGAAACATAACAATCGTAGGGAAAGCTTTTGGTGCCAATTCCCCATATTTCTAGATCTTCCAGTTTCTGTAGGGGCAAATGACTCAAATGTCTTTGATAGAAGTCTCTGTATAAGAGGGTTACTTGGGCCCCTTTGTCTAGGATGGCCCTCGTGTAGACTCCCTCCACTTGAATGGGAACCACAGGGGAGGGTCCCACCAAATTGGCTGGAAACCTCCTCGGGGAGGCTTCTTTCTTTGGACTCATTGATTTTCCTATTTGTGTTTTCTTCTTCTTCCATCTCTTTCTTGATCTAAATCCCTGTTGGGCCTGGTATGCATTGATTTCCTGCGGACTTTGTGGTTTTAACTCCTGACAAGTGGTATTGAGTATCTTGGGAGGGGCATTGTTTCCCTTCTCCCTTGTCTCTTCTGGCCTTAGGATGTTTGTGGAGCTTTCTGTAAATAGTGGGCGCCCGGCTGACTCCTTCACCGGGGCCCTCTGAAGTTTTCCGCCGGCTGATGATAGGCACCTCGGTTCTTCCTCGGACTGGGGCACACTCTTCCAAAGTGGCCGACTCCTCCACAGTTGAAGCAGACAGTTTCTCCTCTTTTTCGCGGGGAGGTTGGTGCTGAGGCGCTCTGGTGCAGTTCTTTCCTGCTTTCCTCTTTTTCACTGATTCCTGAGTTCTTTGCCATCAAAGAGGTCAAAAGATCCAGCACTTGAGTCATCTGAGACTTTAAGATCTCCACTTCTGAGTCCCGTTCAGTGGCTATAGCTGATCTGACTCCCACTGAGGGGGGAAACGTGGTTTTCTCAACCGCCTGTTGGTCCTTCAACAAAGCTTCTTCATCCCTTATGATCCGCACAAGGTCTGGGTAGCTCAGGGACATGACTCCTTCAGAGGTCTTCAAGTGGAGCCAAACTGGATCCGAACGCAATGCTCCCCTCAGGATCTGCTTCATCCTAGTTGCGTCTATGACTTGTGGTAGCATCCCTTTTTTAAGGACAATTTGACACAGCATCTTATTTAACCTCCGGACATATTCGGCTAATCTTTCTCCCGGCTGTTGAAGGGTATGTTCAAACTGGTATACTAGTTCAGCCACCTTTTCCAGCTGGCCAAATTCTTCCAGTAACATAGCCAGATAATCATAAGCAGTACAAGCAGCATTGCTAAACCTAAGCTTCTATGCCCTGATACACTGAAGGGTGGTATTTGAGCATGTTGGTCAGTCCTATGGTAACAGTATAATCCTGCTGATGATGGGAGTGTATTGTCATGTATCTGCTATTTTATAACTCTTGAATGAAGACCCGTGGTTGGTGGAACTGTGTATCCCCCTAATATTAGGTACTTGTCTCCTGAGAAATGTGGTAAACTGAGGTTTTGGGTGGTTGGGGGGTGGGGAAGGGGAGGGTGGGGTTAGTTGGTAGTGGGGGTGTTTTTCTTAGTTAATGCACGTAGTCAGCTGCCTATGTTAGGTAGAATGTACTATATGTGGTTTGTTGACCATGTTGGTCATAGTGGGGCCACCCTTTTTTTGGTTTGTATGTCTTATAAAAAATGCTTTAATAAACATAATTAAAAAATAAATTAAAAAAATAAGCTTCTTTCACAGATTCCGCAGCAGCACCCTTCAAACTTTCGCTTATGCGCTGCTTCTTCTGGCCCTCTGGTACTTCCCATCCCTCTACAGCCTGCATCGCTTTCTCAATCCAGGTGTTGAAGTCTTCTTCTCCGAGAGGGACTGGTTGTTTCCTGGAGAAAATCCTAAGCTTCCGGTACCCGGCTTCCACATGTACCGTACTGCTTTTCTGGCACTTTGTGACAAAGTCTGCCAGAGCATTCAACAGTTCAGGCCCTATAGCGGCCAGGGGTGTTCCCGGGGTTGCCATCCCCTGAGACTTCTCTGCTTTAGGAGATAGTGGTGGAGATAACAGCGGGGGTGATGACAGAGGGGTCTGTAGAGGTTCCCCCTTCACTGCTTCCGTATGCGCCAGGCGGTATATCTGGTTATCTATGGCCTGTATGTTCTGACCTCTAAAGTCTTCTGGTATTCCGCTTCTCCACTCCACTAATGCGCAAGTAAACAAGGTCTGGCTTTAGATCCATCACCCATGCCTTCTGACTTGGGGACAGCGACTGTACTAGCTGCTTTACCTGGTCTTCCGGCCAGTTTTCCCCTGGGAGTTGGATAACTACCGCCATGGTTGAATTGGCGCCAACTGTTGCGCACCACCGTGTCACTGCTAGCGAGTCCATGCCGGTGCTTCTGGCAGGCTTGATTGCAGCATGCATTATACAGGAATCCCGGACTCGAGCCCCCACGTCTAGCGGTACCCCCAGTTAAGAGGGCTGCTGGTATCGTTTTTTGTGGGGCCCTGTAATGCACCGCTGTCAACCCCTGGCAATTGGCTCTAACCTCCCTTGGCACAGTTAGTAGGGGATGATAGGATGGTGTGGCCTGCAACTCAGTGCCCTGGTGCCCAAAACTGAACTGCATATTCCAGATGAGGTCTTACCAATGATTTGAACAGGGGCAAAATGATATCTCTCTCTCTGGAGTCCATACCTCTCTTAATACAAGAAAGGACTTTGCTCGCTTTGGAAACCGCAGCTTGGCATTGCATGCCATTATTGGGCTTATGATCTACCAAAACCCCCAGATCCTTCTGCACTACGGATCCCCCTAGTTGTACTCCCCCTAGTATGTATGATGCATTCATATTCTTAGCCCCCAAGTGCATAACTTTACATTTATCAACATTAAACCTCATCTGCCACATAGTCGCCCAATTAGACAGAGCATTGAGGTCGGTTTGTAAATTGGCGACATCCTGTAAGGACGTTATTCCACTGCATAGCTTGGTGTCATCTGCAAAGACAGAAATGTTACTTTTGATCCCAGACCCAATATCATTTATAAAGATATTAAAAAGTAAGGGTCCCAGCACTGAACCTTGGGGTACACCACTGAGAACCTTAGACCATTCAGAGTAAGAATCATTGTGGGTGCTTTACACATATTAGCCCCTGGACACCTTATTGGTCTACCACTCCCAGACCAGTGGCGATATAAATTTTGTTTATATCCCAACCATTATTATTATGCGGATTACCCCAATCTGATAAGGTTCAATCCTTTACAGGTTTTTTGCATTTTCTGTATGGTTTAATTATTTATATATTTTTTTCACACATTGGTTTATTATTTGGGTATGGTGATAATATCTAAATATGTACTCATTTCCGTGCCTTATCCAATACATGGGCTGTGAATTGGTTTAGTGTGATTGCTTTACATACACGACCCAGCCCCTGGACATAATTTTCCTTATTTGTCCATTATTCATTATTGGCGCAATTTTTCTTTGCCTAAGAATCATTAACCACTACTCTCTGAATTCTGTCTTTTAGACTGTTTTCTATCTATTTACAAACTGATATTTCCAATCCTGTAGACTTTACCTTACACATGAGCCGTGTGTGCGGAACTGTATCGAGCGCTTTTGCAAAATCCAAGTATACCACATCCACCGCCACCCCTCTGTCCAAGGTTTATTTACCTCTTCATAAAAAGAAATCAGGTTTGTCTGACAACTTCTGTTTTTCATGAATCCATGCGGTTTGTTGCTTAAATTGTTTTTTTCCAGCAAGAACTCATCTATGTGGTCTTTTATTAATCTCTCCAGTATCTTCCCAACTATAGAAGTTAAACTAACAGGTCTATAGTTACTTGGTAAAGACTTTGCTCCCTTTTTAAATATAGGCACCACATTTGCCCTGCGCCAATCCAGTGGTACCATTCCTGTCATTAATGAGTCCCTAAAAATTAGATACAATGGCTTTGAAATTACAGAGCTCAATTCTTTTTTTTTTTTTTTTTTTTAAATTTTTTATTTATCATAAGGAGCAGATCCCGCAAGGACCAACAGGTTACAGGGTAATATGTACTATATACCATACAGTATAAAGCAGTAATCAAACAACATGAAACTTGCATGTACAGCAGGTTGGTCCCCTTAAACATTTCCTGTGGGTTTAAGTAACATGTGTCATACCAGGGTATAGTGCATTGCCTGCTGCTGTGTGTTGATAGAGTGTGGTGTGCTTGGGGTTCTGTGTGAACTTACGTCTCTATGTGTGTCCTGCACTGAAGTTTCCCCTGCATGCAGCTTAAGTTGTCTGGCTCTGTAGGGAGTTTGTATGAGTGTTTGCAGTCCCGCGGAGTCCGCCCTCCGTTTTTATTGTATTTTTTTTGTACAAAAAATTCCCCCCTCCTCTCCCCAAACCCCCCGGCCGCGGTCCCCTATCTCAGGGGGAGCTACCGCAGCACGGGGGAATCAAGGCAGGGGCGGGAAATAGAATAAAGAAACTAGTGGTGTAGGGGGAAAAGTGGGTGGGATTAGGGAAAGAAGACAGAGGGAGTAAAGGGGAAAGGGGGGAAGACCGTCCGCGGCCATGGAGTCTCTATCATCCATATGCCCTCTTCCATTTACTGACTGGTCTGTCTTCCCGTACAGTTTTTGGTTTTCCCTACTACTGCGTTGTATTGTGATTAAGTTATTATGTCGGTTCCTCTCAAGGTCTGGCCCTCCTCAGAGTATATGAACGTATGCCATGTTTGCCAGGTTTTAGTGAATATCTCTTGTCTCTTTTGCCCCGAAAGGGTAAGATCCTCCATTTGCCTTATTTCTTCTACCTTTCGGAGCCACAGATCGATGGACGGCGGAAGGGCAGACCTCCAGCAAAGCGGAATGCATGCCTTAGCCGCATCAAGCAGGTGGCGTATCACTGATTTTTTATATTTCCTGATGGGGATGTCATTCCCGTGCAGGAGAAAAAATGCTGGATCGGCCGGGATGGGCCGCTCCGTGAGTTTTTGTATTGTCTCATGAATGACCTTCCAGAAATTTTGTAGCTTGGGGCAGGACCAAAAGATATGTAGTAAGGTCCCTTTTTCAGTTTGACATCGCCAGCACCTATCCGATGTCGTCGGAAATATTTTTTGTAGTAGGACTGGGGTTTTGTACCAGCGTGATACAATTTTATAATTAGTTTCCTGTATCTTGGTGCAGATTGAGGTTTTGTGTGTGTGTTGGAGTATGTGCTGTCTTCTGGTGGAGCTAAACTGTGTCTCTAACTCCTCTTCCCATTTAAGTAAACCAGGGGGAACAAAGTTTTCTGGGGGATTGTTCAGGAGGGTGTAGGTCAAGGAAAGGGTATGGGACAGGACTCCCGTGTCCTCGCAAAGGTCTTCTAACGTCGTACGCGGTTGGTCAGCGTCTGAGGGTGGTGGGATAGTGCTGAGGAAGTGGCGTATCTGTAGAGCTCTCAAAAAATCTAGGTGGAATGGACCCGTGGGGTCCGATAGTTCCTCAATCGATTTCCATTCCCCTCCAGAGCTAAAGTGAGATGCCTGATATATCCCTGACTCCGCCAGGGCACGGAAAGGTCCGTCCCCCAGCCCTGGTTTGAAAAAGGGGTTGCCTAGTATCGGATATAGAGGAGAGTTTGGGGTGAAAAGGGTCAGTTTGGACATGAGGCTTGCGCATACCTTCGATGTGTTCCCTATTAGCGGGTGTCGCTTGACTTCTGGTGGTAAACCCATATAGCACCATGGTGTACTCTGAAGAGGGATCGTGTGCTGAGCCTGCTCCACCTGAGTCCACAATTTGGTCTCTTTATGGCGGTACCAGTCCAACAGCCTTCCCAAGTGAACCGCCTGGTAGTAGGCGCGTAAGTTCGGTAGTGCTAGGCCCCCGTGCTGCTTGGGGAGGACGAGAATTGTGTTGGCTATTCTAGGTCTCTTCCCGGCCCACACGAACTCCGTGAACAGGGATTGTACTTGCCTAAAGTATGTGGTTGGTAGATGTATGGGCAGTGCCTGCATTAAATATAGGAATTTCGGGAGTATAGACATCTTCAAGATGTTGCAGCGTCCCAGCCATGAATGAAGACCCGTTTGCCATTGCTGTAGCAATGTCCTGACCTTTTTTAAAAGGGGTGGGAAGTTCAGATCGTATACTTTCGAGATTTTTTGAGGGAGGTATGTGCCTAAATACTTCAGGGCCGTTGTTGTCCATTTCAATTTAAAGTTGGATTGGAGGTGCGTGAGTTGGGACGGTGTTGAGCTCAATTCTTTTAGGATCCGTGGGTGGATGCCATCTGGTCCAGGTGCTTTATCCACCTTTATTCTGTCTAAATATTTCTGGACCATATCACTTTTGAGCCATTGTGGATTTGGGGCTGTCACTACCACCCCCATTATGGACATGATCTCCCCCATATTCCATTGTATACACAGAGCTGAAGAAAGTGTTTAATAAATTAGCCTTCTCTTTGTACCCGATGCTGTCTCCCATGTACCTGGCGCTGGACGCTATCCTCATATGCACTGCCTCCAGGTGCGGTCCTCTCCTGAAGATTCCTTCCATTGGTGGGAGCCGTGAGTGGCCTGATAATACTGCCGGGTGCGCCGCCATCCCCCCTTTCCTGTGTGTGCGGGCGCTTCGCGCGCGTCTCCTTGTACAGTCTCATGATTTTGGGGGCGGAGTCACAGCAGAACATCACGGCGCATGCGCAGGAGCTTTCTGAGACCGAGCGGCGGCCATCTTGGTACACCCTGTAGATTGTATGATTTTTGGCTAATTTAAAGCCTGTCAAAGTAAAAATAAGACATCTCCTATTCTCTGCTCCCTCCATTACCTTTTCATATAGCCGGGCCAGTAGTATTAACGAGGTATATATATATATATATATATATATATATATATATATATATATATATATATACACACATATATATGTGTATGGGTGTATATCTGTGTGTATGTACATGGGTATATTGGTAAATAATTAATAGTAGTATTAATTAGTATCCCCTTCCTATACCTTTACGTATTTAGATTTAATCTTAGCCCTAGCCGCTCTGATATTACAATGCCGCATCAATAAAGATCCTCAACATACCGCTAGATAAGGGCTGCAACTAACAGGTAAGTTCCTTCATTCAAAGAGCACAGGGCATATGGAAACATTCTCTGTTTATTTCCGCAAGCCCGCACCAGGAGCCACCCGCAGGGGTTCTCTCGAGAGAAATACCTCCCGCAGTGACGGAGGTCACCCCAGCATACCCCAACCAGGCATGACTCCCAGCGCAATTCTGCACATCCAGGGGAAAGGCCTGTTGAGTTTGTGGGAACAAGCCCTACTGGGAAAATTGGCGTATGGCCAAGGTCCGTCTGAGGAAAGAGCAATAAACACGCTATTTTCTCTCCAGATTGGTTCAGAAGCTGATTCAGAAGGCTAGTTGATTGCAGCCAAAAAGAACATATCAACATTTTGATGTCAGTTTAGTAAAATCGCATCACATTGTTATCATTGCGTTTAAAGATACGATTCAGTGGGAGGAAGATCCGGTATCCTCTGTCCAAATGGGAGTATATATTTTTTTTTCCTCACCTGACAAAGAAAGCTTTGACCGTTACCTTGATGAGGTCAGGAGAACGAGGGGTGAAAAGTGGGGAAAGCACATTGCCTACAATCAATGTCTCAAATTTTCTTTTTTCACGGGCGGAAGCAGATGATCAAGCTCCTTGATTCAGATCCGACTTTGAGCGCGTCGGTCATGAGGCTAGCCAGGAATGCAGCCATCTTTGTCCTGGGGTGCTCCCCCAGAGCCATGCTATACTTTATCACGACCAGAAGGGCATTTCGGCTAAAGCCATGGTCAGGGGACCCATCTGCAATGCAATCCTGATGTCGCATTCTATATGGTGGAAGGCCCAATTTGGCGATATAAAAAATAAATAAAAAAAATTCCCCAAAATAAGAGAAGAGAGTTCGCCTCACGGTCAGCTACCAAACAAAGATCAAGAGAGAAGAGGCTCACAAACAGCTCCAACACTTCATTGCGACCCGTGGTGCTTCTATAAGAGGGTTAGACACTCTTACCCCCCTTGAACGGCTGTTCGTGGAAGAGGAACCCACTCCCCATCTGATTTCCGAACTGTACCAGCTTCTGGGATCAGCCCCTGCTGACTCCAAACCAGCCTTTATGCGAGAATGGGAGCGAGACTTAGGAGTCGAGTTCTCAGCAGAGCAACGGGCACACATGTAAAGACTCGCGCACTCCAGCTCCATTGACTCCAAGACGCAGGAAACTAATTACAAACTGCTGACCCATTGGTACCGAGTGCCTGCGGCATTATAACGTATATACCCTTCAGTCACAGACCGCTTCTGGCGTGGATGTGGCCAGAAAGGTACTCTCCTCCATATTTGGTGGGATTGCCCAGTGGTCAGACCATTCTGGCTCGAAGTTCGCGACCAGATCAAGGATGCCCTGCAGATCGACATCCCGTTTTCCCCAACTCACTTTCTCCTGCACCTCCCTGCCCTTCCTCTGAGCCGCTACAAGAAAAGCGCACTCCCTCATCTCTTGAACGCTGCTAAACGGCTTATACCTCTCTACTGGAAACGCCCGCAGATTCCTACTATCACAGCATGTTGGTCAGTCCTATGGTAACAGTATAATCCTGCTGATGATGGGAGTGTATTGTCATGTATCTGCTATTTTATAACTCTTGAATGAAGACCCGTGGTTGGTGGAACTGTGTATCCCCCTAATATTAGGTACTTGTCTCCTGAGAAATGTGGTAAACTGAGGTTTTGGGTGGTTGGGGGGTGGGGAAGGGGAGGGTGGGGTTAGTTGGTAGTGGGGGTGTTTTTCTTAGTTAATGCACGTAGTCAGCTGCCTATGTTAGGTAGAATGTACTATATGTGGTTTGTTGAAGGCCTAAGAATCATTAACCACTACTCTCTGAATTCTGTCTTTTAGACTGTTTTCTATCTATTTACAAACTGATATTTCCAATCCTGTAGACTTTACCTTACACATGAGCCGTGTGTGCGGAACTGTATCGAGCGCTTTTGCAAAATCCAAGTATACCACATCCACCGCCACCCCTCTGTCCAAGGTTTATTTACCTCTTCATAAAAAGAAATCAGGTTTGTCTGACAACTTCTGTTTTTCATGAATCCATGCGGTTTGTTGCTTAAATTGTTTTTTTCCAGCAAGAACTCATCTATGTGGTCTTTTATTAATCTCTCCAGTATCTTCCCAACTATAGAAGTTAAACTAACAGGTCTATAGTTACTTGGTAAAGACTTTGCTCCCTTTTTAAATATAGGCACCACATTGGCCCTGCGCCAATCCAGTGGTACCATTCCTGTCATTAATGAGTCCCTAAAAATTAGATACAATGGCTTTGAAATTACAGAGCTCAATTCTTTTAGGATCCGTGGGTGGATGCCATCTGGTCCAGGTGCTTTATCCACCTTTATTCTGTCTAAATATTTCTGGACCATATCACTTTTGAGCCATTGTGGATTTGGGGCTGTCACTACCACCCCCATTATGGACATGATCTCCCCCATGTTCCATTGTATACACAGAGCTGAAGAAAGTGTTTAATAAATTAGCCTTCTCTTTGTACCCGATGCTGTCTCCCATGTACCTGGCGCTGGACGCTATCCTCATATGCACTGCCTCCAGGTGCGGTCCTCTCCTGAAGATTCCTTCCATTGGTGGGAGCCGTGAGTGGCCTGATAATACTGCCGGGTGCGCCGCCATCCCCCCTTTTCTGTGTGTGCGGGCGCTTCGCGCGCGTCTCCTTGTACAGTCTCATGATTTTGGGGGCGGAGTCACAGCAGAACATCACGGCGCATGCGCAGGAGCTTTCTGAGACCGAGCGGCGGCCATCTTGGTACACCCTGTAGATTGTATGATTTTTGGCTAATTTAAAGCCTGTCAAAGTAAAAATAAGACATCTCCTATTCTCTGCTCCCTCCATTACCTTTTCATATAGCCGGGCCAGTAGTATTAACGAGGTATATATATATATATATATATATATATTGTGAGGGGGTTAGCTCGGCAGCGGGTGTGTGTGACCCCCGGGATGGGCTCCCCACACAAAACAGGCCCAGCAAACGGAGGTTGTGGTTTTCAAAATCAAAAAAGGTGCGGTTTATTTTCTATCTACAGTGACAAAACACAGCAAAGCAAAAGAAACATAACCAAAATAAATCCTGGTCAAGTTGACCTCTGACTAAACATACAGGTTTCCTAACTAACAACTGGGATCAGCCTAGTGCTGTCCTAGTCCCTAAGTCCCTGGTTTAGTAAAAGTCCAAACAAATAGCCACACAGGCTTTGCCTCACCGCACAGGGGTTCACTCTCCCTAGACAGTCCACACAGGTCTGGTTCCAGGCATGAGCTAACATCTAATGAAGCTGGGAGTTCTTATAGAGGCCTAAATGAGCTGACAAGGTTCAGCTGGTCTCCTCATCTCTGTCTGCACGACGCCCCACACTCTCCCTAGAGGTATGAGTCATCCATGAGCCCACTAGCCTTATACAACTCTCCACCTAGTTGTATAAGTCGGCGTAAAGCCTGAATCTGGGCGAAATATATCTACCCCCCTGGATGCAACCAGGTGACTTTACCTTCCTGCTGTCACATACCCCCCCCTCTTGTTTTAACCTCGGGGTTGGAACACCAGCAATCAGGCATTCATGTACTCGAGACAAAGCATCCACATTCCCCATTTGAACGCCAGGGCGATGCTTTACTGTGAAGTTGAATTCCTGGAGGGCCAGGAACCACCTATTCACTCTTCTATTTGTTTCCTTGTTTTGAGCCATCCACTTTAACGGAGCGTGATCCGTAACCATGTCAAAGTGCCTACCTAGCAGGTAGTACCGAAGGGAATCTAGAGCCCACTTCACCGCTAAACACTCCTTTTCAACGGTGGCGTAATTTACCTCATGGGACTTCAACTTCCTGCTGAGGTAAATGACTGGGTGCTCTTCCCCGTTCCAGACCTGGGACAATACTGCTCCTAACCCCACATCTGACGCATCACTTTGTACGACAAAGTCTTTAGAGAAGTCGGGTGAGTACAACACTGGCTGGCTACATAAGGCTTGTTTCAAGAATTGGAATGCTGCCTCAGCCTCGGGGGTCCATTTAATCATGACCGACCCTTTCCCCTTCGTCAGGTTGGTTAGGGGCACAGCCTTAGAAGCAAAGTGGGGAATGAATCGCCGATAATACCCAGCGATTCCCAGAAAGGCTCGTACCTGCTTCTTGCTGTTGGGACGTGGCCAACTCTGGATGGCCTCGACTTTGTTGAGTTGGGGTTTTATTACTCCCCTCCCAATGGTGTACCCAAGATATTTGGCCTCCTCCTGCCCAATGGTACACTTCTTGGGGTTAGCCGTAAACCCCGCTTCCCGAACAGAGTCCAGGACTGCTTGCACTTTTGGCAGATGTGAGGCCCAATCTGTGCTATGGACAATTACGTCATCCAGGTAAGCCGCAGCATACTTCCGATGGGGCCTCAGCATCTGGTCCATTTTCCGCTGGAATGTGGCCGGCGCATTCTGTAACCCGAACGGCATTCTTTTATATTGGAACGCCCCGTCTGGGGTTACAAATGCGGTTTTCTCTTTGGCCGACTTGGCCAGGGGGATTTGCCAATACCCTTTTGTGAGGTCAAGAGTCGTCATGTATCGGGCTGTTCCCAGCCGGTCGATCAACTCATCTATACGTGGCATGGGGTAGGTGTCAAATTTTGTAACTTTGTTCAACTGACGAAAATCGTTACAAAATCGCCAGCTCCCATCCGGTTTAGGCACCAACACGATGGGACTAGACCAATCACTTTGGGACTCCTCTATCACCCCTAAGTTCAGCATTTTCTGTACTTCCTCCCGTATTGCCTCCCGTCGAGCCTCTGGGATCCGATAGGGTTTTAACTTCACCCTTTCACCGGGCGGGGTAATGATGTCATGCTCTACCCCAGATGTTTGTCCCGGCAGCTCAGAGAATACCTCCTTGTTGCGAAGCACAAACTCCTTAACCTCCTGTTGTTGGGGTTGTGACAAGGTGGCTGCTATTCCAACCTCAGGAATCACGCAACCAGTTTGAGCTGGTGACCAAGTGTCTGCGACTAGGGACTCTCTATCCCTCCAGGCTTTCAACAGATTAACGTGATAGATCTGTTCGGGCTTTCGCCTTCCTGGTTGTCTGACCTTGTAATTCACTTCGCACACTTTTTCCATTATCTCGTAGGGGCCTTGCCATTTGGCAAGGAATTTACTTTCAACCGTAGGGACAAGTACCAATATCCTATCCCCCGGGGAAAAGGTACGGGTCTTGGCTCCACGGTTGTACACTCTCTGCTGTGCCAACTGCGCTTGGGCCAAATGTTCCTTCACGATGGGCATTACCTGTGCAATTCGATCTTGCATCAGGGCGACATGCTCAATCACACTCCTGTGGGGAGAACTCTCACTTTCCCAAGTTTCCTTGGCAATATCCAACAGCCCTCTTGGGTGTCTCCCATACAGTAACTCAAAGGGGGAGAATCCCGTAGAGGATTGGGGCACCTCCCTAATAGCAAACATCAAATAAGGAAGTAAACAGTCCCAATCCTTTCCATCTCTATCCACCACTTTCTTCAACATTTGTTTTAGGGTTTTGTTGAATCTTTCAACCAGCCCATCGGTTTGGGGGTGATACACAGACGTACGCAATTGCGTCACTTTGAACAATTTACACAGCTCTTTCATAACCCGGGACATAAAGGGTGTACCTTGGTCCGTAAGCAGTTCTTTACAAATACCCACCCGGCTAAAAACAAGAGATAGCTCTTTGGCTATGGTTTTGGCCGAGGTATTTCGGAGAGGGATCGCTTCTGGATAACGGGTGGCATAGTCCATTATAACTAATATGTACTGGTGCCCCCTAGCGGACTTGATTATAGGACCTACCAAATCCATGGCGATCCTCTCAAACGGGACCTCAATGATGGGTAGAGGGACCAGCGGGCTACGGAAATGTGGCATCGGGGCCAACCTCTGACACACAGGGCAGGAGGAACAATAATTTTCTACGTCCTTCATCACCCCCGGCCAATAGAATCTCTGTAATACCCTCTCTCGGGTTTTCTCTGTCCCCAGATGACCTCCAAGAATGTGCCCATGGGCCAACTCCAACACCAACTTCCTGTAAGGTTTGGGCACCACAAGCTGCTCAACGGTTTCTTCTGCCCTTTTTGCCACCCGATACAGTAGGTCCTTCTCTACGCTGAAGTATGGGTAAGTGCAGGTATTATCTGGGTTCACTAACTCACCATCTATTTTCACTACGTTTTCCCGTGCCTTTATTAGGGCGGGGTCTTTCAACTGTTCTGTGGCAAAGTTTTCCCTGTGAACCTCAAGATCAGAAAACTCCACAGACGGTAGGTTTTCGTCTGAGGAGGTGGGCTCCTCTCCAGTTTCTTGAGTCTCCCCTGCCAATACTGATAAGGGAAATTCCGGAGAGTCCTCACCACTCTCAGGGGAGTTCTGGCTATCACATTCCTGGTACATAGGGGCACCAGTGAGGGGCTCAGGATCATCCCACAGTTCCCAGAACTTCGGAAAATCCCTTCCCACAATGGCGTCATGCGGTAACTGAGATACTAAGCCCACTGGATGAGAGAGGGTACCTTTGGGGGTCTCGAAACACACTGTAGTCACTGGATACTCTCGGGTGTCCCCATGCACACAAATAACAGCTACCTTGCTATTCCCAGAGACCTCTGTTTTAACTAACTCAGCCTTTATCAGGGTCACAAGGCTACCTGAATCCAGCAATACCACAACATTTCTACCATTAACACACATTTTGCATAAATGTTTCTCAGTTCCTCGAATGGCAGTGCATGCGACTGTCGCACACAGCGACTGACGTCTGCCCGTCAGAAAGTCACACTGCATGGGTTCCTCCACAACCGGGCAATTGGCTGCAATATGTCCCGCTTGCCGGCAGCGGTAGCAAACGATCCTTCTTGCGGCCTCTTGAGCCGCTGATTTCCCAGGCTGTTCTCGCCAAACTTGGGGTAGAGCTCCCACCCTCTCACTCTCTCCACCCTCACCCCTTGGAATCCTCTTATCCGCCCCTGGGGATGGTCTGGTCTTAGGGTGGAAAGTCCGAGTGTCTCTGGAAGAGGCCGTCAGGTTCTCTGTAGCCAAGTATTTCTCCACACGATCCACAAGACCATCGGCCGTCTCTGGGTCTCCATGGCTTACCCACTTTTGGATGGCAGTAGGAAGAGCTCTCAAAAACCGATCCATTACAACACGTTCCACAATCTTTGGTGCGGACAAAGTCTCTGGCTGTAGCCACTTTCTGCTCAGGTGAATGAGATCATACATTTGAGACCTGGGGGGTTTTCCAAGCTGGAAAGTCCAGTTATGCACACGCTGAGCCCGGACAGCCTGGGTGACACCCAGCCTTGCCAATATTTCAGCTTTTAGCATCACATAGTCTTTTGCTTGGTTAGGCTCTAGGTCATAGTAAGCTTTCTGCGATTCACCAGTTAACAGAGGAGCCACCAGTCCAGCCCACTGCTCCTCAGGCCACTTTTCTCTTTCAGCGGTCCTTTCAAATGTGGTCAAAAATACCTCTGGATCATCCTCTCCAGTCATTTTTGTCAATAAACGACTCACCCCAAAGGACGCGGTATTAGTGGGACGGCTTTCCTCACTGGTCTGCGGACGTTGCTGCATTACTGCTTCCATCTGTTGTTGTAGTCTCTGCTCTTGCTTCTGCAACAGGTCTATGAAGCGGGCCTCAGATTGCTGCTGGGCTCGTTGCTGAGCCTCCAGACTCTGTTGCAAAGTTGCGTTTGTCTGCTGCTGGGCTGCAAGGCTCCTTTGCAAACCTGCATTTGTCTGCTGTTGATTGCCATTTGCTAGAGCCAGCTGCTTCAGTATCTCCTCCATGCTGGCTTAAAAAAAACTGCCACTGGTTCTCCACCAACTGTGAGGGGGTTAGCTCGGCAGCGGGTGTGTGTGACCCCCGGGATGGGCTCCCCACACAAAACAGGCCCAGCAAACGGAGGTTGTGGTTTTCAAAATCAAAAAAGGTGCGGTTTATTTTCTATCTACAGTGACAAAACACAGCAAAGCAAAAGAAACATAACCAAAATAAATCCTGGTCAAGTTGACCTCTGACTAAACATACAGGTTTCCTAACTAACAACTGGGATCAGCCTAGTGCTGTCCTAGTCCCTAAGTCCCTGGTTTAGTAAAAGTCCAAACAAATAGCCACACAGGCTTTGCCTCACCGCACAGGGGTTCACTCTCCCTAGACAGTCCACACAGGTCTGGTTCCAGGCATGAGCTAACATCTAATGAAGCTGGGAGTTCTTATAGAGGCCTAAATGAGCTGACAAGGTTCAGCTGGTCTCCTCATCTCTGTCTGCACGACGCCCCACACTCTCCCTAGAGGTATGAGTCATCCATGAGCCCACTAGCCTTATACAACTCTCCACCTAGTTGTATAAGTCGGCGTAAAGCCTGAATCTGGGCGAAATATATCTACCCCCCTGGATGCAACCAGGTGACTTTACCTTCCTGCTGTCACAATATATATATATATATATATATATATATATATACACACATATATATGTGTATGGGTGTATATCTGTGTGTATGTACATGGGTATATTGGTAAATAATTAATAGTAGTATTAATTAGTATCCCCTTCCTATACCTTTACGTATTTAGATTTAATCTTAGCCCTAGCCGCTCTGATATTACAATGCCGCATCAATAAAGATCCTCAACATACCGCTAGATAAGGGCTGCAACTAACAGGTAAGTTCCTTCATTCAAAGAGCACAGGGCATATGGAAACATTCTCTGTTTATTTCCGCAAGCCCGCACCAGGAGCCACCCGCAGGGGTTCTCTCGAGGGAAATACCTCCCGCAGTGACGGAGGTCACCCCAGCATACCCCAACCAGGCATGACTCCCAGCGCAATTCTGCACATCCAGGGGAAAGGCCTGTTGAGTTTGTGGGAACAAGCCCTACTGGGAAAATTGGCGTATGGCCAAAGTCCGTCTGAGGAAAGAGCAATAAACACGCTATTTTCTCTCCAGATTGGTTCAGAAGCTGATTCAGAAGGCTAGTTGATTGCAGCCAAAAAGAACATATCAACATTTTGATGTCAGTTTAGTAAAATCGCATCACATTGTTATCATTGCGTTTAAAGATACGATTCAGTGGGAGGAAGATCCGGTATCCTCTGTCCAAATGGGAGTATATATTTTTTTTTCCTCACCTGACAAAGAAAGCTTTGACCGTTACCTTGATGAGGTCAGGAGAACGAGGGGTGAAAAGTGGGGAAAGCACATTGCCTACAATCAATGTCTCAAATTTTCTTTTTTCACGGGCGGAAGCAGATGATCAAGCTCCTTGATTCAGATCCGACTTTGAGCGCGTCGGTCATGAGGCTAGCCAGGAATGCAGCCATCTTTGTCCTGGGGTGCTCCCCCAGAGCCATGCTATACTTTATCACGACCAGAAGGGCATTTCGGCTAAAGCCATGGTCAGGGGACCCATCTGCAATGCAATCCTGATGTCGCATTCTATATGGTGGAAGGCCCAATTTGGCGATATAAAAAATAAATAAAAAAAATTCCCCAAAATAAGAGAAGAGAGTTCGCCTCACGGTCAGCTACCAAACAAAGATCAAGAGAGAAGAGGCTCACAAACAGCTCCAACACTTCATTGCGACCCGTGGTGCTTCTATAAGAGGGTTAGACACTCTTACCCCCCTTGAACGGCTGTTCGTGGAAGAGGAACCCACTCCCCATCTGATTTCCGAACTGTACCAGCTTCTGGGATCAGCCCCTGCTGACTCCAAACCAGCCTTTATGCGAGAATGGGAGCGAGACTTAGGAGTCGAGTTCTCAGCAGAGCAACGGGCACACATGTAAAGACTCGCGCACTCCAGCTCCATTGACTCCAAGACGCAGGAAACTAATTAAAAACTGCTGACCCATTGGTACCGAGTGCCTGCGGCATTATAACGTATATACCCTTCAGTCACAGACCGCTTCTGGCGTGGATGTGGCCAGAAAGGTACTCTCCTCCATATTTGGTGGGATTGCCCAGTGGTCAGACCATTCTGGCTCGAAGTTCGCGACCAGATCAAGGATGCCCTGCAGATCGACATCCCGTTTTCCCCAACTCACTTTCTCCTGCACCTCCCTGCCCTTCCTCTGAGCCGCTACAAGAAAAGCGCACTCCCTCATCTCTTGAACGCTGCTAAACGGCTTATACCTCTCTACTGGAAACGCCCGCAGATTCCTACTATCACAGAGTGGCTAAAGAAGGTAGAAGACATTAGGGAGGCGGAGGAGCAGGTGGCGACGTGCAAGGACAGGAGTGACCATTTTGAGGGGATCTGGGCACAATGGCAGACTTATGCTGCTGACCCAGACCCTATGCCATCTAGCCTGGATGTTGCGCTGCTGGAGTTAGCGGAGCCCTCACTGAAGCTGAAGAGACCTGCTAGTGGTGATGCGCATGCCTGATTGTGCCCTCTATTACACCCTGCTTGCAGATGTGTAATGTGTACCCCTCTATCTCTCCACCTCCACGGTCTATATGGCCAATATTGGAGACCTATCCTATTGTGCACCACGTTCTTTGCAACCTGTTGTTCTGTTTCCCTTTAGTTGATTTATTTTTGTTAATTTTACAATGGTTGGAGAACACATCTTGTAACCCTGGTGCCCCGACGGGACCTGCACCTGAGAGGGCTGCGGAGGGAGCACGGGAGGTGTTCCCCCTAGAT